>OY998131.1:10136807-10736807 GCA_963921915.1 Hyposoter dolosus
AGCCCAACGTTGCGAACGTCAATGTCATAATGTAAGTGCATGTCGGGTCAATTTGACCCAAGGCGTTATTCAAACCGTTGTATACCGGTAAATATTCATTTTTTTGTTTGTAGGAACGTTTTTTTTTTTTAGAAAACTATCCATATTTTATGGCCGTGAATTTATTTTTCAACGAAAACGAAAATGAAGCTAGTACTGTCGGTTTTAGAATTACCGCTTAGAATTTACCAAAATTTGGTACATTAGTAGATTCCCATTAGAAAAAGATCCAGTGAATATTTCAAGAGGCTACGGATAAGCAGAAAAAAGATATTCGCATTGGTAGTTTCACACATTTAACATTGAGTTTTATGATAAATCTCAGTTTTCATTGTATTTTACAATGAAATTTATGAAATCGATGTTAAATTCATGAAATTACCAATGCAAAGTTCTTTTTTCTGGTTCTCTGTAGTCTCCTGAAAATTCGACTGGACCTTTTTAGTAATTTACTACTGTACCAAATTTGATTGAATTCAGAACGGTAATTCTAAAACCGACAGTACTACCTCAAGTGCATTCGATGCTATCGAATGCCAAACAATCGGTGATGGAACATTTTAGGGTCAAAACGACCCAGTGTACACTCGAGCGGTTCTCCTCAAATATTGAGAATAATAAAAACCTTGTTCGGTCGCTACGTCTGGGAGATAAGTAGCTGTTCTCTTATTTCCCTTCTCATTGTGGAACTCAATGAGGATTCCGTGAATGCCGAGTTGCCAGTCCAGGTAATCTGCGCCATCCTCAAAATGTCGCAGTAACGAGACGGTGACGTGCAATCGTGGAAATTCATCCCTTGTGATGGGGTTGAAACGCGAGTCCTTGAAAGCGCTGTCGGAAAAAAATGGTGATTCTTGAACGAGGCGCCGACTTGGAGAAAGCGGAAAAAAAACTTGTCCGATAATTACCTTGTGATTGCGTATTCTCGCAGTCCGAGATGTAAATGCATCGCGTTGAAGGTCCCGATGCAGCCTCTCAGTCGCATGTCCTTGCCAATCGTCCATGTGACGAAAAGAGGGCTGCAAACCAGAGACTTTGGATACTTCTAGAACTATGTTCTTTGTCTATGAAAAACAGATGATTCCGTATAAATTGATTCGTCGCATCTACCGATCCTGAATCTACCTGTATTTTTGCCATGACCGCAAGCCGCAAAGATAACCATTGGATTTTGGAAAAATAGCATGCCCTTGAAATTTCCTTGCATTCCAATTTGATTTACTTTCCACCAAAATTCACGCGATATATCGATAACCAAAGTTACAAAATGGTAAAAAAATAAACAAGACAATATTTTTCCTGCTGGAATAATGACGAAAACTCTTCCGTGTATTACGATTTTTCGAGGATTGCCGAAATTTTTCTCGCGAGTAAACGACATTCGGGTTTATTCCAATTTTTTTTTATTCCAAATTAGAATCGAGAGTTTTTTATTCGGAAATTTTGAATCTGCCGTTTCGCGAATGAGAAGAATGTCCCGCAGAATCGAAAGATTTTATTATTTAGGTTATTAATGTTGCGAATGAAAGCAACCGTGGGTCTTGTTATTTAAAAAATATACTAAACAATGTGTAAAAACTTTTCGCGCGTACGAGAATGTCATTCTGCGAAATGTATAGAGGGAGCAGCGACACGATATATATTTATCTGTGTGTGTGCCTGTGTAATGAGAGTCCGAAGAGCGAGACAGATGAAGACTAACGTAACAAAGACTCGTTCGAGAGAAACAGCATTCCGAAGGTTATAGAGAATTGCAAAAATGTAGAATGAGTGTAAATAAAATGCATGGCATGAAGAAAGTCGGTAACGACATACAACTTACAAGGCTTCGTTGCTAAATTTGGGCGATATCGGTGGATCGATTTGATGCAACTGAGAGTACAAAACGTCAAAGCAATAGAAAGCCATTTCGGGCTGGACGATTGCAGGATTACGAATGTGATGAGTTCCGTTGTGCATTCCGGAGGTACCGTTGCACACAAGACTCGACGAATTGTTTAATTTTTGCTTTTTAATACCGGAACCACTGGCAGACATTTTTCGATGGGGAGATTATTTTTGCTAGTTTTTATTTTGAAAATGTTGGAAACTAAAAGCCCCGGTTGAGTTGAGTCCGGAGACAAAAAAGCAAAACACAGCTGCGGGCGATTGGCACGGACACACTACTCCCGTCTTCAGACGAAACTGCTTGCGGACTGTGGAAACAGCTCAAGCAGCAGCAGTCGCTGGGTGAGCCTAGAGTTTCGAGGTTCTCGAGAGCTCCGCTACGTGGCGACACCGCACGGAGCGATGGAGCCTCTACAAGAAAATGCTGCTTTCTCATCTCATCACGGCGAGCAAGCCAAGCCAGTGAGAAAAGTTTGTCGAGATAATATGCCCATCCTGTGAATCCGTCTTTTGTAATGAAATTTCCAAAGAATTCCGTCGAAAATTTTCTTGATGGATAATACTGATGTGTATGGATATCGAGATCCCGAAAAATCTTCGTGGAAATCATACAGTTTTCATCGAGAATTTTGTCCATAACCCTATTTCGTTAGTCTCGACTTCGGCATTTTGAGAGAAAAGAAGGTAAACTTCCGTATTGCGGAAGGTTCAGGGACGAAATGGGGGGATGTTGTCGCAAGCATATGAAATCTATATGTTCCAACTGATTCCAAATGTAGGTTAGGCGAGCAGAGCGAATTTGAAATAAAAATAATAATATGCACCCTGATCGAGTCTCGGCGCAAGAATCATAATCTCGACGTGTTATTTGTGTCTTGAATGTGATTAGTTTTCAATCGATCTGGAGACTCGGTACAGTCTCGAGACAAGTACATTTGATTGCGTCCGTGCGTCGTCTGCTGGCCCGAGCGAGACTCGGCCGAGTATATTATCTCTGAATAGAGCAAATTCGGTGGTAGGGATAAGCATTTTATTTAATTACGGAGCTCCGGAATAATTACATGATCTGAAAATTGAACTGGAGCCTTATTACGTTGGCTCCCGTCGATTGAGCCATAAATCATCACGATTGATGCCGTAACTGTCTTCGTGAAGAGTTCTAGTCGATCGCGTTTCTGGAAAAGTTTTTACACACCATTTTCGAAAAAACTAAATAAATAAATTTTCAATCCCGAAGCTGAGGCCGCATGACGCGTTTTCGTAGATCTAGCGATTCTGGGTGATGGAGAAAGTCTCCCTGCGTGTCCTCGTGAAGAGTTCTAGTCGTTAGCGTTTCTGGAAAAGTTTTTACACACCGTCGTCGGAAAAAACTAAATAAATAAATTTTCAATCCCGAAGCTGAGGCCGCATGACGCGTTTTCGTAGATCTAGCGATTCTGAACGCGATTGACTAGAACTCTTCACGAGAGCAGGCAGGGAGACTTTCTCCATCACCCAGAATCGCTAGATCTACGAAAACGCGTCATGCGGCCTCAGCTTCGGGGATGATAATTTATTTATTTAGTTTTTTCCGAAAATGGTGGGTCAAAGTTTATCCGGGAACGCGACTGACTAGAACTCTTCACGAGGGCACGCAGGGAGACTTTCTCCATCACTGGGAATTGCCAGATCCACGAAAACTCGTCCCAGAGCCACAGCTTCGGGATTTAAATATATAAATTTTTTGTTTTTCAAAAATCGTGGATCAAAATTTATCGGGGAACGCGATAGACTAGAACTCTTCACGAGGGCACGCAGGGAGACTTTCTGCATCACTGGGAATTGCCAGATCTGCGAAAACTCGTCATAGAGCCACAGCTTCGGGGTTGAAATTTATACATTCTTTTTTTTCAGAAATCGTGGATCAAAATTTATCCGAGAGTTATAAAACGCAACGATTATTGAAATTTTGCATATTTGAAACGTCGACAAGACTAACTGTTTCGTTGTAAAAAAAAAAAAAATGATAAACGTGCAGAACGTGATGGAAGGCGCCCGGAAGGCTTTTATTGAAACGAAAGAAAATCTTTCGCACTGTTTTGTTTTATTTATATACGTACACATCGTACATTTGACACTTTCAACACCAAATCTGTTAATTTTCTTACATGCCTCTCGAGAGCGCGTAAAAAATTCGCGCTTGTTATTTTTTCGACTCATCACAAAAGCCGTCGAACGTATATAATAATTATACTTTTTTATTTTCCTTTATCTATATATCACTAAACACAAACGGTTGTTATAGTTATATCAACATCTACAGGAATATTTTAACAATGTATTATTTATATATTACTTTTCTCAACATTCAACATACTCACATGTACTACTTGACATTCAATCCTTATCCACTCTCTCCTTCTCTTTTCATCAGGCTGTTGTTATGACACTTTGAATACACGATAAAAAAAAACACATCGAAAAACTCATAGAAGAGACAGGATTTGCAAAATTTGTTACCAATAATTTTTCAGTTTTTGCTATGCACGCTGAAAATAAGTACGAAAAATATCGTCAGCGAATGACCGATATCTGTGTTTTGCTTCTAGAAAGGAATAAATCTTTCGAAACAGAATTGAAGAGTGCAAATGGTAGTATTCGCTCCGTGCGTTTAGACAGCCAGCGCCTCGAGTAGCCAACTGGAATATTATTCGTAACCACTTTCAAATTTGACAGCTTCAAGATTGTACGCAATTTACACATGGTTTTTTAGAATTATTATCGCTGGTACTTGTACGTGTTCGACACGTGCAAAATATAGCCAAACTTGCGAATAAATTACGCCAAGAATCCGGCTGTCCGTCCAGAGTAAAACTGGGTATATGTGATTACAAAAACAGCCACCTCGCGCGCTGGCTGTCAATAGCCCCCTCTTTCTAGCTTTTGTGCACGAAGCGAATTCTCGGAACTTGAAACATTTTGGCTACCCTACTGATATTGTTGTAGGGCGATTCTCTGACTCGTTATGAGTCGTTACCTATCATTTTAACACGCATAACGACTCGTAGCGACGTCCCAACGAATTAGAGAATCGCCCTATTGGTGTTTTGAAAAAATGTTACGAGGGATGTCCTTCAAAGTGGTGTTCTTTCTTTCTCTCTCTTTGATTACGCAACTACGTTTGGAGGTTTAAAACTCGAGTAGTTTCGGAGACGCATGGATAATGGCAATAACGATTGATCAGGATTTCGCGGGATCTTCATTATACGTTCGTAATGTTTGATGTTCAATAATATGGTGTTGTTATGTGAACAGCGAAGAAAATTTAATAAATGAATACGATCTACAATACAATCATTTTGCTCTCGATATCGTTGCTCGAAAATATAGGTTTTTGTTTACCACATCATCAACGCGTTTTTTTCGTTCTTTGTTTTTCCCATATGGCGGAGTTAACTCAAATGCGAAGGCCATTCCGCCTGATCACTAGCTTCCTCTGTCGGCCACTGTTTGTAAACTTTAACGCGTCGCGTCTTTCGGAACCCTTTGTAGGGTAAACCACCCAGTACTCAGCCAGAAACCTGTAGTCGGCCTCTGCCTATTCTTTGTATGAGTGGGAAGAGTACGAAAGATATATTTTCCACTCTTCGCACTCATGTAAGGCCGACTATTGGTTTCTGGCTGACTATCGGGTGTTTTACCCTATACGAGGAACACAATTTACACGGAAGGAAAGATCGAAGCTATTGTTTAGCGTAACCTGCGATTCACGATAAAGAAAATAGCTCGTGGAGTTCTAGGGCGACTAAACGTTCATGTAATCGTGATGTTGAAAAATTGCGAGATGTTGTGGTAACAAATTAAATTAGTGGAGAAGAGTTCAGCCGCAGGTACGATTTTCCACATATTATTCAAAAGTTATCCAAAGCGAATGTCCTTTCGACAGGCATAAGAAAATTTTCAGACACTAGAAATAACTCGTGAAGAATAACTTCATGCGTTATTCAATAAGATGTGCAAAACCTTGGTATCGGAGCAGCAGCTTCCCAAAAATTTGCAAGACTCGAGTCCGCACTGGCTTTTGCGATACGTTTAATAAATTTTCTACAAAATAAATAGCCCTTGCGCTGCTGTAACGCCAACCTTGAAAAGTTTAATAACAAAATATACTGAAACGTGTTCTCGCGATAAGACGATCTGCTTTGAACCTTTTCTCTGTCCCACATCTCCGAAACCATGTTGGAATATCCAATACTCTGGGCTGGATGCCCCTCGCAACATACGATGTGGCTCCTAAGGTATTATTATCACGAAGCAACTTTATTTAGGGACCTTTCGAAATTTTGTATAAACGTTCTTGGCATCAAAACGAACAGTTTTCTCCTATGAAGAAAAATTTTCTGACGTTTAGAATTTGAGATATTTAATTTTCCATTTTTTATTTTTTCCATTTAAACGCGTGTAAATTGAAGCCACGTTTCGTTAAAGAGCTGCAAGAAAAAAACAAAAGAAACGCAACTTCAATTGACACGCGTTTAGATGGAAAAAATAAAAAAGGAAAATTAAATATCTCAAATTCTAAACGTCAGAAAATTTTTCTTCAGAGGAGAAAACTGTTAGTTTTGGTGCCAAGAACGTTTATACAAAATTTTGAAAGAATCATAACTAAAGTCGTTTTGTGATAGTAATACGTTAATGTAAATACAGTAAAACTTCGTATAACGCATATTTGAACTGCCTCCATGGAAAGACGTCGCGCCAGGAGTCGAAGGGAAATAATATAGTTTGAGGGAAACAGAATACCGTATGTTTATAGCATAAAAAGCAGTAAACCTGACATTTTGAGTGGACAGCGACATTCTTTTATAATTTCGTAAAAGGGTCCGTCGTGCGAGTGTTGAACCAACCGAGTTCTGCTAGTCGGACGACGCGTTGGCGTAATTTCACCGCCATCTTGAAAACAAGTGTGGAATCGGTTTTTTCAGAATATTTCATAAACGAAGAGTTTTACGAAAAATTGTCGTAGAAAATCGATTGCTCTACGATCTTGGCTTCTTCGATTTTCAATTGAACTTCCGGTTGTCAAGATAAATCAAAAGAAGAAATTTCCTTAAAAATAAATAACTTTTTCAGTGGTAATCTGATAACCAGAATTAATCAGATAAAAAAATCGCTGCCTACCCAAAATAAATGGTTATGTCTTCAACTGAATAAATTGACTTTCGAGCTCGGAGCGTATAATTTCGAAGTTTCACTGTAATTACCAACATTTCATTTATTATTTATATTTATTATCGTGGCGTCCCTAAAGACAAAGTTTATCACAACGTGCAAAAAAAAAAAAAACAAGTTAAAGTAGAAACAAAAATATTCGATAAACACGACAATACGAATTGCCGAGTATCAAGACACGCTGTAGCCTTGGTCTCGGAAAAAGACATGTAAACATTATAGACGCGAAATAAGTATCGCCGCGAGTATCGACGCGTGCGTAAAAAAATGCCATTTTATCAATATATTTGCTTCAATCTCATCGGAAGAATGTGATTATTTGTTCCCGTTGAAGCGCAAGAAGTGTCCCCTAGTTTCATTATCAGGAATTTTATGACCTAACCAAACATTTGCGTTTGACGGACTGAACATCGGCCATTGCTTGGGGCTTCGGGCTCCGTGCAACGATCGCGTTGACCCAAAATAAAATCGGCGTACGATATAAAACGTGCATTTTCAGGTGTAGAATATTTAGTTTATTAAGCAGGTTGGCTACACACAACAATGTTGCCATGTTAAAAGCATAGGAAAATTCGAAATGATTACAATTTAATAAAATTTGGTGAGCATATTCTTTAGTATTAATTCGAATATACAAATTTTTTAAGATTTTTCTTCTACATAGTTTTTCGAGTAATTGAACACTAGAGTTTACATGCATGAGCATAGGATTCCGATGTACGTAGGTATATCTTTTGCATATTGTAAACTCCAGTTATTCGACAACTATGTAGACGAAAAATTTGAAAAAAATTGTGACATCGTATTTGATGCTAAAGCATGTCATCACCAAATTTTATTAAATTCTTATCATATTGTCGTATGTAGCCAACCTCCTTAAACAAAATATTTGTTGGAATAAATAAATGCACGAGTTTGTTCGATCGACAACTTTTGGTCGAAGAAAGAAAATTGGTTTCTGGCAACATTTTTTTCTTTCGCCAAACTTTAATTGAATACGCGATAAATTTCTGTGTCGCGGGATGGAGTTTTGTTCGGGTTTTTGTTTTCTTCGAATCACGTTTTGCTTCTTAATAAGCTATTGCTTCGAATCGATGTGAGCAGGACGGCAATCGTTTGACAGAGCTGTGTGTCCAATTGACCGGGGATCGGAACGAAAAATTCACTTGCAAACCGTTTGGGTTTTCTTCTCTCGCATCAAGACACTTGGCATTTTTAATATTCAAGCGTACAATGGCAAATAATAATTTTCAAAAACGTTGATTCGAGCACGAGAGTTCCAAGAATTTATCGTTATCGGCGAATGACAAAAAATCTATAATTCTATTGTTTTCGTTGACTGTTATTTTTTTCTCCCTATAATTTGAAAAAAAAAAGTATTCTTGCAGCTGATCATTATAAATTCATGTTTCGCTCCCGTTACGAAATGGATTCGTGAGTTGGCACAGAAAATACATAACATTGAAGTTTGCATCGTTGGATCGCAACAAAAAATATTTTCGCTATTGATGACAATTTAAAAAATTCGAAATAATTGGAATTTTTTTTTCGTAGAATCCGATTCTAAATCTCGAAAATCGATCCTTCGACTGTCGCAGCCAAAACCGCACATTAATTTTTTCGATAAAGCAGAAAAAACGTGGGGGTCTAACGAAAAGCGCTTTTTTTTTTTAATTCATTGAGTGTTCAATTTTAAAAATCACGACTATTTTCGTACCGATTTTGGGTTTGGATCCTGAAAAAAATCGTTTCATTGTCCTGAATAAATATCGCATAATAATCATGAGCTCTGTTCAAGAAAACAGGGAATTTCGTTACATTCCAACGATGCAGTCTTCAATATCGTTAAAAATCGATCTTGCAATGAGAATCGTCCAAATGTTCAACAACAAATATCCAATAAAAAAATGCTACTTCGAAAAGATTTTGCAAAAGCTGACAATGATGCGAAGAAAAAGAAAACGAAAGAAACAATATTTGCTGGACTCATTTTTTTTGGAAGTTGCTTTTATTTTCGTGCGTTCGATTTTGTTATCGATTTTTCGGGGCAGAGAGACTAGGGAACAATGTGCAATGTTTCGAAACGATGAATAAATATAAAGAGACCAGGTACGAGTCTCCAGAGTTGTTTTGGATTGTTTTGGGTTCACTAGTGAGATCAGGTTTCGATCACGGTGATACGTAAACAGTGAAACTTCGATATTACGCTTTCTTTTCGTTGGCCTTGGCCCAACGAAACTTTGAGTTGTCTGTTTCTCACTCATGACGCTTTTCCCTCGATTTGACAGCTCAATGTTTTCTCATGGCGCTGATAAGCGTTATGAAGAAATTTTGGTGGATTATTTATGGCGTGCACTAAAATTTAATCGCATTGATTTAACGTCAGTCAAATCCATATTTTTGTTTGCTTATAACTAACGCATTTGTAACTGTTGTCTGTTAAACGTAGGCCGGACTAATCACACACCCAGCTCCTCCCCACTTGACAATAATCTGACGAAGCTCGCAAATTTGTCTAATTTTCTTCTACTCAATATGTTCGTTTGTTGTTATTGTTTTTTTTTTGTCATTCATTCAGCCATGGTGTGTTTAAATTTACGCACGGAGCTCGGATTCAACGGCGCCCAAATAATCTGCGAGTTTCTTTTCCTCGCTTCTCGAAGCACACGAATTTTCATATATTTTTTAATATTTGTATGTAACTAACGCGGATCGTCGCCAGCGACTATACTGGACTATCGCCAACTTTTCGTTCAGCGAAAATGTGCATATATTTATTTATATAAACGGATTGTTTTCTTTCTCGCTCCTATAAATCGTCTGCCATCAATTAAATAAGATAAAGCGAAACACTCGGTATAAGATTACAGAACGAGTGGAATAGATCGAGGAAGAGGGCAAGTTTTTTTTTTTCGTCATTTTTATTTGACTATTCAGTGATAAGTGCGTCATGGAAAGGTTTTTTTTCGCTTGTCGTAAGAAAGAACAAAACGAACTATAAAAGGTAAGCGACTCTCGTTATGGGGGAAAAAAGTTTTTCGTAAAAAATTGATTGTTCGTAGGAACTTGAACGAAAATTTTCTATTTTTTCTTAAAAAAAAGAAACTTTCAGGCGGTTTACGAATTCCTTGATGGCAATTAGTCAATTAAATCATTGTGCGATTTATTTTGTTAATGAAATTGTGTCATTGGAAAACAGAAAAAAGCTCAATGCTTCTCAGTTGCAAACTTTTTTTCATTCGTCTTATCAAATGCGTGAAAAAGAAAATAATGAAAATACTAATTTGACAATTAACTGATGCAACTCGCAGTTGTAGTAAAATGTCGAAAAACACGTTTTTCCTAAAGCACGAGTGAAACTTGTCTTTCTCTTTTTTTCTCTTTCTCTCTTTTCCTCCTCGATTGAAAATTAACCACAGAAGGAACACACCAGTTTTAAGACACAATAAGAAAAACAGTAGCAATGGAGGATTATCGATTCTTCACCTCGACGACGTACACAAATAAATATAGTGACACACAGTCTTAATAATCATTTCTCATAATAGAGGAAAATATTTTTTCCATCACTCACGTTTATGTATATACAGGGTGTTCCATCCATAGACGTTCAAAAGAACAAACGCGTTAGAAAGATTGTGCCAAGTTGAACAATATTAATCACATTGACACGCATGAGATCGAATTCGGAACGATTTTTCAAAAATTACGAATTTCTTGCCGAAGAATCACAAAAATTAAATATAAAAAGTCCTTGGGACCTGAGCAACGGATTGTAAAAGACAAAAACGTTGTGCAATACCGTGCTCATTTTTTCACAATTTCTAAGGAATCAAAAAAATGAATTTTCAGTCAAATTTTTCAGGCTTTCGGCAAGTGTGACAAAATGTTGAGGAAACTATAGATTTCTCACTACAACACCAGCAATGGTCCTCCTTCACTTTCTAAGTGATTTTTTCCATTTATAACAAAAAAAAAAATCCATTTCCCCGACGATGGACCTTTCGATTTTTTTCATAGTCCGAAAAAATGCTCCGGCGAAGGAAAAAATGTTTTCCTTCGCCGATATGTCACCCAAAAATGAAAGATTCGAAAAAAAAACAACGTTGTGTGTTTCTCGATAAACCTTCAAGGAAAAAAATTAGCCAAGATTCATCGAAACTGCGTTAAAATTACGGATTCAACTTCCTACGATGTCGATGAACATATATGACATTTTATCGAATTTTGAATCGATTTACGAAAGACGAATCTCTTTCATTTTTGAATTAAACTTGGCATGCAACTATTTTGAAAATTTTACATTTTCACTATTTGACGAGACAGCTATTTCACTTAAAATCGTTCAAAATTCCGTCCTGTTCGCAGTGATTAGTATTGTTGACCTTGGTCGTTATACGTACAGAGACACACGAAACAGCGTACGCTGAGACACACACGTGCACACACACACACACACACAAAGAGACGTGCATAGACACAAAGACGAAGGGGGTCCCATTTAAATATCTGTCCGTGCAAATATGTTCTGGAATTTGTTGAATGATATTTTTCGATCCGCTCTATGAGTATTTTGCATCAGCGAAGGTTTTTTCTCGAATGTTATTCGAATTTGCTGTTTAATACTCAATGTTTACCGCGATTAATAAAAACCATAAAACATCAGTTGAACATTCCACGGGAACGATTAAAACGTGAATATACAGAAAATCCATTTCTCTATAATTCGATGGGATAAACCTGAATGGAACCATGAAAATTCTAGTCTCTGTGACCAACTGGCAGTTGAAAGTTCTGGAAATTTTTGTGCATGCTCGATAATAAACTCGTCAGCGAATATCGTTTTTTTTTTCATCCTGGCTTTGGGTTAAGAAGAGAAGAAAAAAGTGCCCGATATTTGGTGATTTGTAAAACGAATTCCTCATGCCTGGTTCTGAAAGGATCCCATGGACAGGGACTGGGAAACGTATTCCCAAATGCCAAGAGCACCGAAAAAAAAAACCAAGCGGAAAGTTGCTTCGAGTGAACTGACAAGTTTTATTTGATGTATTTTTGAGAAACAGTTACGAATGGAGCATTTAAAATGGGACAGCCTATACGACGATAACGTGTGTGTATGTGCGTGGATGGCTATCTGTACATATAATGGAGTAAAGCGATGCTCAGTAGCCGAGAGTGCGAGCGAAGGGAGCTCGTGACACATGTAAATTGAATTTGTGGGGAATATCGACGATCGACGTCCGTTCTCTCTAAAAATCTTTCTCTTTTCCACTAAGTAATTTATCTTTAAATATATATTATTTAACGTATATATAATCCAACGTTAATAATCAGCAATAAAACGACAACGAATTGACGACAACAATCGATCTGTTTGACGCTCACAAACCTATCAGTTCAGATTTTAACGCATTACTTATTTCTATTACAAATAATGACTTTGTTATTATCAACATAATTGCACAACGTAAATAACTCGAGATAATTGCACGTATTGACTTAAATTAAAATTAAAATAATTATAATAAATATGTAATACTATTGCGCGATACTAATACGGACTTATAAGTTACGTTTATATACTCTGGTCGTAACGATTAATGACACTTAATTCTAATACCGGTATCTACGTTCGCGAAAGTATCGTTTCTAGCAAAGAGTTGCGATACTTCGGTTGACTAGTCGCCAGATTTGCATAGTTTGGAAAATAAATAAATAGCAAAAATAAAGATAAAGAAATATAATAATAAATGAGATAGCCTCGAGTGAATGAAACGTTGCGTTGTGCTTTGCGATCTTTTGTCATTTGATGAAAGGGGAAACGCTCGGTCGGCGAAAAATCACAATCTCCTTTGCGCTCAATATTTTAAATATTCTTTGTAAATCTGCCGAGTCCGCTCGTTTACTACTCTCGCGAATAACTAGTAAATATTAGATCGAGAGCTCGGAGGTGATTGTTCATCGTTCCCACATCGCACGATCTTCTTTGCGCCTTAAGATTTAGCCGTCAACTTAAAATTAATTCACAAGCTAAATACCTCTTTTAAATATATATTTTCACGACGATTAAGTACGACGAATCACCCGGCTGCATGGCACAGAGTACTCACACAAGCTTATATTCATATTATAACGCGCGTGTATATAGATCTGTTTTTTTTTGTTTTTTTTTTTCTTCTCTGGGATATGATCGATCGAATTTACGTATTAGCTCTGAGGGGGGAACGAACAATCGCAAATTCTACCGATCGATTCTCCTCTGTGTCGGACGCTTGGAGGCGCATTGATTTTCATTCTTTCTTTTTCTTTTTCTCTCTCGTTTAACTATTTTTTCTTTCTTTTTACGGATAAAGGTATTTTCACGTTTCAAGCCATCAAAGTTACCTAACTACAGACAACACCGTACGATAAATTTTTTTAAACAGTGCGACTATCGTTCTTTGAAAAATTTCAAGAAAATGCAGCGAGATTTTTTTTTTTTTTTTTTTTTTCTTTTTGCCACTCGCGGTTATCGAAGCGAGTCGTATCAACGGTAAGTATGACGCGTCAATTTAGCTCACGACTCATAAGACTATAACACTTCTCGCTATGTGTAAACAAATAAGACGAGAAAACAGAAATTCCACGGGCTTTTTGTAGTTTTGTGTGTTTGTGTTTGTGTTTGTGTGTGTGTGTGTGTGTGTGTGTTTGTGTGTGTGTGTGTGTGTTTGTGTCTTTTTTCAAATCTCTCCCTTGCTCTGCCGTTACGATAGGCGTATGCTAAAATCAGTGACACTCACACGGACTCACTCACCCGCGTACTCACAGACACACAGCAGACAGTCAGTGGCCCGAGACTCGTCTGATTTGGTTTTAAGCTTCATTGCTTTACGTTTTGCCTTTTTCACTTCGGGCATATTTATAAAAGGCGATATTTTCGCGCAAATGCTTCTCAAGGTACCGACAACCATCTCAAATACCAAAGAATACGAAAAGTCAAAAAAAAGTACATTGATTTTCGTGGAAACAAGAGAATCGACGCGAAAATCTAATTAAACGAGATTGGACATGAATTGGCTTTGTATTCGAACCGTCGCGTGGACTATAGTCGATTTTTTTATGCCCATGTCGCCTTATGGGGTCTCACCCAACAATTATTTCGAAATTTGGATTGCAAAGTCTAATCGGAACAATGTTAGACTTGGCAAACAACGAGTTTGGCGCGAAACGTAATACTTTACTCTCAAACGCTTCGGGCCTGCAAATAAAATAAAAATACGGTCTTGCAGTAAAGATTTCGGACGTTGATGACTAATTTGCTGTACTGGACGCTCGTGAAAGATAAAAAAAGGAATATTTGCACCTTTGTCTTGCCGCTTTGGCCTTCAATTGTAATTACCATGTTTTCTTTTTCATTCATACGCGCCCTTGAAATTCCTCTGTCAATTCTCTCACAAGCGTGGCAAATTGGAGAAGAATATTGCGATACGCGATCTTCCATAATAAAGGGAACTTTTCGACTTTCATCACGGGACGGGACACACTCCTAAATATCTTAGCGAACACAGTACACACACCCACACAGAAAAAGGCGGAAAGAGCCACCTTCGACGTGTTGTATTCTTCGGTATTTCAAAAACTTTCAACGATTACCGTTGTGAGCGTTACTCATCGGTGAGTTCGATGCAACATCCTTGCTGTTTCTTCAGCGCAGTTTTAGATGAGTTTTCTTTCTTTTTCTCTTTCTTTTTGATTTGCAAACTCTGCAAATAAAAGAAACTGACGTCCAATTCGACATTCATCGGCACTGCCATTTTTTCAGCATTCGCAATCCTTTCAGACGTACTCGCAATTAATGATTTCCGAGCCTGGACGTTTTGAAGTCATTGTTGACGAACGAAAAACCTTCAAACTCCTCCTGGTTTATCGCCTCCACAATTCCGTGCTCAACCGGCGTTAGCACTGGCTCTTCACGTGTAAATTCAGCGTCGAAATTCGTCGTGTCCTTTTCGTTATTCTGAACGATTCAAAAAAAAAAAAAAAAAAAACAAAAAACAAAACTTAATGTGAGAAATTTCGATTTCACAGCCGATAGGGAATTGGAATGTTTTTCCTTCTTTTTTACTTTGTCGCTTGGAAGATTTGTCATTCGTAAAATATTGGAGCTGGTGGAAAAGTCCATAAGATAAAAATGAGGAAGCTTAATGCTTTGAGAAATTATACTCGACCAAATGTTTGGAGCTTTGAAAAAAAAGCGATGAGGAATACTTACGATTCTGGGCCTGAAGGGTGGTTTGAGTTTTCGAGCTTCGAGAGCCCGCCAATCCATCATTTGGAAGAACGGATGTGCCTTTATGGCTTCCTCGCCGCCGTTTTCACTGACGCAGCCGAGACGTCGTGCTGGATTTTTGGTCATGAAACCGCGTAAAATTGATACCGCTTCGGGTGCCAACCAGACTGGATAAACGACATCGTCGTGAAGAATCGATTCGAAGAGATCGTCCTCGTTGTCCGCTTCGAAAGGCGGTTGACCGGCCATCATTTCGTACATCAAAACTCCGAGAGCCCACCAATCGACGCTCGCGCCGTATTCAAGTTCTTGCAGTATCTCCGGAGCAATGTAATCCGGAGTACCGCAAAATGTCGATGTTGTTCTACCGTCGACAATGCCTTCCTTACACATACCGAAATCGGCGAGTTTACAGTGTCCCTCCCGATCCAGGAGAATATTATCAAGCTTAAGATCGCGGTATATGACGCCGTGCTTGTGGAGAAATTGCAGCGCGAGCGTCACTTCCGCCGCGTAGAAACGTGCACGCGCCTCGTCAAACTTACGGGCTTTTTGTATTTGAAACATCAAATCACCTGAAACCAAAGATACACGAACGATTACAACAGAAATTTTTATTTGAAAAGATTGCTTCAGTTTATATTGAGTCGTTTGACCCACACTGGGTCGCGTTGACCCCAACAATTTTCTTTCATCGATTGCTTGGCCTTTTTAGGGCCATAAAATTGTAAGTATTACAAAAAAAAAAAAAAAAAACAACAAAACAACAAAAAAAGCATATTTACTGGAATACAATAATTTTAAAAACGCCTTGGGTCATATTGACCCAAGGTGGACTTATAGGAGGTGTGCACTCGAAGGGTTAATAAAATTGGATGATAAAATATATTTTAAAAAATTCAAAAGGCAGATTAAAGTTTTTCCGAAATTTGAGAAATTTCACGATTTTTGAACATCGTAACCAACGATTTATGGGAAACTGTATTCTGAATCGTCGTTTTTGGAAATTCCTCCATTTTATCAGAACCATTCTGTACACCTTTTTTTTAAATTTCTTGTTTATTTTGACTTGGATTAGAAAAAACGAGTTTCTGTGCAGCTAAAACCGATAATTACCTCCATTGACGTATTCCATAACAAAGAATAGTCTTTCCTCGGTTTGGAAACAACTGTGTATAGCGGTTAGGAAAGGATGATTCGCAGCTAGAGCGAGAATTCGTTTTTCCGTCATAGTGCAATCAACGTCGTCGTCTTGTATGATAACATCTTTCTTCAATACTTTGACCGCATAAACTTCATTGGGATGTCCCCGTCGTTCGGCGAGCATAACTTTGCCGAAGCTTCCTTTTCCCAAAACTTTGATAAAATTAAAATCCGAGAGATTGACTCTTTCCTTTGGCTCGTCATTGTTACTTGTTCTTCTCGCTATTTTTTCATTCGTCTCTTGTACCGTCGCACTCGACGAGTTTGTATCTTTTGCCCATAGACTCGAGTGCGTTGTTGTTTCCGTTTGCAGCGCTTCCTTTGACGTACCTGCCTGCTGAGAACTTGCGCCTTTTTCCCCCTGAGCACGGTAATTTATACGCGAGGTTTTCGTCTGTTGATCGGGTGTGAATTTTAACGTACTAAGAATCTCAGCCATGGCCTTTACATCGATCCCACAATTGTTTGCCACATTTTTTTGACATCGCTTGTGCACGTTCAAATTACATGCTGCAAAAGCCAAATAAAAAATATCAGTACAAAAGAGTTCCCTTTTCCCCTTGAAGATATAAAACTTGGATTTTCCTACAAACCAATCGCGAAGAGTTCGTTTTAAGTATCAAACATTTGCAACAAAACTTTTCCTTCGGAAAAACCCTTTACCGCAAATTTTACGCATTTTCACCGCACTTGAAAGAAAAAACTAAATTTTGTTTACGAAGACGATTCATTCAAATTTTTCGTGATCAGCTTCTCATTTTATTAAAAATAAATTTGCAGCGATTCGATTTTTGAAAAATAATGCTACTTCAAAAATACAAATATTTTGTATTATTATACAATTTTGCGACGAAAAATAAAACAGAATGTAATCGAATTATCCAAGATTTGAATATAATGATTTTTTTTTTTTTTTTTAATTAACAAACTGAATGTGCGGAAAGTTGAGAATAATTGAGTATTGCCATTACCTTTACACTGGAGACCCTGTTTGATCAGACCATAGAGAAGAGAGCCACAGTGATCACAAAATGTGAAAAGTTTGTAATTGTGGACTTCGAAGACATGAGGCAAATTAACGTTGAACCTTTGGCCTGGCGTGCCCTCGCTCGTCTGTGAAACAATTTGATTTTTAGATTCCATTAGTCCTCGGAATGAAGTTCGAAAAATTGCGGAATAAGCAAATGAATAAATTTTATAAATTATAAGAAAATCATGAGTTAGTAAGAAAGACGGAAATAAAACAAAAGATGCAATAGAAACCTTGCGGTGTCCCGTTTGTTCCTTGGGTAACAGTAATTACGCCCGTTTTGTCAAATGAGGATAAGCAGTCATTAAACAAAAGAAATTAGAGAAGGGGTGAAAAATAGGATCCGGACTGGCACGCGGGAGAAGAGTAAAGAAAACTAGGATCGTTCAGAGTTTCGTCGTCTCGTGACGTACCTCATCTCGCATGCCAGGGCACCTTGTCACGACTAATTTGTGACATCTCTTGTGTACGACGCACGTGCATACTGCAACAGAAACACGAAGAAATTGCCGTTTTTTGTTTTTCCCCTAATAAGCGAATATACGCCGAGATATAACGTAATAAACAGAGTAAAATATTGTTTTCTGTTTTTTCTTGTTGTTTAATACACTGAAAAAAAAAACTGCACAACCAAAGCCCATACACATGCGTTTTTAGCCTCGCCTGAGTCATTGCACGAACATAAATATAAAATAATACGAATGACAGAAAAACGATGGGGAACAGGTTGATGAAATGCGTTACTACGTCATATACGAAAAGATGTCTCGTTCGGCGTCACCTCGAAAGCGACATTCCTGAATGGCAGAAAAAAAAACGTTAAGGGTCGAAACTGCGAGCATCAATCTCTCGGAATGTATTTTGCTTCTTTTTTTTTCCGATTACTCCGAATTATAAAGTAGGATCGTCATCCTCAGGGCACAAAAGTTTGACATCATTGAGAGTTTTGATCCGTGGCAACTCATCGGAACTGAGTTTGGTAGAAAAAAAAAAATAATAATTAAGTCAAAAACGTTGCAATTTTCGACTCTGAATTCGATGCTATTATTTATTATTTGCTTCAGGATCGCGACAGTGGCTATAGGCTCTGAAACATCTGGGGGCAGTGTTGCTCTATGGGCGGAAAAATCGAACCTTGTCACTTGCTGCGACAACGATGCGAAGATAAACGTTATGATGATCAAATGCAGATTATGATTGATGTAATTCAATTAAAATCTCGGAATCAAAAGAGTGTCGAAAAAAATGAGGTTCACGTATACAATTCATAAAATGAGTAAACATTCGAAATCAATTAAATATTATATCGTAAAGAAAAAACATGATGCATTTGTTTCGTTGAATTTTAGCAGCTCCGCTAGAATTGTAAATGAAAAGTTGTGTCCCAGCAATCCTCCGACACTTTGGGCTTCTTACGTAACAAATTGGACAATTTTTCTAAACTCCGTGCACCTTATTCGTGTGCATGTTTTCAATAAATAATTATTATTCTTTTGACAGCAATTTTTTCAAGTCTGTACGAAAATTGATCGAAAAACAATAAATTATTTTGAAAACATCGGGTTTTTGCACTTTCATCAGATAACGTATCGTATTTATGTTTTTTCGAGGGTTAATGTTTGTGACACTGACGTTGTTGCCTACTCCGAAAAATTTTGGAGAAGGAAGAAAAAATGAAGAAAATATGTAGTTAACGATGAAACTGACTCTCTCGCAAGCAAAACGCATATACATATTAAAATATGTATGCTCACAATCACACACACGCATACAGTGGATTCTGCAAGCGGGTATACAATAAGTATTTAATTTGTTAATAACGTGACTTGTGTCTTTCTCACCTTGACACTGATAGCCCTGCTTTCCGAAGCCCCTGAAATACAACAGACAAAAACACGTCACATCGTATCCGTGATTTCCCATTTGAAAACACGTTACACGTATTCCTCTGTCGTTATTAAAACACATGGGTCAAAAGGGCAGATGATTTCAGAAGAACGAACCAATGAAAAAGCTGTTTGTACACTATTCGTTCAGTATCGAGATTTGATTCACTCGTATTTTGAAGATCTAAGCTTCCAATTGAAAAAATGTCACGATCGATTGCTCGCAAATCGTCCACCGAGCTAATTTTCGTGTAAGAAAAAAATTCAGGGACTTGTTAATATTAAGCATTTTGTCAGCAACATTATCACAATAATTAACATGAGCCAAGTTTGTCATTAGTGTGATTATTCGTTAAACTGTACTCGATTCCTCATGTTCTCATTTTTTTTGCGAATCATTTTGTGCATCCAAGTAATTTGTTGAAGATTTTAAAAATTACTGCTTCACAATTGAATTGAATTTTCTTGCCAAATTAATTCAAAGTGTCTAAAGTGCGAATAGTCTTCCTCGAGTTTATTATCGTTCTATTTTTTTTTTTTGCTCAACGAACAACTTGTCAAATATCGATAACGAAATATTCTCTGATAAAAAGAAAACTTAATTTTTATTTTCGATATTGTTCATCGTTTTTATTTTTCGCTCGAGTTTTCAAACAGCACGAAATAATTGAGAATGCAAAGAGAGTCTTCCGATGCATTGAAGAACACCGTTATCATTATGGCACTTTTTGACGGACACTCATTTTCGCTGGGTCTCACGGATACGTATAGAGAGTCCAATATTATGAAAAAATGTTTTGCATCAATGTTGGCAAGCGTAGGATTACGAGCAACCGAATGATACTCCTTTTTAATTGATTAAATTTGATGTTTTGGACTTGGACGTTTCTCTACAGATCTGCATATGCTTCGTAATCAGAACGATTACTTTTTGTTCGGCATCCAACGATCAACTTTTAAAAACGATGGAATCTGCGTTAGCCAGAAATTGTTTCTTTCGTTTTCTTTGGCTTTCGTTTTTTCTCTATTTTCTTTGTATTTCGCAAAGCATGCAGTCCCAGGTGTATGAATCAAACATAAATAAATTGAGGGAAAATAATATACAGCAGACGAAAAGGAAGGCAAAATTTCAAAAGACAGAATCGATCCATACACGTGTGACGATTTCTCGATTGGTAAGCACAACGATTTCTTCAAGGAAATTCACTACGAAATTTACATTTCAACGGTTTATGGCAAATAGTGAAACGAACGTGAACGTAAATATGAGATTTTTCGTTTAGAGATCGTCTTGTTTGTTAATCGCAGTAATAAGTCACTTATGTATTGAAAAATTGTGTCCAGCGACTGGTCATTCGATTTGTATTACGTTACACATAGTAATGTACTGTAAGACATGGCAAAAGTGAATGAAATTATTCGGGAACTCATAATCGAAGCCCCATAGAAATCTATGGGTCTAGCTGACTGTATATTTTTCTCCTGATCCTCAATAGCCTCGGAGAAACCAACAAAACCATCGATGATTCGTTTTAGACACAAGCATTTATGAAAATGGATAAAAACCCAACCCCCACATCCATGGTGGTTTCACGAAAAAGTTCATTTGTGTTTAAAGGGTCACCGGAAGTTTCTTTTAAAATATTCATGATTGTTGGCAAAAGTTTTTTCGGACTTTTCCGAACTTCCGGTTTGCATCCCAAACGGTATAATAATTCGCACAGAAATTTTTATTTCGTTCTTTAATCGTTATTTCTCGCTTTCGTCGCTACAGCTCGAATATTCGAATTACTCTTGCCCTTTGTTCTTCAATCTTGCGACTCAGTAATTTCATTTCCAATTTTTTAAGGATTCTTCGATCTTTGTTGAAAAAATTCGAAATTGAATATTTCGCGACGTTATAACAAGACCTTCGTCTTAATTCAATTTTTTAATTGAAATTTAAAATAGCTGTTGAAAATACAAGTTGTTCATGGATAATTTCATTAAAAAATGAATCAAACTTTCTCAATTAAAAATTGGAGTTTCTACATTTCTCCTTGGTTTATCGTTTTGGGAGGCGAAAATCCTAAGGACGTTGTATGCGAATTCAAAGGTTCTCCGCGATGTCAACCGAAAAAAATTGCAATTATGACTTTTTTTCTGGGCAGTGAAGTTGATACCCAAAAAATTTACATTTTTTTTTTCGTATTTAGTACGAAATAAACACGTCGTGTAAAAACATAAAAATATTCTATTTACTTTGAAATTTCTAGAACAAGAGCTTTTTTTTAAGCGTCACTATCGATCCGGTTTTCAGTGACACATGAAAAAATGGTTTCCAGACTTTCCCCATAAACACTGTAGTAATTGTAATAGCTCAGCAAACATTTCTGATAAATGTATTGGAACGGCTATTTTGCTTACAACGTCCTTGAGCGGTCACCCAAAGTAAAGCACATCGGTAAAGTTGTGAAACAGGAATTTTTCTCTATAATGAATGGTTTTCAAAGAGTCCCGGATTAAAGCTCACGACAGAGTGACCGAAATAATGTGAGGTACGTGTATTGGAGTATGACTTGACCAAGCATGCATATAGACGTGTAATCGATTATGGGTTTTCCATTCAGTCTATACCTATACCATCCTCAAGCGATAATAATGTCCAAAAACCCACAAGTAACTCCACTACCAAGAGTTTAAACTCCGACAAATAATGACCATGGAAAATGTCAGTGTCTCTTCTTATAATTTGTTCGTTTCCGTTTGGTCCCCATGAATCCCATACGCACACATTCGTTCTCGCCAGCTTGGATTAAAAAACTACAGGGTGGCTGAAAATCAGGCCCGTTTCTTTATTCTCCCTCAACAGCTTGTTTCTTCTTTGACATACCAAATGAATTCACGGCAGTGGGAGCAGTAATGCGGTTGCCTGAGGAAGGTCGCCATGAATTTGTGACCATTGACTTGATGGACTCGTCGACGCATCGCACCGCGACGTCGATTGAAACCTTCCCGTTCTTTAAATTCTCTTGGTTTTCTGCTACCTGAGATTATACTCGTTGTTGAACCCATACTTCCTGTGCAGATTCCCTCGCCGTCGGTTCCACCGCTGCACACGGATTGCTGATCTGTTTTCAAAACGTCAGCATCATTATTTATCAATACCATTTATACGTTTTCCATTTTTTTAAGTTCGTACAAAGAAAAACTAAATTCTAAAGACCATTCGACTCTTTCTGATTTCGCTCTTGCCACGGGATTCGTTATCCGATTATTTGAGTTTAAAAAAATTGCCGAAAATCAAGATACGAGTTTATTTGTATTCGGAAAATTGCAAACGACTGCATCTCGTCATAATCAGCCTAAAATCCAGCGTATAATTTTGTCCATCAGGACGATATTAATTGAGAAATATGCAGGACTCGCTTAATGGAGTAATAAAAATTTCCTCTCTGCTAAACTAAAAAACGTACGTTTAGAAGGTCCTAACGAAGGAATAATAACGAACTGTATCATTCGTTGAATTTCTGTTCGTTCTATGGCGATATGATGGCAAGCGTTGCCACACGATGGTTCATGGAGTGATATGAAAGTTTATGCTGTGATGATAGTTCTTCTAGGAACATCAGTTTCGTACAGTCTACAAAATTATGGAAATTGTTCCCTGTTTTCATTTTGTCGTCGGATAAAAAGATTCGTAGCTATTTATTCATTTATTTATCGACTTGATGTTTCTATATGGCCTTCCCGAATGCCTATATGATTATTCGACGTAATCAACTTTTTAACCAGCTTCTACCTCGATGCACTGATATATTCCCAGAGCCTGTAAGACTGCCAAAGAATGTTGTTCACAATCTTTTGTCCATAATGCATCATTGCACGAGGCCACAAGGAAACTGGGCAAAATCTCTCACCACAAAAGTGACTCACTTTTTAACAATTCTTAGTTGATTAACTCGTTGAAAAACTGAGATAAACGTTGCTTGCTGGTGGATATTCAATGGACATGATGGTTCAACGTAAATCGAGGAAAAATCTTACGTTCCAGGCTTTTGCAGCGTCGTAATTTTGTTGTGTACAGATTGTTACTCTTCTCTATCAATCGCTGCATCTTTAGCAATGGTCTCATTATGCAATGTCCAAAAAATTGATTTGAATCGCTTCGTTAATCGGGAAAAATTGAATATTTCAATGTCTCGTTCAAGAATGTGCTGAATTTTCGAATTTCTCGTTGGCGATACAAACTCGTTGGTGAAAAAAATGATATGGTACAAAAAATCCTTTACTACACGATACGTGTCCACGTGTCATCCCTACACAAAGTTAAAATGACTAAGCGATGGGAAAAAACCCCTCACCTTGATTGCTCCATTGTAGATCTATTCTTATCCGCAGTTTACCGTGAGGCTCGAGGTTCACCTGCAACGTGGCGTAATAGATTGTTTTAATATTTTATTTATTTTTTTACTCGGTGAGTGATCGAGGTGTAAATGGGGTTTAGAAGTTACGAATGTAAAATGGTATTCTTAGTCGACGACGAGTCGTTTACGTACAAATTTCTTTGCAAAAACTTGAGAGATCAATTTTTTTTTAGCAGTAATCCATTGGCGAGTGCTCATTACCGAATGTCAAAAATTTGGAGGCTAGAAAAGTTACCATTTCGATTTACACGACTCGGTTTTTCTCGGTTCATTGGAATTCGCGTTCACTAAAAAAAAAAATATAATTGCTCGCTAGAAAATCGTGACCCTTGTGGAAATATCGGAAACGATTAGAATTTTTATCTTTAGCTTTTCTTCGCGTATATAAACTCTAAACAATGAACGTTCGTCTCTCTGCACGTTCGACGATTATAGGCCGGGAACCACTCAACCAATTTCAATGAAACCTTCACAGCAAGGAAGCTTATGGTCCACAATAGATTTCGAGCTTCACAACTCCACGAAATATTGGTTATTACGAAGAGGCAAAAAAGTATAAAAGTAGAAAGTGAATGAACAATCAAGGAAGTCTGAAAATCGCGAAATCCAGATAAGCGGATTGATCAATCGCCGTTCGAAGGGAGTTCACGTACGAATCGATACTCCACATAAGTGCCACGGTTATTTTTGCGGACCGCTCAAAACAGTGATTGAATTTTTATTTTTATTTTTCCATAATTCCCGTACCAATTTATTTCGCAGTATTTTTTTTTATGAATTTAGTGAAACTTTCCTTTTTGTTTTTTGAGAAGCCTGACGGATGACCTTACAAGAAAGCTGTCGTTGTTTTTGGCCAAATTGGGATTGTGATTGTTCCCAGTTATGGAAACTTTATTGAGTTCAATATCGAAGCAAAATTTTGCGGTTCCGTTTCGAGAATTGTAAATTTTGATCTATCGTTCGAATGGATATGCGTTCAATAAATCGACATGTAATTCTGAGAGACTTTATCTCTTCCGACAACAAATTACTGACCTCAAATTACTCGCAGGCACTGCCCGAGAATTATCGATAAACTATTGTTTTACAACAGACCGAGTTTTCAATAGGAAAAGTTGGACAAAAGCCTGAGAATTATAATTGTGGATCGGAAATTGGAATTTACACGTGATTAAAAATCCTCAGATGCTTGTGTCTGGGAAATCTATGTAGAGTCACAGCAACTGATTAATTTGATGCAAAAATATATTTTTTTTATGATCGACATACGAAATGGAATCATCGCCACCACGAATTACTATGAATTGGTTGGTAAGCTGGGAAGAATTTCTATGAGCAGTGATTTGTCTCTACGTTACTCATCTGTCAATGAAATTTGCTGCAGAAAAAATACGAATTAAAATTGAAAAATTCGCTTGATTTGTTGAGATACGTTTAGTGAAAATTTTTGATGGATATTGACGACAATCTGATCGTGTGAACAAATGTTGGACGATGCTTCAAATTAAAAAATTGATGGCGAATTGCAAAGAAAAAAATTACTGGCATGCATTTTTGATGAGTTTTTGATCAAATTTCGACAACGGAATGGTGCTCAACATTTGAGGATCGATAGAACTTTTGCTTTCGAGACTTTTGTGAGTCAAAAATAAACTTTCGTGCGCAGCATATAACAATTGAGCAAAATCATTTTTTTGTTTTCAGGTAAATTCAGGAAAACGATATCTTTCACTTTTTTTATAGTCTTTGGATGTTTTCATGGAAAACGATATTCTCTTGATAAATGCGTACCCACACGTTTGTAGAGCATATCTTCACCTGCGATTAGTTTTATATTTCGAGTGACTGTACAAATTTGGTGACCCAGTTTTTTTCTACGAAAGCAATAAAAACGTTTGTGCTACTTTGGCAGAATGTATCTTTCCGAACTGGCGACATGTGATCGTTTGAATAAAAAAAAAAACGACGCAACGATGGAATATTTCGAATTTTTCAAACGTCATGTCTCTCTGTAAAAAGAGACAAAGCCATGGAAATCGTCAGTTGGCCCATGTATTCATGACAAGAGGGCGAAAGCCTCTAAATATCCGACTGTTTGCTGGCAATCGTCAAATACTTAGAAAGCGTCAAATGTTGAAATTATTCAAGGTCATCTGTTGCGAGTCCACAAATATATTTTCTATTTATTTGTTATCTTGAACTTTGAACTCTGTAGTTTTTTTTCGGTTTTTCGTTATCTTTCCCAATTTGAATTTTCTTACTAGAAGTTCTTATTGTTTTTTCTGTCAACATGAAAGAAACATTGGCAGTTGTTCACACGAGTTGTTGAGTTATAAGCAATTACAAAAAAGCTTTGTTTTTGGAAAGTTCTTCAATATTTGTCCACGAAGGTCTGTAAATTATAAATGGAATTTTTATTCAGTTGCGATTACGTGAAATTTCAAAAATATCAAAACTCACTGTGGGGAAAGTAAATTCGAGTTGCGATTGGGGGGAGAAAACGAGTTGTTTAAATATTCGAACGCTAAAAGCTCATGATATGGACGTAAGATCGGACAAAACATTGAGCTTCCGGTAATCAAAACCAATAAGAATCGCGTAGCATGAAATTTCCATTTTTTGCGACTCACGTAATTGAAGTTTTTCCAAATTTTGCACTCTCTCTCGAAATGTACGGGATTACACGTCGGAATTGAATGAGAAATGGATTTTTAGTAGTAATCGTAGACAAACATCGTTTATAAGTTGTTGGCGCTGCTACCCGAGAGAAGCAAATTTCGTTGGCTTCCAAGTTAATAAACTTTTAGCATGGTTCGGATGAAAAAATCCAATGGAATCGGTGAGAGTCGACGAATAAGTTGGAAAGCTTTGTGTTTTTTTATACGAACCCAAAAATCGGCAGTCTCGTCTTCTCTTATGAGAAGTTCCTCGATCGGAATACTACAGTTTGCTACGAAATCGTCGGGAGGTATAGCCGCGTTGTGAAATACTGTCAATCCGAGAACAGTTGCATCCTGAACTTCATGGACGAAATTCTCGTTCCAGACAGGATCAAAAGTGCGTTGCTTGATGGATGTGCGATTCAGGCGGTTCTGATCAACGTGGAGAAGTACATATGGGTCCAGAATTGGCGGTGCATCTTGCCAGAACTTGCGCTGCTTGTCCGTTGCTCTCAGACCAGAGGCCTCGAATATTTCAACGTTCACAGTACCGGTGAACATATTTTTTTTGTTCCCTTAACCGATTCGTCTGTAAATATGAAAGCAGAGATGGAAATTAGAAAAAAGTGTAATCAGTGAAACCAACACGAACTGAGGAAATTCCTAATTACATTATCATGCGAGTTTCGAGCCAATTTTTGCAATTTTTCTCTGCATGAGCCCAAACCATTGTATGAGGTTTTTGAAAATTTGAAGAGGAAAAACTGACAGATTTATATTCTCAGTTCGCTTTCTTTTCTTTTGAAACAACGTTGACCATTTTTTGGACCCAAGAATCCTTGGCAAAGTCTTTGACCGCTCCCCCAAATGAAATGATTCAAAAACTCAAAATTTCATAAGTGTCCATATTCGAATTAATGATCCTCAGAATGTTGAGAAAAATACGAGTAACGTTTTGTCACTGCGAAAGAAAATTGCGTGGGTTTTTTCAACGTTGTAATCTGTTGCCTCGCTATTATATCTTCAAGGTCAGTGAGTATTAGCAAATTCTCTGAATCTGCGAGGATGTTTTTCAATGTTTATTACAGTTGACGTTAGATTGCCATTTATCAAAATACCAGGATATGGAAGTTTGCATCCTTGATACTCGAACCAGCTATCAGTTTCCCAGAGCCTCTGTTCGGGCGACTCAAAAAATGCAATCCAACACATTCTCATATTTTTTTACGGTTAAAACTTTCATTTTGTAAAGCGGAGACAAGAAATAATGAAAAAAAAAACATTATTCATGGAACACCATGGGCAGATCAATGATGAATTCATAAGGAGCTGGATGCTGAAAAGAAATGTCAAAAACGAGAAAAGAAAGCGGATAATTTGCTGATAACTCTGATTAAATGAAGGATGTAAGCATGAATATAAAAGTTTTGGTTCCCAAATTGATTTACAAAAAGAGCATTGCTCTTGCATGCTAAATTAATCGTTTCCATAATTAAAAATATGGGTAACACGTGGTAAATGCACATCAGAAACTCTAAAGTTTAAGAACAAACTGTTTGTCATGCTTGAAGGTCCAAGTTTTATTATCCTGCAGTGGTCACGCTATAAATATTTTGCACATTGTTTGCTCGATGAAAGATTTCCTGACACTCAAAGTTTCAAGTGCTTCATGTAATAAATGAGAAATGGGGATTAATTTTGAGTGATTGTCAATATGAAATGATATTTATTGCTCAAAATACAAAAAATACGAGAATGTTTTTGACTGAAAAACTAAATATGAAGATTCAAGAAACCAAATTTCAGAATCCTTTCCTCTTGCCTTTGAAGAAAGGCCAGGGATTGGATAAAATGGAAAAAGGAGCTGGAGTTCAATGGAGTTGGAAAAAATGTCAAATATCTATGCCAAAAGGGGAAAAAAGTTATAGCACGACTGCTGATGGGTCAGACGAAATAAATAGCAAGTGTTTATTGTCATCACAGAAATCGTTGCAATTTGCACGAGCGTTCGATTTGTAATTGTTCGGAAAAATGGAGTGATGGTAAAATGTGTTTCTGTCTATTGAGGGAGTCGAAAAAATGAGGATTTATGAAGCATCTGAAAAGTGGGTCTGAAAGAATAATTCGTCCGATTTTACGTGAAAATAGAATTAAATGTTCCGAGGATCTTCGAGGATTCCAAGGATCCACTGTGAAAACAGTGAATAACAACAATAACAATGACGTAAAATGATGATTGGTTTTGAAAGATATTAGGAAGCCTCGATGAGATAATAAAATACGAGTGAATGAAGTACTATATGAATTTCAATAACACGTCGAAATTTAGGTTTCCTTTGAGCTAATGAGGTCAGGGAAAATGCAATGAAAATCTCTTACGTGAGGTAAAATCCACAATCCGTTAGAGTTGGATAGTCGTCGGACGACGTGTGTAGTTTGACGATCACAAACGAGAAAAAAATCACCTCTAGCGTCACGTTTCGTCTATGAGATGCTTGATATAGATATAGATATATATATATATATATGTGTATACACAGACACAACGAAAAAGTGTTCCACTGTCGAAAAATTCGTCAATTTCTTGTTTATCCCGAATGCTATGGATTCGTCTTCACACTCGATGGCACTTGGGCTCCAATTGAAAATGTCTTTATATTTGCTTCTTTGCCTCGCGATTTTGAGACGTATCGCGAGGAATTGCCGCGAGGGCGGCAAAGATCGCGAGATGTTATTTTATGTGGAGTGTCGTCTTTGAGAAACCGCCGAGCCGCCGATAACTCCGTTGACGGTTGAGTGACGGTAGGGAAGAACGAGGGGCGGGGGAACCGTATGACGCACTCGCGTTTCAAAACGATTTTGTGCCCAAGAGAAAAAAGCCATCCGCTAGCACGAGCTCCGAAAGCAGGTGTGAAAGAAAATATCCTCGTTCGAAACACACGTACAACATACACACGCGGCGCACACAACAAACGATACACCAAATTTTTCTCCCATGGGTAGGTAATTGCTTTCTCGTTCTCGACCCCTAGTCTCTAAAATCTCTCTTGATGAATCTCTCGCGCCCTCTCCCTCCCTTCTCTTCCAAGCATTTTCCTCCTCAATGTTTTTTTTTCCTCCTTTTTTCAGGGTTGCCAGATATTCAAACCATCAAATCGCCACCAGAGGTCCCTGCAGAGTCGACGGTAAAAATACCAGACGTAACCTGCCGCCAATGGTCTCTACCTATCCACCGCACGAGATGACGCGATAAACGATATCCAATGGGAACAATGCGTTTCCGACCGTCACAGCCGTCACGGCGTCTTTCATGCGATCAACCAATAGAACAATAGCTTGTCCTGTTCCTGTTCTTCGTGCATGAACGATGGGCGAGTGATGATAGAAAAATCACATTATCCCCATTATCCTTAACCTTTAGATAAAATATCCCGGAACATCCGTTCATCAGGTGCAAAGCACGAAATTGGAGTTTGAACGATTCAAAAAACTACAACATTTTTTTATTATTTTCGTCCGTTAGATTTAAACGATTGATATAAGCTAGGCGACAAGTAGGTTTTCAGATTTTATTTTTCTTTATCGTCCAACATGTCCCTCGCGTTTGTCGGACTCATCGAGTGCCAATTAAAAATCGCGCGATTCAGAAAGTGGAACTGCTTATTGGTTGTTACAAAGATTCGATCTTCCTTATTTGAAGAAAATTATTATCACCCTCTTCCTAAAATGAATTATATCTTCAAACGTGTCATGTGCGCAGTACAGTCAATCTGCCGCGTCTGTTGTTTTCAATTTTCGAAACCACCGGTTCGATATGTCACATCGAAATAATTGCATTACTATATATAATAGCCACGTTCGATCACATATTTTCGTATCATCATTCTTTTTCAGGAGGGAATCAGATAAAAATATAAAGAAATGCATATATATCGTTGTCCATTGGATGTTGTTCGTCAGACGATACACGCGACGAACGACATCCACTACCGTTCGAGCTATATCAGAAAATCCCTAGGAAAGGAGAGTTCCCATTGGACATTGCTCATCGTCCATTCCGCCATATATCCGACAAAGTAAAACTTTCATTGTTTTCATTGTTTGACAATATTGCGAGATTGTCGCTCATGCGATTCGAAAAAATCGCGAATATCCAGGAATTATTTAATTATTTTCACAACCAACAGTGTCACTTATGGGAGATTATAATTTCGAAAATATTGTTTTTGGTTCAAACTGATGTTACAGAGTTTTATTTATTCCTGCAGCTACGTACGCGTCTGTATTTTTTAAAATACATAAACATTGAAGACAAATATACATGCCGGACTTTCGGAGTCGAAATAATCCATTAGATTTGCATTATCATTGCTATAATATCAATTCGTCGTGAAAAACCTGCTTTTATTTTTGTAATGTCGAATCTCGCAAAAAACACGGTCGCTTTCGCAAAAGTTTGAATCACTCCGTTGTTTTTTTTTATAATCACAGAAGCTGTGCTAAGTTGCAACATTTGTTTACACTTTTATTAATTTTAATGACCACACGGTTTTGGTGTACATTTTCAAAGCGCAAACAGAGATACACGTTTTTTTCTCTTTCTCTTGCACATACGTGAAATTACTGAGGGAACCTTCTTCGCACTCGCGTGTGCATGTGATCAGTAAGATCAGTTGCAATCGCCGTTTGCAGTGCTCCGGCCTCACCTCACCAAAACCTTTAACTATATACCGCCACTGCCGTACGCCGTACAATGCGCGGGCTCGCGCGTTGCCTCCCCTCACTGCCCCCTTCGTTTTCGTGCAACTTGGAGCAGCTTGGAGCGCGCCGTTCGCTTTCGTGTCAGTCGCGTTCTACACGACGGTGTGTGAAACCCTCGCGTTTTCGAGAAAAAAAAATTACATTATTTTCTCTCCATCTCCCACCTATGGATTCTCATCTTGTATGTTTCAAAACGGCGTAGCCTTGGCTCCCACATATAAATTTTTTCCCTGTAGTTCTTGCGTGCGAGGGCCAAAGACACAAATATTTATTAGTCTTTCCATCAGTTCTGTTATGCCGTTGTGTGTGATCACTCGATCAGTTTGACCAGAAATAAAAGAAAATAACAAACTAGGAGTGTTTCGAAGTGTTGAATTCGACGACCATTCAACGGGAGCGTACCATATCCACGTACATGGAGTTTACCGAACGATAGGAAAATGCTGGTAAGTCATAACGCGGGCAGGAGAAAGAGATCTTTGATTGTACGTGAGAGAAAGGGGTTTAGTGGACTCGACTTTGTCTGGCTCGCCAATACTCTTCGTTTATTATTATTCGATTCGTTCAAAAATCTCGGTCGTTTTTGTTTCTTTACATAGTTGTCTCCCAAGTGAAGAGGAAAATCAATTAGAATTTACCGTCATCATAATTAACGAGAGTTCTTCAACTTTTCTATACGTGTGTGGGATTTTTTTTTGCTCGTGTTATATTCGTCGAATATACGTCCGACCACCATTCCCACTTTTCCGAACCTCATTTTTTTCTTCCTTATGTAAATGCGCTTTTTTCCTCTCGCACTCCAAAACTCTAAAATGATGGTATTATAAATTTTATTGCTTCAATGCAATCGAACTTTTTTTCATTATTATTTTTCGATAACAAAAAACATTTCTCCTCTTTGTGTTCACACACATTTTCTAAAATCATATTGATCTCTTGTAACCTGAGTGTGTGCAAAAATTTGGGACAATGCCACAAAAAAAAATTATTCACGAATTTTAATGAACAAAACACTTCCATGGATTTTTTTCCTCCTTGCTCTCTGTCTTTAATTTTCTATCATAATTGTTCAAAATCCAGCGAATGTAATTCTTCTTTGTCTGTGTTCCGTGCAAAGCAATGAGAAGCACGAGGCATTGAATCGTTAGATTGAATCATTTGTTGCAACACAAATGACAGAGTTTATGAAAAAATATATTTTCTTTACGGGGGAGCTTGCCTTCGGGAAAAGCATGCTTGACATTTTTTGTAAAAAAATGAGTTTAGGGTATAAAATTCTTTCAATCATTGCAAAGTACAGAATTTTTGTAAAACCTCATGGAAGAGGTTGCTGGTTGTTTCTAAAAAAAAAGTCCGTTAGAGAAACGAAATTCAGACGGAACTGAACGAAATCTTGTCGACCGGAGAATCGACTCTGAAATTGATAAAATTAGAAAATGAATTCATAAGTCGAGGAAATTATCGTGAGCCTGGAAAATGGGATATTTTTTGAGGATTTTTGGAATTTTCCAATAGAACTGAATTGTATTTCTCGGATTTATTCGCTAGGGAGACGATCCGCCGTATCTGTCCGTCGGTACGGAGGTCAGTGCCAAGTACAAGGGTGCGTTTTGCGAAGCAAAGATCAGGAAGGTTGTGCGTTCTGTCAAGTGCAGAGTGACGTACAAGCAGGGATTGGGAACGGCGACGGTGACGGATGATCAGATAAAAGGAACTTTGAGAGTGAGCGCGTCGGTGGAGGCGAAACATGCCGATAAGAAAGAATTTGTGGAGGCGACGATAACCAAAATACAGGATTGCAGTCAGTATACCGTGGTGTTTGACGACGGAGATATTACTACACTGAGAAGAACAGCCCTGTGCTTGAAGAGCGGACGACATTTTGCGGAGAGCGAAACTCTCGACCAATTGCCTTTGACGCATCCGGAACATTTTGGAAATCCTGTTATCGGAGGCAGACGCGGCAGACGTTCCAGGCAAGCGCAGTGAGTCTTTGCAAAGAAGGCCAATCTCATGAAAGACGACAAATAATCTCAAGTTTTTTACTCTCCTTTCTTCTGTTTCTGCGACTGCAATTTTTCTCTCTCTCTCTCTCTCTCTCTCTCTCTCTCGCTTTGTGAACTTATTTGGAAGTGCGAAATTTCGTAATTTGTTGGTTTTTTAAACGATGCTTCAAGTCTAAATGCTGTATTATTCATTTCCATTGGAACGAAGCTTCTCGGAAGAACGATTAAAAAAGGGAAAACTCGTATAAACGTTTACCGATCATTTGTTTGAATTTTGTCTCTCAGAGATGACAGTAGCGAAGACGAGGGTAGTCCACCGCGAGGTAATCGAGATTCGGGCTCGGGGATCGGCGGCAAAGAAGGAGTGGAGACGGAGCCGGAAATCGGTCGAGTAGTTTGCGTCGAATTGGGTGACAAGAAGAAGAAAGATTATTGGTTTCCTGGATTGGTGGTCGCGCCGACTGCACAAGACACTGTGAGGATTCGTGTACGAGATGATTATCTCGTTCGATCGTTCAAGGATGCTCGCTAGTGAGTAAAGTTATAATTAAAATTTAATTTCCACCATCGATTCGTCGTTGGAACATAAAAAAAAACCCTATTTGAACTTTTCGTCCATTTAGTTACACGGTCCCGAAGAAAGAAGCGATCGAATTCACGAAAGAATTGGGCAACAAAGTGGAGAATAGCGGACTGAAAGTCGCGGTGGAGAAAGCTTTATTGTTTTTGGAAAAAAATGAATTGCCGCCGCATTGGGATAGAGATTCTCTCTTTGGAAATGCTGTTTCGAGCGGTAACAGTGATTCCGACGCGGATCTCGATTCCGACGTAAGTGAATTTGTCCAAGTATTACGCGATAAGAGTTTTCTTACAGGCTGTGGCAAACGACGCGTGACAACACGTGACAACACGCGTTAATTCGTCTCGTGGGTATTTTAGAAAATGACTCTTTTTTTATTCGCAGAGTTCGGACGACGAGCCCCGCGAAGAGAAAGACCATTTCGTAGCGCAGCTTTACAAATTCATGGACGATCGTGGAACGCCGATAAACAATTGCCCAATGATCGGCAACGAGGACATCGACCTTTATCGACTATTTCGAGCGGTTTACAAACTCGGAGGCTACAATCGTGTTACCAATCAGAATTTGTGGAAATCGATAACGCGAAGACTGAGTTTTACGATGCAGTCTACACCGTCGACGCACAATCTAGTTAAACAAGCGTATAAAAAGTTTTTACACTCGTTCGAGGATTTTTATAGAAAATTGGGTTGCACAATGGTGAACCATCCGCGAGGTGCTACGAGGAAACCACGACCAGGTCGTAGTTTGATAAGGGACAAAGATCGGAACACACCGGTGCCGACTAATCAGGCAACGACGCCAGTTCCGAAAACGAGCACGGAACGCGACAAGCACGAGAACGAGGAGGAGCCGCCGGTAGTTCCGGCATCGGCCGCGGTTGCTTCCGCGTCGCCTCAACAGCCACAAGTAGCATCGCAACAATCGGAAACACCGACGCCACCGCCGGTCCCTCCGACTGCTACAACCTCCCAAAAAAAGTCTGTCGTCGAGGAGGAAAAGAAAGATAAACGAGTGGAGCCTCCGGCTTCGGCACCGACAATCCCCAAGGAAACTGTGAAAGAGGAGGAACCAGTGAAGACCACGACGAAGAAGAAAGAAATAGTCGAAGAGCCGATAAGTGGGCATGAGAGTGACGTAAACGTCGAGGCCGAGGGTGGTGAATCTTCGAGCAGCGAAAAATCCTCAAAGCCAACGGCCCGGTTCACCCCGGTGCCTGCTGTCGTTTCCGTACCTTCTGCTCGGGCGAAAACTTCGACAAAGACGAGAGAAGACACGGGGACAAAAAAGAAAATGCACGAAAAACGAAAAGCACAAGAAAGCGCGTCCTCGAGTGCATCGAGCGCGCCAAACGCACCGAATTCTGGACTCGGGTCCAGCGCGACAGCGAGTACAGCAAACGCACCATCGGGCACAGCCGGTGCGACGTCCAAGAGGTTAGAAGGCTCGTCGAAACGCGAGGAGAAACTGAAGGAGGAAGAACCAACGAAAACTCGTTCGAAATCAAAGGACGACGCGAGCAAAGCGAAAGCGAGCGTCGATGCCGCTCGTGAAACTCGCACACCGTCCCGAGAGTCTGAAAAAACTCGCGCCAATCCAACGAAACAACGTCGTATGACCGACGAAGAATTGAAGAAGCAACAACGTGGCCGAAAAAAGCGTGAAAACGAGACAGAAAAATCACGCTCCGAAAAGGATGACAGCAGCGGAGTCGAGAGTAACGTCACCGCACCGACTTACAAAGGTCCGGTGGAACTCGGTGATAGACTCAAAGTTTATTACGGACCCACTCACGAGTCAAAAGTTACGTACGAGGCTAAAGTCATTGATATCGAAAAAGACGGTAGCACCGAAGTCGCTTACCTCGTGCATTACACCGGTTGGAACACGCGGTACGACGAATGGATAAAACCCACGAGAATAGCGCAAAACTTTACGCAGTCCCAGAGTCGTATAAAACGTACTAAAGCGACTCCGCGTCCTCAAACCCCCAGCACCGTTGGGAGCACCAGCAAAACGTCGAAAGCTTCTTCCACGGGGAGCAACGCACCGCCTGGTTTGCAGAGTCGTCGGCGTGCACAGCAGAGTTCTGGAGGAACAGCCGCAACCTGGTCGGGGACGAGCACAATATCGTCGAATTTGTCGTCCGGCACGAGTTCGAACGGATCGTCCTCATCGACGATCAGCAAGGAGAAGGAGTCCGGAACTTTCCAACCGGCGAGATCAACGACTCCGCTCTCCGTTGCGAGCTCCAGCTCGAGAACCAAAAGTCCAGCAACGCCAGCGACCTCTGGACGCCCGGTTAGAAACACCCGGAACGTCGATCACGGCGTCGAGCTACGAAGACAAACTCGTCGGATGTCCAGCCGCATGGACATGGTGCATTATTGTACGGAGAGCGACGACAGCGAGACTTACGAGGTAGCCGAAGAGCCACGAAGACGAAGAGTATACCGACGTAGAGTCGATGAGAGAATGAAGAACGAGGAGAACAGCGAAATCGAGGAAGATGAAAAAGATGTTCCCGAAGAGCCGAGAAGAACGAGGAGGCTACGGAGAACCGTGACGAAAGGGAAAGACGCTAAAATAACTTGTAACGACGGGGGTGCAGCGGACGACGACGAGGAAGAAGAGGAAGGCGAGGAAGAGGAAGAGGACGAAGAAGAAGCTGACGAGGAAGAGGAAGATGCTGACGAAGAGGACGACGCTGACGACGCTGAGGATGCCGATGAGGATGTGGCCGCTCCGGCGATTCCAGCAAAATTACCAACCACGACGACACCGACTCCGCCGTCCGCGATTAATTCCGCTCCGTCGAGCAACGTGACCGAAACACCGAGTCCGGCAACTCAGACCGCTGCCCAGGCAGCTTACGAACGTTCTCACGAGCGTCACGACGAACAACCGAAAGGTCGCGACTTCGATCTCAATCAGATAAGGTCAGAACTCAAGGGCTTTGACAAAGCTGTCAAGTTGGAACTCGTCAAATTCGAAACCGACGAAGCTGCTGGGGAAACCAGTGTCAAGTCCGAGTTCCCGGCGGATCTCGAGAAAAAACCACCCAAGGACGAGAAGAAAATCGATGGCTCAAAGGCCATCGCTGACTTGCCGGATACAAAGCCGATTCTGGATAACGCCGGCGCCGTTGTCACCACGATTAAAAAATCACCATCGCCACAGCCAACAGTCTCGCAGACGCAACCTCCTGTTTCTATCGTCCCTCCGACTGCGGCTGTAGCTGCAACTACGCCACCACCGCCACCGCCACCGCCTCAACCGCCCACCGAAGACGTTTACGAGTTTAAAGAGCCCGAGCCATTCGAGTTTGAAGTTCGTAACAAACGAGATTCTTCCGGTGATAAGGACAAACCGAAGAAACGTGTTTTCGACGAGGAGCCCAAGAGTCCGAAGAAGAAGCAAAAGACATCGATGAGCCCTTCGCCCAAAGAGATTAAAAACGAAGTCGACAATACGAGCGTCGAGCAAAAAAGAAAAGTTCGAAGAAATGCAGCCAAGAAAGTCGAGGACAACCTCGAAGTCTCTTCAGGAGCAACAGTCGTTAACAAAGCTTCACCATCGTCGGCAAGTGCGAAAGATATTCCGGAAAAGTCGAGCCAAGTTTCCGCCATGAGCCAACCTAAACCTCTACCGACCTTGCCACCACCTCTGCCACCTCCTCCGCCGCCTCCGCCGCCACCACCACCTCCGCCAGGCTCCGAGGACCCGAAGAAGCCGAGCACGAATCTCGAGCTGCTGTTCACCGATCTACCGAAAACCGAGGATGACGCCGTTGATCCCGATGATCCCGAAGACCGTCTCGTCATTTCGGAAACTGAGCTTCCGGAAGCTGAACAAGTTACGCTTTTCGCTTATCAACAAGAAACAACATCGACCAACGATACGAAGCCCGAAAAAATGGAAATTAGTTCGGCGGTGATCGAAACGCCAAAAGCAATCGTTGCTCCGACCGTCTCCACGAGCGTTATTTCCGTCACGACGTCCAACACGAGCGCGAGTATCTCGTCGTTAGGCCCAATGGATCGTAAAACTTTGGACATTACACGAACCGGAAGTGGAGTTACCTCAAGCACGTCGACTATTCTGCCAACTCCCGTACCGATAAGCGCAAGATTGCCGGCAACATCGACGATCGAAGAGAAATTATCAGCGGCTGCACTAGCTTTCCGGCAAGTAAGATCGAAAGAGTCTAAACGCGATGAAGACAACAGCGAGACCACGAAGAAGAGTCTCAAAGAAGCGAGCCACAAAAAATCGGAAAGCGCCGCTGCGAAGAGAAAAGCCAACGACGAATTGGCAAAGATTAAGCACGAAGCGGAAACGGCGAGAAAGCGTGAGATCGCCGCGGAAGAGTCAACGAAGCAGGAGGAGGAACGCTGCCGAGAAGCAATGCGAGCGGCGATTAAGCAGAAGGAGGAAGAGCTCGAGCAGTTGAAGATCCAAAAAGAGGCAGAATTGAAGAAAATGGCTGAGGCTAAAGCATCAGCGGAGAATCGTAAAGTACCGGATAAACGGAACGAGGAAGATTGGAGCAAGCGAAAAAGTCACGATATCCAAATTGAATTCCGACGGAGTTCGAGCGAAACTTCATCGACGACGAGTAATCATCGCGAGGAGGAGCATAAGGAGAGCTTAGCGGATCGTCAAAGAGACAAAAGAAAGAAGGTAATTAGCCAGGAATTCGTAGACTCCACGGACAGCAGCGATTCGGAACAGAAATTAGTGATCGACAGTGTGGTCGAGGGTCGCGATGAGAAACCAGCAGGGTCCAATTTCGAAACGAAACTCAAAGCTGACCTGGAACTTTTGCAACAGCAGAGTTCGCCGAAAGAAACCATCGATATTAATTTGGGACGATCGAGCAATCTTCAGAATCCGTGTCTCCGGGCGATTCAACAACAGGCACAACCTTGCTTAATAACTGCGAAATTAGCAGCAAAAGCTGAGGAGGAAGGCGAGAATATGAGCTCGCTGTTGTGCGAGGAAGAAATACCAGGTTCTCCCGCACCCGGGCCTGAGATTATTGATCAAGATGGAAGTGGTGAAACTCGTACTGTCCCAAAGGACGAGCGTGGGGAGAAGAAAATGGTTTTGCTGGAAATGCCTTTTGCCAGTGCACCGACGTCCGGTCCGCAAAGTAGCACTGCGAGCAGCGTTAACGTCGGACCTAGTCTCGGTGTTCCTATATCGAATGCCTGTAATGTTTCCGTCTCTGTAGCCCTTCAAATGCAACAACAACAGCAGCAAGTAGTTGGCGTGGTTGCATCGAGGCATCAACAACCTCATCCGCTTCCACAACAACCGCAACAACATCAACCGGCACTGCAGCAACAGCCGTTGCAACAGCAACAACAGCAGCAGCAACAACAACAACCGTTGCAACAGCCGCAGCAGCAATTGGCCGGACCTGTAATAGCTCAGAGACGAGAGAGCAACGAGGCAGCTCCTGTCATGGACAACACTCCACCGACAACTCCAGATTCCACAATATCTAATATTTCCGGATCACCGAGGGAGGAAGAAAGAATCGGTGTTTCCTCTCCATTGTCCGAAGAAAATGTCAAGTCACATCGAGACAGCTCCGAAGCCGATGACAGTGGAGCTGGCAAAGCTCCTTCCGGTTACAGCGAGGACGACACTCTTGCCAATGTCGAACCCAATAACGCGGCTGAGCGAACCTTGAAAACCTCCGTCAAAAGATCAGTCGAAGATCCTCAATCTCCCAAAAAACGCAAACGAAATCGCAAACATTCCGAACAATGCAGCAGTAACGTTCCAGTCGTCGTGAAAAAACCACTCGGAAGGCCACCCGCAACTTCGAGACAAACGAGACACGGAACTGCTCCCACCGGAAGTGACAGCGACGACACCAGCGAATCTTCCAATCCTTGTGCCATCGGCGCTACAACCGGTGTTGGTGGCGCTCCTAGTGCTGCTACCATCGCTGATAACAATGCCATTGCAACTGCTATCACAGAATTAAGCAACTCGTCAAGGTCACCCAAACCCATGAAGTACAATTTCTTTGTTGAACTCGGTAAGACAATCATCGCTCTCTTCCTTTTACGTTCCTTTTCCCATTTCCCCAGTGCAACGACCACTCCGTAATCGTACTAATGGAATCCGAGATTATATCATCAGAAGGCAAAACGCCAATAAAAAACAATTTTCATCTTATTCCCTTGCGATAAACATTTTCTACAAATCTGAAACTTCTCCTTATCTCTTTATAAGGTTTTGGAAAAAGAATCTGGCGAGTTAATATCCCTTCGTGCGAATACCGAAAAAAAAAAAAATGTATTTTTATATATTCTGACGCTTTTTCCAGATCCTGAGCTTGACGGTAGTCAAAGGATAGCAGTACTCCAACAAAAACTCACAGAACTGAGGAAGACTTACAACGCAGTGAAAGTCGAACTTGCCGGCATCGAGAGACGTCGCAAAAAGTTGAGGAGGCGAGAGCGCGAGGGTAAGCATATTGCATTTTGACAATCATGAAAATTTTCGTCGTTTGGTACATACTGCATTTTTGTGAGACATGTCGCGCTAACTTAATTATTTTCATTTCAGCTCTTAAGGCAGCGAAAGCAGAAATGCAACAAGCGTGCTCTTGATGGAATCGCAATCATCATCATCATCATCATCAGCGTCACGCATTTTGATCTATCGTAACGTAGTCTATACATTTCTATGGTCACAGAGTTTGCATCGTTGGAAAACAACTCGAAATATTGGTATCATTTATCAATTATTTAATATATGACTCGGGGTAACTAATCTTTAGTGCCAATGCGCACCACGAAAATTACATTCGTTTCTTCAATTTGTTTGCTTCAATTGTGACGACTTTTCAGTCGGTTAATCTCATTTTTTGCATTGAATCCTTGAGCCATTGAATTCCTCGGGATTTCAGCTCCAAAAAACTCTCATTATCGAATCCTTAAGAATCATTATACAAAAGTAACAACAGCAACGAGATCCCGAATGCTAATTCAACCGAATTCGATTTTTAGGTTCCACGAGGCCAATTTTTCTAGACCTGAATTGTAAAAAAATGTTCGTGGTGAGCTTAAAATTAACGAGAGCAATTTGGCAAAATGGCAACGATGCAGCATTCGAGTACCACAGATTTTTCATGTTTCGTTGTTATCATGTGATTCGCGTATTCTCATATTCTCATATGTAAATAAATTCAACAACGAAAATTGTAATTTAATCGCGTTTTTCAAGCAATTCTTATGCTATCTCGAAATCGGGCCAATTGTGATTCGTAAATCCATTTTTAAGAAAAAATCAACGGAGATAGATAAAAATGAATTTACTTTATCCATTTATATAACTTTGTAGATACAGCTCGTAAGACTTAGCATTAAGCAGATTTATATTCATCGTAATCGAATATATATATAAATGAATGTGTGTACTATATACAGAATGCATATGTGTGTGTGTGTATACGTTACAAGTATACTTATCGTGGATCGTCGGATTTGCTCTATTTGACCTTCATTCATAAATTGTTGAGGTAACTGAAATGAAAAAAAGGCAAAAGTGAAAAAAAAGAAGCAAACCTTTGGCAATTTAATTAAACGAGTTGGTAAATTAGATACAATTTTATTGGTGTTTCTTTGTTTTCGTAGGAAATTGTTGCACATTGAAAAACAACTTTCTATCGGCACGTCGATTTTGTGTGTGTGTTTTTTTTCGCACACGATCGCAAACGAGGTTTTTTTAAGGTGGTTTTTTTTTTATCAGAGAAAATGTCCATTGAACGTTCTTTACTGCCCTCCAGGTATCAGCTTTATAGGGCTTTGGGTTTTCTCCATTTCGTCGTTCTCTCTTTTATACGAAAATTACACGAATAAGTGACGAGTTACTCGTCCAAGATCGTAAGTAACTAAAGTCAAATAAAAATACACGTTTCTGGGTTTTTTAAATCTTCCCAGATCACAAACCTGCTCCAATTATTCATGCAGAAGGCTCATCTTTTTTATATCCATGGGAGTTTTTTTTAATGTGTTTCTGTGTGCGTTTCGAATTTCTGGACTTCGCTGTGTGAGTGTAAGCGGGACAAAAAAACAATCGAGCGTGGTATCGTTCAAATTTTCATCGTCAATACTCACGCCAAAATAAATCGGATATTATGCAAACATTAAACTACGCAAGGGTCGAACTTTCAACCATTTCCTTCAATTTACATCTTTGAATTATTTTTTTCATTGGCAAGAAATAATAATTCGAGGCTCCAATTTTTGTTCCATCTGGTAAAGGAACTTCGTCAATAATTCGCAAAACAATATCGTGGACAACACAAACTTTCGTTCCTTTGCTGTCTCGTGAGCGTAAAGAATGTGAAAATAGAATATTCGTGGACGAATTCTAAGCGAAATAAAGTTTTGGTATTAATTCGCTCTGATACGCTTCAGTGAACGCAAAATTTTCTTTCGGATCTTCAACGAGAATATGTTGAAAAAAAAAAAAAAAAAAAAAACTACACATCGAAAACGATCGGCTTTAGGATAGAAAGTGAAAATATTTCACTGCTCACAAACGTACGTATTAGCTTGAGGAAAACATAATTCCATCAAATTCTTCAGAAAGACGAACAAACATTATTTTCATAAACTTTATTTTCGTGGAATCAAATCTTGGAGGCCACTCATCATTTTGGATGAAGGATGTTGGAGAAAGATGAACTAACGATTCTAACAGTGCCCACGTTTCATGTCAAAGTTTGCATCGATGGAATGCAACGAAATCCTTTTTTCTCTCTCTAAGATTGTGGAGCTCTATGAGCAGCTTTAGCTACGAGAATTGGACGATTGTTTTTCGTGAGCCAAAACTTGAATCTACGAGAGAAATTGGATTATATTTGAAAAATTACAAATATCAATAACAATAATATTCTTCGTCACGTCGCAACGATGCAAACTTCAGTGTCTTCGCCCACATTGGATATTGCTAGAAGTCAACATGGCACTCTGCAGCTCGGTGACAAAGACTTATGAATATTTCTTAAAACGCAACGCATTTTTAATCTTTTGTGACACGAAAAAAATTCAATCTAAAAAACTGAGAGAAAGCTTGCTGCAGTTAGGAAAACTTTTTTTCTCTTAACCTAGTGAGAGTTAAATTATTGATATAAAATAAATATTCCGGATAAATTATAAAGTGATTACTAATTCAAAGTAACAACATTTGGCCATCACTTTCCATCGATAATCTCTATGCATGATTGAAAAGTAAGAAACGAACAAGCTTCAAAATACGAAAATACGAATCATAGGTAAGTACGCTTCCAATTTTGTATCGGAAAATACGACTCGAGTGATAATTACATGGGAAACACGATGCACAAAATTTTCATCTCGATTCAGAGTTGCTTCATTTTGTATTAAAAAAAAATATAAAAATATTTTGTTTATCGAAAAACGATAGAAATTTTTATTTCTTTAAAATTTGTTTATTTTCCCTGAATATTGAATCGTTAAACAATGAGCAAGGGAGGAAAAAGGCTAATGAAAAAATTCCAATCATGGCAAGAACATCGAATCAATCTGATGGACTTTAGAGAAATAATGATCCTTTCGTCTATGCTGCGCAAAGCTGGTCACAACGAGCGCACATTTTGTTATTGTTACTCTTTCTATCTTTTTCTGCGTTGCTGGTGAAATGAAAAAGAGAAAACTCAAGATATTTCACAGCCCACAAGATTTCAAGGACACAATGATAAAAAAATATTCAGAGCGTTGTTTCAGTCGATGGAGCACGGATCTGCGACTTGAAGAATTCGGTCGTCAACACGGCGGAGATCCCGATGCCGGATTTTGATCCAGCGCCACTGACGTCGCCGAGGAAGATGCACTAACGGCATTGATTTTCGTTTCGGATGCTAAATGTCTCCTGGCTATGATTATTTGTTCCATTAATTCGTGATGTGCTTCCAGTCGTTCGATACAATGCAGACACGCTGTTTTTGGCAAGGGATCATTCACATTTACCTGCGATAAACAAATGACAGAGAAAATCTCTGTAGAACAGTGTCTTCGAAAAATGACATTTGGCAATCAGCTGATTTCACTCAAACTTTGATTACTTCATTCGAATCGTAAGATTGTTGCACGAGGATCGATAAATGTTGGTAATATATCGACGTATTTCGAAATTGTTCACGAAATGTGTGAAAAGATTAGTTTTTGTCAAAAAATATTGAAACTTTCGGATTGAAATTTCGAAAAATAACCAACACGTTTTAAATATGAGGAATAATGAAAAAGAACTCACTGTGATCGGTAAATATGCATTTATTTTCTCAGCAAGTTTCATCCTCTCTCCTTCTTCGCCGTATATATGGATGACAAAACGATTCATTTTGCTGCAAAGCCTACATATGAAGCCCGTGATAACGGCCTTGTCGGTGCTCCCCATGTTAATCTTGTTTCATCAACGAAATCACAAATCTCGATAGAAAGGTGAATTCACTTTAAATTGGAAGAGTAAAAAAAAAAAACGACGCGATTTACACGGCCCACGTATTTTTGAGTCGTCTTTGATTTTCATTAATCCTCAAGGTCACTAATTTTCTGATTTTTTTTTTTCACTTGTGATGCACCAATGATGAGTTGACGTTGCAACGAACTCGATATTGTACCGAAACTTTTTAACGCAAGCGAAACTCGCACGATTTGTTTATTAGTTTATTTATCTTTCGTCTCTACTGTCGCGAGCATCTGTCCGTTTGTGTATCTAGTTGTGACACTCTAGATGCCAGAAAACAGATACAGCCAACCCCAGCGTGTATTATTGGAAGTACAATCGTGTTTCGTTTCGAAATAAGCTTCGGGCGAAGGACCAGGGGGCACCATAAGGCGATTCCGTTTGTTGTCCCTAATTCACAGGCCACTCGTCTAAATAGTCCAAATATAAATGCTTGTGTACATTTTGTTTTTACTTTCCAAGATCTTCCTGCCCAAACCTCGCGTGTACGAAATTTCGTAATTATATATACTTATCTGTATAATACACCGGATTCGTGTGGGCGGCGTTAGCTTTGAGAGAAAAAGGCGCGGTTATAATTCTTTCAACTCTATCTACATGAATTCGTATGGCTAATAGCACATATTGTGAGAAAGCTTTTCCCAAAGTGCATTCACCCCTGCGACTGCGATCATTTGTCTTTCCAGCTGTCACCGAGAAATGCGGTTTCGGAAACAGAAAATCCACGAGGCGGTCGAACTATTTTTTCATAAACATGCATTTATCAGGCTCGTATTGTAGACGCTCGAACAAGGATGAAGAATAAATCAAATTCTCCCATTGTTACAATGTTTCCCACTCACTCTCTCGCACTTGTTTCGTGTGAAAAACAAACAAAAAATTAGATGCGTTCCGTGTGAGATATACGTAAATAAATAAATATACACTGAATTTTACGAGACATGAAATATTTTATATAGAGATATAACATGAAACGTGGCGGTGCAGTTTTCTTAGCTCAAAAATGCATCTGAGCGCGACCACGTATACAAACAAACAACTATACATTAGCGTTGACGGGTCAGGTGTATAATGAGCTGTCAATGTGACTTCGCGTGCACGACCACTGAATAATAAAGTGTGTTATTGTTTATTAACTCACGATCTCTATTGTAAAAAGTCATATTTCCATAAAAAAATTGAAATCGACAGTGGAATGTGTTTTATGCACAATCACAAGTTTTTTCAACATTTTTCTCATTAATCTTGACAGAAGGAAAGGAAATTGGTTTTTTTCCAAAACTTCAACCGTAGCAAGAGAGAGAAATCGAAGGGTCCGCGCCACGGACTTGGGGAGGGGGGGATAGAGAATGCGCGACCTGAAGTAGGCGACACTCGAGAACGCAGCCAGCAGCAAGCCACCCCTCACAGCAGAGCGCACTATCTCTCGTAAAATCGAGATCGCCAGAAAGAAAGAGTAGAGTGATATAGACAAAGAGGTGAAGAAAAGAGTGAGAACGGTACAAAACCAATATGGTGACTGATGGGTTCGTAATCCACTGTTGACGATCATCAAACGTTAGAAAAAAAAAAAAAATAACATGTTTAACAATAACGTTGTTGTCAGTTTTGGGGGTGGACGGTGGTGAAAAAGATTGTGATGGACTTGAGGTGAACGAAATAATCAAAGGGACACGAGGTATTAAATCATGTGCGATGTGTGCGCTGACTTTCACGATCTTCTACTCTCGTGTAAGTTTTATCTTCTTTTCATTTTTAGTTTTGCTCTTTTTTTCATGAAATAAAATGTTTTCCTCCGTTTAACCTCATTCACTCAGGTTCTCAACAGCTTTGCACTAGATTTTTCTCCCCTGAAATTTCGACCATACTTCGACGACACTTTTTTCTATTCCCCCGATTTCGAGTTTACTATTTTTCCATACGATGTTTTTTGTTGTCTTTGCTCAGAATCTTGACATTTTAAATCATTTATTTTCTCCCTTGTGCTTCCAACAAAATCCCTTCATTTGTAGACGAAGAACGATCTACGAAGGAACTGGACGATGTCTCTCTCTGTGCCATAGATGTGGACACGATACTTCACTATGTTAATCAATGGGTCCAGAGGTAATTGAGCCCTTAAACTTACAGAATTCTCCCTGCAATTACATATCTTAATAACCCATAAATCATTCAACTATGGTATTGGCTCTGGTATGTTTTTTTGTGAATAGACTTACATGCGTCCATGAGGAACCATACAGAGCATTTTTTAATTTTTTCGTTTCTATTTTCTTCGTAATATATTGAGTTACGTCTCGTGCAAAAAAATCTTATGGAATTCTTTGAAAAACTCGGCGACAGAAAATTGAATGTCGAATTTAAACGCATTGGTAGTTTTTCTGATATTTAATAAAAATATGGACATTCTTCGTGTTCAATGCACAGATCCAAAAACTCGAAAACTAACCTAAACTTTTGAGCAAAAAATATGTTTTCTCCTGCGGTTGAAATTTATCTACTTTGGTTGATACTTTTCACAAGATTCCGTAAAGTCTCGTAAGCAAGAAACGAAACATAAAGTATCGGGTAAAATTTGATTGAAAAAAACTTTTGTAATTATTGCAAAAAATTATGAGAAAGCGATTTTCATGCATGTAAAAATATTGTATTTCAGACAATGTATGTGCTGTTACCGAGAGGCAAAAAATTTCGATCGTTTTGTGCGTTTGACGCAAAGCGTAGTTCTGTGTACCCTTCAGCAGCTGAGAGCGATTCGTCAAAAGTCAAAGCCGCCGGACGAGGATGAGGTTGATGTGGAAAGAGTGTCACGCACGGCGGAGGAGGAGGAGGAAGAAGCGGAGGAAAGAAAACAGTCACAATTGGGTGACGTGGAAGAATCGGAAAAGCGAAAACGCGAGAACACGGAACACAGTGAAAAAAATAGAGAATCGATGAAAGAATCGAGTGGCAGGAGATCTTCGGATTCGTCAAGCAGTTCTAAACAGCATTGGTCGCAACAAGACCGAGAAAAATTGTTTCATCTGCTGTCGAAAATTTTTTTGCTCAACTTTCCTCTCTACATTGCTATGAAACATGGAGGAGCTCTCAATCCATTAGCACCGGTAAAGGTATACCACTTTTTTATGTCTTCAGGTTTGAAACGATGGAACGAAATCATTAGATCGAAAAGAATTCATTTTATTTATAGCTTGAATGGTGTTTCAGCTGTTTTTGAGTTTTTGCCCTTAGCAAATTTCCATTCTCAAGGTACAGAATTTACTGTCATGTTGTGAAAATGCTTTGTACACAGGATGAAGGAGGATACTGCGAGCCGCACGATCCGGAGGTGCCGGCGCCCCTGATTCGTGCCGTTTCCGTTTTTTGCCATCAGAGCGGCTTCGAACTGATGTCCGCGTGTTTCGACGCGCCCGAACAATTACCAGTGGGTTTGGCACATTCCATGGTTGCAGTTATTTGCAATCTCAAACTGTGGTTGAATTATGGTAGCGTTATACAAATGTTTACACCGTTGCGGAGTCGTGTTATGAAGTACATGTGTCGATTGGGTGACAAGGAGCTGCGTACACCGGCTGTGAGGACGATGGCAGGTGAGAATCATCGCCGAGAAGATTAAAACTGAAAAATTTCAACAATGTTGTAACTGTCGCTTGTTTTTATGCTTGACCCTGCTTTACGTCGTGCTTTTTGTCCCAGATTTCATGTGGAGCGCAGTAAAAGATCCGATAGACGCTGTTCTTCCAACTTTCGATCGCGACGGTCTCGATCTGGCTTTCAAGTACTTTACGAGCACGACACTGACCATGAGGCTAGCCGGTGTCGCGCAAATAAATGCCCACATAACGGCATTCAACGAATTATGCAACAGCGAGACTGTGGCCGAAGTGGAACAAGTCGGTCATGCTCTTGCTGCTTGGTTAACAGAAAACAACATAATAGCTCATATATTTGGTCCAAACTTACACGCCGAAGTGATAAAACAAAGTCACATCGTATTGAGCTTTCTCGCGATGGAGGGACGCATCACTTCTTCCGATATGGACACGATGTGGCAAGCTGCGCAGCTCAAACATTGTGCACGCCCGGTTTATGACTTGCTCGCACCTCTGGTCAAGCATCTTGCTCCAACACCAGTTCTCCATCTTTATTCTTTACTTGGGAAACTCGAGCCGAAAGATCACACGGAGCAAAGTCTGTTTCTCGCCTCGGCGCTCATCAAATTTATTTGGACTTCGGGCGGACCTGGTTATCCTGGTTCTCTTGCGGTTAAAAATCGCGATTTGTCGAGAGCCGGCGATGGCGTTTGTGAAAGCAGCAGCAGCGATCCCAGTGGAATCGATGCCAGCAGCCCGGAAGAGGACGAGGAAGAACCGAGCCCTGCACCCTCTGAAGGACCCTCGCCGAGGAAACAGGCCAGAGGCGACAGCAGCGATTGCGAAGGTTCAATTTCTCAAAACGCGCTCATTTAACGTTTTTATTTTCCATACCCAACAGCCCGCACAGTACAAAATCAAGAATTGCAAAAACGACCACAAATTTTTCAATCAAATTTCGACCATCAATTCTTTTTTCAAAACCGTTTGATTTAGTGTCAATTCGTGTTTATTTTCTACATTTACAACCGGAAAAAGCGGCAATACTCAATTTTCTGTTTTCTTTTTTGAAAATTTGTAGCTTGCGAGATTTTCTGCATTTTCGAACGATTTTGTTAAAGGTAAAAAATAGTTGTCCCACAAATTTATTTCGTCTCCACTCAAGATCCAAAAAGTAAGGAAATTTTGGGCGAAATTTGAAAAAAAAAAATTTGCGCTTTTTAATAGTTGGTTGTCGTAAAAATTGGGATGTTTATAATTTACCGTGTTTTTTTTTTCCACGAAGGTACCTGCAAGAGAAGTAAAAGCCCGGAGCAAATGCCGGTCGAGTCGAATCTGACCGAAGTGGAGGATTTTTCAGCGGTTTCGCAAGCCTCAAAAATGAATCGTCCGAGTATAGAAATGCTGACGGAGAGTCCACCGACGGGATCGAGTCCGATAGAGGATCAAATAATCGAGGATACGGAATCGAAGACGGACAACGAGACGAGAAGCAAGCATCAGCAAGCGAGTGGCTCGGACGCGGAGGCTGACACGGAGAAATCAAATACGGAGGAGGCGGCGATAGTGCAGGAGAAGAAGAAGCGTAAAATATTGCGAAAGCGTAAAAAGCCACAAAAGCGTTCGAACGAGCACGAGAGCGAGGTTGGAAAAGTTTCGTTGAATCAAATGGTCGATACGGAGAATCCAAAAGAGTCGCGCGATTCGTGCGATGTTGGGAAGAATAATTCCGAGAGCATCGAGGATTCTTCGTTGACGATGGAGTCGACAGTGATGTCGGATTCTCCGCGTAAGATGGAGCGAAAATTATCGCGTGATACATTGGATTGCGTGAAAGAGCAGGAACAACAACGTTCATTAGGAATCGAAACAAAGGACCAACAAGTTCCAACGGTCGTTGGAAACTTGCAATTGCGAGCGACGAGCAAAAGCAGCGGTAGTGAAAAGTACCTGTCGTTGGTTGGTGCGGACGGTCACGTGGGGCGTGGACCGGATTCCGTGGAGACGTCGCACGACGAAGAGGACAGCGACAACGCGGTAGCCGCGGGTGTTGTTGTCGGGAGTGCGGGCGGCGATGGTACGAACGCAGTCATCTCTGACCTTGCCGGTCTCGTGCATGCTACAGGCCAACCATTTTTACCGTCGGGACTCGACGAGATGCTCTCGGACGAAGAAGGTTCTTACAGCAGCAGGATATCGAACAAAAGTGAGAAAAACATGGCGGACTTCGATGGGGAGGAAAGCGGATGCGAGGAAGAATTGGCACAGCTCGCTGCGAGGCATCTCACAGCGATACAGATGCAGGCTTATCATCCACACTCGCATCATCATCATCACCATCATCCGCATCATCCGTCGCAGCATCAACCTCCTCATCACCATCATCATCACCATCATCATCATCAGCAGCAGCAGCAGCAGCAGCAACAACAACAACAACAACAGCAACATCATCATCATCATCACCATCATCATCATCATCACCATCACAATCATCACTCGCAAAGCGAGATGCGCGTAAAGAAAACAAGCTGTCGACCCCGTCTGTCGGATCGCACGAGAGCCGGCAGACGTGCGCGGTTGAGCCAGCAATCCGGCTCGTCGTCTTCCCGCCTCGGCTCTCAGTTCAATTTTGACAGCGTCTGTAAAAACGTCGGTGCTCCTGGATCACGCTTCGCCTCTCAGTTCAATCTCGAAACTGTTTGCAAACCCGGCAACACTTTACTGTGGGACCTTTTGCAGGACGAAAAAATAGGCCATTTGGGAGAAGGCTTGGCTCTCGAAGCCGAAAAAGCGCTTTGCAACTTGCTCTGCTTCAACGTCGACCGACTCATTCCCATGAAATTCATCGAAGGCTGCCTCGAGAATCTAGCCGCGAATCAATCCGTCGTAATATCCTTGAGGCTGTTGCCAAAGTTATTGGCTAGTTTCCAACAGTTTGGATCGATGGATGCTCACACGATAACCACCTGGGCCGATCGCGAGAGAGGCATGATGAAACATTTTTTCAACAATTTGAAGAATTACGCGAACACGAACGCGAGTGTCAGCGGCGGAAGTGGCAACACCAGTTGCAGCGGAAGCAGCAGCAGCGTAACCAGTGCCAGCGGTGGAAACAGCACCGTCACCAACAATTTGTATTCGCACCAGACGGAGATACAAGTGAGATTGCAATTTCTTTCATCGATATTCTCGCCGCTCGGATCGCCCGAATGTTTTCGTTTGAGTCTCGAGCAGGTCGACATTCTTTGGCAATGTCTGTCGCAAGATCCAACCTGTGCCGATGAGCTTTTCAGTTGGTTGCTCAGCCAGGCGAAATCGACCGAACAACACGCTCTCGGTATGGACACTCTGAAACACTTGTGCCTGAGAAAATTGCCGAGCTTACCACCGGAAACGATAAGTATGACGGGATTGAGTCTCTTCCAACAACTCTGCAATCTCGCTCGTCTCGCAGCTGCCCATTTGGATCGCCCTCTCCGCGACGTTGACTCCGTCGGCATGGATTTTCTCTGGCGAATCGCTCTTCGCGCCAAAAGTACCGACGTCAGTATGGCAGCGATACAATATTTGAACGGCTATTACATGTCGCGACAACTGACTCAAGAGGCCGAATTCGTATCTCAGTGTATGACCCACCTCGCCGCAGCTAGTGCGGATCTCGAAAACAACGAGGAAGCGAGTCTGCGTTGTATTCAACGAGCATTATTGTTACTGCGCACGCATCTCGAGGCTTTTCGCAAACGATACGCGTACCATCTGCGTCGTTGGGCTTTGGAAGGACGAGGGGCGGGAAGTCACGTCGCCATGAACACCCAGGAGAAGGGACAACATCTCAGGATATTCGTTCAACCAGCTGGAATCCCAGACAAAACGAGTTTTTCTCTACTGAGCACCGATTACGTTGCGGATCTAAGAGCGGAGGTCGCCAAATGGTGGGACGATACTCAGAACGGTGGTAGAGTCGGTGGAGCTTCTTGTGCGAGCAGCGACCCATCGATAGCAACCTCGTCCGGACATGGACCCGGTGGCTCGAGCGTTTCCGGTGGAGCATCCGTGCTCGGTACTCTTTTGACTGATCGCGATGGCCCAATACGAATGATCGCTCAAGGACAAGAGTTGACCTTCGACTTTGACGAGAAGACTCTTCAGGAGATGGGCTTCAAGGATGGCCAGCTCGTATTCATTTCGCTGGGCGCTGCTGGCGCAAGAGGAGGTTGCGGTAGCGGAGGATCGGGGAATCGTGGCAATTCCAGCAACAAACGCGACATCGATTCCGCAAGCTTATTGCCACCCCCGCCCAAGGAATCTTTACCAACTCTTCTGCTATTGAGGCCTCAGTATTTCGAGCAATTATTCACACTCATGCGTACTCTGAGCGCAATGAAAACCAGTGTCAAAGGTGGCCAGAAGATACCAAACACAAAGGCACAATTGTTGTCACGTCGCGTCTGGGACACGTTGACACTTTTGCCAACGAGTCCGACGCTGCTTCGTGGATTTCAAAAGTTAGGAGAAACTTCGTTGCCCGAACTTCTCGATCCTGCGAGCCCGCAAAAACTCATGTATTCTTTGTACATTGTTGAATCGTTGAGTCGACGAAGCCCCTCGATCGTCGTAACTGGTTCGTCGTCCTCGAGCAACAACTCTTCGTCGAGTGGGACGAGCGCCGTCACGATTACGCCTATCAACGAGACTAGCGGGGATACCGTTCAGGGGGAAAGTTGCATGAGTGGCGCAACCCTTACCGAAGAACCTTTGGCCCAGAGCGAGACCAAGGAAACACAGATCCACACCGAAGCAGAGCCCGTAGCCTGGTCGACGCTGTTTGTTCAACACGGTGGTCTCCGCCATCTCTTTGATATTTTCATGTCCGGTTGTTTGGAACGCGGCGATGGCAGCGAGTGGCAACAGGACTGCTTGGCTAGTCTTTTGAAACAACTTTGCCATCTCGGTGTCGTAAAAGAGGAGAAAAAGACTCGGAAGCACAAACCAGAAAAGTTGATTGTACCGAGACTGAGCGAAGCGATGCTTTCGATGATGAGCGTCGATACGGTGATGCCAAGATTAACGAGTATCCTTAACGAGGCTTCGATGCCGCGGGATCCAAATCATTACAAAACCGGTCTCTTCGGTAGGTCGCAGGTGATCCACTACGCGATGGCTTTGTTAGTTTGTTGGGTACACAGTGATCCTCGTGTCCGGCAATATCTCTTTTTGCAAGCGTCTACCGAGCCTTTTGGCCAGACCTGGTTGCGTAGGTTGGTCCTCGAGGATCCTGAGCCAGCCGTACGTCGAGAAGTTTGCACGGCCCTCTACAGACTGTGTTTAGGAACGACGGGGAACGAGGATTACGATTACACGGAAGGCGAACGCTGCGATGCATCGAGTCTGATTGTCTCGATGCTCAATACGCTTCTCGAGTATCTCGTTGTCGCTGAAACGATGCAGCCCTCGTTGAGACGAAGACCGGATTTGCCGATGCATCTACATTCGGCATTGGACGATGGCAAAGAACCCTACGGACCAGCCTGTCGGGATTACTTTTGGCTCGTCTGTCGTCTCGTAGATGCTTTGCCCGAAGACGCGATCAGAGAGGGTTGTATCGAGTCGGAAACAGAAACGGAAGTCGGTCCGAGTGACGGCGGTAGCATCGATCTCGAGGCCTTGGCCAGTCGCGTCATCGATTCTGTTTTGAGCAGAGAACACCTCGAAACTCGTCATAATACAGTCGAGGACGACGCACTAGTCGGCCTTTTGAATCTCACCTGCAACATAATGACGCACAATCCAGCTTGCAAGCAAGCTAAGATAGGACAAAACTTGCTCAACCGAGTGTTCGACTTTCTTTTCGACTTGCCGAATCCGCGGATGAAACACGTGCCCAAATGCAAGAGTCAAGTCTCGCGATCAGCCGCGTTCGATCTCCTGGTCGAACTCGTCAAGTCCGCACCGGAGAATTACCGTTTGCTCCACGAGAAACTTTTGGCACAACATCGACCCGGACCGCACTCTCCATACCCTTGGGATTATTGGCCTCACGAAGATGGACGCTCAGATTGCGGCTACGTCGGCCTGACGAATCTCGGTGCTACGTGCTACATGGCCAGCTGTATGCAACACTTGTACATGATGCCACAAGCCCGCGTAGCCATACTGGGTGCCGATTGCAATCGCGCCAACAAACATCAGTCCACCTTGCGAGAGCTCCAACGAATGTTCGCCTACCTCCTCGAGTCCGAACGCAAGGCCTACAACCCACGTAGCTTTTGTCGGGTTTACACGATGAATCACGAGCCTCTCAACACCGGAGAGCAGAAAGACATGGCCGAGTTTTTCATCGATCTCGTTTCGAAACTCGAGGAAATGACCTCGGACCTTAAACACCTTGTCAAGACACTTTTTTGCGGTGTAATTTCCAACAACGTAGTTTCTCTCGATTGTGAACACGTCAGTCGAACCCTCGAAGAATTTTATACCGTTCGTTGTCAGGTCGCCGATATGAGGAACTTGTACGAGAGTCTCGACGAGGTCACCGTCAAGGACACTCTCGAGGGTGACAACATGTACACGTGCTCGCAATGCGGAAAAAAAGCTCGTGCAGAGAAAAGAGCATGCTTCAAAAAGTTGCCGCACATCTTGTGCTTCAATACGATGCGCTACACTTTCAACATGGGCACCATGCTCAAAGAAAAAGTAAACACACATTTCAGCTTCCCACTGAGGCTCGACATGTCCGGATATGTTGAGAAAAAATTGATGCCTCAGCATTACCGGGAAGAACGCGAGCGCGAGACTGGCGGCGGTGACGCCAGTTTGGACAGAAACGAGACCGACAGTTTGTCGATGGACGACGAACCAGCCAACGACGAGAAACCGTCGAGTCGATCGGAGTCGCAGATGGAACATTATCAATACGATCTGATCGGCGTTACAGTTCACACTGGCACAGCCGACGGTGGCCATTATTACAGTTTCATAAGAGATCGCACTTCGGCCAACAAAGACAAGTGGTTTTTGTTCAACGACGCCGAAGTGAAACCCTTCGATCCTAGCCAGATCGCTGCCGAATGTTTCGGCGGTGAAATGACGAGCAAAACTTACGATTCCGTCACCGACAAATTCATGGACTTTAGTTTTGAGAAAACCAATTCGGCCTACATGCTTTTTTACGAATGGTGCAACGATCCCAACGTGGAACAGACGAGGGAGGAAGAAGCTACTGTCTCTAGTCCCGTCACCTGTGTCTCAACGTCCTATGGCTTGGAAGATATGAATCGCACATTCGACAAGTCGTCGCCACCGTTGATTCAACAGCAACAACAACAGCAGCAACAACAACAATCGCAAGTCGCTCAGGTTCAACAACTGCAGCAACAGTTGGCTGTTGCCAATTCACCTCAGTTGGTTCTGAACAAGGAACTCGAGGATTGGATATGGCAGGACAACACACATTTCCTTCAAGACAAAAATATCTTCGAGCATACTTACTTCAGCTTCATGTGGCAAATTTGCGGTTATATACCGCAAACTCTACTGTCCATGCAACCGGATGTTACGGAATTATCAGCCGAATTATCGACCTCATTTTTCATGGAAACCTTCATCCACGCTAAAGAAAAACCAACGATGGTCCAATGGGTGGAATTGTTGACGAAACAATTCAACGGCTCGGCCGGTGCTTGCGCTCGGTTCCTCGAACGTATGGCTGGCGATTCCTGGTGGCCTATTCAGATTCTAGTCAAGTGTCCCAATCAAATGGTACGACAAATGTTTCAGAGACTTTGTATTCACGTTATACAAAGATTACGGCCGAGCCAAGCGCCGCTTTATTTGCTCTGCGAAACTGAAAACGACTCGGGCAGTAGCCAGTACAACGGCGTTGGTACGCAATCTTGTGTAACCCGCTTCGTCCGGATGTTACTGTCGCTGATGGAACACGCGAAACAACATTTGAAACATCTCACCGAGTACTTTGGCTTCCTCTACGAATTCAGCAAAATGGGCGAGGAAGAAACACTTTTCCTTATTAGAGTACAAGCGGTCTCGACAATGGTCAATTTTTACCTTGGCCACAAGACTCACGAGAGCGCCGATGCCGTAAGCGAAGAGGAAGAGGAAGAGGAGGAAGAAGTCGTGCTTGCGGTTGCATCCGAAAAACTTCGACCCGCCTCTCTCGATAAAATGATTACCCTCGTTGCCACTCTCGTCGAACGTAGTCGAGGATCTGATCACAGGTTATTATCGTTTCTTATCAAAATCTCGTCAAAATTTTTTAACGGATTACTCATAAAAACATAAAAACGTAAATCTCCAAATTTTCGTACAATTTTTGAAGGAGAAAATAATTTATACGTCATTGGTTGCTCATAAAATTTGCTGTTTCTTCGTGCCTCAATTCTACAAAGAAATTATACGAAAGTGCGGAATAAAACCTAATAAATTATTTTCTACAGGTTGACGTTATCGCCAGCTGACCTGAACGCTGTAGCCGGTGGCAAAGGGTTCCCGTTTCTGTATCAGCAAACCCGAGACGTTATAAATCTCAATCAAACGCGAAATCTCATACAATCGTTATGTCGTTGGAACGATCGTCTCGCGATTCACATTGTGACGATGATATTCCAAGCGATAACGAAACACACGGACGTCTGTCAGCCGTTTTTCAAGCTCTTGACACTGCTGACCGAAGGTTCCGGTCCGAGCGGACTTCCTTGCATGACGCAATTGATCCTGAGTCGTGTTTGGGAAGCTGCAAGAGTCGCCCCTCACGGTGCCCTTGAATGGTTAGCCTTGGCAGTCACACGAAGCAAGCTCGCTCACGCTTGGGTCCTTCAGGGTCTCGATACGTGGTTGCAACACTTTCTCATCGAGCACGCCAATCAAAGAGTTCGTTCCGCGGCAGCTTTTCTACTCGTATCACTCGTACCTTCGACACATTTTCGACAAGGTTATCGGGGCGCTTACAGACTCGGCCTTGGATGCAATTCCTCTCGGGAGCTGCAACTATCGTCCGAAGCGACCATTATCCTTCACCAAATTTACACAGCGCTCCTGCGGCTTCTCCAACCTGCTCGACACTATATCGACATACAAACTCACGGCACAATGAAGCTGACAGCCTACTTTGCTCTCCTGACTTATTGCGCCGTCTCAAAAATCGAGAAACTCATGGTGGGTTTCGAAAATTTATTCATTTTTCACTTTCATTATTATTTTTATCGTCAACGGGATTTTTCTGACCTTGAATTACAATTTTTAGTTTGGACAGTATTTGAACGATCTGTGGACGCTTTTTCATCCGAAACTCTCAGAGCCCAGCATCCCGGTTCATCACAATAAACAGGCTGTTCTTCTCTTCTGGTATCACGTTTGCTGCGATTGTCCGGAAAACGTTGCAATGATTCTCCACAATCCACACATCACGAAGAATATTGCTTTCAATTATATCCTGTGAGCTCAATTTTTTTGTTTTCTATCGATTGCAAACCACGAAACTATTCTTTATTCTCATATATAAATATCGTTACGTTGAAAAATCCACAGTGCCGACCACGAAGACCAAGACGTCGTACTTTTCAATCGTGTAATGCTCCCTGCCTATTACGGCTTGCTGAGGCTCTGTTGCCAACAGTCACGAGTTTTCACGAGACAGCTCGCTGCTCACCAGAACATACAATGGGCATTCAAAAACATCACACCACATCCCACGCAATATTCTACGGTAAACAAAATAAATTTTGACTTTTAACTATTTTTCCTTCAGTGGAGCTGACAATTCTTATTCAATTTTTGGTCAGGACAATCCGAAAATTCCGAAACAAAATTGGCATGATTTGAAAAAATTGAACAAACAATAAATAGAAACATATTTTTCGTTGTACCCGGACGTCGCGAACTTTAACGTCGTTCCATTTGAGAGTACGAATGATAGAACATTTTTATTTCGATCGTTAGGCCGTTGACGAACTCTTCAAATTAATGCAACTGCTCGTCACGAGACATCCCGATCAAACCGAGCAAGAAGAGGCCGAGATTGCATCGTTCAGAAGGGGAACGTTGTCGTCGTATCTTCAAGGATTGGACGGTCGATCTTGTTGGGCTACTCTGATTTCTGCATTTAGGTAAATCAGCTACAAAATGATTCCGAGGGCAAAACAATTTTTACTTATATATCGTTGAAATTCCATGTTGAAATCTTTCTTTTTGTCCATCCTTGCGAGTCCATTGGGGAGGGTTGTTTGATTATGTAATAGCAGGAAGCTTTTGCCGTTTTATTCTAATTATAAAATGTTTGATACGATTTGTTTTCTGACAAAAATAATGCCCACAGGTGTCTCATAGAATCGGACGACGATCGTCTGTACGTAGTTTACAACGGTGGACTGAGCATGGCATTGGAAGCTTTCCACATGCTCCACATAATGTACCACGAAGCAACGGCGTGTCACGTGGCTGGTGATTTGGCTGAATTGATAGCAATAATCGTGGAGCTCGTAAGATGCGTCAGAACGGCCCGAGATGGTCCGGACGCGAGAAATATTCTAGCAAATTGCAAAGAATGGCCAGACGTACTTCGGAAATTGGCGACCCTTCTAAACACGTATAATCCACCGGACATGCGTAATTTGGCGATAGATTTGTTGAAAGAGCTCGTTATGCTTGTGCCTGCCGAAGCTATATTGATACTGGCACCGTTACTCTCACACTGCCACGCCGCGCTTCAAGAATCTCACGCGGCCGTGCCTCCCGGTCCTTATTTACCAAGACGATCAACCGCTGCCGGAAAAATGGGCTCCCGACCTGCCAGGCCTATGGTGCAAATGGCTGTTCCACATTCGCAGCTCGAAGCCGCCAAAGGCGTAGATCCTGAATACGACAGTGCTCTATTGGAGTTTTATTTGCCGTATCACGAATTAATCGACGTCATGTGTAGGCTCGCCATCAACAACGACTGCATGACCGACACTCTTGTTAATTTGAGCGCAATGCTGGGCTTCGAGGGTACGCTTTGACGCAGTAACGTGGAGTTTATAAAATTGTTCGTTGTAAAGTGCGAAGAAGAAAATTGATATTATTGTTTGGTTTCAGGTGTGCCCTTGCATTTGGCGTTGTTTCCTCGTTTGTGGTTGGACGTCCACGCTGCGACCCACATAGATAGAAAGCACATAGCGGCTCTGCTGTGTTCGTCGTACACGGTGGACTACGTGGACGCGGTTTTACTGGACGAGCGATCGTCGCTGGGAGTGCCGGCGATTCACGCGTTTCTCAAGACATTTTTTCCAAAGTTAGCGAACCACGTATTAACGGAACAGACATGTTCGTTGATCGATAATTTGGTGAGCTCGATGAGTGCGATGGTCGAAGCGGTTGACGTTAAAGTGTCGGCGCACAGATTGACGGGTGATTTGCGAGCATTGGCGTTGGTCTATAGCAGCGGTACGCGGCTCGAGGCTCCGCCGAGCTTGTTACCCGCGCTGGAGACCCTCTTGGCGAGAACCCGAGCGGCGAGAATGAAGGAGACGAGCCAGCAAGAAACGGAAGCGCCCGCGAAAAAGCGAAAATTCACATCGACCGAGGAGAGCAACGAGGAAAATGCGAGAAGAAAAGCTCATTCGCCCACTGATGAGTCACGGGTCGAGAGAGACACGAATTCGGAGATGGATATCGAGGATAAGGATAAGACTGAGAAAGAAGTTACGGAAGTTATTAAATCGAGCGAGTCCGTTGACGAGCGACTTGGGCATGAAGACAAGACGCATTGTCCGAAGAACGAGAGAACGAGTGACCCAACAACTCTGTCGTCCAGTTTGGTGAGCGCATCGGGCGCTGGGTCCACATGCACCAATCAGTTATTATGCTCGTTGACGAACGTCTCGTGGCTCGAGATGTTGGAAAAAACTATAATCAATCTACAAGTGATCGTGACATTACAAACGAAAAATTCCTAATTCGAAGGAAACTAAAGAAACAAACAAACCAACAAACTGTATGAGCCAATTGTATCTTCTTCGTTTTCATATATGTATGTATATGTATATATACATATGTATGTGTATATATATATATATTTTCCTTTTTCTTTTATTTTTTTCTTTATCTCATCTCGCTTCGACGATGCGTTACCTGTGCCCCCCCCCCCCCGCCCCCTCTGGCCCCGTCTGGAGTACGTTTCACAACTTGTAACACCATAATGGGGATCGAATTTGTGCATAAGCCTGTCTCTGGTTACAGCTATTTGCCAAATAAAGTATCATCAACGAGAACGTCTACCGGGCTGATTGTTGGCCCTTCAGCCAACCCATCCAGCTCTGTTTACGTTTTCCTCCCATTTTCACGGTACAATTATCATATCGCTGCTTCTCGCTCATGTATTTTATTCATTTTTTTTGTACATAAGTTCGTTATTCGAATTGGTAGAGCGCTTTACACAATATTTCGAAATAGCGTGGTACACATATATCGAAAAATTGTTTCTACAAACTTTTATAGATGGAACGACTGTTAAAAGGGGCGCGTAATAAAGCAGCTTTGCAAATATCAAATTTTCAACGGCGGATTTCATGCAGCAATAATTCACTTTGTTCGTCCATTTTGGTTCTTTCGTTCATTCGTTTTTATTTTCTCCATTTTTAATTGCTCGTGTGATGCGTTGGTGCAGTGAGAATTCTTCGAAATTATTCCAACTTGAGTCTTTTTTTTTTTTTTTTTTTAATGTGAAACGGTAATAAAAATTCGTTCGAAACATTCGCTGCAGAATAATACTTTGCAATATTGTTAAACTTTTCTTTTTTTTTAAATCTAAAAACACAAGCTTTTGGGCGAGGATCGAATATTACCAGGAGAGGAAGAAGACTCCGGTTAATGTACATTTTTGATAATGAATTATTATTATTGTTTTTTTTTAACTATGAGTAATTGAAGTGATACAATTAGTCATGAACAAAATCCGATTAATCAATAAAAGTTTGTACGAACGATTTTTGAATTTTGGTATTTCTAGAATCGTTTACACTTTTTTCGAACTCCGATCATTTCACGTCGCTAAGAAAACAAAGAACAGTACATTACGAGGTGCGGAAATGAGGGTTTTGTGTACGCGAAGCGTACGCAAAACGTCCATTTACGTACCGCGTGATATAAAATGTTTATTTTGTTCGCTCATTTATTTCGTTGAAACTGAAATTTATTTTTCGAATGATAAGGTTTATTTTTGTTTCGTCAAACAAAAGTATATGGAGTTGTGATTGCCGGTGATACCAACAGGTGGCAAGGCTGAAAACTTCGGATTTGGAATTTAAAAATAGAAATTTCTTTTTATTCGGAGGAGTCGATACGTTTTTTAATTGGATTGAAAATGGAACTCTGTGGAAAAAGCGGAACAATAAGTGAGTAACAGAAAAATCCAACGTTCAGAAATACCGCTCGTCGGTATTGCACACGATGCCAACCGATGTACCGTATTCACCAGGGAGACTATAGAGAGGAGTGGACATCAGAAATATACACGCAATCCCGTCCCGAAGCGGTGGCGCTGTATGCACAAAGATCCCATTAGCACACATTCAAACACTCGCGCTTTAAACTGTTTCTTTTGTTGAAACTTTTTCTTTGTAATAAATAAGTCAAAGCAATTGTTTTGAGTTTCTAAAGTTTCTAATACAATGATGATTCAAGAAAGAAAAAAAGAAAACTGTAATTGCGGACCTCTAAATCTCAGGCACGCTCAAACTCAAAATTTAAATATTAGTTCCTTGTTCAATTTTGAAAATTTGCTAGGACAGCGACAGGCATCGAATATCTCTTCGCCCGAGATGTTTTTTTTTTCTTTCAATTCATGATTCCCTGTTTATCGATCGACAGCGAGATCACAGTTGTTGATAAAATTATAAATCTATTTTTCTGATGTTTTTAAATCTGGGATTTTGATGTTTCGAATATATGGAAGAACAGATTATTTCATGATTTAAATTATGAAATAAAATCTCTCAAAATCCAAACCTACTAATCCTTCATGCATCCGTACTTGTAAAAAAAAACTCATTATTTTATTTATATTAAAAAAAAACATTCTTGATTTACAAAATATTGGAAAAATGCATGTTATTAAAATTATACTTTCAATAACAGACAGTCAAGAAACGATGTGCCTACGTGTGAATCCTTTCTAGACGTTTTTTCTAGACGAGGTAGAAAGTAGATCGAAAAGCATAAATGGTGCAGAACAAAAAGTACGATTTTGTCTTCAAACTCTAATATCGTTATCACGACTATCTGAGTCCAGCAACAACACTTACGCATAGAATGACGTAATGCTCGTGCACCAGATTGCAAGCATATAAAAAAATAATTATCTGGTTATCGCGTATTTAAATATGAGTATGCATCCTCAATATACATATGCTGTTCGTTCCTGTGGCGAATTATGGGGAATTGCAAAATGTGTTTCTCCGAATGCAAAAGCAGGATTCTGCTAGCTTTGCCCCCACCCTGCACTCTAGCTGCATTCACAGCACAACGACGGCGGAAGGAAGATGACAATAATAACAAGCGTAACAAGTGTGGATGCGACTGTGCACGTATGCGCTACTACGAACAGTATCGGAGTATCGTATTTCTGAGTGCTTTCGAATGCAACGACGTCTCAGACGTCCGTGAAGACTAAAGAAAATAATTGAGCGCGTCAGAACATCGGTAAGGAAAAATTATGTTGTACGTATGAGAAAAACAAAGTGATCGTAACTTCGTTTTCATTACACACGTATTTCAAATGCGACAATCTTCCGCGATCTACAATTTTAGGCTATGCATAAAAAGCTTATTTGAGTCCTTGACAATTGACGTACGCGCTTTGTGTTGATTTTGTCAGTCACAGCAAATTTCTTTGTGTTTTTTTTTTCACCTGTGCGTTAGTGGAGAAAATGGAGTCACGAAATGGTGACGCATTGTGGAAAAAAATGCTTTTTTTTATTGTTGGGTAAATTTTGAGCGATTCTACAGGCATGTTTATTCAATTTTTTAGTATTTGAAGAAAATTTTCAATTCCATAGGTCTCGTATTCGCGTGATTCGTCAAGCATATTTCTTGGAAAAAAATCTCGATGTTATAAACCATCGGTAAAATACATTTTTCCAGAATCTTGTGGGTAAATTAAGGGTTTTTGTTGTTGTAGAATATTTGGCGTACCCAGTTTTTTGTAAATGATTCATCTTGGAAAATCGACGAAGATTAGAAGCCAGCGATGAACGTTTCCGACCCAAGGTGTATCAATCCGAACAGAACACTCGGCATTGACGAAGCTTGTTTGAGTATTCTTAACAAGCAGAATTCGCCCGTAACGGTATTCACCTCCGTGAACCAATGCCGAGCGGTGAGTATTCTTTCAAACGTACCAATTGCTTTTTTTCCTAAGCACGTGAATGGCTTTTCGGTCAAATTTCATATTTTATTATCAAATTTTGTGTGTTACATAAATTTTTTTGTTGAAAATCGACAATTTCATCATTTTTGCAGTGCGATGGATTGCCTTTTGCAAATTTATTACCCAACAGCAACACGAGTCTTGTAATTCCCACCAAATATGAAATGCACATGTATTACGTCGCAGACAAATATCAGTGGTGTCAGTGAGTGTTCTTTTTATCATTTCCTTCCTCATTTTTATTCGCAGTACGAACATTCATCACTTTTTTCTTTCCACAGCGGAGCTTACAAATTCCAAGAACATGGCTATTACGGATGGAATTTGACGCACCAAAGTTGCTCCGAGTATTATACCATTAAGGAACCGCCACATCTTTACATACGTAGGTTTGATCGATACTTTTCCATAAACCATTTGAGGCCCGGTCGAGGCGTACGTTCGACCTTTTTTCGCCAGTTTTTTGATGAATCATATACGAATGATTATATAGCACAGAACTTTGTTGGCATTCTATCGATTCATCAGAAGTTTGATTGATATTTGTGAACGATATTTTTCCAGCTATTCTGGCGACTTGTCTATTCTTCGTGGCTCTGTCCACTCTTTACTGTGTATGCAGTTCGGTCATACCTTTGGTAATAAGGAGAATAAAGGAGCGTCGAGCGAATGAACAAGATGTGAGTCGTCGACAGGGAAATTAAATGTGGTTTTTTTTTCTTGAACCTCGAGCTCAAGACGCTTGTGAATTTTTTTGTTCAGGATATGCAAGATTTGCAAGATTCGGAACCTTCGCCATCTGCACTGGTCGTTTCCTCACGTTCCACTACGAGGATACACTCGATCGATACTTTTCGAGGGTAATTTTTTTTTGACTATATTTTCCTGTGCTGCAATTATTTTGAAACACCATTTAATATCGGGGCAAATTAGATTTTACATTGTTTCTCTGTTGTTTCAGAATCGCGATACTGTTGATGATATTTGTGAACAACGGTGGCGGCCAGTACGTGTTTTTCAACCACAGTCCGTGGTACGGACTCACGGTTGCCGATCTGGTCTTGCCATGGTGAGAAAAACATCATTGGTCAATTTCCAACGTTTCTAAAAAGCGATTCAAGCCTTTACGACTTTTATTTTATTGCAAAATTTTCAACATTCTCCTGATAACAATTGAAACTTCATCGCGATGTTCTTCGTAGGTTCGCATGGATAATGGGACTTACTCTGGTCGTTTCGTTGCGTACACAACTCCGCATATCCGTGTCACGAGTAAGAATCGTAATGCGGACTTTTCGACGTACCTTGTTCCTCATACTCTTGGGATTGATTATTAATTCCGATGCCAAAACTACACTTGAGAATCTCCGGTTCCCTGGAGTCCTACAACTTTTGGGAATTTCGTATTTCATTTGCGCTGCTATCGAAGCTGTTTTCATGAAAGCGCAGAGGAATTTCCAGGTCATTTTCTTTTTTACTTTCGTCATTATCTTTCCATTCATAAGCAAGTAGATTTTCGCAGCGTAATTTCCAGAGTTTTCGTATGTCACAAGGACCTCGTTTTCCAGAACGAATAAATATCAATACAGTCTGTAATTTTCATTCGCAGTACGGACGATTCATGTTCCTACAAGATATCCTCGACTGCTGGCCACAATGGCTCATTTTTATTGGAATAGGAGCAACGCATACTCTCCTGACATTCTTGCTTCGTGTTCCCGGCTGCCCAACCGGGTATCTGGGCCCCGGGGGTTATCATCTTCGTGGAAAATATGCAAATTGTACCGGAGGTGCTGCTGGTTATGTTGACAGACTTCTTTTCGGTAGTCACATGTACAACAAGACCAACAACCCGATTTACGGTCCAACGTTGCCTCACGACCCCGAAGGTATGGAACATTTTTCAATTAAGCCTTCGTGGTCACACTGGGTAGAATCGACCCAGTGACCACCGAGATCGTCGGCGGAAGTGTGACCACGAAGGGTTAAATCATCGCATATCCTGCATTTAAATTTATTGTTTTTTTTTTTCAGGACTCATGAACACTGTTTCGGCCGTGCTGATCGTAGCTCTTGGTGTCCAAGCCGGCAGAATATTGTTGTGTTATTATTTGTATCTGCACTCGAAGATACTCCGATGGTTTTCTTGGGCGGCGATCACCGTGAGTTGAAATATAAACGGACATGGTAGCATGACACTGAACGAATATAGAATAACGGAGCGAACATTTACAGGGAATCGCCGCCGGTTTTCTCTGTAATTGGGAACAAGAAGGTGGCGTTGTTCCAGTGAGCAAAAATATGATGACCATTTCGTTCGTTCTGACAACCTCGAGTTTCGCATTTATCCTCTACGCTGTACTCTTTTACGTAATTGATCACAAGCGGATATGGAGCGGAGCACCGTTCATCTACGCTGGAATGAATCCAATATTTTTGTACATCGGACATTATTTGACAAAGGGTCATTTCCCGTGGGCGTGGAAGATTCTCGCTCCTACTCACGCTTCCTTATTTTACATGAATCTATGGACAACGATACTTTGGGCATTGATAGGTTATGGACTCTATCGAAAAAATGTCATAATAACAATTTAAATACTTCAGTTAAATACCCCGAAGAAGCGAAAGGCTCATTTTCGGTTCTCATCGTCTCGTAAAAATCGTCCAATTAAACACCTGCTTTTTTTCGGTGAATTATTTTTGGTATTCGACGGAGTAGAAATGTGATAAAACGTTAATCTTATTATACCGTAAGCTCCCGGCATTGTTGAATCCATTGTATTGCTTCTTTGTACGAATTAAAAAGTTTGTTATACGATTAACGGTTTCATCTTTGTTTTCACTAAATGGAGCTGCGTCTCAAAAAATTCGGAAAGGCTTCCAACAATTTATGGGGAAGAACGTTCTGCATGATTTTCGAGTTATTTCCATGACTGATTTGCCATTTACATATTTCTATCCTTGGGATCTTTGTAAGGCAATCCCAGAATACGAAAAATATCCTCTTCGCAATTTATTTGCTCCGCATCGCCGGGCAAACCTGAGGGGAAAAATAAGCAGTACATTTTCAGATTATTCACGTGACTATTTATGAATATTAAAACTTTATTACCTTCAAGCGTTAATCGTCTGAGTGTATACTCATTAAGAGTGTATTTTTTTTCAAGAGCCTGTGCCCTCATATCGCGGTTGAACAAATCACTGCCGGTGAAGTAGAGAACGGCGCAATAATATTGGTCGTAAGGTGCTAATCGGATATCCAATCGTCTGAATGGTTTGGCATCGTCTCCGGGAAGTCTGCAGACTCCCTGAACAAAAAAAAAAAGAAAAACAACACATTTTTGTCGGTGATTTTTTGAGGATTGAGGTTTTTTCAATAATCCCGATTTTTTATGTTCATTTTGTCAAAATGTTTCTAATCGAGTTGCTCCAAACTATTATGTAAGAAATTTTGTTTATATTCGTACATATCAAATAAATAAACGTTGAAAACTTTCGCTCGATGAAAAGACTTTGAAAAAAAAATTGTTATTTCGTGTTTCGTGAACTCTTGAGTAAAACTGAATTTTTGTTTGTCCAAGATGTACCATAAATTTTGTTTCTCCCTGGGATATTGTGTCTGTGATCAGAGCCTTTTTTTCGAGACACTTCACAACGTCCTTAAGAAATGCAGTTTTCTTTTTAGCCTCTTTGTTTTTAGAAGTGTAGCTGGGATGTGTTATGAGTACGTCGATATCGCCGCTCTCACTTTTGCCGCGTCGATAGCTACCACATATCGTCATAATATATTTGCTATCCAAATGTTCCATAGCATCGCGAATGAAATTGTCGATGATCGCGATCTCTTCGCGAGGAATTTTCTTCTCGAAATCCTCGAAATATCTGCAACATTGAAATCAAGTTTAAATTCTAGATTTTTCTTCATTTTTTTTTTCCTGTTCGAGCCAAGACTTTGCATGTTTGGAACTAAATTCTTTGATCAAACTCGTTCAATTCTCCATCAAACACATAAAAACACCGAGAAAATTCCAAAGTCTTTGCTCTCTGCGCTTCGGAGACGATGGGAAGTTTTTTTCAAATGTTTTTGAAAATGCGTCTCAGTGCATCGAGGTACACAGCAATAAATACCAAAATTTCAAAAAATTTCTTCCATTTCAGGTGAAACCCACAAAACAACTTACTTGAGCCCAAGCTTCTGATGATGACTCAATTTGTCTTGGTTTTTTTTTAATTCCTCCAGTGATTTGATTCCAGAATCGACCAGTTCTTTGGCTTTGGAAGGACCGATGCCTGACACTCTGGTCAGTAAATTTATAGCAACGTTCTTCTCGTCCTGATTGATCTGTCAAAATAATTTTGATTCATCGCACAATGATAATTTTATTTTTCTCAAGCTGACGGTATTTTGAAAATTGAAAGAAACTGCGACTGTGGATCAATAAGAAGGTGCTGAAAAAAATGCGTACGTTTTCGAGTTTTCTGAGTTTTCCAGTTTCTAAGAACTCATCTATTTTTTTGGCTATTTTTTCACCAATCCCTGGTAACTTTTTAGCTTCAGCTCCGCTTTTCACTCTCTGAGGTAAACTGCTTAAAGTACTGGCAGCTTTTCGGTACGCATTGGATTTGTAAATATTTTTCGTCACATTTTTCTCATAATTTGAAAGTTCTGTGAACAAATTGGAACGTTAAGCTATCACGAAACAACTCCATTTAGGGTTCTTTCAAAATTTTGTATAAACGTTCTTGGCATCAAAACTGACAGTTTTCTCCTATGAGGAAAAATTTTCTGTGTAAATTGAAGTCACATTTCGTTAAAAAGTTGCAAGAAAAAAACAAAAGAAACGTGACTTCAATTCACAAGCGTTTAGATGGGAAAGACACAAAATTGGAAATTAAATATCTCAAATTCTAAACGTCAGAAAATTGTTCTTCATAGGAGAAAACTGTTAGTTTTGATGCCAAGAACGTTTATACAACATTTTGAAAGAATAACCCTAAATGGAGTCGTTTTGTGATAGTAATACGTTAAATAAAATGGAAAAATGAATATAACCAAGTGCGTCACGATTTTACCCGTCAAAAAATCACACAAGTCGTAATTTGGATTATTCAAGTTCCCAGGAGCCTTCCTTTTGCTCATCGTCAATTATCTGTTTGATTACGAAAAGTTGAAAACCAAGATCACCATATGAGTCAGTCAGTTCGATAAAAACTGCAACAAGTACAACATATGATTTTGTTTGACAGAATTTCGTACGACAGAGCTTCGTTAGGAGCGTGAATTTCAATCAAATTATTTCGGTTCTGTTTACTCTTGGTCCTTTTGGCAGATAGATTTGATAAATCTACATTTTAATTGTTGCTATAGCTTGGGAATCGTTAATGAAAGTTAATGACACCACTATGGTAATTTATTATTAATTAAGAAAATGTTCTTGGGCTTGTATACGAAACTCTCCACCCTTCGCACCTATAGACAAATCTGACTTGTGAGCCGCAGCCGCACGCAACTGCGGTCTGAAAAACAAAAACATGACAACTTGACGCCTCCAACCCCCCTAACCCCTAATTCGGTATTCGGAATTCAGACAGTTAGTAACCGTCCATGTATGTTTATTCGCACAAGTTCAGCGAATCCCTAATCCAACATACATTATTATTTTGAATTAAAAAACATGGAAAAACACTCAAATCCTTTACTGTTGTTAATAAATGAAAACGAAAGTGCGCAATCGCGAAAGTTTAACCAAAAAATTGATTGTATCGTTGGTGAATATTTGAAGCTTTCGATGAATTCTTCTAAAGTGTAATTGTGGGCCGGGGTAAAAACTGCAAAAAATGGAGGTGCACGATATCGTAAGAAAAATTTTCGGTCCCAATTCCATTGAGCATTCGGATAAACCTGCTCCTGGTGCTAGCGGAGCCAAATCAAAAGTTAACAATTTCGCAAATGCCAGCAGGTAAGCAAAATCTCTCCCGCCCTTTCGTAATTATTTAACAACGTAACTCTGTCTGCCACCAACAAACACCAATGTGAAAATCGTCAGGCAAATCATCACGATATTTTTTTCTATCTTTTCTATGTGAGACTGCTTTTCGTAATTTATAATAATGAACAAATCTAGCGCTATGAAACTACTACATTTTTTTCTACTCATTATTCATTCTGCACAAATTCTCACGGTGCACATTTTTGAAGGATAATCGCCGTACCCTGGTTACAAAATCAATGATACGGAAGGCAGCATCGTTGCAATGCGAAAAATTTTTTTTCCTCCTTATGACAGAGTACAAAATTTCTCTACGATGACTCTGGAGTTTGCAACGTTGCGATTCAACGAAAAATATTTTCTCTATCCATAATTTATAGAATTTGAAAAATCATGGCAATATTTCGTGTTGATTTAGTTTTTGGGTCGAAAAAGATGATCGTTTAATAACATTTATGACATTTATGAATTATGCCAAAGAAAATACAGAATTTCGTTGCGTTCCAATGATGCAAACTTCAACATCATTCTCTACAGCATTTATCTACGATACCAGGGAAATATTCTTCACCTCTTGGAAACCAAATTTAGTAGAAAAATTGGAACAAACATGTAAATTATCGATATAATGAATAAAAAAAAAATATTTTTTGTTTTATTTCAACGATTGAAGCTTCAACACCGCGATAATCGATAAATCACCAAAAAAACTTTATCCCTCTCATCGTGTTTGACAACAGATGGAAAAAAGTCGACAATTTCTTCGTCAGATATTTTGTGTTAAGGAGTTTCGGTACAGAAGTCAAAATGTTAAGACATTGATCAAATTTGGTGATAATGTTTTTCAACATCAAGTGCGAAAAAACAATTTTTTTTTGAAAATATTCTTCTACATAGTTATCAAGTAATTGAGCATTAAATTTCTTGTGCCCGGAATGTATGTATTTATGGAAACACTATATGCTTATACACGTAAACTTTAGTGTTCAATTACTCGTTAACTGTGTAGAAGAAAAATCTGAAAAAAATTGTATTGTCGAATTTGGCACTAAATAATATATGTTCACCAAATTTCCCAAAATTCTGAATTTTTTGAATTCTGTCTAACATTGAAAATTCTTGTTTACAGTTTGAGTCAAGCAGAGAGTTTCATAGGAGCTTCTTTGGTGGAAGGAGACGCATTACCGACGCGGGAAGATGTTCGTCCTGGAAGAATTGGGCCGAAATTAGTGAGATTCGATGTTGCGACTCATCATGGACTTTTCATTGTTTCGCCGGACAGACTGAGTGTCAATTCCCAGAGCAATTTTAGTACGATTCGAGCGAACGCAGCTTTGTACAGCGGCAAATGGATGTACGAGGTGCAGCTGGGTTCCAAAGGCGTAATGCAAATAGGCTGGGGAACGGCGCGTTGTAAATTCAGTCAAGAATCGGGCGTAGGTCGGTGCATTGCTCAAATTATTAGTAAAACGATTTTGAGATAAATCTGGAAAAGAAAGAACAAACAAACAAAAATAAAGCTCATAATGGAGAACTGCTGATTGGTAAAATTTGGTTGTTAAGGGCGTTTCGTTGAAACGGAAGGAAAAAAATAAAAATAAAAAGTTTTACAGGTGATACCGTTACGTCGTTCGCGTATGATGGGAATCGCGTGAGAAAATGGAACGTGACAACTCACAAATATGGCGAGGCTTGGCTCTCGGGTGATATAATTGGCTGTGGATTGGACTTGGACGAAGGGAGCGTGTCTTTTTACAGAAACGGAAGAAATCTTGGTGTGGCATTCGAGGATATTCCAAGGGGATCGGGTGTGGCATATTTTCCAACCGTCAGTCTGGCATTCACAGAAAATTTGATGGCGAACTTTGGCTCCACGCCTTTGAAGTATCCGGTCAAGGGATACGAGCCACCTCAAGCTCCACCAAAGGACGAGCTGAAAAAAGGAACTTTGTTGCTGGAGTGGTTGAGCAAACTGCTTTTAGAAATGAAAGAAACTTCTCGGGACTTGGACGAGTCGAATGCACCGACGAAGAAGAATAACGCTCCTGCCACCAGCACCGAGACTTACTTGATGTGCTTGGGCAGGCTTATTCTCAAACATCTCGGACCGCTATTGACTTCGCCTTACATAACCGAAGCCCTATTCATACCTTTTATCCATAAAGTAAAATCAAGCGATACGCAGGATGCTTGGAAATGGATGCTCTGTCTCGACCTCATGTGGATGTTCATGGAAGCAGAAGAGATTAAAATTTGCCTGGAGAATACGGTTGTCTCGTTACTCTCGTCGTTCAGGCACGTATCATTGATGCTCTCGTATCCCGATCAATGCGACAATCTTGTGCCTCTGATAGATCTCTGTCGTCACACAAAAACGCGACAACATCTTCTGCAACACATATTGTTCGATCGTGTGCGTTTCGCTAATTTTCTTCACGTGAAGCCACTCGACGAGCGTGGCTTGACCGAGATAGTCGATAAAATCTGGTGGGACACCGATCCACCGCTCATCGACGACTACGTGGAAATTTCAAAAAAGAGCTACATGGATGCCTGCGATAAAATCAAGCGCGCTATATTGGGTACGCGGCGATCTCGTGTTCCTTACTCGATAAATAATCTCGTTAATTACCATCCATTCACCAATCCATCTTGCCTCTTTCGTTCCTTCGCTAGAATTGGAATACCTTCAGATTGAACTGCTCACTCTTTTGCTGGACAACAACGATGCCACTAACCGTACGCCCTCTTCGAGGACCATTTTCCTCACCAAATTCCGGCGGTTTCTCCACGAGAATCTCATCTCCGGTAGAGTGAGTCTGATATTTATTATTCTCCGGATCGTCGTCCAACTCTTTCTCATGTCATTTTTATTCTTTCGCTTTAAAGACACCTCTGCCCATTACGGTTTGCTGCTTTCATCGGCTTCTCGGAGCCTTCAAGGTCTTGTGGCGCAACACCGAAGATCCGATCTTCATACCGTGCAGGTCTACATTTTGATATTTCACTGGTTTTTATTTTTTTTTTTAAATTGTGAATAACGGAGCACATGAGATTTGCGCTGCTTTTGTTTTTGTATTAAAAAGGAAGTACAGACTTATACACAATATTTACAAAATTTGCAGAAATTAGAGCGGGTGGACGATTTCAAAAAAAAACTCAGTTTTTCGGAAAATTCGAAAAATCATAAAATTTAAACCGTTCAACCGATATTTCCCAAATTCAATGCCAACCTTCCTAATATGATACTCTGTTAAAAAAAAAAAATTAGTAATAAATCTTAAAATTTGCGGAAGTTAGAGAGCGTCGACAGCCTTTTCTTGAAAATTTCAAAATGCCGTAGAATTCGTATTTTTCTAGAAATTCCATTAAAATTCCCAGAGAATGAAGAGCTTGTATAGATTAACATTTGTGCAAAACGGGAGCCCTGTAGCTCAAACTGTTTTCGAGTTATGAAAGTTTCAATTTTACAGTGCCATAACATACACACACACATCCGGACATTTTTTCTAAATATGATTTTACGATGTTTTGGGACATTTTAAGCACATTGACATTGAAAACTGGAAAAAATAAATTTTCACCGTCACATAGCTTCCTCTGTGAGGAAGCAAAAAACTGTTTTTTTTTTGCAGATCTTTTTACGATGCCTCGATCAACTACTCGGGTATCGACCGACTCGGTGGAGTTTTGTCGCATCTGAACAAGACATACAAACAGGATTTGGTTGAGAAATTAGGAAGCGATCACGAGGTCATAACAAGGATGGAACCGCCGCAAGAGTCCGGGGCCATTGGTGCCAGTGGCACCGGCGCCGTGAACAATACATTCATGGGTGGACCGGGGAGAATGAACGAGATTCCAACTTTGGCTCGTTTGATAAGCATGAATACTTCTGGAGCAGCTGTTCCCATGATCCTCGAAAGACTCGGTTATTCGCAGAGCAATCGAGAGGAGGAAACGACGAGACCTCCTCGAGTGGGTTCTGCGGACGAGCGACTCTCTTTGCTCGAGCTGCTCGACGGCATAATATTGTTTTATCACGCTGCCGCCAAGAAGCAAATAGCCAAAGTGGCGGGTCTTCGCGAGAGCATGTCCGAATACGTGGACGCACTCTCAGAGGCAACGAGACGTCTCGAGTTGATATACAAAAAATCAAAGGACGAGGAAGCGGAAAATATTGCCAGAGAATTGGTTCGAACGATTAGCGTGTTTAAGAAAAAATTGGCCGAGCAATCGCGTCACATGGCTTGGGTACGCGCCGCTGTATATTCCGAAGAGAAACAGCAACAAATCGCTTGGCTATTACGCGTCGTAACACTGACGCTTAGTAAATCTAGTCAAGAAGGCAACATGTTTAGTTTCGTGCCTGATTTTTATCTCGAAGCACTCTCCGATTTGTGCGTGGGCCTCCGGAGTCACTTTCATCCGACAGTACCGATCGAGAGGATTCCTGATTACGAAGCTCTGTTGCTCGAGGTCGGACAGTTCTTGTGTCAACATTTTTTGGATCCTCGGATCGTTCACGCAAACGCCAAGGACACTCTCATATTGACGCTCGCCGGTTTTGTCTCGAATCCCCTGACTCTGAGGGGACTGGAACAAGTCCCGGAAAAATCGCGTCTCATTTTTGTCACGAATCTTTTGAGGCCTTACGAGAACCGCGCTTGGGCTCAATCCAACTGGGTGCTGGTTAGATTTTGGCAGGGGCACGGATTTGCCTTTCGCTACGAGACGAGTCCGCATCTTTCGAAAAAAGTTGGACCAAAGATGCTGCAACAGGATTCCATCACTCAACCCATCAGTGAGTATTAAGCGTCGTGATCTTTTCGACAACATCAACGAACCGATTTTCCATTCGTTTCAGAGCCTTGTCCATCAATTATTTACCAAAACCACGTCAGACACGTTCTCCTCAACAATTTACCAGCAACGACAAAGTTTCTCAATTCACTGCTAAATCAGCTCAACTGGGCTTTCTCCGAATTCATCGGCATGGTGCAAGAAATTCACAATGTTTCCTCCAGACCCGAACGAGTTTTCATCGAATCGAGACAGCTCAAAATTTGTGCTACGTGCTTCGATCTCGCAGTTTCTCTCTTGAGAGTCATCGAAATGATGGCTACAATAGCTCCGGCTATTTTTAACGATCCGGCCCAATTCTCCAGTGAAAATTTGCTCATCAGACTGTGCCAGGTCATTTATAATTATTCCTATACGTTTTGGTTAAGCAAATCGATCAGTAACCCAAACAACTCGAATTTTTGCCAGTAGAATTTGCCAACACAGTTTTTCGGATAAGAATAAAAACGTTTTGTGCCTCAAACGATATTCTTCCATTCGGGTAAACGTTGTGGAAAAAAATGCCCTCTCAAAATTTGCAGCTATCACTCTCGCCACATGGGCAACTTATCCGTTGCTTGAATAATGCCGATTTTTATACGTTTTATTAACAAATATGCAGCAACATATTGTCGGAATCGATGGATAATAATTCTATCCCTCCAACAGTTGCTGTGCCAAATATTGAATCGCGTGAGTTCTCAAACGAGCTCCTTCCAGCACGTGGTTTTGCTAGACATACCGGATTTGGAAACGGTCGATCATTTTCCGATTCTTGCCGCTGTCATTGGCATACTTTTGGCTCTGTTGCAGCAAGAAATGTCGACGAAACCCGGTAAGAAAACGATCATTTATTTCTGTAATGCCTGCCACAAAACCGAAGATTGTACCGATACTTTTTTTGATAGCTCATGACGCAAAGGAAGCCCCACGAGCTACTAGGACGCTCCTCATGGAACCGAGTTTCCAAATGAGCTCGCTCTATTTTGTCCTCGGCGAAGTTACCACCAAGAAATCCACCATGAAAAACATAAAAACGTTCACACTCTCGAACTGTACGATTTTCTTCTCCGCTTCGTTGGTTGTCACCTTACAATGCGCGATTCTTTCATTTGAATTTTCTAATTTATTAAACAACCGAGCAATTTTCTGTCTTTTTTGTCACTCCGACAATATTTTTCGTTCGAATCCAGTAACTCAAGTTGTTGTCGGTTTTCTCAGGAGTAACGAAAGTAAACATCTTGGAATTGATTCGGCATTAAGGTGACGACGTTTTGGCAATTTGAACAATCAGCGGAGAAATACGAAAGTATTAATAATTTAACGTTACAGACAAGGACGACGTGAGCGAGAGAGAAATAACGTCAGTGCGGGATATGATAAAGCATTTAGAGGAGAATCGTGAATTGTTACCAGAAACAAGATTGACGAGCGACGACGACGATACCTGCACCATTTGTTACGCTTACCCAATAGCCGTGACTTTCAAGCCTTGCAATCATCGGTCATGTCGTGGCTGCATCGACAGACACGTCTTGAACAGTCGCGAATGCTTTTTCTGTAAAACCATAATAATCGAGATTCATGATCTCGAAGGTAAACTTTTACACGACCTGACTAGCAGCAGTGACGCCTCGTCGAGGTCTGCTCCGGCAGCGACACCATGAAGCACGCAAACTCACTTTTTCGCTCTGTTCTTACGATGGAAACGAAAAACCAAAAGAAAATAGAAAAACGAACGAAAATCAATTTGACTTTGAGAGGCTAATTTATTGTATACGTAACGTTGTAAACAACAAAAACAAAAAGATACATAAACGTATAAATGAGTATTTACGTCTTTTGTTTATTCACTAATTAACGATTAGAGAGATAACGCGCAATCCATTTTGATATTTTTCAGTCTTTCTGGCACTACCAACTGCTAATATTCATAGCAGCAAAAAAAAAGTCGAAGTATTTGTATAAGTACGAGGAATTTTGATAAAATTGTATCACAGGCCAGCAAACGCGATTGATATGATTTTTTAACGAGATACTAGTTCCTTGTTCAAGGACAGAGACTCTTACGAATATTTGGTCCGAAAGCAGTGATGAGAGGAGGCTCGGACGGGTGTCGAGCGATGATATCCTGAAGAGTTTCGACAAAAATAACGCCACAAACGAAAGCTCCAAGGGCGGTAATGAGAATCGCTAAAAAGACGAGGAAACGATCTTTGTTCAAGTGCAACGCCGGATCTTTGAGAAGGGTGCTCTGGAGGAGACAAATTCCGGGAAAAACAAATATAAAAGCTGCTGAGAGTGTTCCCATTAAATTGATAACCGGTCCGATATCTGGCACGAGAATCGCGATCAGGAGCGACAAGCCGAACCACAATAATGTGACGATCGTCCTCAGAGAAGTGTGAGCTTCGGTGTCGGTGATATTGAAAAGTCCGAGTAGAGCGTTACGACCGCAGAAAAGCACGATCGGGTAAGTAACAAAGTTCTTCACAGCCACAGCGATAATTGCAGCCGTTAGGGCGAGATTCGTGTCGGTGTAGCCCTGCAGTATGTCATCGGGAACTTGGCCCATACCGAAATTCGTGTATCCGAAAGCTCCTACTATTGTGTAAGCGAAGAAACATATCAACATACTCAGCACCGAGCAGATCGTAAAATTTGCGAGCTTTCGGTTCTTCATGCAGGCGTACGTTGGTATTGCTGTCATGTGACTCTGAAAATAAATATTTCATCGAAGTATTAGATTTAGTGGACCGATTCACATTTTCTATTTTTTTTCTCTGGTCCTAGGACCTCTGGTCAGGAACTCTCTCAGTTGAAAATCGAGAAAATTTACACACGGATGAAGCTATTCAATTTTGGTCGCAAAATCCTAATTATTCGGGTCGCTACAACTTTCCATATTAAAAAGCAAAATTAAATTTGCTACGTGAGAGCCTCGAAACTTTGAAACTGTCGTAAAAAAGGCCAGTTTATCGAATTTTATCGAAACAAACTTTTCCACAGCCTTTTGCTACAGTTTTTCATACCGAATGACTTTTCCATTTTCCATTTCAGAAACCTCGTGAGGGATTAAGAGCAAATTGAGAAAAAATTTGCCTCATCGTCACGTCGAATTCGGTGATGAAACTCGGCAATTTCCATTTCGTTACACAGAGACAATTGCTAAACAAAAAAATTCCATTCGTTTACCTGGTAGGCGAAACAAATAATCGGCACTATTTGCATCCCTTGAATCGCATTATTCGGCCACGTTTGAGTTGGCTTTGGCGTATCATCTTCGTTCGTCACATTTTCCCTGACGACTATGAAAATGAGGTAAATTATTGTTAGACATCCAATCGAACTGGCATAGCTAAGAACGTCCAGTCTTTTGAAAAAACACAATGGCAGGATGAAAAGACAGCAAGTGATACTAGTCACAAACGCACGGGAGAGATACCTGAGAAAAAAAAACAAGATTCTTTTCTGTTCGAACATTTCAGATGACGCTGAAATTCGTGATGTTGGAAATTAACGAAAAATGTTTTTCCGAGTCATTGTTCAATTTTCAAAATCATGGCAATTTTTCGTCACGATTTAGTTTTCGAATCCAAAAAAAAATCAGTTCATTCTCATGACGAAATATTGAACAAGAACGATGAGCTCTGCTCACGAGAAAACAAGATTTCGTTGCGTCAACATCATTATTTAACCCTAAGACCCTACTCAGGGGTTCCCCAAACCCCCTCTAAATAGTGAAACGTTCGAAGATTATGTTTTTAATTTTTTTAAATTGCATTTTTCACCGTGAAAAATGAATATTACACTTTTTCTCAATGTTTCATTTTATTTTTCAGAATTCGAACGATCAAATTTGAAAAAAAAAAACAAAGCTCTCTACGACAAATAGCGAGTCAACTGCATTGATTCAAAGTGCTGGGATGCCCGTATAACCCCAGTGATTTGTTTTAAAACACATAGTGTAGGGTCCTAGGGTTAAGAAATGATTGAGAATATTTGACTCACCAAATGTGACAGTAATCCATTCCGTAATAAGTTGCCAAAACCCTATCAAACTGATCGCCCACAATTATAACAAAAGTGAGGCAGCAGCCAAAGCTATACACGGCAACGCATATACCGCAGACCAGCAGAGCTTTTGTTCCGCACAATCCGGCGAGTGTGTCCTGCATACTGGAGGTATTTGTGACGTCGCTACAATGAGCCAGAATGACTAGAGCTCCGGTGATAAAAACAAGGAAAGCCAGTTGAACTATCGAGGCGGATGCGATGCCTCCGGCTTTGTCAAATGCCTGGGGAAAGTTGAGGAGACCCGCGCCGAGCGTGGCGTTCACTATCAGAAATATTGTTCCCATCATTCTGGTTCCTGCAAATGTTTTCGTTCACCATCCATACTACTTGTTACTTGTTTACAAAAATAAGGGGAATGAGTTATTTGGGTGAGCTTTGACGTGACGATAACAACAAAATGTCAAATGGGAAAAACTTCATTCACAAAGATTTTGGAGAAAAGTTTGTACCTTGTTGAGGGCTCTGTGAGTCAGGGGCTTCGAGACTCGGTGTGTTTGCCAAGACATCGCTGTCGTTGAGTAGCGCATCTTCGTCTCTCGTGAAGAAATTCATGCTCATCTCTTCTGCAGATAATGGTTTAGAAAAAATGACATATGCCCGTTCGTAGTGGTGACAGAAATTTGGAAAAAGTCCCGGTTCAAGTTTGGTTTAATAAATTATACGAAGTTGTGTTGATTTTTTATACAAAACCAGTAAACAGTGTATGCTAGCAAACACCGAAACAAAAGAAACCCCGAGGTCGTGATGTGTCATGAAAACAGACTGTTGATTATCATCTTATCACAAAAAAAATAAAGCGTCTTGGGTTGGGGTTACATGAGCGAACAATAACACCAGCATCTCGGGAACCATCGAGTGTAAGTTGATTTTCTGGTCGAAAGTTGCACTAATTAAGGAAATTGTATTTTTTTTTTATATTTATGGGGATTGATCAAAATAAGCCGCAATCCGCGCATTAGTTTATAAAAATGCATCGTGAACGAGCTCTTTATCGGTCGGATCAGTGGTCCGGTTTTGTATATACAAACAGCGCCAATACGACGATGGATTCTCACGGCGAAATGCTTCGTTATTTTCATGGCGCGCTAGCAATAACAAAAAATATCAAAACATCGCAGCGGGAATTATAAACGCGCGAAACTCATTGAAAATAATAATTCTTCGTAATTGCAATGGTTGGTAATAAAACAGCAAACTGTACGTAGAAAAAAAAGATAATTTATTAATTTGTCTTCTTTGATTCTTGCAAAGAAAAAAAAATCACAATCGATCGGGAATCAACGACACTCTCCCAAAATATTTTCATCAACCACGTCATGATTTTCCCTTTTTTATTCATAAGAAATTTATAATCGTTACAAAGCTGTGTTATTGTATCGAAAAAATATATTTTATTTATCAAAGTTTCGTGAGAATTAATTGTCATTCCCGGTGCTCAGCACCGAGAGCAAAAGGACACGACAATGCAGCAATCTTTCCACTCCACAGACTACGATGTGGTTCAGGCACATAATGGAGATCGGTCTTGAAACTATTTACAATATTTATAAACAGCATCTGAAGAAGCGATGACTCGATTATTCAACGACGAAAAAAGTATCGCAGGTTTTTAAGTTCTTGCTCAGATGTCGGGTCGAACAGCCACAAGACGCGGTACGAGCTGAGTTTTCTCTCCAGAAATTGGAGAGACTCTATCAGAGCATTTCTGGGTGGTCAGGGTGATGTCAAAATGCAAGTATCGACGGTACGAGCATCTGCGCGAAGATCCGCAGCGGCAAGAGTCTTACTCGTCCTTGGAAAGTGATCTGAGCTCGAGAAAGGATCGTGCGGCTGCTGCGGCTCATCCCGCCGATCATTGGAATAAGATTGGAAGGCAGAAGCGAATTTTGGTGATTTAGTGAGGTTGGCAATGCCAGGAACATCACCGCCGTTGACTATCCCGTGCTGTGTTCTTCGATGCTTGGAAAGATCACCACGTTGACGATAAGTTTTTGGACACATGTCGCAAACATGAGGTTTCTCACCGGTATGTCGTCTCATGTGAACGGTAAGGACGTGGGACCTCCTGAAGGCCTGCCCACACAAATTACATTTATAGGGCCTTTCATTCGTATGAATTTTGCAATGTTGACTATAAACGTGCTGAGTCATGAATGCTTTGTTGCAAAATTCGCATTTGTAGGGACGATTGCCAGCGTGTTTTTTCATGTGATTGTCGCAATCGCCCTTGATCTTGAAGGTACGAGAACATTTGGTGCAAGCGTAAGGTCTGACGTCGGAGTGAACCCTCAAATGGGTATACAGGCCGGAACTCTGAGAGAACCCTTTGGCACAAATGGTGCATTTGTAAGGACGCTCACCAGTGTGCATCCTTATGTGTTTCATCAAGGCAACCTCTTGGCTGAATTCTTTATGACAATATTGACAATTGTACACGAAACTCGATCTCTCGTGGAGAATTAATTGATAATAAGGATGAGCTTCGTCCCGATGCCTAGAAATCTCTCGATAGTTTACGAAATTAAGATTGCAAACACGGCAGAGATAAGGCCGCCGAGGATCCGTCCGAGTATGTTGCAGTACGTGACTCGTGTGACTCGTATAATGTAAAAAATTCTTGTCGCAATATTTGCAAACGTAAAATTGTTTTATTCCAAGATTGTCATCCAGGGACTTACGATGCGAACGTTGCGCTTTGTGGCTCGTCAATTCTCTGTGCGAATCGAAGGTTGAATTACACGTTGTGCAAATATATTTGTTGAGCCTGCTCTTGCCGTTGCTGGAGGAATGTTCGAGCTCTCGGTGCTCGTGAACCGATCTCGGCACTGTAAACCTAAGCTCACAATATTCGCAGACGTACAGACGCGTTACGATCAACTGCTCGATCAGCATTTCCTCGCTCTGACCACAATTAATATTTTCCTCGTTTTCTTCCTTTCTCTCGTTAAAGAACGACGAGAGATGGTTCTCCCGTGCATGAGCCTCCGCATCCTTCTCTCGCGCGAAAGCCTCGCAACAAACTTTACACTTCCAACAACACTTTGGAATTTGTAGCAACTCTTTCAACGAATCATTGTGCAACGATTTCGTATGTTTTTCGAGACTCGCCTTTTGCGCGAATTCTCTGCTACAAAACTTGCAGGAGTAACCGACTTTTCCCGCTGACACTTCGCCCTCTCTCTTATCTGCCGACTTCTCTTCGATATTTCTCAATTTTGACGTGTCCCTGTTGCTGACTACGCTCTTTCCGAGATACTTCGCTTCGATGCTCATAGAAGAGTCATTCGATTTAATCTCCGAGCAATCGTGATCTCGTAAAACTCCTTCGCTTGTTAATATTTTGCCGCAATCGTCGCAACAGATTCCAGTTGAGTTATGCGACGATGAAGCGCTTTCTTCGACGACTGTAACGAGCTGATGACCACTGTCGTCAAGTTGGAGCTCTCCAGCCTCCACAAAAGCACCAACTGCTACTTCTCCGGACTTGGAAACAACAGAACCGCGCGATGAGATCCGATCGTTAACTTGACAATCTTGACTGTTGACGGTGCTTCCTCGTTCCCTAGAATCAACGATTTTTGAGCAATTTGTAGAACTATTTGATCGATCGATTGGCAGTGAAAATGTAATGTCATCCTGAGAATTTTCCGATTGGAGCGCAGTATCGAACTTGGTAGTTGTGGATTCGTCTATAAAGTTATGGCAAATAGTTACGGGGATTTCGACTTTCGTTTCCCAAGATTTAATCTCAGCTCCGCCGTCGTTTGATCTTTCACATTTAATTTTTTCTTCATTTTTTGGCGACGATGTTGGCAACGGCCTTGAAATATTATTCCAATCTTCTTTCCGATAGATACCACTTCGCTTAAGCATCTTCATGCTACCATCGATGCACAAAGGACAATTTTCGGCATTGACCTCCACACAGAGCTTTTTCTTTCGCAACAAACTTTTCAGTTTGGCTTCCGCTTGCAAAGATTGTACCGCCAAATCGTGGCAAACGTTCAATTTGACGTCGCAATCGTGGCATATCTGTTTTGGCAATGGATCCGTTACTGCAATCTGCAACATATTCATTATACTCCATTTCATCCTCTCTCAACATCTTGATATCAAGCTTCGAAATTGTATGGAAAAAGTCATTAAACTGTAGAGTCTCTGTCGACGTTTTTCATTAAGAACCAATCACTACACAGAGAGAAAAGTATATAAAAAATGTCTACATCATAGTTCCCTGGTACCGTACCGTCCCTCTCAGAGATTTTAGCAAATACATACAATTTTTCATGTGAAATTGAGCGACGAATGTCAAAATTTGACAAAAAAAATCAATTTCTGTTCCTTTCAATAATATATGAATAAAAAACTAATATGTATTTGCTACAATCCCTCAGAGGGACGACATGGTACCCACCACCGTGATACCCATGGTACACATGGTGGTTTAAGCACCTTGTATGGCGACGGTCAAATCTAAATTTTTGTTTTCAATTTTTCTTACATAAAAAATTATTTGCGAGTCTAAGTTCATTGATAAAAGTTGTTAAAAATTGACTAAAGAACAACATACTCTATATCCAAGATTGTCCGAGGTAATCTGTATTTGTTATATAATAAACAAAATTTCGAAAAAATTCTACGACCGTTTTTTTTTAAAAACTAAATAAATCTTCTTCGATTTTACATAAAAGTGTATGCAAAGTTTTAAGAGGCTTCACCATTTAGAAATCGAAATATTTAACGTTAAGAATTGTAACTTTTAACACACGCTCTTATGAGAAACTTCTGAAAATTGTGATTTTTATAAATAAATATCTCGTCTTCTACAAGGTGAAAGCTCTTAAAATTGCGCGAGCTATTAGATATCACTGTTCTCTTTGTGTGATCCAAATTTCAAGGAATTCTATCGATAGAAAATTTTGCATACAACATCGTTAATGAAAAAGTTCACAAAACAGCGTCAGTCGATAATGAAGTTGGCGTGAAAAAAGAATCAGCACGTTTCCATGAATAATCATAAACGTAGACGCACGTTTTTCTCGGAGTATTAAACGTTCCAGAGAAAAACGTGTATCTATGTGTTCAGCGACCGTCAGACTGACCGATTATCTTGAATGAATAATGAATACGTATGATTAGTTAGAACGACTCACCGTAACAGGGAGGCACAAATTAATTTTATCCGCGATACTGAATTCGTGGTTCTGAATATTTTCCGTCTTCATGGCATACAGGTGTATAGGATTGACCGCGAGTTTACCGCACAAACGACAGAGAATTCCAGGGTGTTCAGAACTCTCTCCCGACTTCGATAAGTCGAGATAATTTTTACTATCGATTTCTATATCGTTAGTTCCATGTGATTTTTCTTCTTTTTCCTCTTCTTCTTTCTCTCCCACTTCCTCGAGTACATTTTTGGTCAGACTGATTTCTTCCGGCGCGTTTGATCTCAAACGCTGATTTTTGTGATCCGCAAGTAGAATCGAAGATTCTTGGTCGCAACGGCTATCGCATAAAAAAAACCTTTGGCATTCTTCCGCGTCGGACGAGAAAATCTTAGTGCATGGATCGAGCTTTCCTATTTCCGCGGAACAGTCGGAAAGTCTGAAATTCCAATATATTCACATTATCACTGAAGTTTATCATTGTTCTTTGTTTGCGAACAATTCAACCACATCGTTATCACTGATGAGAAGAGTTTTACAATAATTATGCGAAAAATTATTTTTGCCAGACAGATGCCTAATTCCGTGTCTACCCAATAGCACAGTTTTTTTGACCATAACTCTTTACCATTGGGAAGGTGATCTTTATTAAGGTATTTGATATTTCGAGATATAAAAAAAAGTTACACAGTGTCTTTTAACAAAAAGAGAGCAGCAGGTGCTTTACATTTTTCTAGAAATATCAAATTTCTCAAGACAAAACGTGCTGCAGCAATTTTGTTGACCATTCTATCATGATAGATTGCGTTAAGGTGATCTAGCAGTCGCGTGAGTGCGAGAGAGATAACCAAAAGGTAGATACACGTTTTTCTCAGAGAGCCTTAATATTTTGAGAAAAAGAAAAATTACAACTTCTGCTCTGGTGAAATGGGAACAACGTGTAACTAATATTTTTCTTGAAATATTCAGTCTTTCCAAATAGAATGTGTAGGGGGATTATTACCGACCTAGCAAATGTTAGATCGCCTTATGGAGCAGTCGCTTTCTCGCAATGCAAGTGCGAGAGAGATAGCTGCAATTTTCGAAATTGAATATTTCTGACACGGTTTCACCAATAAAAAAAACCCCTGTCAGGGGATTTTTGCCATCGTCCTGCACACGCTGACAGAGCCTTTTTTTGATTAGTCAAACGTCATCGAAGAATTTTAATTTCGAAAATTCGAGGTGACTGATCCAGCATCTTAACAGGAAAAAAACGGGTACTTGGTTTACAAAAGGTACAAAATTGTTATTTATACCTGGTCTGATCAACGGGCAACGGAAAAATAGGTTGCTCAGGCACTGTGGCTTGATTATCGCCACTGCTTCGAGGGCTGCATTCTTTCGATCGATCGTCTATCCTGGATGACTGAGAAGATAGCTGCTCTGCCGCAATTGCGTTTGTACCTAGCCATTCCTGAGCTGGAATAACAAACGAGAAAATGTATTATTTTCTTTAATTACATTTTATCTATTTAATTAGCAAAGTTTTTTTTTTCCTTGTAGGGAGTATGAATATAATCCAATGATTGGAATTGAATCTCACGTTTTGGAGCTGAGGTTCCTGAGCATGTTTAAATTCTAGCTTGTTCGATAAATATAGTGTTTGAAAATATTTTTACCACTGCTGGTGACAAAGTCGAATATCTTGGTATTTTCTAAAACGCTGGCTCCACCAGTGATCAGCTGTTGCAGCGAATCCGACAGACCAGCGAGCTCGTGATGCGCGAATTGACTTTTCAAATCGCTAAAAGTGTCCTCTGGCTGAACGTTTAATTCGATTTGATGTCCTTCTTGCGTTTGAAGGATCAACGTGAGCATTGTCACTTATTAATCGAATCTTTTATTGGACACACAAATAATACATTTACGTGTGCCGGAACCACTATGAAGATAAATTCGCGTTCTCGCATACGTAAAAAAAACATTGAGCACAATTTTTCGAGAGATTTTTAGGTTATGTTGTACAAAAATAACCTTTACGTCGCCGTAGATTCTATAATTTATAGATTTCACTATACAGTTCGTTTGAGCAGCGAGCGAAATCTTTTTTTATCGCGATAGAATTATGACGCTGAATTAAATTAGAGGAAACGATAAAAACACTTTTGAAAAATGACTTATGGCGGACGAGACAGTCTCACAAGAATAACAAGAATCGGTGGACGGAAAACTGTTCAAGTGTGAGTAAAACCGGTATAAAACCAGATGATCGTTGCCACCACACCCAAGCAAAATTCGCTAGTAAAATAGTAATTTGTGCGCGTATGGTGCGCGTCTGTAAATTGAATTTAGGCTCAAGGACTACCGAAGCGACCCGGCCCCGGCCTGAACCAAACTAAAATCCACAACACGAACACGCGTTGACATCTGACGAATCTGACGAATACATTTGAGATTGATCGAGTGAAATTTTCATCTTATTCAATTCTTATAAATTAGGAAACCCATATAATAAAGATGGTAAGATAAGCTCTAGTTTCAAGTTCGTTCGAGAACAAAACGCATCAAAAAATCGGATTTTAGATAACCTTCAAATCGAATATGTTTTTTATCGGGACCGGCTCTTTTTTAACAATGATTTTAACAATCATCTCTGCTGTTTTTTTTACGCATATCCATGCAAAACTTCCTTTCAGTCTAACAATTCAAAAAATTCCTCACATATTTATTGAAAATGCTGGAATAGTATGTTGATAAGGCGAACGTAATGCACATCGATGTTCCGCCGTACCGAACGATAATATTTTCAGATCGAACGTTCATCGACGTTTATGAAAGAATTATTGTTTCTCATCCGTGCATCCTCGTAACATTGGCGAAGAGAGTTTGAAGTTAGAAAATTGTTTGATTCCAGTTGTTTTACTCGTTCTTCAAATCGTTAATTGGAAAAGACGTAGTGGTCGAACTGAAGAACGACCTGAGGTAAAAAGTTTACTCCTTTTTTCGTCACTTGATCAAAATATTTGCAATGAATTATTATCAAAGAGATTTATTCTTCAAATTCAATCAATCAAAGATTATTCAAAGATCAAAGAGATGAATTACGAAGTAACGAAAATTAATACCTGCACATGGTGCAGTATTTGCGGTACACTCCATTCCGTAGATCAGTATCTCAATATCAAATTGACGGACATCAGTGTCACGGATCCTGACAAATATCCTCACATGGTAAGAGTCTTCAAACATAAAATCAGCCTGTTTTTTCTTATTCCCATGAAAAATAATGATAGTTCTATCGATTGCCCAAATATTATTGCAGCTTTCCGTCAAAAATTGTTTCATCAGAGGATCGGTAGTGAGATACGTGCAATTACCGGGAGACGAAGTGGACACGCAATTGCTGCAGGATGCGGCGCGAAAAGAGGCGGCGGTCCAAACTCGATAATCGAGAGTCATCATAAACGGAATTAGGTTTATCAACATTTTTTTTCCTCTTGTATACAGCTCCAACATTCTTTTGTAATAAAATTGAAAAACAAAGAAAAAAAAATTCTTGGCTTACCGAGTGTTATCGTCATAATTGCTGACCTCAATCCTGCTCCTGGAGAAGCTGCGGCTGAATAAAAGTTAGCAGAAGGGTCCGAATGAGAAAATGCATTTGCCGTTATTGACTAGTCGATAAAAACTAACGATTAAAATAACGAGGGACGCACGACGAGGATAACCAACGACAGAGTGTTAAACTTTTTCATTTATTGAAAATATTTCTGTAAAATGTGTATATCCGCTCGGCCACGCAGACCAACAAACCGAATTTTGGATAATAGATTAGAAAAAAAACCAAAGAGATTCGTAGCGAAATGGTAAAACATATAGTAGAGACATTATTATTATTCCTAATGATTACTTGTTGCTGTTGTTGCTTTTTATTCTTTCATACTCCTTCTCATTATTTTATTCGTTTATTTATTTATTTGTTTGTTTTTCTTTTCGTTTATTCTAAATAAAGGACCAATCAACGATGCATTGGCTTATTTTTTCATCTTTTTACTTTTTTATAATCTTATTATATTAATTATATCGTGTATAACAAAGCGGTAACAACTTGTTAATCTTGTAACTATTATCGTAGGAATTATACATTATTATTAATTTAATAAGTATACGGTAACTAAATAATGACAATAATAATAAACATCATCATTATAATGATAATAATACAATAAAGATCGTCAAACTCATAAAGAACAATAAATAAATGTGTTTTGATCCGATATCAATCATTCGCGTTAAAATCATTTATTGTTTTTGCTCGTTTCTTCCGTTTTTTTCTTTCTTCGTGTATTCATTATTCAACAACAGTTTTTTTTTCACGTGTTATATTTTTTATTTTTTTTTTTGTGTTTTTTTTTCTTCATTTTTTTGTTTTTATTTGTTCTTTTAAATCTTTGCATTATTTGCTCTTTAATTCAGTAATCGTAGTAAACATAGTAATTATTTATAATATTGTGCAAATAACTCATATTTCTGTATTAGAGTTTAATGAGAATTTCATTCAACGGAGGAGTCCTCACTTCTCCAGCCTCTCGGTCTAACTACGTCACCTATTAGTATTCTTCTCTTTATTTTTCATCAGCTAATATTTCAACCCTTTCTCCTCTTTGCCTCAAACATGTCCATTCGTACAAATACATTGTGTGAATTTTGTAATCTCTTTATAATTTCTCTCGGTCTCGCTCTCTCTCTTGTTATTCATACTTCGTAAGTGTAACAGAATGTGTATATAATATGGACAGTACTTTTTATAATAAAGTGTCGTTTTCTTTTTGTTTTTTGTTTGTTTTTTTTTTTTGCTTTTTTTTTCTTTTTCCCCATAGCTAGGTTGTTGAAAATTGGATTCTTAGCTCATCTACCTAGCTTGACCCATGGCAGTTGCTTGTTAATTACTGGCCGACAGGCTCTTCAGCTTCGTACTTTACAATAGCCTCATGTTTGTATGTTTTCTTTCTCTTTTTTCTATCGATTTATTATCATTTACATATATGCTGCTCCTGATCGTTTTTGCAATAAATCCTTCCTTTCAATTTTTTTTAGTCCTCAATTTGTTTATTCCCCGGGCAAAAAAAACATAACCAAAACAATAAGAATATACATATATATGTTAAAGAAAAAATTTAAGCATATGCAACGCGTTTAAAAATAAGCGGCGGCGTTGAAGAACTGCACCGATTTATTGAATTTTTATCATTTGTTCGTGTCTGTGTGTTTGTTTTGTTGATCGTAAAATGGAGCCTCGAAAGAAAAATTCATCAAATTTTGTGGTTAGTTTTCTTCGATCGTTCTAAATTACTTGGTTCAACAACATTTTACTTCTTCCCCATAACCATCATCTGTCTGCCCTTTCACTCATTTTTTTGAATCCCTGTCTCATTTAGTCGTTCTCCCGATAAATGTGTCAATCTAAAGTGACACATATGCATATATCTTTAGGGTAGCTATTTATTATTTTATATTACAATGCGCGATTGAAAAGTCTGAAAAAAAGGCAGTATCGTTAAAGGAGAAAGTACGTGGTGTGTGTGTGTGTGTGTTGTGTGTAGCGAATCGCTCAGCAATGAATTGCTGACGAATTAATAGACAGCACATACGTAGCTATATTTTACAGCGATCCCTAAATTAAAGAGACAAATTTACAATATTTATTTTTTTAAGGATGAGTATAAACAAGCGAATTGCTATAGTATTTACATACTCCCACCATTCTCGTCGTTAACGGTTTATTGGTTACTGTTTTTTTCCCTTTTTTTTCTTTTATTATCGTCCCCATGGAAATGGAAAGAACTTCGACAGCTCGCTGCTCAAACGGAATGAACGGAATAGAAAATAAATCTTACGTACTTGTGTGTTTCTTGCATAAACAATCAAATAGTATTCTAGAGTCAAAACATATTCAGGTAAATGCTCGTCACACGCATGGATGCCGAGAGAAATGAAAAGTTCGTTTTGAGGTTATGAATAAGAGCATCAAACCGATCGCGGCTTATTTGTTGTAACTGCGAGGAGACTCGATGTCGCTCGCGAAAGATTTATAAAAATTGGGGAAGTGAAGATCTTTCTGAATAAGCGCGAACGATGTGACGGTCATTTTCATGCCTCGAACGATGGTGAAATAATTTCCATTTGCTTCGATTTAATCGCTAATTTTGTTTTTTTTTTCGATTCATTGCCATTTTTTTTGCCAAGACATTATTCCCCTTATCTTTGAATGTACACACACTTAAAGCCTTCAGAAAATCACAATTTTTCGAATCGTCAGACATCAAGTGTAAGTTTTCAATTTACACATCGCATCCGGTTAGCTCTCCCCCTCGCAAGTACCAAGTCTTTATGTATTACATGCGGCTGAATGATGATTGAACATTTTTACAGTTGCATTACATTTTCGTTTGATGAAAAGATGGGCAAATTAAATTTTTTTTTTAATTTATTTTAATTTCCATCTCGAGAAAGAAGTTTTTTTTATCATTTCGTTTATTATTCTGTTCGCTGAGAATTTTTTTATTGCTTCTCATCTCTATTGATACAGAGGTTATGTCCGCAAATCGCACTTGACGAGAATAGAGTATCGAAAATATATCGTGTATAAATCGATTTGATTATTATCGAATTATTTGCACATATTACAGCATTGTGAAAATTAAATAATAATACATTTTTTTCTTCTCGCGATGGCAACGTTTTTTCTTTGCGAATTGTTCTAGTTCTTTTGTATATAAATAAATAATAATATAATGTGTCAAAGCATTCCTCAACAATTCTGTAATCGAAACGAATTTCCTTGCTTATAATTTGTCGTGTTCTTTTTTTACTCGTTTCGAATTGTTGTCTTTTCATCCGGAAGAGGTCCGTTGTCGTTGTAACAACGATTACGCGAATCAACAATCCGCAGAAAAATTCAAAAATACTTTGAAATCGAATATTTCTGCAATTTTCGATAGTTACTGAGCTTCAAAAAATTTCTCAACGCGTGTACGAAATTGCCAATTCGCTTTCGAAGACCCAACATCTTCATTATTTTTCTTCCTCCGATAATTCATGTTAAAAAAGTATTTTGACAAAAAAACTGCGAAACGGTGCATTGAAAATAAAAATCTCACAAATTCTGATCAAATTTTGTTCTTGCACTTGTGTTTTCTTTTCTCATGAAGAAATATGAGATGATGAAAAATCGAGTTTAATCGGTGACTTTGAGGTTAAATGTAATCGGACTATTGTTCACACGTTGTGACAATGCGTCAAGACCTCCTCTGAATTATGGGAAAACTTGTTTTTCGCGCGTATATTTTTGATGACCGCGCATTAGCGTTTCAACGATAAATGTAGTTCAATTTTTTTGTATATCTCTTATATTTTTTCCCGGAGTTAAATAACATACAATGGTATAACAAAATTTATAGACTTTGGCGAATTTTTGGCCAACATTCCAAAGATGCGTTCGTAGCTGTTGCTGTAACGTTTGATTGAATATTCCACATCTATCGGAAAAGGCTTTTCAACGTAAATATTGACAATAATAATAATAATAATAATATTAATCGAACAGCCTGAAACTGGGGTAATACAAGTGCTGGATATTTTATTCCAAAGCAATTCAACAACATTGTTCGTTAACACTTGCACTCGTTGGATTCGTTCACCGGGGGAGTTTGCTTTTTACATACATGTTGATTTTTCGTTTCGCTCATTATATCGATATATCGAAAGAGGCATTCTAAAGTACTTCGACAAAGCAGCAGACTCGACACCGATACTTGAATTATTTGTACGAGTAAAATTTCCAATGCGCGGTGGTTTCTTCAATCTCGCGCGTGTTTCTCCTCTCTTTGAGCTTCTATGTAGCTTAATTATATTAATGAACGTTTTATTTTATTTCTTCGCGTTTTATTCTCCTTTCAGCCTATGTCTCGTCACTTTGCACCGTGTCTTTTGGTTTTGTGTGAAATAATGTGTGCTGTGTCAGTAAAAATATAATTTCTCTTTTGTGTTTTATTAATTGGAATCGAATTCTGAATTTCATAAAAAATAAACGAAAATAAAACGTTCCAAATTTATTGATTCTTTCGTAGTATTTATTCTCGTAAGGAATTATTTTTGACAACGTGTGAGATTCATCATGTGAAAGAAAATTACGAAACGTTCTTGGTGGTTTTGTTTGGACTAATAACACTTTCTCGCGTGTCAAATTTTCGCTCTGTAGGAGCTCTGCCATTTTTCCATTCTCATGTGATTAATCACGTGGGGTTAGAATTCGACAAGGTCATATTTCGTGTAATATTTTGGAGTTTTAACGTGTGCGTGTATCGTGTGCTACCGAGCCAATAACAAATAACCTGAAATGTGAAGCTGAAAGTAGTGAGAATGGTCGTTGAAATATTCCAAAGGAACAACTGAAGCGAAAAGTTTGTTCGTCCATCTGTCGGATGTTTTTTTAATCAGGCGTGGAATCTCGTATTCGACGAGAAAAGTCTGCGCGGCTCGCGACGAAAACCGTTTTCCAAATATTTTTATTTACCCGATTCGAAAGAGTGATAACAATAAATATCTTACAATCCGGTTGCATCTTCTTCACGGTGACAATTAGATGGACAGGAAAGTATTACAAATATGTCAATTTCGAGAGCTCGAAGAAAAAGAAGTGCGCCATCTTGTTTCATTTTTCAAGCAACGATTTGCCGTCAATCTTGAGTGCGAATGCTCAAAAAACGGGGAAGTTGGTCGATTGAAACGATAAATCGTCGTGAAAAATACTCGATATTTTCTTTCCGGTTGTTCTTTTATTATTTGGTGCCAGTTCTCGGTCACGGGGGGGGGGGAAGAAACCGCGAGACATTCATCATGGAATTTTCGAACGCGTGAAAAAAATCGAAATTTCGACACCATTTTTCATTGAATTGAACGGAAAAGCTCATCGACAAAATTAAAGATTCCCTTCGTCGCTACCGTCGAAACCGTCATTAAAGGATGTTTCAAGAGTTAATTTCACCATTGCAACGATGAAATAAAAATTTGGAGGCTCGAGTCATTGTGTCGTCGAAGTGTTGGTGTGCGTGATGATGTAATGTCTTAAAAATGTTGTATTCGTCGGTGCGATAAATAACGAAAAAATCGTATGCTAGCGTGTCAAAGGATCGAAATGCACGACACGAAATGCTAAGGAGCAACTATGAGCAAAAAAATAGAAAACAAAACCTCAAAGAATCAAATAAAATCAAAATCGAACGTTCAAAATTGAGTTGAAGAAAGAACGGCTTTTTGACTGCCACATTGTAAGTACGCAGCTGATGCGGCTTGTTCGTTAGCATCTAAGTTCTCTGTGAATATTCATAAATTTTTTCAATTCGTTCTTTTTTTTTTCTCATAATTTCGGTTCATCCGTTCGCCCGATTGATCGCAAGGCAATTCGCCGATGGTCGTAATATAAATACTATATGCGTATATGCGTGTTATTATCGTTAGCTTCGTTTTATTTATTTATTTTTGCTCGTTCGTTAAGGATTTATGAATTATTTTAATTCCATTCTGCCGAGTGCGCTAAGCGCAGCAATGTCCGCAAACGAGGGTAACATTTGTAGCTATCATTTCGTCTCCGTACAACAATCCTCATTCACATGTGATTCTCGCATCATGATACAATTCTCAAGTCCTCTGTTTCGTAACGTATTTTCATTCTGTAGTCATAATAAAAAATCAAAACAAAAAAAACGAAAAACGAAACAGAAAATATCTTAACGGTCGACTTTATTAATGTTAATTGTTTTTTTCATCTTCTCCGAATAGACATCGTTTGCGAGGGGAATATTCTATATATATACATATACATGTGTGTACTTGTATGTGTGTGTGTTTGTGTGTGTGTATCTGTGTCTGGTGTGCGTGTGTGTTGGCGCTCTCGCGCGTCTGTGTAATTTATATTCATATATATAGAAGTGTGCAATTATAAAAAGCCAAAAACTGCAAGTAGGCTGATGTATTTTTTTGTTTTTCTTCTTTTTAAAATTTACGTATATAATCAATCTATCGATTTATTCGTTTAGCGTATAAATGGTACGCGCTGCGCGACATTTGCAAAGTTCCTGCAATAAATACTTATCCACAATATGTACTCGTTTGTCGCAAAATGTTTCGTAAACGGGAGAGCGAGGGGGGGGGGGGACAAATGCAATTTTTTTTACACACATTTATATATACATACTTATATACATGCAAATGTATATTTATATATAGATATATATAGATATGTCTATTGCTCGCAAAGAAAAGGGCGGCCGGACTCGTCGAACGATATTTAGCCAGTCGAAAGATAACTTTCACGCTCCGTTGTTCACTAGCAATAGATATCCACATACATACATACATATGTATATATATACATGTAAATAAGTAGGATGTCATCATAGGGCTAGTGCCTTTTCTCATATTTTGTTACCTTTTCCTTTCTCTTTGATTCGCAGCATACGCTCTTTTTCTCTCTACGCAATATCGATAGTCCTTGTGCTTTTTGTTTACTTCGACTTTAATACTTTTTCGTAACAGTTGATATATATATATATATATATATTTCGGAAAAAAAAACACAACGAATAAGCCTCTGTCCGAAATGACCCGATATGCAGTGTGTAAATTGAAAAAAAAAACACAAGAATGGAAATTTAGCCGCGTGAGGAATTGGAGGTTAGGTCGGACAGGCTTTGCTGTCTTCATCGTTATTCTTCCGAAACATATAGTCACGTGCTTTCTCGCTTACGGGGTTTCTCTTGTTTTAACGCTTTTCCATGTTTCATACTCCGTTCTATTCGCACTTGGTACGTATCCATATCACATGCAATATATATATATATATACATATATATGTGTGTGTACATATATATACGTATATTTATTCTTTTAATAAATGTAACGTGAGGACGACGCCACCTCCCGATATGCCGCAATAAACTACAGGCTATACCAATGAGTAACAATAATTTAATAATAATGATGATTAATGAAACAACGTAGAAAAACTTTTGGATGAAAGTTTTACGATACAAATATATACATACGAATATATATATATTCATTAATGTGTATGTATGTATTTATATGCATATGTATATATATATCCTCGCGCGATCTACGGGTGAGGATTGTATTGGTTTAGTCTTTTTTTTTTTTTCGTTTAAATTTTCTATTTTAATAATTCACACCTGTCTCTTTTATCTCTGCTCTCTCACTTTTTTCTTCTCTTCTTTTTTTCGTTATTATTTCTCACTGCGACATTTCTTGTACGTTTCTTCGCTCGTTCTTTGCGTTTTTCTTTCGTAAAAACACTCGAATGTTAGAAGAACTAGAACATCTACCTCTTTTTCTTCAGCACGTTATTTAGAGTTGTATTTCGTTTTTTTTTCTTTTTACTCTAAATATTCTTCATCGTCTCTTTCAACTTCTTAATCTTTTTTCATTTTTACGCTAGGGTCTCGAACGGCCTCGGACGCTAAGCGACCTTGAACCCTAACTCAATCGAGCCGTTCCAAGTCGGACATCCGGTAATTTATCGGCTTTCGATTCTTGTACACTGCGGCAGCGGCGACGACCAAACATTCATTTTGTCTCTTTATTTATATTTATCATGTAATATATACATATATATGTTTATTTGTAAATACATATATGTATTATTGCAAATTGTACGAGGAATAATGATCGTCCCGCGTATCGCATCGCATTGCCGCGTCTGACCTTGTTTTTTTTACGAGTCAACACTAGTTTGTTTTTGTCCGAAAAAAGAACTAGGTCAACTCGTCCTGAGTCTTCACTATGAGATGGCGAAGAAGGGGTGGGGGCTCGAGGGATCGGGGGCTGGGTGAGGGGAAAGGGGGCAATTGTCAATGTTAAATTAATAATTACGTGTGGAGGGTTTAGCATTTGGCGTGTACATAATGTCGGGTGAGGTATGAGACGAGTTTGAAAAACTGCTATTCTTTAAATTCCTTCTCATTTGGTTATCAATCGAGTTTTGATGGTTACACTTTTGTATTTATGTCTGCGGTGTTTTCGAATGCCGTAATTTTAGTTGAATAACGTCGAATCGGAGCTTCGTGGACACTTTTTTCACTGAGATATTAAGAATGGGGCCCGCGCGGTTTTGGGCAAGTCGGCTTCGGGATCGTGTCCGTTGGTGTCTCCTCGTTCCTTTTTCCTCTTCCGCTTCGTCGACTCGATCATCGTTGCCGTCGTTTTTACGATTTTCTGTGTTTCTCTTCTTCCGTCATATCTCCAGCTATTTACAAATCGTCCCTGGACGTCGGTGCTCATCGCGTATCGATTTTTTTTCAAGCTTACTCTCTCTTCCCTCTTGCTGCCTTTTGCCATCGCGTCACAGTGTTGGCGAGTGGACGGTATTCTTGGATTCGTTTTTCTGCTTTCGATGGACAGTGGATCAGTTGACTCCAGGAATCGTAAGTGATTTTTTTCTGGGGAAACAACCCGGGAGTCAAATCACTACTGTCCATATTTCTTCACGTTTCATCGTGAGTTTCTTTCTTTCATTATTCTCGCTATGATTTTCTTTTCGTACTCTCACTCGTGGACGTCCTTGGGGGCGTCTACGAGTGTCAGTCGGCGTGTTTACGCAGCAACACGATAATATTCTTCCGTGAGGGACAATTTTCCATTGTCCCTTGGGAAACAACGTCGGGCCAAGCTTTTCCTTTCTTCTCCATGCTTCGTTGATAAAAACATATGTATATACATATACATATAGCTATATATATGTGTATACACTTGATTCTGTTTCGGACGCTCGCACTCGTTCTTCCGGCCTTCAGAATGTTGGGAAGCAAGCTCGATGGCCTGTAGCGGCGTGCTCCTTGTCAATCCTCGATAATGGAGAAGCGATGGGAAGGAGATTTTTGAAAAATGTAATCCCACGAAAGGGCCGGGTGTTGTTGGCGTACAGCGTCAATTTTGCATCCTTCGGATGAAGCGTCCGTTCATTATTTTGGCCGGCAAACAACAAGGATTCTTGGGTGTCGTCTCGGCAAGACGTACTGGGCAAAGAGAAGAAGAGAAATGGCATCGATACGAGTTGAAATCATGAACGATGGTCCGGAAGAGCGCTGCCGACCGGTGAACCGACTTCCTCTTTCGCCAACGACGACACAATCGCGCGTGCACTCGACCAAAAGGCAACTCGATGGAGGCAATTTTTTCGTATTGTATTAAGAATACATTTATCGTTTGTTTTCTCAATGTCTCAATAAAACTATAAGGCTGTCGATTACAATGTAATAAAAGACGTGTGCGCGAATTTTCGTCCTTAATTAGTTGTTGGCTCGTTTCTTGCTGCTTTTCGATCTATCAATCGGTCTTGGTTTTTCTAATCCTTCGTTTTCGTGTAGAAAATGCTCTTTGCACGTATTATTATGAAAAGAATTGGTGTCTCTGGGTGTTGTTACGATCGGGGTAAAACGTGTATTGCCCCGTTTCGATGAAATATATATATATATTTTTTTTTTATATTAAAAAGACAGTAGAAGGTGTCTATGGTGGTAATGGGTGAATAGATCGAGGTTATGGTTGATGGTCGATGGTTGATCGTTCGTCAGGATGCTCGTGATAAATATGTGCGGCGGCGGCGGCAGCAGCAGCGGCGGATGCAGCAGCGGCAGCAGCAGCAGCGGCAACACCATCGTTGACAATTGGATTTGTATTCGACGAGGAGGAAGATCCTGCGGTTTGATCGGGAAAGGTTGTGGGACATCTCAGGCGTGGCAGTACGCGGCTAGCGGCTGATCAAACGTCCGCGGTTCTCGATGTTACGCTCGGCGAACGGCCTTGTATTACGACCCGATGGCCATTTTTCGTGACGAAGCCGTCGCTCTCAACGAGAACAGCAGTTTGTCGGACTCGAGGATCCATGTCGGGATCGTCGCTCTCCTCGCTCGGGCCACCGAGTCTTTGCTGTTTGTGCTTTCTCCAAGCGTTTTGTATCAAACGCGCGCAATATTCTTCCCTCTGGCGCCACAACGTCGAGGAAACTGGCTCGTAACCAATTTCGTCCGGACGGGCTTGCACCTCACCCAGTTCCGTTGTCTCCTCAATTGGATTGCCCTTTCGCGCGAAAAAGTCCTTTGTGAGCGCATCGAGGATATCCACGCAAAACATAAGGTCACCCTTACATATGGGGATATCCATCGACACTATCTTGTACTTGTTCGGCTTGTGTATTTGCAACGGGGGCTCAAGTACGTCCAAGAATTCAGACAACTGGTCGTATCTTATATACTGCGTTCCGTCTGGATCGAATTGCTGCCATATTTCGTAATACATATCGTAGTCATCATCGGTCAATCCCTCCTGCACATCTTCGGTCGCTTGTGAATAATTCTCTAATATCACCGCGATATACATGTTGATGACGATTAGGAAGCTGATGACGAGATACGATAGCAGGTATGCAATTCCTATTGTCGATGATCCACAGTTGCCCGGATAGCCTATTTCGTTGTTCGGCTCTTGGCAATCTTCCTCGTTTATTATTCCATCGAGTACACCGTCCCAACCGGCTGAAGTTGACATCTGCTCAACGGTTTTCATTTTTCTCATTATCAACATATCAACGGAGCATCGAAATATTCGATGCACATGCACGATGTCAATGACAACAACACTTGTAATAATTTGAAAAATACTACTTTTGCGTAAAAAAAAAAAACGAAAAACACCTAAAAATGCTCGAGGAAATGAGCAAATGATGAAGCTTGTCGTTTTACCTGGAACAGCAGTATCATCGACTGTCCAAACGTTTTAAAGTTGTACACGTCGTCGAGACCGCTCTTGTCTTTGACGTGCATGAAGAATGACATTCCGAATATGGCGAATATAAACATTACGAGGAAAAGCAGGAGGCAAATGTTGAATAGAGCTGGCAATGACATCGCAAGAGCAAATAGAAGAGTTCTTATGCCTTTAGCGCCTTTAACGAGACGCAGGACACGTCCGACTTTAGCCACTCTGACGACTCTGAGCAGGGTAGGTGAGACGAAATACTTCTCAATAATGTCGCTCAGTACCAACCCTAGAGAGATAGGGAGAGAATAAAGAGAGATTAGACGTACGATATACAAATATTCCTTTCATCTTTCTAAAAATAATATTTATCAATATATAAATTTAATTTGGTGCAGCTATGGGAAATTGTTACAAGATGCAGGCAGATAGAAGGATCTTGCAACGAGGGAAAAGGCTTTTTCCTCGGAGTCTTTGAGGGGCACATGCACATCTATCGAGGACTTTTCCCATCGGGCCAAAAGGTCACGGGATGTTTTTAACTTTTCATAGAACCATGCCTCTTTTTTCTTCCTCCAGGGATTTCTTATTCCACTGTTTTTTTTTCTTTTTTTTTTTTTTACATCTTTTGGCAAAAACAAAAAATGCCTAGAAATGCCTGTGTACTAAGTGCCTAATCAATAATCACTCGGTACGACCAAACGTGACCAAAGCGATCCTATCTACGATCAATACGTTCTCTGACTAACTAATATTCTTATTGCTACATCATTATCAAATTTATATCAAACCAAGAATCCAAATAAAACGAACGTACCAACGAACGTATAAAAAAAATTATGAACATAGCGACTCGTTTGATTGGTGTTGGTGTGAATAAACTATCAAAAATCATAAGACTAAGATATAGATTGTGTCTGTATTGGTTTGTCTATAAATGTCAATTGTTGGTGTTTTTTTTTTTTTTTTTTTTTTTTTTTTCATTGTGTAGTTTTGTTTTGTTGTGCCAAGCATATTCGCGAACACAACGACTGGGAGACAGGCGATTGGTAAATTTTCATACGAATCATTTTTCCACCCTCGAAAAACAACCAAACTCGGTTGAAACTCGTGATATCGGTCTCGAGCGATCCGCATATCTCGATTCATCTCGGATTTCGATTTGTGCGTGAAAAATAGGACGCGTAGAAAATTTACCAACCAAACAACCCTTCTTTTTACTCTCTCTCTCTCTTTTTTTTTCTCTCGCAACTAATTCGTCGTGTTTATAGCAGCGCACTATACAACAATCTGATCTCTCCGGCGCACGCTCTCCGCTAAATGTTCTACTTACAAAGTATCTTTTCGTCCGAAACAACGATAAGAAAAAAGGGAAAAAAATAGTGGCCAGATCTGTAACTCGTTCACCTTTGTGACGAAGTTTATTCTGCGCCATTATTTTTTATTTTCCTTAAAATTCTTTCGAAAAAAAATCACCTCCAGCTTCGTGGCAGTAAATACTCTCGTTAACGAAAAGACTATGGGACATTTCTCGCTTATGGCTCATTTCGATCCTCACAAATTGATCATCGAAGGGCGGATTGGAATGCTCGAGAGAGATAGACCGTCGATAGTTTTCATTTTTCAATTTTTTTTCGCTCTATCTAAGAAAAAAACAAACAAAGAAAAGTCTATGGTACTATGTTCACTCTGACCCGACGAAGAACAACGTAGAATCTTCGATTGTACGGAAAATAATCTGTGAACGGTGATTAAAATTGGACTAAAATAATCAAATAAATTGTTTTGTTTTTCCTCAAATTTGATATACGTGCCAATCGTAGATGCAGTCGAAAAAGATGCATACTTGTTATTGTGGAACAATCTTACCGGTGAAACGTATACGGGGAGTATAGTAGGCGCAGAGAGGCTCGGACATACTTACTATCATATTTCAACATCAATTCGTCATATCGCAGTAACAACGCAGCTCTCCTCGAATCATTTTTTTGCCATTTTCTTCACTTTTACCGAAAACAATTTAAAAAATAAACGATGACCCGAGAAAACCGATTGAAAAAAAAAAAAAAAACTATATCGTGTATAGAATGAAGCCAATTAATACGAAAAATTGAATTCAAATTTCATAGAAAAATAAATCAGGCGAAAAATCTGAATTTCTATCAACATTACTGAAATATTTAATCGCGAAATTTTTTTGCTAACTTTCAATATAATAGTAGAGACTGCACAAAGGTCGGACTAATTTCAATGGCTCGAAATCGTAATGAGAATAATAATTGAAGTTGAAATTCAAGTTGCAATAGCTCGATAATTACAGCGTTTTGGAAGATGTTCCAGTTTTGAGTATTTTTTAATTTTTTTTATCCCTCGATTGCGACTATTTTCGACTCTGTAGCTTATTCCGTTTTGCAGATATGAATATTTTTATTTTTCGTTGTAGAATATTCAGCGAGTATTAATTCTGAATGAAAAACAAAAGGAAAAAAAATTGAATAAAATAGTTGATTCAAGATTTCGATGGCTGTGGAGCTATCGATCTGCGAGATGACCTATTAATGTTGCCAAGAGCCATCATTTATATATCGAGAGAGTAGGTCAAGGGTGGAATAGTTGGGTAACGAGATAAAGTAGGAAAGAGGTAAGAGGGGCACCATCGAAGCATCAGAGATCACATCAATGTAAGGCTACATAACGTTATGATGCCAATCAGTCGTTGCGACTCAATTGAAACGTCTTATACACCTGTTCGCTTTGTGTATATTATTTTGATGTATAATTATGTGTCAGAGGATTGGATGTAATTGAATAATGAATGAGATTCAGTAGAAATGAGACAACGAGATGAAAGGAAGAAAAATTCGAGTACACAAAAGACTCGAACGAATAGGCATTCGTACTCTAGTCCACTATGAACCAAAATAAACTGCAATTCATCGACATCAAAGACTCTAGCATTCATGTTTCTAAAACCGCGTCATACGATTGTAAAGTTTCGGAAAAAAAAATAAAAAATTCTATTGAATGAGGCGAACTGGTGAACATGGAAAAAAAACGAATGCACGAGTTTGTCTATTCGTTTTGATCATGATTTTAGAGTAGTGTGAAAGCCAACAGATTCAAGATTGTTTTCATTGAAAATTGGACCGGTTTCAGTAGGGTCATACGACTGAAATAATCATTACGTTACATTACCTAATATTGATAATATAACAACAACAAAATCAAAGAGATTCCATGGCTCCTTGAAGTAGTGGTATCGCAGGGCAAAAATCTTCATGAGACACTCGCTGCTGAATATCACAATGAATATCATGTTGAGGTAGTCCAGCACGTTACTGAACGCGTCACTTTGTTGGTAATGGTCCATTGTCATTGTCAACATATTGAATCCGATGAACAACATGATTATCATATCGAACTTTTTGTCCGTCACTATTTCAAACACAATTGCTTGCGGTCTCCACTGTAAAACGAAATTAATAAAAACATGAATATTTTATCAAAAAATGTAATTTAAAAAAACAACAGCAAACTGCGAGCTTTTGATGATGAAAACTCACCCTTGGCCGGGGAATAGCCTTTAGTGGTTTCTTGCTTCCCATTTTTTTCATAGCGTTATAATATTTCTTCTGATCCTCCGTCATGAACATTTCGAGCGAACCACCCGCTTTTTTCTTTTGTTCGTTAAAGTTATCGATGATAACTCCAATAAATAGATTGAGGGTAAAAAACGATCCAAATATGATGAAGAATACAAAGTAGAGATACATATAAATATTCGTTTCACGGATCGGTTGTTTATTTATCTGAAAGAAATAAAAAATTCAATGCAACACAATTACAGGGATTAATTATGCGAGGCAAAAAGGTCAAATAAAAAAATAATTAACAGCTTTTATTTATGACGCTACAGTGCGCAAAGTTGGGGTCTAACGAAAAATATTTTGGCTAGTCATTGTTCAATTTTTAAAATCATGACAATTTTTGGTGCTGATTTTATTTTTGGATTGCAAAAAAGATCATTTTAATGTCCTCATCAAACATTAAATAAGAATTGTCAACTCTGCTGAAGAAAAAAGAGGATTTCGTTGCATTGCAATGATGCAAACTTGAACGTCAATTAATTTTTACTGCTGCTTCATTATCAAAAATCTAATGACGAATTTGATGAAAAATTGTATACTCACGTCTCTCGAATCGATGGCGTCATTCATGATCTGAATCCAACCTTTGAAGGTTGCAACTTGAAAGAGACAGAGATAAGCTTTTCCAACATGATCAAAGTTCATTGGTGAGTTTTCCCACGTATAGTTTTCGGCAATGCAGGCATTTCTGTCTGGTATTATTTCGTGGCTCAGCGTCGTTTTATTCATGTCAACGCACTGGAAATTCATTGTAAACAAAATAAAATAATCTTATGACCGAGGAAAAAGGAATCAAAATTTATAACTTTTTTCGTGGAGGTTGGCACACTTACTTTGTAGTATTTTCCAGCAAACAATTGAACTCCCATAATAGCAAATATCAACCAGAATATAAGGCAAACCAGCAAGACGTTGAAGATAGAAGGTATAGCTTGTACCAAAGCATTAACCACCACCTGGACAAGAGAGACACTATTTATTTCAAACAATTACCAATCTACGATCCTTCTATTTTGCACGAGGGGGTCAAATGTTTTTTCATTACCAAAGGTGTAGACGAAGCTTGGCATTGAATACAAAAAGGCTAGCATTGTTGATATTTATTCCACAAATTACTCAAGGTGTGAGCTTGTCAATCTAAGCAATTGATTAGTAGACAGCGATTTCTATATTTAACGTGTATTACTATCACAAAACGACTTTATTCAGGATTCTTTCAAAATTTTGTATAAACGTTCTTACCACCAAAACTAACAGAGTTTTCTCCTCTGAAGAAAAATTTTCTGACGTTTAGAATTTGAGATATTTATTTTTTATTTTTTCCATCTAAACGCGTGTAAATTGAAGTCGCGTTCCTTTTGTTTTTTTCTTGCAACTTTTTAACGAAACGCGACTTGAATTAACATGCGTTTAGATGGGAGAAATAAAAAATTGGAAATTAAATATCCTGAATTCTAAACGTCAGAAAATTTTTCTTCATAGGAGAAAACTGTTAGTTTTGATGCCAAGAACGTTTGTAAAAAATTTTAAAAGAACCCTAAATAAAGTCGTTTTGTGATAGTAATACGTTAAAATGAAAAATCGTTACATGGATTTCTTTGCAAATTATTAATGCAATTTGGAAAAAAAAGTTGTTGGTGACTGTCGGAAATATTTACAAACAAGATTTTACATCGCATCGATTCGATAATTCAAGATCTGACGACTTTTCAATGCCAAGGATGATGCTAAATATATAATTTTCGTGAGTGTTGGTCGCAAATGATAATTGGGAGTGGGATCGAGTGATGTGATTCTATTTTCTGAGACCAATGCATATCGTGTGCTTAATGGCGAGTTGAGCTATGAATGCATGATACTCTAACGATCCTAAGGATCTAATTGGTCTACAGCGGCTTTTCCGGTGATGCGTCTGACTGTTATGCGTGTTTTTAATTATTATAATAATCATAACACCTATCATAATGATAATAAATATAACAGCAAAAACAACAACAACAACAACAACAATGAGATAAAAACAAGATTGAAATGTGGAAGAAAGTGAGGTTGAATGAGTAATGATGATGACTATTTTCTATAACGTGTGTGTTCGTAGTGCCAAAAGAGGCTTTCTAAGCTAAAAATAATCTTTGAAAAAATTATTATCTACGTGTGACAATTTCCGATATTTTTTCTCTTCTCTGTCAAGCAGCATCGCTTACGTTTGGCACAATGCGATAATCTCAGTTTACACGTAATTACACAGGTAAAAATATACCGTTTAGTTTTGACGAACAACGACGAGGCTAAAAGCTCGAATACGAAGACGATTGTGTAAGCGCAACAAGCAAACGTTGGTCATGCAAGAGAAAGAGATACGTAAAAGCATTTTCTTTTTAGCACATGATTGATCTATATTAGCGTAAATAGTAATAAACATATCCAGTGGACGCTTATAATATTTATTCGTGTATAGCATTGTCGATTTACGTGAATTGTTGTCGTACAAAGAACTGGCTCATTTTTCAATTTCAAATATTTTTTTCTCGACAAAAAACTCGTTGTTACCATGGAGACAAATTTATTTAAGGAAGAAATGGTGTCTCAGTTGAAAAGAACAAACATTGAGTTCGAGTCGCCAACAATACACATAACCTTGCATGCAATTGTTCATTGAACAAATAGAATATAGAGTACAGTATTATTCGTTAGGTTGAATAAGTGTCAGGGTATGGGCATGATCATAACTCTAAACCCAATGTCTCAGCGACCTTACGACTAATTGGCTCTTTGCATTTCAATTAATTTTCAAATACATGGTATCCCTCGAATACAGTAACAAAATTGGAAAAAAATAAAAACAACAACAACAACTAATAATCATTATTTTTTTCTCTCCGAAATCTTCCTCTTTATGGATTAAAAATTCAACAAAAAATAATGGATAAATAAATTTTTCACCCACGTTGCACCAATTGTCGACAGTTTTGAATTTCATAGCAATAATAATAAAACCGCAGACTTGGAATATCGATAAATACGAATACAATTGTATGAACAGTTCAAATATGATTGGGTTTCGTCGATAAATTATTAATAACTGAATGATTTTTTTATTTTTCGTTTTTAATTATTGTTTCACGGCTATGAGCTTGCATAAAATCAATGGCTGCGTTGTTGTATGCATAATAAACGTGCAACATCGTGAACTTTTGATGTATTTTTGATTTGTATTTTTTGTTTTTTTTTTAGCCACTCGTTTCTATGAATGGAAAACTGTGGTGGGTAATATTGTTGCACGAGGTATGTTGTGAGTAATGAAGTTTCAATAAAATAGAAAAATGTCGAATATTTCGGCAGTCAATGAAATGCAATATACTAATTCGTGCGTGGCTCTAAATATTCGAAACAAATGTGATTTGTAAAAATTGTATGTATGTATATATACACGTATGTATGTTTCGTGCTGATAAGGCATATGAACTAATAAAGGAATATCACGTTTGTGTGTTAACAAGTAGTTGCAATTTTGCAAAATCTAATATCGATCATAATTGCGAGAAAACAAAAAAATATTGTAACGAGATATAACACTGGCAAAAATTGCATTCTTCAATCGTTTGTATAAATATAAATTTCTTTTATTTTTCTAACCAACAATATGAGACTACTACTATGCAAGAATGATTATATTATCACATCGAGATATAATACGTAATTAAAATGCGTGGCAGATTGGTTCAACGAGGTAATGTTCTAATAAAATATATCGAATAGAAATGAATCAATTGATCGATCGGTTCAACCATGAGTGATGATAAAATCAAATAAATTCTTCGTTTAATATTAAAACTGGGTTGAGGGAGAGGCGGAGGAGTAAAAACGATATTTTTTGTGGTAGGTGGGTCTCTTGAGCAGGGCAGATGATAATAATAATAATAATAGTATTAAAAATTAAAAAAAAATTGTAAAAAAAAGTAAGACATGTTTGTATGATAAGGTCAGCTGAGACGGTTGGGCTACATACCCGCATTCCCTGCATTCTAGACATCGCCCTGAGTGGCCTTAGGGCCCTTAGGGTCCTCATTGTTTTGAAGGCTTGAATCCCGCCCGCGCCAGCGAGCGACGCTACGAAGTTAATGAGCGAAACCTGCGAGCGAGAAACGAGAGGGGAATAACAGCAAGAGTTTCAAAAAAGGATAGGGAAAAAAGTTGGCCAAGATCTAACCACTTTTTGTTATTGAGAATGTAAAAATAAAAGAAAAAAACGTATCCCAGACAATTAAGTCGTCCAATATCGTAGAGGAAAATTAATTGATAACTGCGAAGGAGAAAACAAAAATAAAAAACGAATCTCGATCTCTCTCGTGGTTCAGTGACGTTGGCAACTGTACAGATATCCAGTATTATTGAGAGTGTGCTAAAACAGGAATGATTAACAATTCTGGATATTTGCCTGGGTCGAAGGGGGAAAGGAAAAACTTGTAAGAAAGAGGATGAAAGTAGATTAGCCTCGGACCCTCTGGCCTCCAAGTCCATCGATCTCCTACTCGTTACTTTCCTTACTCGTAGAGTTCAAATCTTTTATCGTACAAACTATGTACCAATACTTGAAGACACTCGTACCATTCTAATAAAACAGATTTTCGTTCGATCGGACATTTAAATGTTTTCAACCTTCAAAAACGTATACAATTTCAATTTCAATCAAAAGTGATTCAGAACTGTTGAAACAAACGACAATTCGTTTGTAATTTCGAAAGAAATATACAGAACGAAAAAATGATTGATTTTTCAAATATGAAAAAAATCGGTGCAACATTTCCATTTTTTTATCAATTAAAATACGCGTGTATTTTAATTGGGAAAATCGACGTAATGGCCACCGCGACCGAGTCATCACGAAATAGTTGTAGAAAACCATAAAAAAAATATCCATCAATAAAAATAATAATATTCATTGAATAATATTATTCTTATTGTGGTCGTCGAGTAATTTATGATTTTTTCGAAATGAGTTATCGGAATATGCTCGCCTCAACCACTCTTGCTGGGGTCCAATGTTTCTCTTTTTAGCTAAAATAGTATTCCCTCGTACCTTAAGGAGGTTGGCTACACACAGCATAGGTTAAAAGCATAGGGAAATTCGAAAGGATTAGAATTTAATGAAAATTGGTGAGCCTATACAATTTTTTAAAGATTTTTCTTCTGCATATTTTTCGAAATTATTAGAATTTAATGAAAATTGGTGAGCCTATTCTTTAGTATTAAAAATGAATATACAATTTTTAAAAGATTTTTCTTCTGCATAGTTTTCGAGTAATTAAACACTAGAGTTTGCATGCATAAGTATAGCATTCAGATATATATAGGTGAATCTTTTGCATATTGTAAACTCCAATTATTCAACAACTATGTAGACGAAGAATTTGAAAAAAATTGTGTCATGATATTAGATGCTAAAGAACGTTATCACCAAATTTTATTAACTTCTTATCATATTGTCGTATGTAGCCAACCTCCTTAACAAATATTGTAGTTTAGCAGCAGAATATAGTAGAACGTAGTAGAGTACGGTATACAACAACGTATAGCAATAACAATAAGGAGAGACAATATACAAGAAGTACAAGACGTAGAGATGAGATATTATAAGTACACATTATATAATATAGTAATAATAGTATAATAATAATAACAACAACAATGAAAATAAGGTAAAAGAAAAACAACGAGCAATCGGCTCCGTCCTGAAACAGATGAAACGTTTTGTTTTTGTTTTGTTTAGTACGCTGTTCGCTGCATTGTGAAGCCTGTGCGAATGCAACATTTTATTCTTCAATTGAAATATTCATTGTCGCCGTTTAATAAACTTTAGTTTTGTTTTTTTTGTTTTGTTTTGAGAATATGGAAATATTTGAGATGTTGTCTTTTATTTTGTCGAATATTTTCTGTTGCAATTGGCATTTTCTGAACGATTAACGCGATAAGCGATAAATTTGGCAAAAGAAATGCAACGTACGAGCAAAATACACGGACGATATGCGAGAGGAGGAAGAAAGCAACACCGCCGGGAATTTCGTTTGTTTTGTTCTTCTCTGTATCTTTCATATTCAAAGCTCGCTCGTTCCCTCAATTCGTAAACTATACATATATCTATTCTTTCTGAACGTGTAGAAAAATGATCTCATTTACATAGAAAATAATAAACACATACACACAAGGAAGTATTTTACATTACATAGAAAGCGTACGTTCTTTGCAACAACGATCAATCTTTACCAAACTTTGTTTTTTTCTTTTTGAAAATGTGTATATGTGTGTATATAAATATATACACGCATATCAATGTATTACACCGCAGTAGCTGTTACAACAATAAATTATTTATTTTTCTTTACTCTTTCTTTGTGTCCGGAACAAGAAACTTATAGACGCCATTTACTTTCGGGCACATATCAGTACGTATACGCCATGTGTTTGTCACAAGCACAGCACAGTATGCCACACGGATTATTATCGTAGCTGCAACTTTCTCATTTTTGTATTTAGGGGAGAAAAAAAAAGTTGAAATTTTTCCATTCAATGTTCCCTGTTCGCTTCACCGTTTTTCTCTAACGTTATCGCACGATTCTGTGTCAACGTAGAAAGTCAAAGCTTCACATTTTATTCCTGCTGCAATGACGAACGTCTCTATTGTCGAGTTTTTCGAACAATTTATTAAAAATAATGGATTCTCGATGGCGCACTTGACAAATGATTTTCTGTTGGTATTTTCAATTTTATTTTTTTTTTGTACTTGGCAGCACCATTGGGAAAGTAACTTTATCCGAAGAGCAAGAGAGATAAAGAATAACGCATGCATGTAACGATCGAACGTAATTGTGAAAAACTGACAACAGAAAAATCGTTCGTCGATTAGATTATCGGGATTTTTTCTTTTTACGATCTGCACGTTTTCGATTATTTGGTTTTTTTTACAGATATATATGTACGGGGTAATTATAATGATTATATCAATGATGATGATGATGATGACGATGATGATGATAATAATATTAAGAATAATGGGTGAATGTCACGAAAACCCGGCGATTTTTCGACCGATGACTTACTCTCATGCCCTCCCACCGTGACACAGCTCGTAAGGGCCTCAAAGCCCTCAGAGTTCTCATCGAACGGAAAGCAGGAATGTCTGCGGCACCGGCCCAGATCGCCCCCAAGTTGATCAGCGATAGCTATCGTCATTAACTCAAATTATAGTTGTGATAAAAACAAAGGTCAATCCGTTGTAAACTTGTATACACTCATGAGCATCAGGTGAACGTAGTTTTTCTTTTTCGCTTAAATATTCTCTCTAATTTTTCTACATTTTTCAAATGGGTTTTAAAATAAAGATCGTGAATAAATTCCCCTGGAAGCTTCTGTGCCCAGGTCGTACAGCTATCAGTACAGGTCGTATCATCAGGATCGACGTTATTCGTCGTGAAAATAGTCAGACGGGAAAATAGATAAAAAGAGAGAGAAAGAGAGAGAGCGAGAGAAAGTAAGAGAGTGGATAACGAGAATGAAACGATATTACAGATGATTAAAAATAATCTGGTTGAATACGAAGAACTGCTGAAAATTGAACAACTTATAAATAAGGAAAGATTCAAAGTCATATAAATAGCATTACTGATGTAGTAATATTGCGAGATTCTTGTAGCACAGGTTTCTCATTTAAAAAAGTATTTTTCGCATGTTACGTCGATCGGTGAATCAGTGCGCGATATGAACAAATAAATCAGACGTTCTGGAGTTTTTTATTTCCACGTGCCATTGAAATTGCTCGTGCTCGTGCTCGTTGAAATTGAAAAAAATGAGAATTTCGTAAAAAAAAAAAAAAAAAAATGTTGAATACTGATTCGTACAATTAGAAATTTCAATGATAATTTCGCCGTCATCGGGGCAACGCGAGATTTTTCGGGTTCATAATCGCTCGTGATTCATTCAAGTTGTTTGTTTTTTCTTGTATTTTTTATTTGTTTTTTTTTTCTTACCATGACGATGATAAAGTCGAGCCAGCACCAGGCGTTCGTAAAGTATTTCGCAAATCCGAGGGCCAGCCACTTGATTAACATCTCGAGAAAGAAGATGACCGTGAATATTCGATCCATATAGTACAGTATGTCTTGTAGTATAGGCCTCTGTTGGAGATGAACGTCCTCGAGGGCCTGGATCGAGAAAGGATGAAAAAACGTTCGGTTTATCAAGATTTGGAAAGGGACTTTCAAATCTTTGCTTTGATACTTCGATAAGAATTAAAAGAGCAATAGTTTATTGAGTTTCGAGTGACGGAGAATTCTTTGCTATATAACTCACGAGTGCCATACTGCTGAGCAGGATCATAGTGATAACAGCTGTCTCGAAGTATTTGTTCTCGATAAGTTGAAAAGTTTTTAGCCTGAGATTGGCCCAGCCTTGCCAAAAGGGAGCATTGTCATCACCAGCCAAGAATGGAAACTTTTTGTAGCAATTGTCAGGGCAACAATCCGCTGGATATTCATCATCAATTATTTCACCATCAGCTGGCATCTCGTGACCGGCCATATCGTCTTGGATGTCATTTTCCAAGTCTACCAAAAAGTTTAAAATACGAATAATCTGTTGTGTATCGGAGACATTTTTCAAACATTCACGGTTCAGATTCAATGACTCTGACGTTTGCACGTTCGGGACAGAAAGAAAAATATTTTTCTATCGATTTTTTGTTAAATTAAAAGAAAAAACAAAACATGGCAATTTTTCGTGGCAATTGGAAGCTTTGGTAAAGAAAAAACGGGATTTTGTTGCATTGCGACGATTTCAACGTCATTGAAAATATCATGATCACGTATAAATGAAGAATCAATCGGCGCCACAAACCATCTTGATCGTCGAGATCCTCCTTGCTCGCGTCTTTTTTCTCTTCTCCATCATCCAACGAGTCCATGCTCCCTTTGTGGCTCTCGTCCTTGAAGGGGCGATTTTTGTGACTTCCATACGATTTGTTACTAAATTATAGAAACAAACACGAATATTAATGCATTCTGAGAAGCGAATATTTCTACCGTAAAAATTCTCCACACAAAAGAGAATTTTTCCGATACAACAATTTTCATCAAGTCGTACTTGTTACAGGAAAAATGAAAATTCGATCAAATTACTTTTTTTTTTCGAGTCGAAAAGCAGGTTTGTAAATTGAGTACGAACCTTATCGTATCTTCGTCATGATGGTTAATGTAATCACGATCGAGTCCATAGTCCCGATGATTAATAGAATTACTAATCGCCTTGGTGTTGTTCATACTGAGCCTCTCTCTTGTCAATTTGTTTCTCAGATCTCCTTCGTTAAAATATGAGAAAAAAAGGACATACAGCGGATGATAATTGTGTCAATAGAAGGCGAGTGAATAGAAGAATAACGAAAAGTTAGAAATATTGTGATGATTACCATGAATGGTAAATTCCATGCCATCGCCGATAGCGACTTCCAATTGATTGTTGAACTCTTTGGCGCTTTTTTTGTCCCTGTATCCATCCAATTCGGCATCAGCGAGATCGCGATCCCCGTCCCGGTCTATTCCATCTGCGCATTTACACATTATCTCTAACCCATCCGAGCTACGAAATATCTCTCGTCGTATGTTTCTCTTGAAAATATTTATTCAACAGGCTTCGTCAAAACGGTTGGTATGTTCACAAAAGGAGCAAAAAATAAAGAGAGAAAAAAACCAGAAAAACGGATATAACAACTAGTGACTCAGAGAAATATACTTCGAAAGGTATCCTGTGAGCAAGGATCAACGATTTTGGATTTTCGGTCGATCATCGAGATGTGAACACAATCTTTAAAAATAATTCAGCTGCAGTCGATCGTCATCAAACGATTGAAGGAAATTCGTCTCTCAAGTAGGGCCGCGCAATATTCATTTCTCGATCTCGACGTTTCACCGTCATTCGATGGTTAACAAAATAGAAAGAAAGAGAGGAAAAGAAAAATTGAACAATTGGTAAACATGCATTTTAGGCAGGATTGATAAGAATTCGAATTCACTGAGGATTTTCAACTTTTCACGAGGCTGCTCTTGGCAACCAAGGTGTTTATTGGTAATTTGAAATTTCTGTTTAGAGCGGCTCATCAAGAAGATTCGTACAACTATGTTTTGTGCTCGGGGTGCATAATTTTTTTCACAGGTGCTGAAGAACATTTTTGTGCCAATATCGCGTGCGTGTTTTGTGATTAGGATCCCGTGGTCAGCACGCTTCGTCATATTGATTTCATTTGATTATTTCTATTTGTTGGATGAAGCTTGTGTTGACTTTTCGGAGAAGAGTTAACCAAATGCGACAATTATGGATGAAATGACGATGCGATCTTCATTGGAGTCTGAAAAGTTGTATTTTCCTCTCGGCTGGTTTTTTTCTTCCATAGAATCTCATTAATTCCGCCTTTCCCCGTAACTTCACAATTGACCCGAATTCACTTGCGGTAAATCATGACACGAGCAAAAAGTCGATCAAGATAAAAAGTAATGAATAAAAATTAAACAGAAGCGCACGAAATTTCACAGGAAGGCAATAAAATGGAATGGCTAATCAACTAAAATATTTTCCAATATTAAAAACTCGTCTCCACAACACTGATGCATGAAAATGATGATTGCTAAAAACAAAAGATCATTTTTTTTAAATAAACGGTCATATCCACTTCAAATCCAACTTAAAAAAGCGACTGGCAACTATTCGACGTTTTAAGCGTTTTTTATCAAGCTACCCCACATCATAAACCATTATATCGTTGTTTTTTTTGTAACTCCCTCACTTTGTAATAAAAAAATATGCATGAGGTTTTTTCGCGTTCAATATCGTTGATTGGGAAAAAAGGACAAAACTTGGGCCCTGAGATGGGAAAATTCGTGAGAATGCAGTCGTATTTTCATCTCACAATGAGAATTTACAAATCAATTGTCATTGATGATTTGAGGAATCCTGATAAAACCATTTTTGAACTGCAACTTTTTATAGAACGAAGAAATAATCGTTAAGGTATAATAGTCTCGGCGCGGTCGCGTTTAAAAATGAAAGGTTCGGTCGATTTTTGTAAAAAATCTCGTTTTTAAGGTTTCTAAGGTTTTTAAAACGCTTCGCCGAGACTAACCCCTTAAAAGGAACTTGCAACAAGTTTGTTAGTCACGAAATCAATGATTGAAAATGATTATGCCCATGCGTAGAGATAACTCGATGATAAATTCTACGATTCGTTCGCGGTATGGCTGATTGGAAGCACAAGATTGAAAAATTCAGTTGAATTGCACGGGCTGGCGAGGAAAGATGTTGAACCATATTTTGATGGATGGAATTAATAGAGAACTGGTCGGAATTGGGCAGAAGAGAAATGAGAGAAAGTTTAATTGAAAGGAGGTAGAGAAAGAAAGATCTGGAAAAAATAAAATACCCAAGCACGGCTAAATGATAAGAGTGTAAACACAAACTACACAGCGCACACAGCAAGCGATCTGATTGGATATAAACCTTCTTTCCAACTGTTGGACGGTCCCTCACCTGGCGCCTGATCGGATATCTGGTTGGTGAATTTGGCTCTCATGAATTTAGCAGCCTCAGCGCAGTTTCGCTTGATCCATTGTATAAAACGTGCTATCCGGTCAATCGCCTCGGTTATTTTGTTTGTGTCATTGTCGGCGGTAGGTGCTGATAGATTTGACGAACCGAAATTGCTCAAAAGCAAGGCCAAGAAGAGGTTGAGTACCTGTTCGTAAAGTAGAGAATTTTCAGACCAAATTCTACAAAATTTCCTATTTTCTTTCTTCGTTCGAAAGAAAAGTTTATTTATTTCTCAAGTGGTAGGAAAAAATGGAAAGGAAACTTTAACTTTGAATACGTACGACCAAGTTACCGATGACGACGGTCGCCAAGAAGAACGGGATGCAGGAAACATCACCCACGTGCATGCAGTCCCACATCGATTCGATCCATTCACCGCACAATACGCGAAATACGATCATAAACGAATGCATAAAATCGGTAAAATTCCATCTCGGCAATTCACCACCAGGAAAACGATCAACGTTGTCCGTGTAATTTTTGCCAAACAATTGCATACCCATCACGGCAAATATGAATATTATAATGCACAATACGAATGTCAAGTTTCCGAGAGCTCCGACTGTTCTGCCCATAATGGATATCAACAAATTCAACGTTGGCCACGATTTTGCCAATTTGAATACTCTCAGCTGTAAAATAAGAGCAAAACGAACGATGAATGAAACGCGTGACGGATGAGAATTGGAATCGAAAATAACGTAAAAGTCCAAGTTGCGAACTTACCAATCTGAACGAACGCAACACGGATAATCCTTGAACTCCATCGAGACCGACTTCGAGAAGCGAAAGCGCGACGATTATGAAATCGAATATATTCCATCCCTCTTGGAAGTAATCTTTCGGACTCATTGCCATGAGCTTCATGCCCGCTTCGATCGCGAAGGTTGCAGTAAAAAACTGTAAAAACATAAAATCAAAATTATAACGTTTTTCATTCCACGATGGTTTCCAATTGTTGGAAATACCAAACAAGTGATCGAGAACGAAAAAAGAGGATACTCACGTAATTACCGGACTTGAGGACTTTATCCATGTCCGGATCCATGTCGTGATGATCGAGTGCCATAAACAAAGTGTTAACAACGATGCAGAGTGTGATAAAGAGCTCGACGAATGGATCGAAAACAATGAGTGCGACCCACTCTTGAAACTTAAGCCACGGCGCACAACAGTCCCAGACGCAGAAAATATCGATCCCTCGTACAATAACGGACAGTAATTTCTCCTTAAATGTCGGACCCTCTTCATCGTCGTCTGTTGCAAAGTAATAGATCGAAACTGTACTATGTGTTAGTAAAGCTTGCTTGGCACCACTCTTTTTTGGGGAAAGAGTTTTTTATTCTTCTATTTCTGGTTTCTTTCGTTTCAAGATTTCAACGGATGTCCAATTTTCAGACGTTTCGTCTTACAAACATTTGAGGTACAAAGTGAACGGGGAGGGCTAAGAATTACGTTTGAACTATGGCTCGTAACAATTGTCGCCGGAGGGTTTGGGCGCAGGCCGTTTTATCGCCTTTTTCGGGAAGCCGGGCAGTGCAATTTTACAGTAATAATTATATCAGCGATTTAAATAAACTATGATATTGATTTTTTACAAATAAATAATTAATGCCGAAAATAACGGGCTTCTAGGCGGATTAATTGTACCGAAAAGTGATTCAGCTATCGTTTAGCACGTTCTCGCATTTAAAATATATGTCGCGTAAGAAAGTATAGTGCAGAGATAAATAAGCAGCAAATGTGCCGTAGATCAGAAAATAGTTTTTGGTCCAACTTATTTCTACGCTATTCAGTTTTTTTCAAACTTTTTTTTTTATTTAATGGAAAAGTGGCGTGTTGCGCGTTTTCTGAGAGCTAGAAACATCGATGTAGCTAAAAGCCATGTCTACTCTGCTCATCGTGCTCGTTTGTGCAGTCATTTTTGCAATTACGGATCATGCACTCGAAAACAAAAACTCAGGCAATAATCTCCCATTTGATTCAAATAATCGTCTTTTCATCTAGGATGTGGTCCAAAAGCAAGTAAAGATAAAAATAAATTTGTCGACGACGGTCCTGGTTCCGAAAATCAAGTAATTGGTCACATGATTCCGTGGAAATTTACTTTTTATTGAAAAACGTCCAAAGTTTTGAAATCGATGATGTTTTGCTTGGATGTAAGGAAAATATTTGGTCGTCAATTGATCTTCATCGTACTTTTTGGCGAAAAGCCAGTTTTACTATGTGAACATTATCCATATTGCTGGAGAACGATCTTTTGCCTTTTCTATCCATTTATCAACTTGCTGACATGCTCCATTTGTAGGGGGAAAAAAAAAAACAAGCAATCGTAGAGAATGACCAGTGCGTGCAGCAGCGAGCAAAAAATATTGTATCGGATGAGTGAATGTGGAAAATGAAAGGCTTTTGCAACATACCGTGAAGACACACATGCTCTATTGTCATCGTAGAAACAGCAGGAAGAAAAGTTCCAAAAAATAAAAACGATGGTCCAGAGAGTGATAAAAAAAAAGTGAAAAGGGTCTCGTGCGTTTGAGAAACGTTGAAACGAAATAAAACACAGAAAACCACATGCGTTTTCGTTGCTAAATAAAAACGAAAGATTTTTGTCTCGAATTTTTCAATGATACACAAAAAACTCTGTTTCCCCAAAAAAAAAATCATCAAACTACGTTCACCAATTAAATGTAGATTATTCAACTTACACACACACACAAAAATCCTCCTACAAGAAACCACATTGGAGAATTTTAAGGACAAAAACAAAATTCAACACGTTTTCACGTTTCGAGCATGTCAAGTATCATCAACTTGTTATTTCTTTCTCATTTTACACCACTCGCTCTAATAACAATAACAATAATAATAAGGAAAACCGCAGGCAATTATTGTACAGCAAGAGCAAGCCTCGAAAAACTCGTGTTTTCAGTGAAATAAGTGTGACGATATAAAACATGTTTTTTTTTTTCCATTTGTCTTTTTCCATCGCCTACCGAAACTTATTACGCGAGATTATTCGCAACGAAAAAATTGAGACCAACGATCGTTAAGGTGATGGAGCAGTCGCTTTCTCGCAATGCGAGTGCGAGAGAGATAGCTGCAATTTTCGAAATTGAATATTTCCGACACGGCTTCACCAATAAAAAAAGCCCCTGTCAGCGGATTTTTGCCATCGTCCTGCGAACGCCGACAGAGCCTTTTTTTTAATTATTAGTCAAACGACATCGAAAAATTTTTATTTCGAAAATTCGAGATGACGATCCATCATCTTAAAGGAAAATTGACAAGAGGCTATTTCTGGTGATAGGCGTCTCGAATAAAACAAAACCCGATCAGGCGAACATTTCCGCGGAGGTTTACACGAGATCAATGTGTGTGTATTAAAGTCTGTATAGCACAGGAATAATCATCAAATTAGCATTAGATCGAAGATAACGAGCGTCGTAGATGTGTTTCGTTCAACGTAAACGACGCGCAACAAAGCTTTCGTCAACGACTTTTGTAAATCGGCAAATTGCGAAGTGATATTACCTCCTTGATCCGATGCTCTGCTCTGCCGACCAGCGGCCTGCTCAATTATGTCGTTTAGTACCATCACGTCTGCAACGAAAACAAAGAATTTTTTTCTTTCTCTCTCACTCTGACCCTTTCGCTCGGAATGTGATTACCTTTCATATCAACCACAGCATGCTGTTGGGAAGGCTCTATGAACGGGTTCTCTGGCTGTTTCGTTTTGCCCAACGGATCCTCCATTTCAGCGTCCTATAATTTTTATACAAAATAAATGTTCGTTCCGTATATTAACTCATGATTATTCAATCAATCCAAACACAGCGATTCATCGTATAAAATCATTGAGACTGATGCAGTTACTGCAGAGTTAAGGATTACAATCGAATGATCTCGAGATAGAAAAAAATGCAGCATCTTGCACCAAGTGAATTAACTTGAAAAAAAAAAATAACCAAGGAAGGGTCCAAAACACTTTTTTTGCGGATTAAGACAATTATTTTCGTAAAATGGCAAATGATCAAATAAAAATCATATTTAAACGGTGACAGCAAGGAATTAAAATTTTTCTGAGACGGTAAGTCGATTAGACGGAATAGATTAGAATGATGCTTAAGGAGGTTGAGTACACACAACAATGTTGCCATGTTAAAAGCATAGGAAAATTCGAAGTGATTAGAATTTAATGAAATTTGGTGAGTATATTCTTTAGAATTAAATGTGAAGATACAAATTTTTTAAGATTTTTCTACTACATAGTTTTCGAGTTATTCAACATTAGAGTTTACATGCATAAGCATAGTATTCAGATATATATAGGTATAGCTTTTGCATATTGTTAACTCCGATTATTCGACAAGTATGTAGACGAAAAATTTGAAAAAAATTGTGTCATCGTATTTGATGCTAAAGAATGTTATCACCAGATTTTATCAAATTCTTATTATATTGTCGTATGTAGCCAACCTCCTTAATGATTGGAGGAAAGTATGAAAATTGGTAGTTACGTGAAGATGTTTTTGCGTCGAATCCATCATGTGACCATTCAAGGATGGTGCTTTAGCCGATCTACTTTTGAGTTGACTCTCTTTGGTCATTGGTTTTCCAGCGTTAGTGAGACCACCGAACAAATCAACGTGCGAGGTGTAGGATAATTTGGATGCGTGTGACGTATACGAGGAGTGACGAGAGCCCAAACTGGCGTAATAAACCGGAACGACCATAGTCCCATTTTCTTCGGACATGGGTGTAACGGCGTTGGAATCATCGGCGTATGGCAAATGTTCTTGGGCATCGAGATAAGTTGATAAGACGAGCGGTTTTCTATCACTGCCCGCTTGGCCAACGAATCTCGAACGTCCGTTTCGTATCGTAAATTGGTGACTGCCGCGACTGCTCCTTCTTACATTGAACGGTGAGCCGGGTAGACTAAGGCTTGCCTGAAAATGATAAATTATTTCAAAATTTAACATCATCGACGTATCATCATTGGCTTCAACACACAAAAACAAATAACTCATAAACAAAAACCATCACATCCCGCATTCGCATTATTTCACGATCATCTTTTTCCGCCAGTAAGTTATTATCAGAGCCTTAGATCAAAGGCGGTCGCTAACTTTTCGAGTCTCGGACACAGAAGGCTTTTTTCTGTCCAAACATCGTACGGCCAATCGTGGCAGTTGCTCTTGGAAGTATCGTTACTAAAACTTTTGTCTCGCCAGATAAATTATTTTTCATTTCGTATTATGGGCATCATAGCAAAAATATATTGTCAACGTGAACCATTTTACCATAAAACCATAACAATAGAACGAAGAATATACAAAAATGCATAAAACAATGATTTTATAGTCGTTTTCACAGTGCAGCGGATTCTTTCAGGCGACAAATTTTGCGGTATCTTCCTGCTGCTCGTTATTGCACGGTATCGCGCTAAAAAACGAAAAGCGTTTGACGAGCATCAGTCTTTTTCTTTCTTTTGCTTTGTTTGGTTTTTTTTTTTTCATCTTACTCCTCGATACGATGCGATCGTATATTTTCGTTGATGTTTTCTTTTGAGGACCTATATTTAAAAAGTACGTACAGTTGGAGCTGACGTAGCCCATCACGTACCTTCCTCAGATTTTCCCGGTAGGCATTAGTAAACTGGCCATTAGGGGGGCGAGAGACCTTAAGAAAAAAAAAACAAGAAAAGGTATCTCCTACCAAACGGTCGTAAAGTGAGAGCTATTAGTTAAATTTTTCTTCACACCAAGGAGACACGGACTTGCAGAAGCACATTTATAGTACAATAGAGATTGGTAATCGAAAATTAATCTATTTTTCTGTTTCTGCGTGTTTCGTGTATTTTTGTTTGTGTGTTAAAAATGTACGTGAGAAATTCTACTCGAATTTGACGTCTGTCTGATTCTCAACTCTCGGAAATTTCACGAAACGTTATTCTATTTTTTCTTTAGCAATGAAATAAAAAACGCTTTGTCAAGCTCCTCGTTTATCAAGCAAATAATCAAGTTTCCATGTTATCCTAATGATTATTGAAAATTCTCAAATTCTTCGAACAGTTGTATCGCAGTTGGTAGAACAATATTTAAAAATAAGAGAAATCCTATTCCAAGTGGGTCAAGAATCAAATTCGGTGATAATTGGAGTCGAATGTCTCGAAAAAGAATAAAAACAACTCGTGATACACATCGCTCATAGCAAGGATACTCTCAACGAATAATATAAGTATACAGATAAAATATAATACGTTTAAGTTTACTGAAATATGGTAGACGACAATAATTTCCTTTCACGAGTTTCAATTTTGTACGAATATCGTTTTCAGCATGCAATGCAAACAAAGGGCTCGAAAGAAAGAATAAATTTATTGAATTCGGAATTACGAATCGAATATATATATATATATATATTTTGTTTAGGTTGTGCCCTGCTTTACGACCTTTGATTGGCGAGTGAAACTTTTCTCATTTAACCAGAATTCAATGACTATTGAAACATTTGTATTCTGGCTTTTTTTCCATTTCTCTTTTTTCCAAATATATATTTATATCTATAAATATATACATATAAACATTGTTTATGTGTATATTCTGCAATGACTTTTTTTTACAACATTTTCGTTCAATATGCACTTGTGTCTACGGTAGACGAAAGGAATAACTTTCGCTGCAAATTCCAAACCATCGCCAACAAGTTTGAATCGTTATCGAGGAATACCTACCGACGAGAGAAAAAAATATAAAATCCAAAGTGACTTTCATAAAATACACGTGCACAGAATCAAAATTCAAAACAGCGAAAAATCGTGATGGATATTTATCTCTACGGGTCTCTACGGAAACGTGTGATTCTAGCTACTGAATAGATCGGAATAGACGAATCAGTCGAGGTGAATATTCAATGATGAGCCACAGATTTTTTCGGCCCATTTTCGCAGTTCACACGACAGCGCATTCTCATTAGACACAAAGTTATTCACAGACATTTACTTTGCACACGACATTCCATAATGCGCAACATTCTCATTATAATTCCGGACACGTTTGTTGTCTCAACGACAGAACACGCGAGTCGCGGCTTTCATCAAAAGTTACGTGCAACTGAATTTCACAAATAAGCGGAATAATGAGTAAAAATATAAAAAACACTCACAACCATGAGTTTGCGTTGTTTTGATAGTTGCTACAATTTTCGGTACTGGCAGGTTCATTAAAATTTCATTTTAATAAAGGTGCCTTGATGGAAAAAGTTATCGCTAAATAATGAAGATTTATGAAATTCTGGAAAACAAGCAAATGAACTCGACATTTCGAAAATGCAGTATGCAGAATTATAAACCGACTGTAAAAGCGTCTAAAAGAACTTTAGATCAAGTCCATCATTGTTATCCATCGAGGAAGAATTCCATGCGGAAAAATGCAAGAAAAAACAGACAATTTCGGCTCGTTTTTCGTTTCAACAATATTTGTTTGTACCAGTGATTTGAAGAATCAAATTCCTTGCTGAAATGAAGGAATTCGAGGAGTGTGTATATAAGGGTGCGAACAAATGATATCTCTCGAGGAGATCAAACATCAATTTTTCAACGATTTAATGCAGCGTTTGGGGTTTGTTTCTGTATCCAAACGTTAACGAAAACGAAAAAGTATTAACAACTAATTAAAAATTATACCAATTAAAAAAATAGTTTCAGTGAAGTGTCGAAAGGAAAATCGTTGCTGCGGTTGCTGCTTGTCCGTCTGGTGATCGTTTCAGTTGATAATCTACAAAATCAACCCTCTGTTTACGGAGGAATGGGAGCATTTCGTTGCTCGCAAACATACATTCGTTCTTGACCTTCAACTCCATGAATTTCCTAAATTTGTACAATTTGAAACAATTTCTACCACTTAGAAGATGGTGAGCCAGGAATTTCCAAGATTCATGCTCCGAAAATAATTTACTAGCGAAGAACGAAAAGATTGGAGAATTAAAAGTCTACGGGTAGCGAAATTTTCGACTTCTTTTGAAACAGAAAAAAAAAGACACACTCGAAATAAATGCAAAGTACTATTTCCAGAGAAAGCAGCAGCCGCAATGCGGAGTATTTGTTTTCTCGAATAATTGTATGCAAGGAATATCGGTGGCGCGGCAGCGACGGCATCTCGTTATTGACTGTGAGGTGTTCCGTGTGTTATTTTCTTGTCGTTACTCAATGCGAGTGTTTTTTTCGCAGCATCAGTTAAAGCGAACACTCGGCAGCGATATGTCGAACCGGAATAAAAATGAGAACGAAACAGGGGAGCAAGGGTGGATAAGTTCTAAGAAGAAAAATACTTACAGCACTGACTTTGCGAACTTTATTAGTAGCGTTGCTGTGATTGTTGTTTATCGGCTTTATCCTGTGCTCGCTGACAGACTCGATGGACCGGATGCTCATGCGTTCCTTGTTGTTGTCGTCGTTGCCTTTTTCCTGACCGACGAACAATTCATAACTGTGACACGAAAAGTCTGAGGGTGATTTGACGATTTGATCCGCTGCTGCGGACGCAGCAGCTGCTTCACGAGCCGCCTCATGTGCGGCGGCTCGATTGGACCTCGCTAAAGCAGCTTGTTCGGCTTCCTGTTTAACAGATTAAACAAATGTTACCATCGATTTCCAATGAGCTGTCAATTCGTTCGTTCTACAAGCTGACGTATCGTCAACAAGACTGAGATTTGTAAATAATCTGTTGATCGAAATACGCCAGTCAGGCTAAGCGGTCGTGTGTGTAGAGATTTTTTAAAATCCCTTATTTTCATACTTTCTTCACAAAAAACACAGTCGAGTTTAAAACTAAGTTTGAAAAACGATCCATTGAGTTTTTATTTATTTTCGGTCCATTTTCTTAAAGCTGGACAGAAGCGAATGGCACAAGGTCATCGGATCCATATAGATATTTTGGAAAAAAACTCAATAACTCAAATGATTAACTTTCAAAAGTAATTGTTGGATAGAGACTAATGAAATTTCAACTGCCGTTATTCTGCAGAGTGAGATTGAAAGCTTTGGGAAATATTTGTGAGAAAAAACTGACCCTTATGGCTTCCTCCTCGGCTGCCTCTTCCTCCTCCGCCTTTTTCTGCAGTTCGTCATAAGACATAGCGACAATGGCGAGGATCAAGTTGACGAGATAGAACGAGCCAAGGAAAATTATGACAATGAAGAATAACATGTGCCAAGGACCGGCCGACCTTAGGACCAACTGATACAAATTTTCCCAATAGTCCTGGGTCATCAAACGAAACGCTGATAATAGCGCCCAACCGAACGTATCGAAGCTTGTGTAACCGTAGTTTGGATTTTCTCCATATCCTTGCAGACACGTGTAACCGGGCTCGCACATACTGAAACATTTAATTTACAATTAATAATTGATTCTCTCTCTCTCTTTCCAATTACAATAATTCATCAAATTTTTCATTTTATCATTTTATTATTTATATCGAACATTACGCACCCAGCTCCGGATGAGTTTCCACACAAGGGCATGTTCCCGGCGTCATCGACGTACCAATTTGCTGAAAAATTGAAACAATCACATTTATTTAAATATTTACCATCTGCAGTGGGTGTGGGATGAAAAAAAATACGTCATCGAGAAGGCCCGATAGAGAATAATACTTCAAAGCGAATTATTCCCCCATAATGTTATTTTTACTCAGAATCTCATTTCCGAAGATCATTTCCCCGATAGAAAAAATCTCTAACTTTACAGAGTTTTTTCAAACTTTTCAAATTCTTTTATTTTTCAATTTCTAACTGATAAACCAAATTTGCAAAGTCAACGAATTGAACGAACTAAATGAAATTTGTTGATTCAAGAACAATTTTGTCGTAGTGAGCTGAATATTTGTTTCAGCCCGTAAGTTCGGGGATGCATAGCCCAAAAACCCCCTAAACTATTCGTGCTAACCCGATCCTCAAGAAACTCAAAGAGAACGATAAGAAAGTTGAGTCCATTCCAATTAATGGGATTTTTTTTCTCTTTATTTTATAACGAAAGCGTACTTCGTAAGAAAATGAATCTATTCGTTGAATTGTTATGAAGAAAGCGAGATACTTACTTTCGTTACTAACGAATCGCTCCCAGTTTTCAGCAGTGAGATTTCCCCACGAGCCATCCTCTGGGAAGTTTTTTATACACTTTTGCGTCAAAACTCCCATATAAATTTGGAGTCCCATTAACGCAAAGACGGATAGGGAGAACATTGTTAGGATTATCACATCGCGCAGGTTTTTTACTGACTCTATCACAGCGCCGACAATGGTTTTGAGACCTGGAGAACGAAACAGAATTGAGAAAATGAATATTTCCAGTGGAACTCATTAATATTCAGAGGGGAGTAGTGCCGGCGATTATTTCCTTATCAATTATGGTTTATTCATTTATTTATTTTTTTTTTATTATTCAATTCACTTCCATCTCACTGATTATCAGTTTGTGTTAGACTTTGCATAATAAACTATACGATTTATACGTAAAGAAAAAAAATGTATATTTATAACATGTTTATGACATATTTTCTATATGGCTATGCAATTTTGATCACTCTATCACAATTCTAATGACTAAGCATACCTGGTACAATAGCGACAGTCTTCAAGGCTCGGAGGACTCGAAATGTCCTGAGAGCGGCAAGGTTGCCTAGATCTATGCCCATCGTCACATAACTGCAATACACCCGAACGTCACACACATTACAGTGATACGAAAACAAAGAAAACGTATTAAAAATGAGAAATTAAAACTGAAAGAATCAGAATTGTTAAAAACGAACAACAAAAAAATTTAAAATAAACATTACTTACTGCTACTACCCATGATATATCGAATTTTTCTTGTTTTTTTTTTTTTTTTGTACTTTTCTACCCTCAGCCCCCTCGGACTTGTAATTTCTTTTTACTCCCTTTTTTTTTATAGGACACCATAGGTAACAATATCTGTCTATATTGATCATGCATGGCACAGGTTTATGTATTTACGTATAGCGATAAATAATCATTAATGAAGTACCTAATTTTTCCCAATTAAAAAATGTAATATATAATTATGTATATTATAAATATATGTAGATTATTAGTTTGACTATGAAACAAATGTTACGTAATTCATTGACTAATCTACAGACAATACCAATTAATTCAATTATAAATCATGTTAATGACGTTTAATTTGTATCTCTAAATTAATTTTAGTACTTTTTACGATGAAATATTGCAGTATGTTTGTGAGTGTACGTGATGCTTTCTTTCTCCTTTGTTAACTACTAATATTGTGTACTATTGAGTTTCATTATCTATGCGAGAATACGAAAATACGAGTTCTACTAAAATTAGATTTCTATGTGTTATCATGTGTGTATGTGTCTGTGTGTCAATTTGTGATAATCGATGGGGGTCTCATTGGTCTTGGCTACGTGTCTTTTCGAATTTTTTAATTTTTTTTTTTGTTTTTTTGTTTTTTTTTTTTTATTTTTATTACAGACGAAATTGCACCAAATCTATATTTTTCTCCTCGTTGGATTTTTCGATCGATTTGCCTAGTGCATTTTGATCACAGTTATCAATTACGATCGCGCGCATTTATTGCGCAGTTTTGTATTGTTGCAAACAGCCCAGAATCGGTAACTTTTGTTTGTTTGTTTTATTTTGTTTGGTAATGAAAGAAACAACGTTTTAACTTGAAATTCACATGCCAAATGGTGATTGATCGATTTACCGATTGTTTTCTCCATCTCTCTCTTTCTAGCTCCTCATGCAAATTCGATAAAGGTGTACATGTGTATGAATATGTATTCACATATGCATAAACACACGAGCATTTATTTTGTAGCTAGAAATACGAAAATTACCGTGTACGATCATTGATCGAAAAAGTTGGATCAAGGTGTAACAATGAGAAATAACAAACAAATGTTGATTAAGTTTGAATTCTTCGTGCACACGTTGTTTCCTGCATTATCAGGTTGTATATTGTTCGTTGCCTTCATTATCGTTTAGGGGGGAATGATGTTAAAAAAAAAAAATTCTCATTCACACACGTTTTTGAAAGTAACAATCGTTTGAAATGACGAAAATCTTTCACACTCTCAATGATTATGTGCATAAGAAAATTTGGCGATCGGTTCGTAATCATTCGATGGAATATTATTTTGTTTTATCGGAACCGCAAACGGCCGGACGATCGAAAATATTGTTTGGGACATACCGGGGAAATAAAACTCTCGTTAATTAATATTCATCATCATCGTCATCATTAGTAAAAAAATGAAATATGTTTAACTACTCACGCTAAAGCTATAACTACGAAGTCGAGCCAATTCCATGCATCTCTAAGATAGGTAAAAGGCTCCAGAATGAAACCCCTCGCCATCACCTTAACGGCGGACTCAAATGTGTAGATGCCCGTAAATATCACTCTGAAACCATAAATAAACCACTCAGCTTTATACAAAGAAAATAACCAAAGACAAACAATCAAACAAACAACAGGACACACTTTCCGCAGGGCTGTAATCATTTTTCCACCGTTACTTATACATAATTACATTTTTCTAAATATTTCACATCGCTCCGTAAACATAAATCACCCTTGGCCACTTCTAGCGTTTCCCTCTTCGCGTCACTTCGATCAGAAATATAGATCGCAGCGTGATTACACTTTCTATGAGAACTCTAAACACAGTTGTTTTGTTTTTTCTTTTGTTTTTCAACAAAGCACAAAACTATACGTTAAGATTAATGATCCGTCGATGGAACTGAGAAAACTTTCAAGAAATACAATTTTTCAATATAAATAAAATATAAAATTGATTATATAGACAGCTCGTCCGAAGAATATGAATATTTCTCGAGAAAACTGGCTACGATTCAGAGAATCAAAAATTGAACCTCAAGCTTTGGTTTTAAGACGAAATCCTGTACAAATTAAATTCAACCATTTTGAAACCAATGCTCGGGCTGAATATTCAACAAAAGTTTCCATAATCAGTACCATTTACGAAATGTACACAAAATGTTTAGATATTTTCGTATTTTCTTCTAATTATTTCGTCTATTTCGTCTAAACAGGATATTACAAACTTACCAACACAATACAATTGATCACACAGTGCTACTTATGTACTGTATAATCTATAAACACGTAGAATAATATTTGAAATCTAGATCATAAAACCGTAGTGGATAAATAAAGTTGCGCTCGGTTCTAAAATTCGTTTTGTTTCCCTCTGAGTCGATGTCGATAATAATTGCAATTGATAATATACACGAAGCCCTTAAAAGCGAAAATAAATTAGGCTCTTTTTGTAGATCAACGTTGATAAATTAGTGACCATTAGATAATTGGAATAAGAATAACTGATTAATGGAGATTTGAATAATACGTACTCAGTGGATTCGATGGTGGGCGTGGTGGGCATGATCATGAGTATGCAGTTAACCAAAATAGTGGTGATGATGAACACAGAAAAGAGTGGATGAACCAAAATATAGATCGCCACACGCCGTATTGGATTGAACGGATCGAGGATCCATAACACATCCGTCGCAGAGAATCGGAATATGTCCTTCCCTCTGCTGATGACCACGAATGTCTTGAAAACAAAACGAAGAAATATTTATTTTCTCATCGTCATTGTCAAGCAGACGATTTTTTGATATTCAGTAATAATTGTTACAGCATCAACGTGACTGAATATTCGCAATTAAGAAGGTTGACTACACACAACTCGAAAATTCGATATTATTAGAATTTAATGAAATTTGGTGAGTACATTCTTCAGTATTAAATATGAATCTACAAATTTTTAAAGATTTTTCTTCTACATAGTTTTCGAGTAATTCAACACTAGAGTTTACATGCATAAGCATAGGATTCAGATATATATAAATATATATTTTGCATATTGTAAACTCCAATTATTCGAAAACTATGTAGACGAAAAATTTGAAAAAAATGGTGTCATCGTATTTGATGCTAAAGAATGTCATCACCAAATTTTATTAAATTCTTATAATATTGTCGTATGTAGCCAACCTCCTTAAACATCAAAATCGGAATCAATGAAATGAAATATTGCAAGTTTTATGGTGAATCTGATATCCCGAATATTTTCAATGATCAAAATGAACAAAAATTGTTGTAAGTGACAGTAAAGTGGACAATGGATAAATTACTGTTTTATTGTGGTAGAAAGGATCGATATCTTCAAGGGGTGTGGAGGCCAGCTCGGGTGGAAATTCGTTGTGCAGTCGGACCGGAATGGGAGCTCCTTGCTCGAACATCGGATCGGGCTGTGGACCCTCATCTTCGTCTTCATCGTCATAACGAGTCTGTGAAAGTACACATGGAGATTAATATCGTGTAAAAATTCATAATTTCACGTGATAATTCAGTTTCTTCACGAAAGAAACATGAAAAAATGAAAATATGTATAGACGGACTGAAACTGCCGTTACAATTGGTATTTTGTCTCGTGATCTGACGTACAGGGCGAAATTGAATCGAGAGCTTTTTTGTGCGGGTTACAAACGTTTATTGAACCTTTGGCGAATTATGTACACGTGCGAGACTCTCGAACAATAATTCGGGAATTATCGCATGAAACGACGATTGTTGTGTAAAGCGTGACGAATCATTGTTGGGGAAACAAAACAAGGAACAGATTACGCATCACTGTTTAATAATGTACGCGATTAATTTTTTACACAAAACGAGCAAAGGTTCTTCGTCGGATGTATACGTCACCTGTGATTGAAACAAAACATTGGCCAATCGTAAATATCCATTGTGATTGTCACTATTGAAAAATTCATGAAAAAAATTCATATTTCTTTTTAATCACGAATAGAATCGTCGTTTGCTCTCAATAGTCATTGAATCTCTTTCGTCGAGCATCGACATTAAAAAAAATTGTGAAATGCTTCTGACATCATCCAGATCGCGCGAGCACTATCGTAAAAATTTGGAAAAAAAATATTTACATTGTAAAAATCATGGCGAATTAGTGAAAGGGCGTTTGAAAGAAGAAAATTTTGATCGGTTGTAGCCTGGAAAAAAAAAGTTTAAAAAAATCGTTACGATCGAAAAATCCAATAGTCGTCGACCAATCATCCGCGTGAATTCCATGATGGGCTCTTTACGAGGGGGATTCCAATCAAGTACGAAATAGTCGAGTTGAGATTAAAAATGGAAAAAGTAACTATACTTAACAATAACAATACGGAGCACGCACGATGCAATAGGACTGGGTATCTATAATTATAAATATTTTCTTCTAAAATTCTAACTAATTAATTACTCACGACTATTGTAATAATCTAAAACTAATTAATGTCGACTGAAGAAACAAAAATTTCCATTTTTTTCTGTTTGCTCATGTTACGAATTGATTTGGTTGGTGCGCGTGCAGACGATCCTCTATGCAGGATGTTCCTTAATATTACGTAAGTCCATCGACACGTGTTGAAATATTATTTATTTCGTGTGTTGTTAAAAATTCATATTGATGTAGCGTGTGTGTATCGCGGCGACATTCGCTGCTATAGTTTCACATTGATCAATCAATGCTCATTTTTTACGTGTAAATATGCAATTTGACAGAAAGTTTAAATTGTCAATAAAACAATGAAAAATCATGCTTCCAGCGTGTATAACATTAAAAGCGATTTAATAAGTATCTGAAAGCGCACAGTGAAGCTACATCCTAAGTAGTGCATAGCGTTTGACTCTCCTCGTAATATTAACTCGCGATTATCACCATCGAATCACAAATTGTAACATCGAATTCGAAATGATTTTTCAACTCGTGAAATATTTCGTTCTGCGACAATATTTGGAGAAGAGCTTCGGAAGCAAAGCACAAGCAAAGTAGTGTTTTCTGTTTCCTTTTCTTCTCGATAACGAGCTACGAAAATCAAACGATTTGTAAAGTCAAAAAACATAAAAATGTGTGTGGCTGAGCAGCTCGAAAATATTTTTTTGTGTAATTTGGTGTATGAGAAGCTGTAAGCTCTTGTCTGTGAGTGTTGAAAAAGTCGAATGAGCGTGTGTGTAGCATTTGGCAAACTGCAATGTATCGATCGCTGTATTTATTCAAATTGCCAAATTATTTCCATAATTTCTTGAAATATTTCGATAAATTGCAGAGTGTGTGTGTGTCGTTAAAAAAAAACATTTCCAGATGCTGTGAAAAATAGAAGAAAAAAAATGGTATCGACAAAATAAATAATAATTGGTAAAACAAAAATAACAATGAGTTGAAAATTGTTATGTGATTAGAGCTCGTATTACTTAGCATGATACAACATCTTACTTCTTTTTTCTTTTTCTTCCGTCCATAACCTCCCTGTAATTGCACAATGAGGAAAAGAGTTACACACACATACCAGACCATACAGAGATAGCGAGAGAACAAAAATTTCTTGAACATTTGTCGTGGAAAAAAAAATTTTTAAATATAAAAAAATAAGACAAATTTTTATTCAGTACAAAAAAAAAAACACGTTTTGGAAATCACAAGTTTATACGACATTCGTATATTTACTGGGGCGGGGAGAATGTTCTTTGTGGAGAAAAAAAATGTAGGTCAGTGAGAAAGTTTCGAAGAAAACATCAAAATAGAAGAAAAAATAAATCGATTTTCTGCGAGGAGAGATTTTGACAAACATAACTGAAGCCAGAATCTTCTCGTTTAACGATGAGAAGGCAAAGAAAATTATAATTATGATTTATTATTGCAGTTACGATCGATAACAAAATATTTAGTAAATTAGTACAAGTGTTTGATGAGAAAGGGCCACGTATAAAGGATAGAGACGACATCAGGCACAGCATAAATATGACACTGCATTATACATAGAGCTCAGGGATATATTAATCCCTTTACGTATTAATATACACAATGTTATATTTTTCTTCTGTTCTTCTTTTAGGGCTACGCTAGTATATATTAATAATGATAACAGTGAAAATAGTCAAGCAATACACTCAACACCGGGACAGCAGCGAATCAATAGTTAAACGATGACGCACGATTTTTTTTTTCCGTCAAAATTACTTCCAGAACGATTTTCCAGCATAAAATAGTGACAGTAAAAGTTTTATGTAGAATAAAGTAGAGTGAAAAAAAAAATTTCGTCGGATTAACCGCGTGGGGATATCGCGGTAGAAAAAACCCAATCCTTATCCAGACCGGATGATTTTCCTCGAAATAAATCGTTTTCAAAAGACTCGAATATAATTTGAATGTGAATATAATTTTTTTTTTTTTTTCAAAACATTTTATCACTGCAATTTTCTATTTTTTGATTTGGGACATTTAAACGTCAATTTTTTATCGCTAATTCTAGTTCTTTTAGGAAAACCAAGTGAATTGATTGCTACGTCGAACTAATCACTCAAACGAATATGTTTACAGTGACGGGCTACGTAATTGTGTGTTTTAAAGATTGAAACGGTAATTAAAAATGTTACTATATTTCTACGTTGTCAAATAGTCTATTTATTGGGAAGTAGGAAAAAAATGTAAACATTGATGGAACTAAATGGGTTTCGACTTTTTCGCGGTGAGCTAAGTTCAGTCAATGCGACGTAATTTTTGTTTTCGTAGTAGTAGCGATAAGACGTAACGAATAATTAGTAACAAGGGATTCACACAGGACGACAGGAATGTTTTGATTTTGTTGGATTGACAGAACGAGAACGATCGGCTCTGTTATGTCACGAGTTAAGCAGTTCGAGTCATGCGTTTATGTCCTCGAAATTCGAATGCCTCGGTCTATCGAAAAAACAAAATTTAATATTTATCTGCGACGTCAATTTTGTGAATAATTTTTCGTAAAAAACAAAAAAAAAACTGTAACTACGAAAAACTTTGAAACGTTTGCGCACAACAATACGAGGCAGAAGTCACTCGATACAAATTTGCATTGAGCTGCAATCGAGTTTACAAAAGAACAATTTTTTAATTACAAAAAATAAAAAGTAAGAAATTAATGAGTCAAGATTATTAGCGCTCGAATGATAATCAGCTGGCGAATAATTGTAGGCTCGCGAAGCGAATTTTGTCAAATGTATAGCGATTTTTACACGCTTAAAAAAAACAAATCACAGGTACATAACTGCCATTCGGATTTTTACAGTTTTTCGTATTCATAACCTTTCCATTTGTTGTAACCTTATTCCTTTACCGCGATTATTTTTCCCGAGTTCCCTCCTCGTTTGCCTCCATGCTCTACCACGCGAGGTATCGATTCAAAAATAAATGGAACTCGATTCTCCGTAATAATGAATGGATTTTGTAAATCATTTTGTGAGAGGACACGATTCTTTTTTCGGATATCGAAAAATGTAGAATATTCACTCGAAATAATTAACGAGATCTCAAACTTAGTAACTCCTTCACACGTGTTTCGATGCTTTTTTTACTTCGACCCAAAAGTTCGTGAAAAAATTGCAATTTTCTGCGGTTGCTGTGGATTTTGAGGATCAAATCGATCACCGAAAATTACGATACGAGACAAGTATTTATTTTTTATTTTTGCAAAACGAACATAATTGTTACGACTAATTGAACAGAATTAATAAAATCATATAAATTAGAATCGGTCAATCAGAATTTAGTGCTTTTCTTATATTCTTTGAAGCGATGAAAACATGGTTCATTAATTTTTTCTTTGTTTTTAATTCATTTCCCGGAACGTAGGGAGTTCACCTGGAAAAAGTTGGTCGGATCAATAAATCGAGTTGATGAAAGTGGGCTATTGGCGCGCAACCTGTAGCGAAGGCTCGACGAGACCACGACAACGAAACACACACACACACACACATTACGTACCACGCGACTCTACATAAAAGCAGCTTATAGGTCATCCTGCTGCAGTGACCTCGCGCACCATGTCCCACGAGAATTTTAAAGCCATATATACACGATTGCAACGTTAAAAGTACGTGTGAGCGATTCCGGGTCAGATTCGCTAACTTTTCTTTTTTTTTTCATTTTTTCCGGTTTCTAGGAAAAGTATAATGACTCGAGTGTTCGTATTGCTGATAATTACACATAATTATTCTCATTTCAGCCGAAGGAGTATCGTTGTTGTTTGTTATTAATTATGTTACAAGAAATCCGCTATTCGTGATGTAAGAAATTTTGACAACGACAAATTGACAGTTTGACGCCGTAGAGAATACTTTGACGAATTACTATCACAAAACGACTTTATTCAGGATTCTTTCAAAATTTTGTATAAACGTTCTTACCACCAAAACTAACAGAGTTTTCTCCTCTGAAGAAAAATTTTCTGACGTTTAGAATTCGAGATATTTAATTTTCAATTTTTTATTTTTCCCATCTAAACGCGTGTAAATTCAAATTGTGTTTCTTTTGTTTTTTTCTTGCAACTTTTTAACGAAACGCGATTTCAATTTACATGCGTTTAGATGGGAAAAATGAAAGATTGGAAATTAAATATCTCGAATTCTAAACGTCAGAAAATTTTTCTTCATAGTAGAAAACTGTAAGTTTTGGTGCCAAGAACGTTTATACAAAATTTTGAAAGAACTCTGAATAAAGTCGTTTCGTGATGGTAATACCTTAAAATACCACAAGTTGGTTTTTTTAGCGAATTTCTTCTTGTTCCGTGCTACCAGTCCTATTGGCTGGTATTTTTTCATCTGTAAATAATATTGAAATCGATGATAATAGCGGACGTATAACGAAAGAAACGAATGGGCGTCGTTAATGTTATTGGAAATGAAATGAAAATAAAATTTCAGTTCGGTTTAGAAAAACTTGTAAAGTTGATTAATCGGTACCTGGAATTTCTATGAAAATACTTTTCCAATCGTTAGTTATTTAGTTTTGTATCATGGTTATTCGAGGTTTAGCTTAACGAATGGACTGAATTGTTCTTTCTCAGTCGTTTCCGATCACGACTCAATCGTACATGGAGAACATTTTTCATTGGTATCTACGAACGAAAATAAAATGTCATTTTTCGCGTTACTCTTTTGAGCCTGACCGTCGATAGCGTTTAGTTTTTCATTGCCAGCGGAGTACAGTGGAAATTTGAACCCTTGCCAATGAAAATACTCGCGAAGTTGGCCAGGTGAGTTCGTAGATTTTTTTCCTGATTGACTTGTAAGCTATACGGAGTAAAAATGTTATTGTCCAGGAAACTAAGAAATAACGAGACGTCAGGATCACGCATGACTGAATGTCATCGAGATAAGTTAATTAAGTATAAAATTTGTGGAGTGAATATTTGAATGTTAAAAATAATGTTTTCCTGTGCAGAATGGCTTTAACGCACTTAGATTTAAATTTCTCAACTTTGACTTGTATTTCCAAATGCAAAATTATTCTGGCCTCCTCGGATTAGAACCACCTTAGCTTCGAATAATATTCCTCAGCTCAAAGTGGTCCTGTACTGAGAAAATAAATTTGTTGATACAACAAAATTTGTGTTGAATTAAAAAATCCCGCGGTCACGGAGGGCGAAAAAAATATTTTGTTAATTTTAAAAAACAATTCAGTCATTTCAACTGCTCAAAAATAGACAACCCATAACTTCCAACCCACAGTTGGTCCACCCAACAACCCAAAAGTTGATCAAACTCTTGATTTAGTTTATACAACTGAAAGTTTTGTTAAACGAAACGCACGGTATTTTTTTCTTAATCTCTCAAATCAATGAAACATTTACTTAACCAGAGTTTGATTTTGTTATTCAAACGACTTGATTTGATCACAATAAACGATTAAAGGTGTTGAAGCAACTGAACGACTGCATCAGGATAAATTGATCGTTTTGACCACCTAAGTTATTGCCTCAACTACATATGCGTTCACCGCAACATTACTTTTTTTTAATCAACAAAATTGTAGCGAACAAATTGAAATTTGTTGATTCAACAAATTTCTTTTCTCAGTGCATGGGCACAGCAAAAGCACCTAAGGTTGCTATGACGTTAGCAATCAATACCGTCGGAATATTTTCTCCATGTACGTGACAGCTAGTTTGAGAGAGTTGAAAGTTGGTTCATGGGGGTTGAAATATTCGTGCGAATATGTATATCTTACCTCGTTTTGCGCCCTTTTAGCTTCGAGCTCTTTTTGTTTAGCGAGCTCTTCGGCGATGCGGGCCTCGATCGCAGCCAGGGATTCCCGCGTGAACGGACGGAACAAGCTTCGTTCTTCTGATAGGGAGTCAGAATCTTCGGACATTGTCTAGGCTGCACACGTCAAAGGCACCTTCCTACGATCCAACGAAAAGAATTGTAATTCCGTCATATTCACAATGACAACCAAGTGTCAATAGAAACCGTGCAGTGTCTGAACCAAAACCTATCAATTTATCAATTTATATGACGCTGAAGCTCGCAACGTTGGGGTCTGACGAAAAATCTTGTTTCTATTAATTGTTTATTCAATTTTCAAAATCACAACAATTTTTCGTACCGATTTTGTTTTTGAATCGAAAAAAAAAAATCTTTTTGTTGTCCTGCCCAAACATCGAACGAGAAACATGAGCTTTGCTGAAGAGAATTACTTTATTCGTTAATTACTCATTGAAGTAATAAACTGGAAACGAAATTTTGTTAAAAATCGTCGATATTTTGTTGAATACGGTAAACTAAATATTTTTTTTATAATTACAAAATTTTCGTTATTTTGGCAGTAAATTTGGTTTCTAATGGAATTGTCAGCGAAATTTACGAGTGAAACAACCAAAATTTGCTTCCGAAGAGTCTTTCTAAAATATTTCTTACTGCAATGACACAATTTTTAGGTTTATTCAAAAAAACTTTTAGTCGAACGTATCGAACAAAATATCGATCTTTTTCAACAAAATTTTGTTTTCAGTGTAATAATTGTGATAAAAATGGCCCAATGCTACCGACTCAGCGAGTCGGTTCGAAAACATCCCTCAACGTTAAGGTGTGAGAATCCCATTATTATTGTTATTATTATCATGAAGAACAGTGATAAAAATCAATGCTGGAAATGTATGTTTTTTTTTGTTTCTTTAATCGGTGAAGAATTTGTAAGGATGTAATGGAATAAAAATAATAAAAAATTTACCTGACGGTAGGTGCTAACACTTCCTGAAATGACGGCTGGATGTTTTAGGTGATGAATAGTATTTCGAGTGGTGATGACGCGGATATCGAAGCGATAATAAGCAAAGGGGTATAGATTCGACGATATTAATAAGCTTCTTTAGCGTTTGATGATTTCGTAATATTCTCGTGCTATTATTCTTGTTGATTACGTTTGCCGTGGCGATGGCTCTCGTACTTTTAACGTTAAGAGCGGTTTTGTAGGATCGGACGGATAAATGCAGCTGTTGAACCACGTTTTTGCTGTTACTTTTTTTAATGATGTTGTAGCTGTTACGAATTGTTTTGTTGTTTTGAGTGTTGTTACTCCTCGTGTTGCTCGCTTCCACGGCCTGCTTCGATTCCTTCCTCTTCTCGTTATCGATTATGTTATTATACTTATTTATTTTATTGTTATTATATTTTATGTTTATGTTAATAATATTATTGTTATTGTTGTCAGTGGAACGCCTCTCGTCGCTCTTGCTGCTCCTGTAGTAACTCTTGATGTTATGCTTCGGTCTACCGTAAAGTCTCTTTGGTGAAATAATCGCGGCGACCAGTAACGAACGCGCTGCGGCAGTGCGTAGTGGTATGTTGGGACCAGTCCAACGTGAACCAAGATTTTTCATGTCCGCCCTAAAAAATTCACCATTTTTTTTTCTATTTATTTTCGATAAATTTCATTTTTTTCTACACTTTTCCTTTTTCTTTTCAATTCCTCAGCATGTTTGCTCTCTTTTTACCAAGCTGAAAAGATCGTTGGTAACTTACGTATACATGAAGCAGCGAGTGTACTCAATCTGCTGTTGGAATTATCATAGTCCGCTCTCTTAGTGTCGACGGCTTTCGTTCTCTCACTGACTGCAACACAAAATAATAAAAAAATAAAGAATTTTGGTTTTCTTTCTGTCTTACTTGCTATCGCAATACTGTTAAACGATTTTTTAATTTTGTTTTTTTCTGAGACTAGCAAATTGTCGCTTCTTGTAAATCTCATTTGCTGTACACTGAGAAAAGAAATTTGTTGATTCAACAAAGCCAGGGCGAACAAAATCCATTTTGTTTATTTGACAAAACAAGCCTCAATTACATATGCGCTCACCGCCTCATTACCTTTTTTGTCAATGTGGCGGTTTTGTCAAATTAACAAAATGGAACAAAAAAGTGGGAGCCATGAATCAGACCTATGTCTCGCTTTCATCGTATTTTTAGCGATTGATAAAAATACGTGTCTTTTGGTTTCCAACACGCTTTCGAGTCCCTACGAAACTTCCGACTCATCCGGTCGCGGACATCGAAGTTCCGATCGTGAGGCCTGTCTCGGGATCTGATGAAATTGAAAAGAAAAAAATTCGACATCGACCAGGTATTGAAAAAAAACAAGAATATCAAGTTGAAATTGTCAAAGAAACGATTTTGACAAATCTTATTCAGGCAAAGGTAAAGGATAGTTGTCGGTTGGATCTCCTTAAAGACCTTGCACGTGCTCTTTGTAACGATATTAATGTATTCACAACTGTTCATTGCCTCTCGTGCTTTTTTCTTATAGGCTTACGCTTGCAAAGACTTCAAGCCAGCAGGTCCGTTCCCACAAACGTAAAAAGATCGTTTCACATTACTAATATTACTCCAACTGGTACAGCCGCTTGTATTATTGAATTTGAATTTTTTGCTCTAAGAAAAACGTCAGAAACGTCAAGATACAAGAGTGCGAGCTCCGGTAAACCCAAAGACGTAACAACGAGCGACATTGCGAAAAAAAAGAATATTTCTCTTTTTTTTTACTGACGAAAAGAAATGATTGGCTTATGATTGGCAAACGAATGTGGGGTTCGTCGGGTAATATTCAAAATTTCGTGGACCATTCGCGGAACGTTTCCTCGCATGAAGAACGTCGACCGGAAGTTGGATCGTGACGATTTTTCTACTCAGGCAGTCAAATAATTGAAAAACGAAAATTCGGTGGATCAGAAGTGACGGAATTGTAAAAAATCGATAGAATGAATTTCGATCCCGTAGGACCGTCCGCTCTAGAGTAGCTTCGAGGTTCGGTTAACCTGGCAAAGGCATCGACAGGTTTGGCATCGTCTCGTAATAATAGCTGATGCCTTTGGCACATCCAACGATAATTATATCGGAGTGGAGCTCCGCATCGCTGGATGCTGTGCACACCCTGACTCTGGAGCTCCACTTCGATGGGATTATCGAGCTACGAGCAGAACTTTCCTTTGACTGAAAATTCTCTGAACTTCTAGTTATTCGCAAACCCAATTTATTTGGATTGATAGTTTGCTATGTATACGAATGCAGCTCGTTAGGAAGAATCACGATGTTGATCGTGAACATTTATCAACAAAAAAGAAAACGACGAAAAGCCTTTCTCTCTTCCTCTTTTTCTCTTCTGCTCTTTTTCGTGATCCCAGGAAGCGGTCGGGCCTCCTTAATACAGCCCATTCGTGTTATATTGCCACATCGATGAAAATGTATACTTGGGTGGAGCATTGTTTCGATCGAAGGGACAGTTAAAGACTCTGGTGCAGCTTCGACAGATCTCTAGCGTTTCGCTGCTTGCGCGGCCGGAGACATTTCCGAATGCCGGATATCGGCTATCAATGGGAGGAGATTATAGATACAGCTGCATCGTTTCTCTCCAACGTCAGGCAGGACATGTACATCCAAGTCTCTCGAGTCTGCGCTCTCTTAAGGAGGTTGGCTACATACGACAATATCATAAGAATTTTTAATCAAATTTGGTGATGACATTCTTTAGCATCAAATACGATGACACAATTTTTTTCAAATTTTTCGTTTACATAGTTGTCGAATAATTGGAGTTTTCAATATGCAAAAGATATATATGTGAATCCTATGCTTATGCATGTAAACTCTAGTGTTGAATTACTCGAAAACTATGTAGAAGAAAAATCTCAAAAATGTTGTATATTCATATTTAATACTAATGAATATCACTGAGAAAAGAAATTTGTTGAATTAACAAATTTCAATTTGTTCGCTACAATTTTGTTGATTCAAAAAAGTAATGTTGCGGTGTACGCATATGTAGTTGAGGCAATAACTTAGGTGGTCAAAACGATCAATTTATCCTGATGCAGTCGTTCAGTTGCTTCAACACCTTTAATCGTTTATTGTGACCAAATCAAGTCGTTTGAATAACAAAATCGAACTCTGGTTGACTGAATGTTTGATTAATTTGAGAGATTAAAAAAAAAAATACCGTGCGTTCCGTTTAACAAAACTTTCAGTTGTATGAACTAAATCATCAGTTTGATCAACTTTTGGGTTGTTGGATGGACCAACTGTGGGTTGGAAGTTATGGGTTGTCTATATTTGGGCAGTTGAAATGAATGAATTGTTTTGTAAGATGAACAAAATATTTTTTTCGCCCTCCGTGACCGCGGGATTTGTTGATTCAACAGAAATTTTGTTGTATCAACAAATTTCTTTATACTCAGCAAATTTCATTAAATTCTAATAATTTCGAATGTTCCTATGCTTTTAACATGGCAACATTGTTGTGTGTAGCCAACCTCCTTAAAATACGATGTGCCCGTAATCAGACTCATGGACTCGTTCCTTTCGAAACAATTATGAATCGCGGTGACCGATTGCGTTTGGTGGATGGCCGCAGCCGCTATCAGAGTGAAGCAGCCTTGCGGTCACCCAACCTCATCCGGTTGGGTGACCGCCTAGTTAAGCTTCGGCTCGCGTATTAGTCGATTTTTATAAATAAATATCTCGACTTCTACGTGGTGAACCCTCTTAAAATTGTGCGAGCTATTAGATAAGACTATTCTCTTTGTGTAGTGCAACTTTAAAGGAATTCTGTCGATAGAAAATTTTGCATACAACGTCCTTAACGCGGGGACTCGAATAAACGTTTTTAATTAAATAGAATTATGTATGCGATGTGAATGAAGCTTTTCAGTTGAAAAGACTCGACATTTTGTTCGTTCAAATAAAAAATGATCCGATCACTGACCTTGGTAGGTTTGAATTTATTTTTTTTTTTCTGGTTGTAATAGACGAAGAAAATACATATTTGGTTCCTTCCTATGGTTTATGTGTTACGTATCTGTTCGGCTAACAGAAAATTTTAGGACGACCCAATACCAATCCTTTAATCAGCATCGGATGTATTTTTTGATAATTTTTTTTTTTCTCTGATTCGAAGCGTTATTGTATTTTTCATATGCGCGTTTCGCGTGTCGACGTCATTCTCGTTGGGTAGTTGGTGCGATTAGTAACGGACTTTGCATGCCGCATTGCGTGCACCGGGCTCTCCGCGATGTATGTCAGCGATGCATTTTTTTTCACTTTCTTCCAACTTTTCTTTTCTACCTCTCGCTCTCCATGTATCCAGAGAATTTTCAGTGGCATGGAATAAAATAAAACAACAAGCTAAAGTTTGAAAACCCGCCCAGCGTCCTGATTACAAATTTCTCTCGTCTTTCTTTTTTTTTTTAACGTATTTCCTGGCAAAATAATGTTAGCAAGATATTGTTCATTCGAAAAGAAGAAATCAAACTATCGAAAAAGTGATTGTTGAACTCCATGAAACTTTTCCGGAAATACTAAAAAAAAAAATCTATTTTTCCTCCTGCGTTGATTTCCTCCAAGTCGAATCGATTTTACAATCAATTTTTTCCATAAGCCCTGACAATTTGTACAATCTTTTATTAAATTTACCCGGTCTGTACGTTTTTTCAATTTTATTTGTGAAATTTCGAAATATTGCAATAAAAAAAAATCACGTTGTTTCATTAAATTTGGAATATTAAAAAAATGAAGAAAATTTACACTCTGCACAGTCAAAAAATTTCGATTTCAATTTTCTCTCTTTCTTTCTCTGTGAATAAAAATAAATCAGAGTAGAAAATAATATTCGTATATAATTGAATAATTCATCACTTCGAATCGATAAGTTTTTTTCGTGAGAATATTAAATAAGGATCGAAATACAAATGAAGTTTGGATGAAATGGTCAGTGCTGGACGTTCAAAAATTTCAACTTAAGGAGTTTCTGTAGTGATTGTAAGGGGCGAAAGGAATCCTATTATATTTCTGCAGGGTTCCAACTACTGAACATGAAAAATTAACAGGTTTCGTTACTGGCGATACAGTGTTGCTATGCTAAACCATGTTAAAAAAATAAAAATTTTCAAAATATAATTAGAATTTAATAAAATTTTGTGAATGCATTCTTTAGTATTATACATGACAATACAAATTTTTTCAGACTTTTTTTCTAACCAGTTCTCGAGTAATTGAACATTGAAGTTGACGTGTATAAGCATAGCGTTTCCATATATATAAGTATATATTCCGTGCATAAGAATATTGCTTCAATTGTGAATTACTCGATAAATAGAGAGATGAAAAATTTGGAAAAAATTGTGTTTTTGCACTTGAGGTTGAAGAACGTTATCATCAAATTTCATCAATTTCTCAATACTTAGATCTTCCTACCGAAACTTCTTAAATACTCGGAGATTAAGGTGGTCCAAGGATCACCTGGATGCTACGAGAACGTCTCGAAGGATTTTGGTCAAAGAGAATACAAACCGCGCAAACACACGCACTCGAATACACACACGACCACGCTGGCTCGTAGGAAAAAATCAATACCTGGTTTTTCGTGGTGGAGCGAGAGAAGAATTTTCTTCTTCGGGAGCTGCTTCAATTTTTTTCATTTATTTTTCATCAGCAATGCCCTACGCTTATGGAATATTTTTTTTACGATTGTTCCTGATTTTTGCATTTTTCAGGTTTGCAGGTGCATTTTTCTGGACTCGCGGCAATTTGTCCCTTTGCGTAGAAATGGATCAATCGGGAGGCAGTTCTTCAGAGTTTCCGTTTGTGCTGACCGAATGGCAGTCAGAAAAAAATTCAACCACCTGATTGGCCGGAAGACGCAGCAAGATTTCCCTGAGCGCTTGTTCAAATAAAATGCAGGAACGCATCAGCATAGGGAGTGACGGTGAGTGTCATTCGATTTGACGTTCGATTTGACGTTCGTGGCATATACGACGGACCTACGATCATGATCACAGCAGAGGCCCAAAGGTTGTAATGTCCCCAGGCGTCAAGGGCAACCACCCTCCATGAGCAGCACTCCGGACGGTCACATAGGAGCAGCCACATGATCAGCAAAGTAGAGATAAGGTAGTGAGCATAAAGTGAAGGGACCAGCTCGTAAAAAAGGCAAAGATATACGAAGGGACAATAAAAAAATGTCCAAAACAAAATTGAAAGAATAAAACTCAGTGAATCCAATAAAAGCTCGTATCGATCTCCAGAAGACAGTGCGGGAATAAATTCGTTGAGCCACCAGAGTCGAGCAATCAAAACGAGGGAATATGTTAACTCAACAATTATACTGTTTCCGGCGAAGACTTGTATCAACAAAATGTTTCGTTCGCCATACTCAACGACAAAATAGTTCATACGACGAAAGTTTTCTTGATACAACAATTTTCTCGTGATGCAGATGAATTTTTGTCGTTGGCACGAATTGGAAAAGGCTAAAGACTGGGGGCGAATGACAGGTCCACACTGAGAAAAGAAATTTGTTGATACAACAAAATTTGTGTTAAATTAATAAATCCCGCAGTCACGGAGGACGAAAAAAATATTTTGTTCATTTTACAAAACAATTCAGTTACTTCAACTGCTGTGTCTTAACGATGTAATCATCGACATCAATAATACAAACAATCGGAGTATTTAGGATTTTGGACAAGAGTTCTAAGGGCATAACTCGTTCAAGGCGATACTTTTTATTGGTTTCCTTTTATTTATTTGTTTCTTATCGAGATGAACAGCACAGAAGACGTGGGATGAGTGTGCCAGGCCACTGTCTTCGAGCGTACAATCTAGGTCGTTGTGGCGACAGTCTATAGTTGGCGATGTAAAAGAAAACAAAAAAGTATAAGAACGAAGAGAGGAAGAGAGATGCGACATTTCTACATCAGGATCGTTCCGGTAATGCAAAAGCCTCTGACCCTGCCAGTCGACAAATATATCCATACCCACAAACACAGACAAGCTACTAAGCTCAGAAACTCCAGGAACGATAAAAGTTGTCATTCGATCCAACGAAATCCTTCAAATTGCCGCACACTTTTTTTTCTCATCAATCTGGTCCTCGTCTCGGAGAAAGAACGCTTTTACAATGACGAATGCATACATCATGTACGATTCCAATTTCCTCCTTCAGAATGGAACTTCGTGAAAAATGAAAAAACTGTTCAAATTCGTCTCGAAGGATTCTACAATTTTTTCTATACGAAAAGTTGCAAGGCCACATTTTCCTACATTACGATATGTTTTTTTAAAAATATATACACAAAAAACTATGACAAAGGCGTCACCCTCATGCCAGAGTTTATTTTCGATGGATATCTAAAGCGATGGAAGCTTTTGTTGTAGCGAAAATTTCAAAGGATTGTAAAGGTTAAATCGTTTTTTGTCAGAGTGACGAAAAACACCAAGAAATTCGCGAAACAAATGTTAAAATTCGTCATGAAGGATCCAATGATTTTCTTTTCAAGGAAAAATTTTCATATCTACATTTTTCGTCATTATTTATTTTTCATAGGCATAGAGGAATCGGAATAAAAATCAATGAGGTCGATTATGAGTGTGCACGAGGAATATGGCGACAAAGGAAAATCTTGCACGTTATAGTTTATTTTCGATGAATATCCGAAACGCTGGATGCTTTTGTTGGAGGTAAAATTTCAAAGAGTCCTAAAGGTTAAATCGGCTTTTCCTTGGATTGGTGAAAAAAGGGCAGAAAATTTTAAAATTTTGCATCGAAAAATGAACGATATCAACATTACTGAAATATAATTTTATGCAAAAACATAAAACTACAAAATTTAGTGGTGATCGGAAACTCACTCGTGGTTTTCTTCGTTGGCCAAGCAACGAATTTAGGAAAAGCTTTCAAAGATACAGAAAACGATAAACGGATAAGAAGAGATTGAAAGAATCTGCTTCGTAACGTGTTTTAGCGATCATCGTATCCGTATTTTCGACAAGCAGCCGATGTAATGAAATTTGTATATGAGGTCAAGCCCCTGTTGCCACTAATTCACATCGAAGCCCAAACATACTTAAGAAATTGGATTAAAACGGATTACCCGAAAGATTCCGCGATTTTACCGTCGAAACATTTTTCACCTCGCACCTTTTTCTTTTCACCAATTCTCCAAATGCCCGTACCAATCGGTACGCCCTCATGCGCCCACGGCCCTCCGCGAAAGGGTTTCCTTAAATAGTAATAAAAATAATAACAATAATATTTCGACTGAAATGTAAAAAACTACGTCCATCAGGTCCTTCCGCCCACTTTGGCAAATAACCATGGCCAATCGATTCCACATAATACCCTCTTATCGGAGGTGTAGAAACGATGAAACGATTTGGATTGCCCGGTCAGGGGAGCCATGAACGTCGGAGCCATGGGATCCGGGGCTCAGCACTCATTGGGATTTTTGTTGACATGGAAGAATGATAATGATCGTAATAATAACGATACGATCTTTCGGCTAGAGAGCAATGCTGCCCTGGAGCGATCAACATCCAGGGAGAGAATTCACGATGCGCCATGAACTTCTACGTTTTTATTGTAACGACTGACTGCTGTAGCGAGATTTTTATAAAAAAATAATCGGCTCGAGAATTGCGAATAGTATGAAAAAATTTGCTAAATTTTTATTGTGGGCTCGCAGTTTTTTTCGGAGGTTCCGATTATTCTCACGACACTGAAGAGTCTCTCTGTGGAATTTTGAATTGCTAGGCGACGTTTGAACTGAATTCCGAACTCCTGAACGCCATTGAACGTTCGAGGCATTTTCGCAGTTGGTTGAGTTTCAAAGAGAAAGCTGACAAGCAGATTTCCATTTTTCTCCAAAACCATGAATATTCCGATGGAAAGAAAATTCACAACTTCCATTGTGACGAAAGGAGAACGATGTGTAGTTTCGATTCTTCTTTGTATTTTGTATTTCATGATAATCGTCAAAGAAATCGGTTGATAAATCGAAAAAATGGTGTGTGTGTGTCTTTTTTCTTGATCTTTTGATGAATATTTTCAAATGCACTGCAATGTACGTTCCTTAAGGGGCTCCATTGAAAAACATGGTTTACTTACTCCTAAATATATTTCGAAATATTCATTGAAGGATGACACATGCTTCTTAGCCCAGCTCATGATTCTCAGCTCAGTTGTTTTATGTTTTTAATGCTTCACAATTCCGAAACTTCGCGATTGGACAAAAATCTGAAAAAATATAACCAACTTTGAAACTCAATAAACATTCCTCCTTAATAATAATTCAAAAATTTAGTCAATTCGAATACTTTTGAGAAATAACCAAACGATTTATTTCGAAATGAATTTGGAATCGAAATAAATTTGATGAAACGTTCGTTTCGTTTCGTTTCAAACGTTCATTGAAAGGAACAATTTTTGCTAACGATTTTTTAATGATTGCCGTCAGGAAAAAATGACTCTCAATAAGAAGGAAACGATGAAAAATCATCGGTCGAAAAATCAACGATTTAATTTGGTTAAAAAAAAAAAAAAACCATCCCAAATATTTTTATAAATCGTTGAAAATTTCGATTTTTTATATGAATTTTTTTAGCGCATCCGAGCTGGCTATTTGTTCCAGATTTTTGTTGAAAGTGCTCAGTAACAAAAATCTGAATTCCCTCAAAAATTAACCAACAAGATTTCTTCCAGGTTTGTCGCAATTTTTCGTCCTAAGGATTCTTCGGAGTCCGGAAAAGACTGAATGTTTCGAAATTAAAATTGCAGTCAATTGAAGGAACGTTGGAACTGTCATTGGTCTAATCGAGATTTGACGAACTCGGAGAATATTATGAGCGAGTGGAAGACCCGCGAGAAGTGGACGTGCATGTAAACCGAGGGTACACGATGCGGAATCGATCGTTTTAGCGCAATCGTATACCGTCGATGGATCAAGGAGAAATTGAGGCGAAAAGGGAGAGGGTGATCCGGGTCGGTTAACCAGAAGGGGATTTTCGAGGGCAGTGAGCAGCAGGGCGAGCTAGGAGAGTGGGAGGAAATACCAAAGCTATGGATACTACAATAATATGGATTCGGAAAAACAAGCATAAAAAGTGACCCGCAGTTTGCTCCGATGGCATACTCTCGCCTGGCATTGTAGACTTTCCCAAAACATTATTCCGCGATCATACGAAATTCAATACATCGATATTCCAATCAACTTTCTGCAGCAAAATCAACGATCTACAAAGATGCGAAATTCTAGTGTGTATCTCGATGAAAAAAACTTTGTTTCGGAGTTCAAAATGCTGAATCGTTGTTGATTAAGATATTACTATAACGAAACGACTTTATTTAGGATTCTTTCAAAATTCGGTATAAACGTTCTTGGCACCAAAACTAACGGTTTTCTTCTGTGAAGAAAAATTTTCTGACGGTTAGAATTTGAGATATTTAATTTCCAATTTTTTATTTTTACCATCTAAACGCGTGTAAATTAAAGTCGCATTTCTTTTGTTTTTTTTCTTGCAAGTTTTTAACGATAATTTTAGAAAGTCTCTTCGGAAGCAAATTTTAGTCGTTCCACTCGTAAATTTCGCTGACAGTTCCGTTACAAACCAAATATTCTGTCAAAATAACGAAAATTTTAAAATGATAAAAAAAAAATTTAGTTTACCGTGTTCAACAAAGTATCGACGATTTTTAACAAAATTAGAAAATTAAAAATAATTCCACGAACGAAGAACTTCTGCCTTGGAATACGGGATTCCCTGAGAACTGCGTTGATTTTCCAAAATTGTCAGATCTCACAACGACAGAAATAAAGGAACGATATCGATGTATGAAAAGCAAGTATGTAAACACAGTGTGAAGAAAAGCGGAGCAGAGAGTAAAGAAAACAGTGGAGAGTAGCAAAGTGTATGAGAGAAGGTCAAATATGAAAAGTTGAAGAGTGTAAAAAAAAAGCGTACGAAGAATGATGAAATGGAGGAGATTTGAGTCGGCAGAGGGTCGTCGTGGATAGGAAGCGTGACAGGTCGAAATAAAGAAGCGTTGCTTTCTAGCCTGGATGAAGGGCGATAGGAAAGCCGCCATCTTGGAGGCAAGAAACTGGGGGAAAGGGGTTAGCGAGAGGAGAGTCAGAGTGGAGAAGGGAAGGAGATTGCGGAGAGGGCTGATGGGTGGCAGAGAGAGAGAGAGAGAGAGAAGGAGAAAGTAAGCAGCACGAGCGGCGCCACCGGCGACTCCGAGCGCCCAATTCTGCGGGTTCGCGTCGCGATGTGGCGATGTGTTGAAAGCTACATAACCTACTAGAAGGGTAGATGGTGCTGCCTCTGCCGGGTTGATCCGTTAAAATGGGATAGAGAAGCGTTGCCGGGTATTGCGGAGGGTGAAGGAGAGAGCTACCGGGAGGCAGAGGGCGCGTAGGTCCGCGTTACGTTGGCCAAAGCTTAGGATTGAATGGTAGTTAAGGGGGAGTCGAGGGATAGAAAAGCGGTGCGGCGACGAGCGTGTTGTAGACGTTTGCGTGACGTCACGAATGAGGCCGCGGACGTTGCGGAAAAATGTTGTCATGGCGACGACACCATGGAACCTCTAAACAGGCAAAAACTTTTCTCTCTCCCTCAAAAGGAGGGACGAAGAATGAAAGTAACGAAAAAAAAGAACGCTCGTTCAAGAGCATTATCTTCGAGACTGAATCCATAAAAAAATGACGTTCCATTGAAAAGAATGCGACAATGAAAAAACCACGGGGACCTGATCAACGAGAATAACGAAAAAATACATGGAAAGATGACCAAAGAGGAAATGTATGAGAGAATTGAGTGTCGAGAGAAAAGCGGCTTTGACTTTGGCCTTTTCTTCATCCTCGCTCTGCCTCCCTCCAGCTCGTCCCTTTGCCTGCCTCAAACACTCGAAATCTCGATATATACCATCAACAAAGATCCACGAAGATTCATCCTCCTCGCGAATTCAAACCCTCTTGAATCTTCATTCTTTCGCAGCGTAAAATCAGTCCGAGTTGTGCCACTTTTCTTTCCGTACTACTTTCAATATTCATGTAGCAGTGTGTAAGTGTATAGCAGCGAGTTCCGGCTCTTCTGTTTCACCTTCGACCATGTACAGGGATTTTAAAGAATTGGGACGTTCCCGTTTCATTGTAACTCTCGAGCATTTAAACTCCAACGTTTCTGCTCGCGAACTCGATGTTCTGGAAGCTCGTCTCTTACATTATATGGAAATGATTTCCCTCCAAGGTCAAGAATCCTTAATATATTCACAAATAAATTTCACTCGTGACGACGCCATAAAAAATGCACGGGAATCCAGTTCGTGTCGACCGTCGCTTTCGTCAGTGTAAATCGAAACAGTCACGTGTTAAGGACGTTATATGGGCGACGGTCTAATCTAAATTTTTGTTTTCAGTTTTTCTTACATACTAAATGGTTTGCGAGCACAAGTTCATTAAAAAATGTTGTTACAAATTGACTAAAGGACAAGATACTTTAAATCCAAGATTCTCCGAGGTAATCTGTATTTGTTATATAATAAACAAAATTTCGAAAAAAATTTACGACCGATTTTTTTTAAAAACTAAATAAAGCTTCTTCGATGTTACATAAAAGTGTATGCAAAGTTTTAAGAGGCTTCACCATTTAGATATCGAAATATTTAATGTTGAAAATTGCAACTTTTAACACACGCTCTTATGAGAAACTATTGAACATTGTGATTTTTATAAATAAATGTCTCGACTTCTACATGGTGAAAGCTCTTAAAATTGCACGAGCTATTAGATGTCACTATTCTCTTTGTGTGGTGCAAATTTAAAGGAATTCTATCGATAGAAAATTTTGCATACAACGTCCTTAAGGTATTACTATCACGAAACGACTCCATTTAGGGTTCTTTCAAAATTTTTTATAAACGTTCTTGGCATCAAAACTAACAGTTTTTTCCTATGAAAAAAAATTTTCTGACGTTTAGAATTCGAGATATTTAATTTCCAATTTTTTATTTTCCCATTTAAACGCGTGTAAATTAAAGTCACGTTTCGTTGAAAAGTTGCAAGAAGAAAACAAAAGAAACGCAACTTGAATTTACAGGCGTTTAGATGGGAAAAATAAAAAATTGGAAATAAAATGTCTCGAATTCTAAACGTCAGAAAATTTGTCTTCAGAGGAGAAAACTGTTGGTTTTGGTGCCAAGAACGTTTATACAAAATTTTGAAAGAATCCTTAATAAAGTCGTTTTTCGACAGTAATACGTTAATTTTCACTCGTTCCCTGATTGACACGATGACGACTAAATGAAAACGTTCGAGGGAAACTCCACAGGCTTTTCGATACCATAATAATTATTATGACTGAAATACACGGGGCTTTTAAAATGAAATAAAAATATTAACAACATCGCGTGAGGAAAAATCCTAGTCAGCTCGAATCTGAAGGGAAAAGAAGAACGAGACTTAAGAAAATCATTTATAATATTTTAGAGCCACGATCGTTGAGCCGGTCTAGATGAGGCAAAACACATAGAAAGAGGAACGAGCACAAAACATATACGAGCAGAGAGAAAGGAGGAGAAACAGCCAGGGAGTTATCGATTGAACGTCATCGTCAGCACGCGGCCTTGTCACGACGTCCAACATTCGCTGTTATTTCAACGCGCATTGTCAATAATAAATTCTCAAGACCGGAGCTTGTGCGCGATCACTTTGGGGATATCTTTGAGGATACAGTGGCTTAAAGTGATACTCTTAAGCGAGGCTCAGATACCGTTATCGTTTTCTTTTTTCCGCCCTCTTTTCTCGTTACGTCGAGTATTTCAACGGTTCCGTGCGAAATGCCAGCAGCTACGAAGACTCACAAAGCGCAGGTTTTCGTGTTGTACCTCATCGAATTATGTAATTATGGGATCGATACCAAAGTAATAAATTATAAAGCAACTTATTTTTCTCATTTCCCATAAGCTCAGCAATCGTTCGGCTACGATATATTTACAAGGGATCCCAAGAGAGAAAAGAAAAGTCGGATTTACCAAATTAAGAAAATTGTTCAATATTTTGTTGAATACGGTAAACGCAATATTTTTGGAAAATTGCAAAATTTTCGAAATTAACGAGTGGAACGACAAAAATTTGCTTCCGAAGAGACTTTCTAAAATATTTCTTGTTGCAATGACACAATTTTTTGGGATTATTCAAACAAACGTTTAGTCGAACGTATCGAACAAAATATCCATCTTTTTCAACAAAATTTTGTTTTCAGTGCGTCATATTTACCGTGGAGTCTCCTCGATAAAAATGATGAAAAACTAGTTCAAATGGATAACTTTCCATTTTTTTACTGCAGTCACAGAAGAATGAATATCGAATTTCATTTATTTGTGTATTCTCGAAATATAATACGAATCGACGAGTTTTCCGCTGCGAATTCATCGCCATTCGTGATTCGTGAAAACTGGGAAACGATATTATCGAGTCTCAGAGAAAAAAAAAACCATTTGACGTTATTCATTTCGTGCGAGGTTACGAAAAAAATGATTCTCAAAACTCGCGAGGATGCACTGTAAATGAAATTTTGTCGAACACGGTAAACTAAATATTTTTTTATGGTTTTCCAAAATTTTCGTAATTTTTGCAGAATATTTGGTTTCTCACGTAAAATTTACGATCGGAATGACAAAATTTTGATTTCCGAAGAGATTTTGTAGAATATTTGTTGGTGCAATGACAAAATTTTCAGGAATATTCAAAAAAAAAAATTTAGTTGAATGTATCCAACAGAATAACCCGTCCGAAGTTCCCGTCCTTGAAAAGTTAGAAAAGTCCACTTTAGTGTTAAGCGGAATTGTGCTGAAAGAATTGATCAAGTACGAGATCTTTCCCCTTGAGCAGCCTCGGGTGTGGTTAATACTTGGTTGGGTGACCGTTCAGTCGTTTATTAGCGTTTGCGCATCGATCCCTGAACCAAAGGCAGTTTTTCTGGCTTTCCGATGGCGCTGACCAACCGGAGCTCAATAAAAATGCTAGTTGGAGTTGCCATTGGCCTTTGACCTAATGCGATGTGATAGTTCATCGGGGAAACCGTGGCTGCGACTGTTTGGCCATGACTGGCAAGCCCGCCACATATTGTGGGCAAATGAAAAAGAAGATTTTTCCCAAAATGAATAATAAACATGAAAAATCAATCGAAGCACGTCAGACAGCAAAACATGTTGTTGCCATTTCGTGTCAACCACAAATGTCGACATCGCGCTCGATCTTCTTGCCGGTAAAGTGATCAAAGTAATGCAACGGCTCGCGTTGCATAAGATCAGTCACAAAACCGTAAAAACATTTCCAGCAACAAAATTAACACAAGTTTTCGAAAAATTGCCAAATGCGTTTGCCCTTAACGTCTTTGAATAATAAAAAAAAAATTAATCACGCAGAAAAAAACGAGAAAAAGTTTATAAAAATAGAAAATTTCTAAACAGTGTCCACCAGTCGATGAGAAAAAATCACTCAATTTCCTAATTACAACTTTTTGTTAGTTTATTTTGGTAATTCAGAGAATGATCGTACGTATTATTGTTTTTGAGACTTTGTCATTGTGGAACACTCGGTACACGTTTGAGAACATAATGCACGTGGAAAATAACACGTTTGTGGAAAAAGACGACGTCTGACGATGTTGTGTCATTGCAGCGGACGGAAATAAGATAACCATTAGTTGGAATCGTGTGCCGTTTTGCCGATGCCAAAGTGACGCATTAAAACATAGTTCTAATGCCGCAGTGTCCGTCGTACTTGCCTGGCTCGTGTCAGCACATGAATCCGTTTACCGAGCTTCGAGCAAACTGACACGGTCTGTACCATGTATAGCAATGCAAACGGTAGCGATGTACACGTTCCAAATTTATACAATAAATAAACAATAAACAAACAGCACGACCCATATAAAAACTTTGCAAACTCGGATTTTGATTTTTCTATCATTTTACACTGATCTTTTGGTAACTTATTACCTATCACAAAATGACTTTATCTAAGATTCTTTCAAAATTTTGTACAAACGTTCTTGGCACCAAAACTAAAAGTTTTCTCCTCTGAAGAAAAATTTTCTGACGTTTGGAATTCGGAATATTTAATTTTCAATTTTTTATTTTTCCCATCTAAACGCGTGTAAATTCAAGTTGCGTTTCTTTTGTTTTTTTCTTGCAACTTTTTAACGAAACGTGACTTCAATTTACATGCGTTTACATGGGAAAAATAAAAAATTGGAAATTAAATATCTCGAATTCTAAACGTCAGAAAATTTTTCTTCATAGGAGAAAACTGTAAGTTTTGGTGCCAAGAACGTTTATACAAAATTTTCAAAGAACACTAAATAAAGTCGTTTCGTGATAGTGGGTTTTTTTTAGCGAATTTCTTCTTTTTCCGTGGTACCAGCCCTATTGGCTGGTATTTTTTCATTTGTACATAATATTGAAATCGATGATAATAGCGGAAGTAACGAAAGAAACGAATGGGCGTCGTTAATGTTATCGGAAATGAAATAAAAATAAAATTTCGGTTGGGTTTAGAAAAACTTGTAAAGTTGATTAATCGGTACCTGGAATTTCTATGAAAATACTTTTCCAATCGTTAGTTATTTGGTTTTGTGTCATGGTTATTCGAGGCTTAGTTCAACGAATGGACTGAATTGTTCTTCCTCAGTCTTCCAAAATTTTGAAAGAACCCTGAATGGAGTCGTTTCGTGATAGTAATACCTTAAACGAATGAAAAAAGCCAATGATTCTTTTATGAGAATTCGAAAAATTTCGGACACTAAGCTGATGATTCCCTCGACAAGGGACTTCCATATTTATTCCGAATTAAAACAGCCATGACTTGTCATTCAATACAATAACAAAAAAGTGGGCTTTTGTTTAAACATTTAAAATGTTGAGATAAAATTTTTAAGGCTTCTGAAAAGCAATATTACTTCCAGCTTCGTTGTAAAGTTTAAAAAGTCTATCCAGTCGCTGCAACACCGAAACGATGTTGAAAATCTTGTGTTTTTTTTTTTTTTTTAATAAATTAAGGCCATTGGGTGGAGTTTGAACGAGTCGGAATGAGAGTGTGTTGTTTAATTTCGTAAATGGATGCGTAGCGAAGCGCTTCATTGGCTGTACGTGTTGGGCACGTGGCTTTTGTGTTTTCGTGTGACTTTACATTTCATTTGAATAATTCGTTTCACAAGTTCTCGTTGTTGAGTCTTACAAGTCCATGAAGCTCGTCAAAAAATGATTAAGTTCGTGAACAAAATAAAAATCGGGACATGAAAACATGAAATTCTATAACGTTGGTAAAGAGAGCAGTGCCAATTAATTTTTTCTGCATCAGCTGATCGAAAAAAGTGACGAATGGCGTGATACGAATTGCTGGAGAGCAAGAAGAATTTTGAATTGGAATGGGCGCGCTACATTTTTGCTTCAGACTCATTCGTATTGCACTTGGAAAAGCCGACATAGAAAAGCCGCGAGGCGCGATATTATAATCACGCTTTCGGAGGACCGGGAGCTCGAATCACACACTCGAGAGGTTGGTGCATACGTGTCTCGGTGTCCTCGCATTGAGAAAAGAAATTTGTTGCTCCAACAAAGCCCGCGGTGACGCTGGGCGAACGAAATATTTCGTTCGGTAATTATTTTTTTTCTCAGAACAATTTTATTTTCTCAGTGTCGGAGAATTAGAAACAAATTATTTCTGAAGATGGCGGAAAAAAATGGAAGTAAAAAAAAAGCTTCGGCAGAGACTCGTATTGATTAACGCTTCCCGTTCCTTTCTTTTTTTTTCTGTCGCGACTGATAAAGCTCGATATAACGTTCTTCGTTGCCTGCATTAAACAGCAGTGTAAACTCTGCACATAGCTAGTCGAGCATGTGGAGGAAATAACCACGTGTTCGTGTGTATATATTTATAGCCATGCAAGACCTGCAGCGACGACGCGTCTGAGTTTCGATGAATGGAAAATCGAAACAATCGAGAAACATGGATTTAAAAAAACAACGACTGCGACAACAACATGCACTTGTTCCCTGTGTGTATCCGAGAAAAGGAGCATTTTAAGGACGTTGTATGGCGACGATCGAATCTAAATTTTTGTTTTCAGTTTTTCTTACATACAAAATTGTTTGCGAGCCCAAGTTCATTAAAAAAAATTGTTACAAATAGACTAAAGGACAACATACTCTAAATCCAAGATTGTCCGAGAAAATCTGTATTTGTTATATCATAAACAAAATTTCAAAAAAATTTAACGACCGATTTTTTTGAAAAACTAAATAAAGCTTCTTCGATGTTGCATAAAAGTGTATGCAAAGTTTTAAGAGGTTTCACCATTTAGAAATCGAAATATTTAATGTTGAAAATTGCAACTTTTAACACACGCTCTTATGGAGAAACTACTGAAAATTGTGATTTTTATAAATAAATATCTCGACTTCTACATGGTGAAAGCTCTTAAAATTGCGCGAGCAATTAGATGTCATTGTTCTCTTAGTGTGTCGCAAATTTGAAGAAATTCTATCGATAAAAAATTTTGCATACAACGTCCTTAAATTTACATTTCAAATCAAAATGCCATAATTATTATATCGAAGTTTATTTCAAACATTTCGATCAAGATGACAATGCATAATAATGATTCTGTTAAACCAGAGAAATGTTCATGAATTTTTCATTATAAAAAATTCATTTCCAACTTTGATAGCTCCTTGCGGAAATATTTTGACAAAGTGTCGTTTTTGTTTAAACTCGAAATTGTTATTCAAGTCTTCAAGTCGTTGCAGGCTATTCTACAAATTTTCTTCTTGAAGACTTGTGAAAAGTCAAATGCAACGAGGAAGTTAAACTGTCGGGCAAATTGTTAATTAGTTACAGAATAAACGAAGAGTTTTAAATCCCTTTTGATTGGATTTGTTTTTCTTTTTTCCTACGAGGATTTTCAGGCGACAGTCTGTGAGAGCTTACGAAGATTTTAATTTTGCAATATTCCCAAGAAACGACGAATTGCTTCGATGGATTGTAGAGGAATCGTTAGGCCAACATTATTAAAGAATTTTTTCGAGTCACGCAGGATTCTCGCCTCAGTGAATAAGGAAACGATTAAGCTTGGAGCTCTGTTATAATAAGGGGTTCAAAGTATAAAAAGAAAAAGAAAGCTCGTCCGAGAAACGAGAAATAAAGAGAAAGCTATAGGATCTCTTCTGCAGCGAGGGAAGCAGGAGGGAACGAACTGGAGCAGAGAAGAGAAAAAAGACGAGGAGAAAATTTAAAATTCGCGATTGTGAGGTCGGTGGAGAGGTTGCCGGGGGCAGCTGCTGGGTAACGCGATGGAGCAGTAAAAGCAAGCACACGTATACTGTAGCTATTGCCTGGGGGCTGCGCAACGGTGCGGTGCGCTACTGCTGTAGTTACTATCAACATAGATATGGGATGCATGCGGAATACGGAACAACGAGACCAACCAGACTTCGTACAAAACCAAACTCGCCCCAAACTCGCATACATATATAATTTTTTCTCCTTTTGCACAATTTATCTTAAAAAAAAAAAAATAAAAAATAAAAATAAAAAAATAAACAAATGACTTTTGAAAAGGGCGATGCACTTTTTTAAAAAAGCAATGCGATGAAGCGATGAATCTTTGCAAACATTCGTTTTTTTTGAAAATTGGAATGACTAGTGTTAATTTTCTGAAATCGTTCCAAAAATAACCGTCACGACGTGATTTTTATTGTGAAAACTATAAAGTTTGATAAAAATTGAGATTTTGCTGCAAAATTCAAGTTGCCATTTCTATCGTTCTTGGGCGTCATTTGTCTATAATTCATCTATCATGTAAAATCGTGTCAATTTCCAATTTCCACATTATGGATTTCAATTAATGCACAAAGTCGATTAAATGTTCCAGCAAATTTCACTTCGTCAGTGAAAAAATAAAGATTATGTCAGACGAGCTAATTAAAAAAAATAACGAAGTGAAAAATTCCAAATTGCCCTGTCCCTACTAGAAATTCAAAAACTGCAAAAAATCTTGTGAATTTACAATTTCCACATTATGGACTGTAATTAATGCAACAAAGTCGATTAAATGTTCCAGCAAATTTTACTTCGTCAGTTTTCAACGTTTTACGATTTGACACCGTAAAAAAACTGGTTTGATGGGACTGTGCAATTTGTGACACGAACGATGTTTCGATGAAGGAATATGCTATTTTTGTCGCAAGAGAAAAAACGAAATTTTCCTGTTAGCTTTGTTCCGAGTAATGACGAAACGTCTGCAGAAAAGAAAAGAACGTTGTTCGCAAATGAAATGAAACAGCAAGCCCATGAAAAATAAAAATGCTTTAAACTACAAAATAGCTCGAAAGATCGATTAAAGAAGCGAACTTTGTAAGTGGCAAAGTAATTCAGAAGTCGCAATAGCAAATTTGTAGCAGTCGAGTCATTTTTTTTTTTTTTTCCGGGATTTAACTAGTCGCCCTCCAAACCGCACGTTGAAATTTTCATGTATTAATATAAGTAGGCTAGGCGGCGAGTATATGGAAAGGAGTGGAGCGAGAGCTTTCAAAGTTCGCTTTGCCTTTCACCTCGGCACGTAGAACAACAGTATAACGTTTCTGATATTATATTCTCAAAGTTATAGTGGTTGCATTAATATCGACCTAGAAGGAATAAGTAAAATCGCGTACAGTGCGAAAAATATTAAATTTACCAAAAATAAATGAATAAAAAAAAGAAAAACAAAAAAAAACAGTAACAGAGATGGTGTAGGAAAAAAGTTTGAGTGGATCGAGACTGTGATTTGTGGAGTTATAGGTTCATCTTCATTTTATTTAAATTTATGATCAAGCCCAACCGAAATATTTGTGTTTCGATAAAAATGTGATACGTTAATGATGTTTGCATCGTTGGAACGCAACGAAATTCTGTATGTTCTTCGACATACCTCAAAATTATTATTCAATATTTGCTCTGGACAATAAAACGATCCTCTTTTCCGACCGAAAAACTCAATCGAGACGAAATATTGCCATGATTTTTAAAATTCTATAAATTATGGATGGAAAAAATATTTTTCGTTGAATCGCAACGTTGCAAACTCCAGAGTCATGATACGTTACGATGCTCGTTTTCTTCTACAGATTGCGCGAATTCGAGCATCAGAAAAACTCCTTTCACGATTTCCTTTACATCAGGCATGCATAGCGGTTGGATGAACGAGCAAAATTTCGATGTGTGTACGAACAAATGAACGAGGGAGAAGGGAAATCTTCGAAAAAAAAAACAAACAAAAAAATGTATTAAATAAAATATTAGGGAAAATATTTGATTCTGCTCTCGTAGATTTAGTTTTTAACCATTTTTAGTTTTTACCATTTTTTTCAAATTTTTCGTCTACATAGTTGTCGAATAATTGAAGTTTACAATATGCAAAAGATATACCTATATATATCTGAATGCTATGCTTATGCATGTAAACTCTATAGCGTCCAATTACTTGAAAGATATGTAGAAAAAAAATCTTAAAAAATTTGTATATTCATATTTAATACTAAATCTTTATTTTTTCGAAGCTGGATGCCAATGAGGTGAGAGTTTTGTTAGGCGAGAGAGTATCGGAGCTGGAGAAATTTATTTGATTAGTTGAGGCGATTAGAGTTGGGCAGGCGCGACACGCGGCAACAAAGTAACGGGCACTGTTATTGTACAGACAAACGCAAGCTCCGAGAATACCTATATAAGTATATTCGTGGTAGAGCTTTGTAGCAAAGGGCCAGGGGGTGTCCTCGGGCAAGTAGCGCACGAGAGTAGGCCAAGCTGCAGCCAGCACCGCCGCACAGACTGCGACACACATGTCGACTTTTCCCTCCCCTTTCTCTCTCGTACGTGTGAGAAGGAAAAAAGAAACGTTCGCTCGTTCGTATGCTGCTTTTTTTTCTTCATATTCTGCTATACAGTGTTTTACACACTGACACGTGCACACCTTAGAAAATCGACGCCTTGGCAAGCCCGCAACTTTAGGATTCGTATATTCGTCAACTTCGTAATTATGACAATTTAATTAATCGCACCCTGAGCGATAACTAATGAGAAAATCTCGATCGAGGAGTTAGGACGAAATTTCCAGATCGAAAAGTGAAAAAAAAGGATTAATTGCAACATAAAAACGTGGAAATTCGTTCGCCAGCAGTGAATTTGTTACCGAGAGAAATCTCTGCAGTGGATTTTCGGAAAGAGACAACGACGAGAAAAAAATTGAAAAATGATACACAGCGATTCGTAAATCGTGTTACCGTATCGTACAATATTTCGTGTCCGCTTATGGATCCATTTACGCGCCAAACATGAATAACGATTCGACCCAGTTACTTGTACTTTTCCGCACAGTAGTTCCAAGCCCCGAACCCCTTGGCCCCCGAGGTATGGGGCTCTGTGAATTTCTGTTAGTGACTGCGTCCTTGCATGAGTGTGCACACACCGCAGTCGCACTTTTACGTTTATTCTGCTCGATTTCATACACTGCGCGAAAAGAACGGCTGCACCTTTTTCTCGGTGCGAACGTACCGAGCAATACGCGACTGCCTGGGACGAGCAATTAGAAGTTAATGATAACTGTCTTCCGGTCACTGACCTGCTTTTTTATCGGTCGTTCGCGATGGAGGAATAATGAAAATTAATCGAACGAGAATCCGACGGTGTTTTTCTCATTTTTTCAAATAACTAATCAGTCGAAATTCTTCATAGATCGTCCAACCTTTTTTTTACGGTTTTTCAAAATTAGTATCGGTGGAATTTTTTATTCTACGTGGAGGCTTTCCGGCTTTTAGAATCGACCGCCATGAGTTGGCGATGGGCGTGAGAGGGATGGCTGCGAATTCGAAAAGTGAAGAATTTCTACATCGTTCGTTCGATGGGAACGAAAAATTTGGAGCAGTCGGTTCGACTGAAACTTTTTATTCCGATCGATTAATAGGGTAAAACACCCGATAGTCAGCCAGAAACCAATAGTCGGCCTTACATGAGTGCGAAGAGTGGAAAATATATCTTTCGTACTCTTCCCACTCATACAAAGAATAGGCAGAGGCCGACTACAGGTTTCTGGCTGAGTACTGGGTGGTTTACCCTACGGAAAGATTAAGTTTCGAAAATTTGAAACCGGGTTCGTCTGACTGATCGAGCCCTCAAGTCCATCAAATCGTCCTTCCCTTTTCGTTCTTTTTCTTCGTTCCCCTAATTTGCCTGCCATTCAAATTTTTCGTTCTTCTGCGAATCTCCCAAATTTTCTGACGTGTCCGGAGAGAATTTAGGTCTAGAATTTACTCCTTAATTTTTCGTTTATTTTAGCGCCTTGAAAACTTGTTTCGTTTCCTCCTCAATCCATTTCTTTTCACCTCTTCTATTAACTCTGTTTATTATTTATTTTTCCTGCCCGCTCACACACTAAAATGCGTTTTTCATTGTCCTTTGCCCTTTCTTTTTTTTTCCCTCTCTTCACTTCTCTCGCTCTCGCGTTAGTATCTCGTCGATCGTCGTTGATATTGTGCGATAAATTGTCTATTCCGTACATAAGAGACAAGACTGTACATAACGAATAGAATGTCGATTAATTATTGACACGATTGATAATTCATAGAACACGTTGTAAATGAAATTTTGTTAAAAAAATAGTCGATATTTTATTGATCACGATAAACTAAATATTTTTTGATAATTTTCGTTATTTTGTCAGTATATTTGGTTTCTAACGGAATAGTCAGTAAAATTTACGATCGGTCCGACCAAAATTTGCTTCCAAAGAGACTTTCTAGAATATTTCTTGCTGCAATGACACAATTTTTAGAATTATACAAAAAAAAAAAAAACGTTTAGTCAAACGTATCGAATAAAAAATCGATTTTTTCCAACAAAATGTTGCTTTCAGTGCAATGTTACTCCGCAAAGACGGAATATTGTGTATATCTCATATTTGATAAACTTAATTCTCGACTCGCCTCATACATGTTAATCGATAGACTAGAAAGCTGAATAATCGAAGGCGGCTTCGTAATGGAATTAAGGATGTTGAGTACCTATGAAATTTGTTAATGTTAATCGTTCGATAAATAGCTTCTTAATCGTCGTGAAATTTGTACACGACCTCGTGAATACTTCATTTAAAAACATGCCAAATTTTAATAATTCTATCATCATTACTTCAACCACCTTAAGGTGATCTAGCAGTCCGATGAGTGCGAGAGAGATAACCAAAACGTAGATACACGTTTTTTTTCTCAGAGACCCTTCATATTTTGAGAAAAATAAAAGTTACAACTTCTTCTCTGGTGAGATGGGAACAAGGTGTAACTAATATTTCTCTTGAAAGTCTCTCCAAATAAAACGTGTAGGGGGATTTTTACCGAGCGAGCAAGCGATAAGCCTTAAGGGTTGAAATGAAAAAAGATAAGAAAATTGTGAAAATTTGGTATGTTTTCGTATGAAGTATTTAAGAGGTCGTGTCAAAATTTCACAAAGATTAGGAAGCTCTTTATTGAAAGATTCACATTTTGTTAAGAATAATTTATTAAACAAAGAGAAAAAATATTTATTAATATACTTCGTTTTGTTTCTGTTGCTTTCGGTATATTGTAGATATTAAAAAATTGAGAGGTCAAAAAAAAAACTTATCGCAAATTTATACCAGTTTCCATAAGACTACGTTTGACTACATTTAATTTATTAATGTTAATTGTTCAATAACGAGCTTCCTAATGGTCTTGAAATTTTGACACGATCTGTTAAATACTTCATACAAAAATATACCAAATTTTCAGAATTTTCTTATCATTTGCGATTTGGGACTCAAAATCCTTAAAAATAACAGAGCAAAAGTAAAATGGATGAAATAAACAAGTGAAAAGTTTTTTTCTTCAGCTCTTTTGTCACTGGATGAAGCAGCGTTTCCTCTTGCCTACATCGAGGAGGGTAAGACCAATTAATTAGCAAGTAGTAAAACGCGATAGACTCATATATTTTTTCATACAGAGACGTTCCATGTGTGCCTCGAGTCTGTACGTGTGTTTTATTTTTTATTCTTTCTTTTGCAGCCCCCTCGCATGTTGCGCGGAATGGGAAACTCGCAGGCCGTGACACTTGCCCTTTTGCTGTACTGCTTCGTTCTTATTTTCTTATGTATATAAATATATATCGCCAAAGTGTAAATAGCGTACAGGTGACGTGGGAAAGAGGCGTTTTCCACGGGTACTCCCGCAGATACATCTCCATTATTATGTTGTTCTTATCATACAAAGACACACATGAACCGCGAACACATGGATTGTGCAAAACAAAAGAGCCTACACCTCGAATCCCTTCAATTGTGCCACATACTTTTTTTTTAATATCCAAGCATTGCCAAATACGACTGCGTGTAAAGCTTTCGAGAGGCAAAACTATACAATGGACTACTTTTTTCAACTTTTTTCTCTAAAACGTCGTCCGCCTCAACTTTTCAAAAATTAGAAGAAAAAAAAACGAAATAACATAATGGAAGCCAACTTCGTTATGCCACGCGAGTAACAAAGTGTCAGAAATTACACGAATTAGATTTTCTGGTTCAAGGTCAAAGGGTCCGTTTTCGTTTATCTCGTTTGTGGGTCGTTTACCAACTTTTTTATGCTGTCGAATTCCGTTTTTCCGAAATCTTGAGAGTCAAAAAGACGAACGATAATCTAAGGATGATTTTGTTTATTTGATGGATCGAATTCAACGATTTTCGATTAACTATCGAAGTTTCCAGAGTTCGAAACATTTGGAGAATTACTTTTTCTCCACATTCGAACGATCTCGACTTGAGCATGACAATTTGAACCGAATTAATTACTCGCGAAGTTTGTTTTTAAGGAAGTTCGCTACACACAACAATGTGTAGCATAGGAAAATTCGAAATTATTAGAATTTAATAAAATTTGGTGAGTTTATTTTATAATATTAAATATGAATATACAAATTTTCTAAGATTTTTCTTCTACACAGTTTTTGAGTAATTCACCACTAGAGTTTACATGCATAAGCATAGGATTCAGACATATATAGGTATATCTTTAGCATATTGTAAACTCCAATTATTCGACAACTATGTAGACGAAAAATTTGAAAAAAATGGTGTCATCGTATTTGATGCTAAAGAACGTCATCACCAAATTTTATTAACGAGGTTGGCTACACACAACAATGTTGCCATGTTAAAAGCATAGGAAAAATCGAAATGATTAGAATTTTATGAAATTTGGTAAGTATATTCTTTGGTATTAAATATGAATATACAAATTTTTTAAGATTTTTCTTCTACATAGTTTTCGAGTAATTCAACACTAGAGTTTACATGCATGAGCATAGGATTCAGATATATACAGGTATATCTTTTGCATATTGTAAACTTCAATTATTCGACAACTATGTAGACGAAAAATTTGAAAAAAATGGAGTCATCGTATTTGAGGCTAAAGAATGTTATCACCAAATTTGATAAACTTGTTATCATATTGTCGTATGTAGCCAACCTCCTTAATCAAGGTTGACAAAAAATTGTTTGCAAGTTGACTTTGTCAAAGAAAATTTAATGGGAAAATTGAAAAATATACATGCACGTATTGCTGCTTGTGATATCGCGTGCATCTAAAATAAATATTTATCGAAGGTTGGAAGCTCGTTGTTTTCTATGATCGAGAACTCGCTGGCGTACAATGGCACGGCTAGCCCATTTGTTGTCGAATTGAACGACGAAGCAAGTGAGAGTGTAACCCAAAGAATGGGGAGCCTGTCTGTCAGTCTCTCGGTCTCTGGGTGCGTGTGTGTGTGTGTGTGTATGTGCAAGTGCATGCGATCGAACGTGTCCTTCATAATATAGGTACATGGTTCGCGCGGAGGAGTGTGACATTTCGCCTCTTTCCTCTCCTTCATTATTACCTGTTCCCCGGCTTCGGTTTGCACCAGATTGTTGAACCCTATTTAGGCTGAGCTTACTTTGTTTCCCTTTAGCTTGTTGACCCACAGACCTTCTTTACTATCGTCTCGACCGAGCTCCAACGCGTAGTACTCGAATCTATTGATACAAAATTGAAGTCAAGGACCAAACTACTTTCGATATCACATCCCATATGGGCGTTTTACTTTTTTTTTACTTTTTCTCTGCAATCTAATTGCACGGATTTGGATGTACATTGAAGAGTTTTTATTCGAGTTTTCAAGTACCACGTGAACGAAACGCGAGGCATATTCGTGCTGACCTACTTCATGAAAAACATTCTCTCACCACAGCACACTGGCTCGCGAAAAATAACAAATATCTGGACGTTTTTTTTTTTTATATAAATAACATGCACGTATTTTGCGTGGGATATACTTTCTGGACAAACTTTCCAACGACGATGTTAAACGCGTTCTTAAAGTTTTTATAGCCTCTCTCTCGCTCTCTTTCTTTCTGGGGCTTTTCCTGACGTTCCGTCTCTAGCTGTTATGCTCTCTACACGTGGATCGAATATACACAACAATTGTCTGTAACGTGTATCGGACTTGAAATGGAAAATATCGGACAAGGAATATATAAAAAGCTTTGTAGGGAAGGAGCCTCGATGCAAGACGGTCTGAACCGTTTGGCGAATGACACTGAAGTTTGGATCGTTGGAATATACAATGAAAATAACATTTTTTATTCGTTATTTTGATAATTAATTTTTTTTTTATAATTAATTTTTTGATAATTAATGCGATCTTTTCAATTTTTCTTGTAAATTCAGGTTTTCAATGGCAAAGAAGACTGTCCCATTATCGTTGACAAATACTTTATGAAAATTTTGTGCCCTGTTAAAAAAAAAATAATCAGCTTTCGTTGCATTCCAACGATGCGAACTTCAACATCGTTTTGGCGATCAATCAGCATTCGTAGACGAAAGAGTGGAATATCAACGATCTAGAGCTTTCGTCGATGTGCCCAATGGAAAACAGTAAGAACACGAGGAAATGCGGTTATCTCTTCATCTTTGATAGATCCAAGTTAAATTGTTTTTACGATCCTTTTGAAAGAAAACGCTATAAGCAATCAGTCAGCCATGATAAACGAAAAAATTGAATATCGACGATCTCGCGCATTTGCGTCTATATGTGCCCAATGGAAAATAGTAAAAATACGAAAAAATACAATATCTTTATCTTGAAAAAAGTGCAAAGGACGTCGCTTCCGCGATCATTCCAAAAAAAAAACGCTTTAATCTGGATTTTCGAACAGCAATTTTTCAATTATTTCTGACATTTCATTGTCCATTTTTCCATTTGGAAAACTTGACAGGAAAAATTAGCAACCATCAAAAATAAATCAAAAACTTCGAAAAGTGCGATTAAGATAATATAATAATAATAATTGTTGAAAATTGTTATAACGAAAGCAAATTGCATAATTGGCCGAAAATATATCGTGAGATTGCGGCCCGGGTAGAGGAAAAATATTCGAGAAATGAAAAAATGGCGTCTCTGAAAATCTGGTGAGTTGCGATACCATGACCGAAGCAAGTAGAAAAACGTCGTTTGGTCAGCCTCAACCCAACCAATAGAGCAGCAGAGAAATCTTTAAAAAACGGAAGCAATTCTACGACGGTAATGGAATTAATTCCAATTAATTAATTAATCGATTAATTGATTAATTAATTGGAATTAATTTTTATTAATTCCAAGTCCACGTTAATAACAATTTTTCATTATATTTCTAAAAACCATGTGTAGCAACTTTTGTCAGGCCTTTTGAAACGCAGCGTTTGCCCCAGATTCTCAAGAAAACTGTTTTTGTGAATATTGCAAATGAAGAAACCAACAGGGCCAAATAGTGAATTTTTCTTCGACGATTACGTAAAAATATTTTGAAATGCTCGTGTTGCAGAAAAATTGAGTGCATCCCGGAGCTCACATCACGTTGACGATCGAGAGCATTATTTCACGCAGTTGATTGCAAACATAAGTATAGTGTTATAGGCGGAAGTGTGAATTGCGAATGAGCGAGTCTGAAGGACGGAAAAGGTTCTTGAGAGAGTGGCAGGCTCCGTAGCTCTGAACGAGTGAGACGAGACAAGAGTGTGCAGAGGACCGGACAAAGTTCACTAATGAAGCTCGGCGTGGCCTCGGTACGCTCAACGATGCCGAGTCAGATGGTTAGTGGATGGATGATGGGGTGGGGGTGTGGACTCTGGTGCATACACCCGCGGGGCTTTCGCGATTGTGATTCCTTGCTTGGCACAGCGCGAGGATCAATTATACGACAGACGATGTAGCACGAGCAAGCAATTTCTACTTGTACTCGGTCTGAATCGAACAATTTGTCGACTGCTACCGCCTCGAAAAACATTTAATATCTGACTGAAAAAAAAAATTTGTTGGAAAAGATGGATATTTTGTTCGATACGTTTGACTAAACGTTTTTTTTTAATAATCTCAAAAATTGTGTCTTTGCAGCAAGAAATATTCTAGAAAGTCTCTTCGGAAGCAAATTTTTGTCGTTCCAATCGTAAATTTTACTGACAATTCCGTTAGAAACAAAATATATTGCGAAAATAACGAAATTTTTGAAATTATCCAAAAATATTTAGTTTACCGCGTGTTCAACAAAATATCGACGATTTTTAAGAAAAATTTCATTTCCAGGGCTTGTATGCGTCACAGCGCAGGAAAAATCGCTGGTTGAACCTTTTTTCGAAATATTTAATAATATTTGCAAAATGAACAGCGATCAAAAAAGCAGAATTATTCCTGCGTTGAGCCTCGTAGGTTGATAACGACGTTGTATGGCAACTGCCAAATCTAAATTTTTATTTTCAGTTTTTCTTACATACAAAATGGTTTGCGAGCCTAAGTCGATTTAAAAAAGTTGTTACAAATTGACCAAAGAACAACATACTCTAAATTCAAGATTCTCCGAGGTAATCTGTATTTGTTATATAATAAACAAAATTTCGAAAAAATTTAACGACCGTTTTTTTTTGAAAAACTAAATAAAGCTTCTTCGATGTGACATAAAAGTGTATGCAAAGTTTTAAAAGGCTTCACTATTTAGAAATCGAAATATTTAATTTTTAAAATTGCAACTTTTAACACACTCTCTTATGAGAAACTACTGAAAATTGTGATTTTTATAAATAAATATCTCGACTTCTACATGGTGAAACCTCTTAAAATTGCACGAGCAATTGGATGTCACTATTCTCTTTGAATGGTGCAAATTTAAAGGAATTCTATCGATAGAAAATTTTGCATACAAAATCTCCTTAAGGGCCTACTCGATCGCTTCGACCGAAATTTTTCCCCCACTCAGTTCGATCGAGATCGTAGTTACGATAAGAAAAGACTGGAAAATGCAGAATTATTTTCCATCTACATTTGCGGATTATTAAGGGCCTACCCGAGCGGTTGAGCCCAAATTTTTTCCCCGATTCGTTTCAACTGAAACTTTTTTCGCAATTTATTATATTTACGATTCGAAGGAGTTGGGAATGCAGAATTGTTACTCCCACGTTGCTACCATTGCTCATTATTAAGATGATGAATCAGTCACTGAACCTCACCTCGGATTTTAAAAATTAAAATTCTTCGATGTCGTTTGACTAATCAGAAAAAGACTCTGTCAGTGTACGCAGGATGATGGCAAAGATGCGCCGACGGGGGCTTTTTTAAATTAGTGAAATCGTGTCGAAAATATTCAATTTACCTTAAGGGCCTATCCCCAGTTCAACCCCATTGTTTCTTTCCACTCAATTGTTTCTTTTTTTCATTCCTTCGGCCAGTTGCGCGAATGCAAGCAAAATAACTAAAAATCAAATGCACATTTTCTGACACTCGCTCGATATTTCAATCAAACGATAAATTCCCACCTCATTTTCTAACGACGAGAGAAAACCGACGTGTACCTTTTCCATTTCTCTAAATACCAAACATGTCCAAAGAAAATTTGGCATGAAAATTTATAAAAAATGATGAAAAAACAATTTTTTCTGTCGTCCTGTTGGAATGAGACATAATTCGATAAGATCGTGAGCTCACTGCGTAGTAAACGAAATATGGAGTCGGGTATGCTTATCCATACACTCACTTACAATGCATGGACGAAGCTGTTAACGGGTTTCGATATAATTAAAGAGCTCATCCTGGGAAATAACATATTTGCGATAAGCACCTCCGTGGGTATCGTGAAATGTGTTCCAGCGAGTGGAAAATTTTATCGAATGAAAAAGCGAGGAAAGAGCGGAGGCTTTTCGTGGGAACCAAGAGATGTGCATCAATAGCAATACACGAGTGTACGTTTGAGGTCGAAACAGACGGACTTGTCATTTTGGTCGACGAGCCACTGGGGCATCGGGTCCAGGAGCTGAAATTGGCAATGCCCCAAAATTCGAGGAAAGCTCCGATGCATATGTGTGTAGGTGCGGGCGCAAGTGCAATATATGGAGGAATCTCGGATCTGGGAGCTAAGCAAGTGGCAACTCGAATGGGCCCTCAACGTGTAAAATCGTGCATCGTTATTTTTCGAATAACTCGTATAAAGAGAAAGCTGCGCTTTGAATTAACGGATTACGATTGAAAATTTGTTGGATTAACAAAATTTTTTCGTAGAATCGAATAATCCTGCGGTCACTGACGACGAACGGAACGTCTCGGTCATCCCACTAAGGTTTCACTGTCCCAACCAATCGAATTGCTGACCAAAACTAATATCGATCACCACAGCAATATTATTGACCAATTAAGGCGGTAGTTCCGTTTTTCTACGGATTTTTAATGAAATTTCGAGGAGACGTTAAGGGAGCTGTGAAGAAACAACGTGCCAAATTTTAAAAAGATTCACCATCGCGTATTCGAGACATTCACAATGGGAGGATGCAGCTTCACAATTGACCGAATGATTCAAAATACATATCGCTGCTCTATTCATCTACGAAAAATATGAAAGAAATTACTATGAAAATAAACATTTTCAAATTTAACGAGATCGAAGATTGCATCGTTGACATTCAACGAAATCCTCTATTTTCTTCAACAAAGCTCAACATAAATGTTCAGAATTTGCTCAGGACTATAAAACGATTTTTATTCGCAATCCAGAACCAAGTCGCCACGAAAAATTGTCACGATTTGAAAAATCGAACGAGTAAGACGTTGAATACGCGAGCTCAAAAAATGAGATCGATGAACGTCTAATCAGCATTTCTGAACGTTCGTCATCGCACAGGGTTTGGGACTCGATCCAGTTGGATCCCAACTCTCGATTTTTAGATCAAGAATAGCTCCAAACTTTTCCATTCCGCTAGATATAAAAATTGTAAATTTCGACAATGCCCTCACATCCCCTGGATGCTGTCGAAGGGACAAACAAAATATTGCAGAAAAATCATCATGACTAATCGACAACAGCTCGTTTCTTATTAACTAACAAAACTCTCAAAAAGTCTTTGCTTCGTTCACGAATAAAAATCTCAGCTCGCAATGAAAATTCGTTGAAATTTTTTTCATTGTTTTTTCTCGTTCAATTCGAAAGATTGGAATGTGCAAAATGATTGCAAACCGGCCAATATTATCCATTCATCCATGTACGTGTTTATTACATATCCGGCGAGGAGTCCTGGAGGCACGCGAGCCAAAAGACTGGATCGATTTTATGATCTGTGGAATTGGAGCAACCACCGTCGAGCTGGTTTCCATTATATCCACGAGTATACAGTTGGAACATTTCGAAGAGTAAACCTGGCGAAGCCAGGTCCTCTAACTTGGTCAGAATAATCGAGTAGATTTGTAATAAAAAAAATATAGAAACGTAAAGGCATGACGTCGGCTCGAAATATTCAAACAAACAAAAAAAACCTACGCCATGAGTTATTCCATGCGGGGAGAGGGGCCTTGGAAATGTGTCGCCAGACAGGCACGTTGTTGACATCGAAGCGTCGTAGTTTAACGTTCGGCGAGATCGATCGATGCAAAAATTGAATTTTAGAAAAACGATGGACGCACCACAAAAATTAGTGTCAACGTGTTTATCGACGAAGCAAGGGTTACGGGCGACTGGAACAAAGCGTTCAAGGCTGAGAATCGATATTCGGGAAGGTATGTAAAGCAAAAATGAAATCTAACGAAATCTAATTGTCGCTAAATGGTGTCAATCCTGAAAACGCACGTTGGCAACAATTCGATTTCTCGTCAACAAATATTTATCATTGTTTCAAAAATTTTCGAAATATTTCCCTGTTCAATTATCTGAAGAGGCCAAAATATCCAAAAATAAAAAATAACTTTCACGATGGGAAAAGGCACGCGTGTGAGTTCTCTTTGAATTATATTTCTTCGTACCACAACGAACGATCGATCCGTACTACCCCGTGTACTCCACTTTCGCGGCATTTCACTTCTGGTGACTTCGGATACTTTCTCGATTATCTGCCCCGAGCAATCTCAGCTCAACCGCTCACAACTAACACGAAAAAATAGGATAGAGCATGTAAATATCGTGCTTGCTACGTCCTGAACCTTTTTTTTACCCTATTGACACACTATTCTTTCTTTTCTCTTCCAACATGTTCCAAACAGTTTTGTAATATCGTGACCGACGATAATTCTTGCTTTTCTAATCGATACACACACGCACACACACGAACATTGAATCAAGTAAGTTAAGGAGGTTGGCTACATACGACACTATGATAAGAAGTTAATAAAATTTGGTGATGACATTCTTTAGCATCAAATACGATGACACCATTATTTTCAAATTTTTCGTCTACACAGTTGTCGAATAATTGGAGTTTACAATATGCAAAAGATATATCTATATATATCTGAATGCTATGCTTATGCATGTAAACTCTAGTGTTGAATAACTCGAAAACTATGTAGAAGAAAAATCTTTAAAAATTTGTATATTCATACTTAATACTAAAGAATATACTCACAAAATTTCATTAAATTCTAATCATTTCGAATTTTCCTATGCTTTTAACATGGCAACATTGTTGTGTGTAGCCAACCTCCTTAATAAAATTTGGTGATGACGTTCTTTAGCATCAAATACGATAACACCATTATTTTCAAATTTTTCGTCTACACAGTTGTCGAATAATTGGAGTTTACAATATGCAAAAGATATATCTATATATATCTGAATGCTATGCTTATGCATGTAAACTCTAGTGTTGAGTAACTCAAAACTACATAGAAGAAAAATCTTGAAAAATTTGTATATTCATTTGCATCCTCCCATTGTGAATGTCTCGAATACGCGATGGTGAAACTTTTCAAAATTTGGCACGTAGTTTCTTCACAGCTCCCTTAACGTCTCCCCGAAATGTCATTAAAAATCCGTAGAAAAACGGAACTACCGCCTTAATTGGTCAATAATATTGCTGTGGTGATCGATATTAGTTTTGGCCAGCAATTCGATTGGTTGGGACAGTGAAACCTTAGTTGGATGACCGAGACATTCCGTTCGTAGTCCGTGACCGCAGCATTATTCGATTCTACGAAAAATTTAGTTGATCGAACGAATTTATTTCATGTGCGTTAAATTCTCAAAATACAGATTGTTCTCGATACGAAAGTTCGTAATGCTTGCTCAACAAGATACTATAAGCACCGGGATTGTGTACGAATACTACCGAAAGTTTGGTTCGATGAATAATATCGCACAGGATTATCCGCTCCGATGTATTTCCGACTAGCTGTCTGACCGATTATCGACCATAACTACTTGACACGTCACTGTCTCCGGTCGTTTTTCGTGTAAGAAATAGAAACGAATTGTTTCATCGGGTATCGAAAAAAAAAAAACAGATTGTGATCGCGACATCTGGCGTCTAAATCGATAAACAAACAAGATGGCCGTTCGAATGCCATTCATACTCGAGACGCAGAGCGACGAAACAAATTTGTGCCATTATCCAATAAAAATTGCAACGAGCGATCGTTTGTTTCGTGGTAAAGCGATCCATATCGCAAAGCCTTTTGAAAAAATGTCAAACTTCCGTTTCCTCTTATTTCGAAAACGAACGAGACTTTTTGGCTCGATGGAAAAAATAGTCAGGTTATGAAGCGGGATCGCTCGATGCTTTTGCTTATGTGATATCCTGTTCGTCATGTCCGTGTGACATCGTTGATCAATACACACGCGTCTTGTAAACCTCATACATTGTCGTATTGACCAGCGATTCTACACAAACATACACACACAAGCACAGACGCATACGTCGAGCGAGACTCGTGCGGAAGGTCAAAAGGTTGCGCCACTACTCGACGAGGGTTGTGCATAAAGAGTAAAAGACACGAAAGAGCCGAAATAAAATAATCGACAATATATTCCGAACTCCCAAAAAAAAAAAAACCCTAACATTCGAATGACTGCGCAACGACGTTGAACTTCGTTGAAACGATGTAGAAAATCGCAACGAATTCTTGACTTTTGAAAAAAATAAAATGAGAACGGATTTAAAAAATCACGTCCGAAAAGAGAAAAAAAAAAACACGCACATTGCGACAATAATTTTGCACCGACCCTCGACGATTTCAACACTTCCCAAGACCGAAAAATCGTTTCAATATTTACTCACCATCGAAGTTGGCGGTTTTTTCACGGTTTCTGAGAATTTCGCGCACACCGCCAGCACCTAATCCGTTCGCGGAATTTTTCACTAGTTGACGATGTTTCAACGGCTCTTTTCCCGAAGGTATTGTGTTGCGATTTTCGATGTTTTATTGAATATCAAAAATATGTACAGTCGAGACAAAAGAGTTGAATGAAAAGAGAGGGAGATAAAAAGCTGAGCAAAGAGACAGGCACTGAAGTTTGGGGCGGGTTCTGAAACACGATCGCGAGAGATATAGTGTATTTTGTAGATGTCGAAAGGGAGGGGGATAGGAAGTGGGAGGTGCGTCAAAAGCTGTTCTCGTTTTTCGTAATAATAATTTTCGGTTCTATTTTTCGTCCGGGTTCGATCACTCTACAAATGTTTTTCGCGAATCCGCGACGACAAGCACTTCCTAACGACGTTTCACGATGTATTTTCTTAACAGTATCCATTGGTCGTGTATAAAGATCGGAATTTTAGAAAAATTCTGATGCTTACCTCTGGCAATGTTCACTCTCCTCGCGTACTTTGGGTTTCCGTTCCTCTAGCAATACGCGATTACTTAATACCTCGGCGCACAGCACACTAAGCCAAAGAATCGTATGATGAAGGAAAAACACCCGTAGCCTCGGTCGTTCTTTTCTTTAACACACGAATCGACATCGACACGTCACGCCATCTTATCTCTTTCGAATTTGTTTTTCTCTTATGAAATTTTTGTATCTTTATTATTGTGACAGGGAATCTCTTCAGAACTTGATAATCCTTTCTCCATTCGACTCGATTCCTCGTTTATTCCTTCTAGACAACAACACGTTGACACGTTTTGCACTCTCTTCGAACGCCTGCCTATTTCATCGGAAACTATCGCACTCGTTACTTTTCTCTTGTTGTGTCGTTGCTACTTGCTCTCGTCTTCTGTCGATCACGCACAAACGCGGTGAACGCGTTAATGCAGAGCCGCGTTTTTCACCGTATTCGAGCAGCAGACCCGCCCCCTATCATACTACACGAACGTGTAGTGAATAAAAAGAGCGTAAAACTTGCTTTGCGTCAACATATTTCCGTCTTGTTTTTATCGACGTCTCGTCGTGGTTAACATTCTTGGCGAAGTGTAGCTATTTCTCTGTCACACTTGTTCCCTCCGGCGAACCCCCTGCTGCTCTCCTCACATTTGGAAAAAAATTCACCCTCCTCGCACAATCGCACGGACACGCACACACACACACACACACACACACACTCACACACGTACACACAAACAAACGGCTTTTCTGGGAGTTTATTCGTTTCTGTATTTTCACTCACGCAACGCCAACCCCGAGAAACTCTCGCTTCTTATTTTCTTCTTTCCCTCGCGAGAATTTTCTCTCCACTCTCCGATCTACCAACCTTCCCGCTGTCGCGCGATCTGCCAACTCTCTTTTTTTTCCTTTTCTTTACCTTCCCCGCCTTCCCCTCTTTTCTCTCTCTCTCGTCCTCGATGCTCGCGCATGCTAGGCAAGACTCACGCACGCGAGCCGCCATTAGAGAAGGAGGGAGTGAGAAAAGTATGTGCTGCGTCTGTATACAACGTTGCAAACCAAAAACTTGACGTTCAGTCACAGTTTTTACTTGTTTAGTGAGCCTGGCGGAAGATTTTGTTTATTTTATCATTTCCGACCGTTTCCACGCCATTTTGAGAAAGCTTTTGGAAATAAGGACGTGGAACGAGGCAGAGAGAGAGAAAGAAACGTGTGCGCGCCTGACACACACTCTGTTTTCCACTGACTCGTTGTTTATTTCTTTTATTTCCGCGCTCTTGCAGTTTTCATGTCTGGAGCCTACAGCGAGTTACAAAACCAACACTTTTGATCCTATGGCCAATCAAATCTCGGCCTAATACGAAATTCGATCGAATTTTTATTTGCCTCTTTTGCCGCAACGCTCAATTCCCAACCTTCAGTTTTGCCGAGAAACACTGTATCCGCCATCTGTTTTCGTCGGTTGGCGTCCATCCTTCGATCGTTATGTCACGATCAAAACAAACCCCGTAAATTACCGACCTCTATATAAACTTCGTCACGCGTACACCATGCCGGTGATTTATTTACTTATTCATGAATTTTCTTCGTCGCGTACGAAATTATTTAAGCGTCTACGTGCACAGGCAATGTTTGCTTAGGAATCTCCTTAATTTCCAATTCCTCGTTAGCAATTACGAATCGGCGATTAACGCATCGCCCATCACGTTTTAAGGAGGTTGGCTACACACAATAATGTTGCCATGTTAAAAGCATAGGAAAATTCGAAATGATTAGAATTTAATGAAATTTGGTGAGTATATTCTTTAGTATTAAAAATGAATATACAAATTTTTTTTTAATTTTCTTCTATATAGTTTTCGAGTAATCGAACACTAGAGTTTACATGCAAAAACATAGGATTCAGATATATATAGGTATATGATTTGCATATTGTAAACTCCAATTATTCGACAATTATGTAGACGAAAAATTTGAAAAAAATGGTGTCATCGTATTTGATGCTAAAATATGTTATCACCAAATTTTATTAAATTCTTATCATATTGTCGTATGTAGCCAACCTCCTTAACGAGACCCGAAAAAGCGAGAGAGTGAGAGAGGAGAAGGAGAAGATGAGGAAGGGGTAGTATTTCGAAGGTTGTGTTGGTGGTGTCCCCCAGAGTCGCAGAGAGACAAACGGAACCAGTACGGATATATTACCGCATCGCCCTCTGCGCCAAACGTCTCGCACCGGATTTTTTCTCAACTAGAACGAACATTCTGGCGGAGGATCCTCCTTCCCGTTTTTCCTTTATCAACCCGACATGCTTGACTCTTACACACACGCGCGCGCGCGCGCGCGCTCTTCAAACCGATCACCTAACGATATATGCTCGACGGGCTAGCCCCTTGGCAACCCGTACCGCGTCACACCGGTAATTTCAAACCTTGGCTAGTCCTAGGTGGATTCCGATTTCGTGTACCGAGAGTGGCGCCGTTCGTGGTGAGCTTTGGTACTAAGACTCGCGGCTCCGAGCATTCTGACACGAGCCATGCTCGCAGCCGAGGGTTTCTAGATTTTTCGAAAAAGGAAGGATCAAGAACGATCTTGTTGCGATTCGAAAAAATGGTCACTTGTGCAGAAATCGTAAAATAGGATTCGATCCAAAATAATGGAGACGATTATTTTATTTTTTGAATAAACAAATTCGTATCGTATTGGATATTGTTTACAAATTGACGGAGGACAAACGCGTTTCTGCCTCATTTCCTCTGCGGGATGAAATCGTACCGAAACTCACCACCTGGATCAGTGCTGATCAATTATCCCCGCTCTTCCTTCTCGCTCGGACATGGCGGATTTGCCTCACAACGAAATATATAGCCTCGAGCTTTTGTAACGGTGCATTGGACTAGTGCTGCCATCACAGCCATACTACAGCGCGTTCCGTTACTTCCGTAAAAGGATTCTTCTTATTCTTGTACGCGGGCGCACACACACGCACATATATGCACACATAAATGAACGCAACCTCCATCCTGCCCCCGCCAACCGATTGATTTTGTCCGAGAGTCGTCCTCACTCTTCTCTAGCACATCTTTTTACTCGCTCCCTCTTTCCCCTCCTCCCCCTGAGAGCTCACCGCCGCCCTGTACCTTATTCAACGCCCACGTCGCTCGATCTGACGTCAAGGTGATGGAGCAGTCGCTTTCTCGCAATGTGAATGCGAGAGAGATAGCTGCAATTTTCGAAATTGAATATTTCCGACACGGTTTCACCAATAAAAAAAAAGCCCCTGTCAGCGGATTTTTGCCATCGACCTGCGTACGCTGACAGAGCCTTTTTTTTATTAGTCAAACGACGCATCGAAGAATTTTAATTTCGAAAATTCGAGGTGACTGCTCCGTCATCTCAAGGCTGATTTCGCTGCTTCTTCTATTTACACCCTAGTAACGATTCTCTAAATAATTATATAGCGCAAAGATAACGATGCTCTCTGCTTCTTCAGCTCTGTTTTAACTAGTAGTATAAATCAACTGCAGTCAGCCCGAAAATAACATGCAAGCTAGATGCAGCAGCAAATGACGGCAAAAATTTGTTATGTCGTGTCACGACAAATAAGATACACGGCACGCTCGTTTCCGAGAATCTCATATTCCGACAGTTGCCGTATCAACAATGCCTCATCTAAACAGGCAATTGCGACCTGGTTTTGATGCGGATTGATAATAAAATAAATGGAATGTAATTTCATACTAAAGATATAGAACGCGATGAATTGTTAATCGAAAAACGTCGGTATATAAAATAATAATGAAGCAGGTTTTGTATATATGTTCACCGCGTCAAACTCTGGCTCTTTCTTATTAGTGTAACTTTTTTGCGACGAAGGAACTCATGGTCTCTTTTTGTTCCTGCAATGCACCTCTCAAAAGTCTAGAAAGCGGGACAGAGGGGCGGCGGGAAGTAGCGTCGTAGTGGCAACATCCGCAGTGATATCAGGTGAAGCAGCAGAGGAAAGGTAAAACATGTGCACGTATACGTTCCGTTGGTTAGAGAGGGTGTGTGTAGTTATGCGCGTGTCCGCGTTGTCTATATATGCGTGTGTATAAATAGATATAGATCTACAGGGCGAACTTACAGCAAGGCGACAGGATTTGTGAAACCGCCAACACGGCCAACGCCGTTCGCTTCTCGCTACCATGCCGTGAACGGATCAATGAATCTCTACCCCCTCCTTTCGTTTTCGGGTAAATGCTGTTCGGTACACATGCACTCAATCGGTGACCTATCGTATACCTATAACCTAGCCCTAACCGCTTACCCTCGCTGCCTGAAAACGTTCGACTTGGGGCGGCGGATGTGCTCTACGTACTCTACTCTCTACCAGCGTTACGCCGTCTGTAATCTCAAATCCGTAATACCGCAGCCCGCATGCCCGCGGCGAATCCCACGCTCTCCCTTTCCCCTTTTCCGTTATACCGTATTTGCCGCTTTTACTCAAATAAAAATAATGTCAAAAACCAAAAACATCGACCCTCTGCTTTGGACGCTTGAAGCGCCTTTCACACCGCGTGCGGCACTGCGCACGCGCATTGTGCGCGCGACAAGCTCAGCGTCCTAATTTTTGAATAATCTTTTTTTCATTTCCAATGCACTCAATATTCTTGCAACTTTCCTCTAGTTGCATCGTTGTCATTTCCTCGGCTGTGGCATTATAGCTAAACATTTAACCTTCAAAGCCATTGACATGCGCTGTGAACCGCAACACTTTGCCTTTTCTCCGATACAACGAAAGAATAAATATATAGTTTCCGTCGTTTTGAAAATCTTTGGTTGGGTTTACACGAAACAAGTGACGCTCCTGGCGCGATCGACAAGCTTCGTACGTACAGCACGGCGCCGGTCGGAGATGGGCGTCTCGTTAATTTACGTATCGCACTTTCATACCAGACCACGTGACCGGCTCGAGCGGGTAAAACCTTTGTTTCGTGCATTCGTGCTCGCGGTTTCGACCGTGTTTCCACGATAAAGAACAAGTTATAACTCCCGAAACAAAAGACTCGTGAAATCATTTTCAATCGGGGCTATTATTGATTTATCGATAGATCGTCGAAAACCGAACCAGGTTAACAACAATAATAATCCTAATAAGCACTGTAAATAAATATTTCAAAAGTATAAGCAACGTGACGAAGTGTAAAAAGATGGAATGGAAGGGGAGCAACTGCGAAGATCCGCTCGGATTCACAAAACAAACCGCTATGATACTCGTTGGCCTCGGAGCTGGTGATTTGATTCCAGAATTTAAAAAACGAAACATTTCCAGCCGGAACCTTGTGGAACTCAGTAAAAACGATCTCATCGCCCTCGGTACGAGTTTTTATTCGCACAACACCGAACTATCGTTCTGCCATTCATTTTCGTAAACAAATTCATCAATTCTGTCAGTCCTAATCATCGAGTAGACAAAAAAGCCTCAATAATTCTACGTTGTCCATTTTTTCTATAATCAAACAAAAGTAGCTCAAGGGCTTCGCCCCATAGTTCTCAATAAAATAATAATAACCAATATGTTGTCCATTATCCGAGCAAGGAGCTTTCTCAAAAATACTGTTCCTACTTGCAAGTAGATTTAACCCTTGGACCGCATCTTGGGTCAATCTGACCCAAGGCGTTTTTCCAACCGTTGTATTCCAGTAAGTATGCATTTTTTGTTTTTATTTTTCCAACAAACATTTTCGTACTGAGTTATTCATATTTTAAGGGCCTAAATTCATTTTTTGATGAAAACGAAAATGAATTGCCAAATCATCGTCGACAGATAATTGTTGGGGTCAAAACGACCCAGTATATACTCGAAGGGTTGAAATTTAGTTTTCCATAAGTAAGCGGAACAGATTTCAGAACGAATAATAATAATGATAAACGATGTCGCAGTTTGCATCATTCGAATACAAGGAAAAATATATTTTTGGTTCATTGTTTTGATAATTGATGCACTTGTCCCAATTTCTATAGTAAATTCTGTTTTCGAACGGCAAAGAAAACTCTCCCCTAATCGTTGATGAATACTTTATGAAAATTTTCTCCTCTGTTATGAAAAATAATCAGTTTTCGTAATAATAAAATAATTCTACTCTTATAATTGTTATTATTATTTATTTTCACGAAATCAGCCAAATATTGAAATTTCTAAGAATATTTAGAATTTTGTTCGATGTTCGTATGAAGATCATTGGGAGAAACTAAATTTTTCTTACTTCCAAGTTTATACTGGACTTTTCTATCTGTAAGTTGGCACAAAAAATACCTGAGCAAATAATTGTGCCTTGTTGTTTGTGCTTATAAGAAATATTCCCGTTTAGTGCCTCTTTTCAAGAGACTGACTAAACGAATGACTCGGAAGCGCGTTTTCAACTTTTAATTATTTCGCAGGAGCAAACGACGACTTGGCGGAAGAAATGTTGAAAGAATTGCGCTCTGCCTCACGGAAATTCTGCAGTAGAAACGTGTCCGACGAGCACAGGTATTTTTTTTTTTTAATATATTTAACTCTTCGAGTGCACACCTCCTGTAAGTGCATATTGGGTCAATCTGACCCGAAGCGTATTTCAAATTGTTGTATTCCGGTAAATATGCAGTTTTTTTTATTTTTTTTTTTTTTACAGACGTTTTTTTCACTAAAATTGAATGGCAAAACATTCGTTGCCATGCCAAACAATTGGTGACAGAAAATTGTTGGGGTCCAAACGACTCAGTATAGACTCGAAAAGTTAAACTTTAATTGGGACAAAGAGAAAATGAGCTGCTTTGTTGTCGTTGGATTGATTTTTGCAGAACGAACGAGACATTGAAGGTGCTGGTGGGAGGGAACAATCAGCTGAATCTGATGGAAACATTTGCCGCTTACGCGCGCCTCAGACTCGTAGAAAACCCAGAAGATTTTGTCATCGACTCAACAAAAAACATTCGCGCTAGTCAAGCTCTTTGCGTGGCTGCAGTTCGTACGATCGAGGAACTCGAACAGCTTGAAAAAAAATGGGAACAACTTAGGATTGAATTGATCGACGACGATCGGCGACGCAGGAAGAAATTGGGGTTAATGGAATTAATGACAGGAGTAGGACTGATCGGCAGCCTGGCATTTGCCCTGAAATGCGTACGAGTCTCCGCAGCAACGTGAAATAACCTTTGGATTGATGTGCTTCCAATTTTTCTTACTTTTCGTTTATTTTTCTAGTAAAATCTTCTTCACTCCAAGATTAACGTCTCGGTGCCTTCTCGACGCACGACTATTCCATCCCTTTCTTTATAATCCTCCGCGTACTTCAGTTTACACTCGAAAATCCTGGAGAATTATCGAACGGTTATGGTCAGCTTGATGAGTCGTTCGAATCACCGATTTTATGATTTACCAAGGATTAAGAAACCGAATGAATTTTGACTATTTGATTCTCAACTTACTTTATCAGGTCGCTCCATGATTGAGTCTGATTGGCATTCTGTGCGATATATTCTTTCACGGATTTCTCTTCGTCCTTCAAACTCTGCAGCTTCTTCTCTTCGCTGCTGATTTCTTGATTCAATTTGTCCCTTAAAGACTGGCCGGCGTTGGGACTCGCGTACAACTAACGAACGTAAAAATTTTTTTTTCTAAAATAATAGAATCACGAGAAGAAAATTCGTCGCTGGCAGCCTGTGGGTTGAAATTTGGTACTCGGGCTTTTTTGGTTCGTTCATTACAACTTTCGAAGCAAAATTTGGAAATTCGTAATCAATCGCTTTTGCATTTTTTAAGGAAAAACTCGCGTAGAGAATATTTTGAAATTTTTTTCAAATTTTCGGAGCGTTTCACCCTTTCAAAGACTGCCATTTCGATGTTGATGATCGTTCAGTAGAAAATGACTATTTTTATACAAAGATACAAACGTTGACTAATAATTATTGTTAATAGTTTTTTGGAATTTGTTAATGTCCCAGCAGTGAAAAATGTTTACCACATCGTTAAGGTTGGGAGATACATTACCTTGATTTCCTGTTGAATTTTTTCCTGTGCAAGTCTCAATTTGTCGATTTCCTGGCGCAATCTTTCGGTCTCGGTCGTATCATGAGTAACCGTTTCCCTGAGGGCATCGACTTCGGTCATGAGATTCGGGTTTGCGCTCAGCACACTCGCCTCTACAGAACGGTGACTCATTCGTGCTCTCTCGTAACGTTCCTCAAGCTCCTGAGACTTTTGACGCAATGGTTGCAGTTCTGACATAAAAATTTAATGATCCGTTAATGAAGAAAAGCAATGAAAGTGAAAAATTACGATTCTAGGGGCCGAAAAGGGGAAGGCAAGGAATTACCGCTGAGAAGAGGTGCCAGTTGTGTTCTGAGGGACGAAACTTTAGCAGCCAATTGGGCGTTCATGGAAGCAGCATTACTCGCGGTATAATTATCTGGGATGGTGGATCCAATTCTGTTTTGATCGGATTTGGATCGATCAGATCGATTGGCGTAAGTGGCAAGCTGAGAATCGAGAATGACGACGGTACGATTGAGGAGGCCGTTCTCAGCTCTAAGAGCAGCCAATTCGGCTCTGCAACGTTTGTACAAAACGCTCTTGGTTTTCAAACGTGCAACGTAACGTTTCAACTCTTCTCCTCGTGGTAACGATTCTTCGGCAAATCGTTTGGCTCGCTCGCGTTTTTCCTCGAGTTTCGCGCTAAGCTGACCGAGCAAAGACTCGGAGCTCTCCAATTTTTCGAGAGTATTACGCTTCACGCTGCTTATAGCTGCAGCTTGTTGTCTGAAAGGTGCCATTTTGTCGGCTCCGCTTTCGGTTATTCTCGTTTCAGCCAAGGCTTGAACTTGCCTCGCAACAACGTCCAATTTCTGTCGAAGCTGAATTATCTCGTCAGGAGCAACGTAAGAAGAACCAGCGACTGTCGAGAGTGCTTCCACTCTCAATTTCATATTCGACAGTTCCAAAGGCAAACGTTCCTTCTTTATTGCCGACAATACCATTATCTCTTCCGATAATCGTTGGATCAATGACTCCGGTGTCAAATCAACCCCACCACCAGCTTTACGAACAAACTCCAATTCCCTTTCCGCTCGTTGCAACGATCCTTCCAAATTCGAAATCGCTTCCTTCTCGTTTATTTTTTCCAACGACAATTCACGCTCCCTTTCGCGCTCCAAGCGAAGCGCCTTTGCAGCTTTCAACAAATTACTACTCGACTCTGTTCGGAGCTTGATTTTTTCCAGTCTTGACACTATCACCTGTTAATTGGTAATTACCACACGTCGTTGTGGTTACTTTGCAGTTTTACTCTCGTATGAATTTCATTCAATTTTCAAATACTCACTTCACGTTCTTTTTCCATTGCTTTCAAATCGGCTTTCAGTTCAGCCGCAGCCTCACCTCCTTTCTTTCCAGCTTCTCGTTCCTTGTGAACCATTTTGAATTCTTCTACAAGACTCAAATATCTTTCGTACAAAGCAATTGTCTCAGGATCCGCTAAATATTCTTGCGGTATGTCGACCTGAAAAACGATTCTCCATTTTCTCTATCTGTTCCTCTTATCGCTCCGCCAAAGTGGAATTTTTTTTATGAGTTTGTACCAACGAGACCTTGTCAGCGTTATTTTGCAAAATTCAAAACTATTTCGGAATATCTCAGAATTCTTTGGAAAATTTCATATCGAAAAGTTATCTTGACAATTTTTCACAAATCTGTAGCAGCTCACCTTGACGAGGAAGCGAGCCAGGTAAGCTCTTTGCCTGACCACTTCGACCTTCGATAACAGCCATTGCAGAATTGTGTAAATTGTTTCCGAATCTCCATTTACGAGCCTTTGTCTGCAAAATAAAAATTTATTTTTCTGATTACCGTCAATTTCGAATTTTTAGTTTCGGAGAGTTTCCATAATGACGTTTTGATTAATTGCAACTACATCGTGCATATGTCTTCTGTGATAAAGAAAATATTGGGGTGAGCGTTGGCTCCGCTGTGGAGCTTGCGAATAAAAGAATTGATTGCGAGGTTCGAAGTTCCAGCGAGTGCTCTTTTGATTCTGTTGGTCCGGTGGCTTTTTTTTTGGTTTCTTCACCAAAATGGTAAGAAAAAAATATTCGAACTTCGAAATGCTGAGATTTGTGGGAATAAATGAAACATCGAAAAGCTGCGTCACTTTTTTTTCACCAAAATCCGTTTTTAGGAATAAAAGAATCGTATAGTGCAAACAATTGTTTACAACGTGCATCGAAAAAATACGCAACACGGTGGTTTTTCGATACTGCTACATAAAACTATTGAAGGTCAAATGTGCCAGACGTACTTGTTATTCGAATAATATAAATGTTTATTAAAGCAAATATAATTGCCTGAATAATGTGGGATCCTTGTTGGGCTGATAGTTGAGAACTCTGAGGGTCGATAACAAACGAATGGAAGTTTGCTCAAGACTCTCGTCCCTGAGATCAACTTTCGATCCATCTTTCGTTATTTCGGAGAGTACGTCACTTAAAACCTTTCATCATAATTTTGGTTAAACTAAATTACATGTGCGAAAATATTCCGATTTGCATTTTCTCACCTGCAGTAAATCACCACCATTCAAAGCTTTGAATGACAGCAACGTATAATTTTTCTTCAAAATATTGTTGAGTTCCGTAACGATAAACTTGAAATCTTCACTCATGATTATTATATTATGTGTACGTATTGATATAAATGTTGATTTCAAGGAGAAAAAAACAATTTTACAGTTGGATTGAAAAAGCCCAGCCCTTCAAGAAATATCAAGGATTTGTTGTCGTTTTCTCGTAGTCATAGTAATCGGGCAATCGTGGGTGCTGGTGCCCGCCAATAACGCGCGATACAAGACGCGGAGTGTCGAAATGAAAGAAACATTGTCGAAATTTTGTCTGATCTATGAATCCTACGACTTGAAATTGCTGATTTTTTAAACATTTTGGAAGTCGTCAATGTCGAAGATGTGAATTTTCATGTCAAATAGATGATTGTTATTATTCCGTAATTCTAAAAAGCCCGCCGTCCGTGCCACCACGGGTGCTACAATCGCATTGTTGGTCCAATGAAAACATGGTTGTCATCTGTGCTAATTCAATCGAGTTCCGAAATACGTTGGATGTAATTTTTCATGGTTATAATATTGCTGCCTGCTGTGACGCTAAAAAAATATAAATACGATAGCGGCTGACCGGTTATTTCTTCGTATTGATTGGGTTATTTGTCCGGAGAAAAGTAGAACGGAATAACCTACATCGTGCAAGGTCAGCTCCGTTCATCGCGCGGGTGCGGAAAATCAGCTGATTTGGTGCGCCGAAAACTTGGAAACACTGTTGAAACGAGAAAGAAACAAAAGTACGCGTGGACCGTAACGAGTTTTCCGAAAAAATGGGACGTACGATTTACGCGGAAGAGCATTTACTCGATTATTTAAAATCGTTGACTAAAACAGATGGATATACGGTTGGACTGATATTAGGACAGGTAGGCGACATCAATACCTCGATCAAAATTTGTTACAATAATTCAACATATGTATTGATGCGGACGTTGAAAAATTACTAGTGAATACGAAATATTGCAATTTCCTCGTTTGCATCGTCGTAATAATGTACCGAAAAATCTGTTTTGTATTCAAAATTTCTTCAAAATTCCAACCACTTCGTTTTCCCTTCTGTTAGTTGGAAAAACATTGGCAAAAATTACATTTTTCTCCTCCCACAGAGCACCGAACAAAAAGATTACGTTGTGCATTTAGCGAGAACTCCACCTCCTGCCACAAAAGACGTAATCGAGGAATCGCTCGTTGGAACAAAGACGGACATTCCCCATGTAGAAACTGATAGAAAATATATAAAAAGTCTGCAGGAAATTCCCAACAATTGGGTCGCCGATCATGCCAAACACGTGAGTCAATCCGAAAGGGCAATGTTTCTTGTTTGTCCGTCTTTTTTATTCTCCTTGTGACTCTCATTCTTATGATCGGCAGGTGACAAAAATGCTGCCAGGAGGTATGCAAGTTTTAGGAATGTTTGTTGCCGGACCGGGGGACAGTCTGAGCGATCATAATTCCACGCACTTGGTCAAATCGGTCATCGCCGACATCCATAGGAATCTCGGATCTAACGACTATTTGTGCGGAAACAGCAAACACGAAAATCTCGTGCTGGGTTTCAACAGTATTACCCAAAAGTATGGGCAAAATGAATTTAGTAATATTATGAAAGCGGAATAATTTGTTACTCAAAAAAAGATAAAAGCTAATGAAAGTGTTGGCAATTTTAATGAAAAACAAAATGTTTTTCACCAGATGGGCGTGTAAATGTTTTGACATGAAAAAAGGAGGATCGGCAAAGCCAGCGGAATGGAAATTCCAATCGAGGATAACAAAATGGCACAGTCTCGATACCCAAATGGATCTCGACAAAACATTCACGATATCCAACGAGGACGAGTCTAGGACGTTGAAGAAACAGTTGCAAGCTATATTGGAAAATATCGCAGCCTCGATCAATTCGGCGCTGGCGGTTATTGAGGGTGAAGTAAGATCGTTGGACGATCCCATCGAAATCGTTGGCAAGAAGAAGAAAGATCGAAAAGAATCTGCCAAAATGAATGAAAGGAATTCCGACGGGAAATCCCTTCAAGTTGAACTCTACATTCCCTGCGTAAGAATTTTTCCCCTCGTTTTTTGAGCAACTTTCAGAATTAATTAACAAACAGCTCGGCTAATGAATAATTTTTCATTAATTACAAGTTCACTCTTTTGTTTAACTCACCAGCCAGAAAAGTCTGACGAGGACATGAAAATAATTAGCTGCAGTGGTTCGATAAGATTGATCGGGCAATTGGTCAGTCGAACTTTTGTCCATGAAAAAGCGACAATCGCCGAAGCGACGGACGCTGTGAAAGAGGATATTATGAGGTCGCTAGCGACACGATTGGAAATGCATTGGGACAGTTTGATCGAAGAAGAGGACGGTTCGCCCGAAGGTTCGTTCGATTTTCGCTTCTATTTCGACACTCGTCAAATTCCAATTATTCCATGTTTTCCGTTATTTTTCAATAGAGAACATAACGTTACACGAACCTCCTCGACGAGTACTCGTCGAATTGCCTCAAAGCAAAATAACATTGTCGGACTATTTGTTTCCTGGCGAGGGACCTCAAGAAGCTTTAATATCGTTACAAGAACTTCTGGACCTTCAAGTTCAAGAAAGTAGCATTCAAAAAGAAATTGAACGTCAAGTTGGTGAGTAGCTCAGAAGAACCGATCATTTCACCTTTCACCGAGAAAATCTGAAACTATAAATTTCTATCTCTCATGGATTGTTGTGAATATTTCCCATGCCAATAAGTTGAGAAATCCATCAACCAATTAATTGAACGATCAATCGTTGAAATATTTTCTCGAACAAACGACAAAAGTTAATAAACATGTACAAATTGTTCGAGACGTTTCCTAAGTGCTCGGATTTTTTAAACTGGGTATAAAAATCCCAGTGAAGAGAATAATTTCGAAAAAAATTGATAGTCGTAAGAAAATCCAAAAAGTTCGTTAGAACGAGGAAGAAACAGTCCCGTCGTTTCTTCAGCAACTTTTCGATATTTACAAATAAAAAAAAATTGAAGAAAACGTTTCCGAGATGACCGACCTTTTTAATTCATTGTCATAAACTAGTAATTCGCCATGGATAGAATTTATGAACCATGCCCAGCGTCTTTTCATGCACCAACTTTGGCGATAATTGATAAAAATTATTGTTCGCAGACCCTGCCGAATTTTATTGCCAAAATGAGAAAAAAGTCGAGCCCCAGGAAAAGGGACAAGTCAGCAACATGCAAATGACGCTCTACATCGTCGGCCTGGTTGTTGGATTTCTAATGATTCTGGTTTCCATAATTCTGGAATCTTCTTCATGATTTTTGTAACGTATGGCCCCATCAATTTTGTACTTTAATACAATTCTCTCCCATTAGGCAGTAGAAAGGTGCGCGTAAATCAAGAGAAACCAGAATTACAATGAGTATCGGAGCAAATTCTAAGAATCAAACATATTATTCGCTGTTATCGTTAGATAACGCATTGTTCCAATGTATTACGAATAAATACGAAGAGAGGAAGGAAATTTTATGAATATTAATCGTCTCGTTTATGAACTTTTTTTCTTTTATTGTCAAAAGCAAACTTTCAACATTGACCTCGATAATTAATTAGCGAAATAAACTTTGTTTCGGTAATTGAAATTTAGAAATTGAATGAATTTCATTAAACGTAACATTTCTAGGATCAAAATACGAGGATGGTAAATTATAAAATGACAGTCCTATCGGTAATCGAAGAAATAACGAAAGTTTTTTGTTTTTATTAACTTCCAATACATTGTGATTGTTCTCTAGTTATTAGAATTTGTATATCTATATAATATATACATTACGGAGTCATCATTCACAGTTGATCCACAAAAACAAAACAAAAAGACAACATACCGTCTCATGTCGTAAAATTGGATAGGCGCGTATAATGACGCTATTGCAAATAACGTGCAATCGTTCCTAATCGATTATCTCAATATTTCAAACGTACAAATGAGGTTCATACGGTTATTGCCTGGTTTAAAAAGGGCATGTGCAAACTGCGATACAAAAATCATAGTGTTATTTATCATCGATCCAGGCAGTGATAACTGTATTGCTTGAAATGCACTGTCAACTTTCTTCATTCATTCTTTTCGCCCAATTTTTCACTGCGCTCTCTTTCTCTCATCCTATTTACATCGATCCCTTTACACTGTACATATAATCACAACATCAGGTTAACGATGCACCACTATTAACGAGAGTTATCAATAGCTTCTTGCGTAATAAAACGAAGAAACAAACTCTCGTTATCTTGGTCCTCCAATCTGGAATTATATTCTCTCTTTTATGCAACAAATTCTTCATAAAATAAAAACAATTTTCAAAAAATACTTTCCTTCGTTTTTCGCACTGAAATTTCATAATATAATATAGTCTCGTGTCCAATACAACGACGTGTTTCATATCAATCCGTAATCGTAGGCTCCACCAATCAGCCTTCATGAATTTCATAAAAACTTTACTTGCCATGAACAATTGTGATTTGTACACGTTTTCCCAAATACTTACGCGATATCGCCATCGAATATTTCATTCCTATCGTCGTCGCTAACGACTCGAAGACATGAAAATTCTTCATAGCTCTTTTTGAGTAACAATTTTATCTTCACACCAACGGGGGACTCGCTGCACGGCGGAAGCGCTTAATAAAAAAAACTCGGTAAATAGCACAATTTTCCAAACAACTCAGAGTTCAACTTAAACACGGAAAATATATGTATATATATACACGGACTGCATGTTTAGTACCGCCTGTGCGATCGACCCTGTCGATAATAATAAATTTGTTCTAATGGCTAAAATTTTGTGAAAAATACTACAAGTTCCATTCTTCATGACTTTTGATGTCTCTTTCAAAAATTGCTACTTTTTAAATACCAATAATTTGAACGATCCTGAAAAATTTAAAAAGCAATATTTTTATATCTATTCGTCGAACAAGCTTTCTACGTTTAAGCCGATGGATCTGTCACTGAACCTCGCTTAGACTTTTCGAAATGAAAAATTTTCAATGTCCTTTGACTAATCGCAAAAAGGCTCTGTCGACTTACGCAGGACAATGGAAAAAATACGCTGACAGAGGCTTTTTGTAATTGATAGAACCGTGTGGAAAATTTTCTATTCAAAAAATTACAGCTTTCTCTCTCGCAATCACAGTCGCGAGACATCGACTGATCCCTCAGCTTAATAAACAGTCTTTGCTGTCTAACGAAATTTAGAATTAATACAATATATTGCGCACATCCGCGATGAAAGATTAATTTGAAAAATTTTGATATTGCTGAAATTTGACACAAGAGTTTGAAGAAAATTTTAGCACCGATCACGAAATTCTCTGTAGAGCCCAAAACAACGACAGCATATTTTTCTTCTATTCTCATATTTCAGGAATATTAAAATCGATCATTTTCTTTCCAGTCAAAAATGTTGATTTTTCAGGTCGTATACGCACAGGAAAAAATTCCTATCGGATTTTGTTTGTTAGTGTCGAGAAAATATGTATATCGTTAATGAAAATGTTCTATTATTATACAATGCCCATTTTAATGAGTCCCGATTGACTGCCGCGTCCAACACTCGAGTCATCGAGGGAATCGAGATCGAGAGCCGACTCGATCATCGTCGTGTCCTGCAATAATCTCAGTCTCGAGGCTGATAATGGTGTCGTAACAGCAACCGGTGCAATTGCGTTATCCAACGTCGTCGATCCGAGAACATTTGGTCGCAATGGCAAAGGTGCAATATCATCGATATCCATAGGCGGTATGTTGAGCGACGCAAGTGGAACTTCGTTCGATACTAGATGACTCACGCTATTCGTAGTACTGCCTGAAATAAAACACACAATTAGAGCATCAACAAATGATCCGTCTCCTTGAAATAACGTTAAGTCTTTAAAATCCGATTTTGCCAAGTTGTTGGTACTTTTCAAATAATAATTAATCGTGCTCTTTTTTTCCAAAGTTTATATCATGTCGTTAGAACTTTGATTCTTTCTCCGAAGCTCCATTTTTCGTTCGAATAATGTTAACAATTATTGGGAAGATTCTATCGAAATTATAAAATGAATAAAGATTGCGCGAAAGAATTTAAACGGTGCTCTTGGAAAACAAAATCCATGCCATTTAATCAAACTGTCATTAAATCGTTAAGGTATGTACGCAGAGTTTTGAATATTTCCCTAACTTAAAAATAACTTCACAATAAGCTCACAATTATGGGTGAAAAATGTCAAGAAATCCATAAGCTCTTTGTTATGCATGGGGCACTCGATGCAGAAAATGCTCCGAATTGTATCGTGATATAGAAACACAAGTGAAAATTGTAATGAAAAAAAAAAAAAAACACTCCGAACGGCGTTTGTTGTGTCATGACGAACAAATCATGACGAACAAAGATTCAAAGTTAAAAAAAAAATTAATTCACCCGTATTAGGAAATGTAAAACTTGGGATGCTTTAAGATGTAAAATTCAACAACTTACCAAATAGTTTCGACCGAGCCCTCGATAACGAGTCGTAATTATAAACAAAGAAATATATGTATATTTTTTTAAATTTACTCATACAGAACAATTAATGTGTAGATGTATGTTTTGATTTAAAGTTATGACTATGAAGATTATAAGAGAATGATTGCTATACGAGAACATTTTCTTAAGGAATTATCGAGATAATAAAAAAAAAATCATCCGGACAATGCTACGAGACGGTACAATTCATTCACGCACCTAAAAGTCAATTTTTCTTCATTTCACTGCAACTCTTTCGCGTTAGAGGTGATTGTGATAATATCTCGGTAATAAGGAGGCATTCGGGTAATAGAAAAAAAAATGGAAAATTAATAGAAAATAAAGTCTCTAACGATGAAAGGCAGGATATTACAACGAACGTTAAATGTCCTCATTGTCGCTGATCGAGCCAATGATAAAACGTCTGTTAAGCAAATCCTCCTCAGTTGCGTCATTCGGGCATAGAGAATTTTCGGCAAATGCCATTTCATGGCTGAGAGGTGCTGAGCCGAATCTATTGACAACAAGACTGATAGCCGTTTGTCCAATGATCGGAATGCCACCTCCACTTCCTAACAATCGAGCTGGTAATATATTTTTCGTGATGGGATATTTTGGGGGATGTTGCGCGCATCTTAAATTATTGTATTTTAATGTATGCTGCGGATTGGAGAATTTAGTGCTAGGATCGTCACGATAACGTTGTGGAAATTTTTGCAAGTCGATGTAATGATCATTCGTGTGGTTGGGTTCGTCGTCGTCGTCGTCGACGTTGTTGTCGTCGCGATATCCTCGGAGTGTATCCTCGGAATATCTCGCTGGATATTTTTGTAAATCAACCGCAAATTTACGCTCGATCGAAAATTGATCGTAAATCAAATTGTTGTCGGAACATCGATGATAATCCTCTCGACAACGTTGCGGATACTTTTGTATATTTTCGTCGCAAGTGTAACTGTACTTTTTTAAATCAGCGTTAAGCTTGTCCGTCTCGCGAAACTGTTCGCTTTTGAAACGATCCTGAGGCGCTAGGGTTGTTAGTCTCGATGGATATCTCGCTAAATAATTTTCATTAGTGTATTGACGCGGATATTTAATTATTTCCTCGGGAGGACAACGCGCTGTTACTCGCAACTCACCGTTCAGCGATTCTATACGAGGCGAGCGTTGTCCCGACACGAGGTTGTTCATCGAACCCGTCAGTTCGTTCGTCGGTGCTGTTTCGATATTTATTCCATTTGCCTGCAAAAAATCACAATTTTCCATTAATTTTCGAATTGTTCGAATTTTAAATAATAGTCCAGATATTCAATTATTTGTGAGGAACAAGAAGTTTCCATCATTTTGTTCACGAGTGCTGGAACTTTTTGCGAAACGACTTTTTTCCTTCATTGATAGCGTTATTACAATATTTTCGAGCAATACAACTAGCCGGTCTGACAGACCCAGTGTGTCTAATCAAGGAGGTGAAAATAATGGTGAGAGTTTCCTTCAATTCCAAATTGCTTTTTCATGGCAAAAAATTTCATTTACGTTCATGCATTTTTTAAATATTTTCCACATCAACATTTTTAGGAATTCTTTCGAATTTGATAAATTTTTTTTCAGTATTCAACATCAATCGTGTTCTAATCCGGTAAATTGTTTGTAACGACCAATTTAACAAAACGAAATATCGTTGGGAGGTTTTTGATAAACGTTCTTCATGCATGTGCTCACCTGTGGCTGCATTATTTTTACAGTTCCGTAAGCTTTGTAGGCATTCGTTATGACATAATCGTCCGGAATTTTTTCTTGTTCTGCCATGTAACCCGGAGTTACTATTCCACGACGATCTAAAAGTTGAGCAACGTATCGTTACAATTTTGGAAATTCGGTAATTATGAAAAGTAATGAAAAAAATGTATGGTTTTCGACTTACCAATCAAGCTCGGAGGAGCAGGACCGCAAAGCACGTAGAAACAATTTCTACATATGTTCCCCTGACTGTAGGGATTAAAATTCTCCGGTTCGCGTTTACTCGTGAATGAACCTTTGATCTGTAAGATTAAAGAATTGAAAGTAAGAAAAGATCGTTCGTCCCTTGCGTGAGTCACTTTTCTATCAGTTCTACGAAATAAATTGACGCTAAAAGAGTTTCTTGTAATTATCAATGGCAATGAGAGTGAACAAAAATAATAAGAGATTTGAAAGTCTTTAGAAGACCAAAGTTCATTCTTACGTCTTCGTTCGTAGTCTGATTGCTCGTCGTCAGGTAAGTGTGAAATCCAGCAAGGCCGAGAATACTCCAAACGGAGAAAAAACAAACAACACCAACAACGACGCTGCCAGGGGACAGTCGCACAGCTTCCAGAAAAGGTCTGTCATCTCGTGTGACTGTAACAAGAATGCGATAACAATAGATAAAATGGTAAATTCGAGTATAGAGCAAAAAAACGATTTTTCGAGAAAGAGAAACCAAAAAAAAAATATATATTTCGATACTCACGCATTATGAGGTGTGTAATTGCACACGCGAAAATAAATACGCAGAGAAATGCAAGTGATACGATAAATGCGTAAAAGTATCGGTAATTTCGTCTACCCACACAATTGCCAACCCACGGACAATGATGGTCAAATGCCTCTGCAAAGAGAAAATCGTCGTTGATCAAAGAAAATAGTAATATGAAAAAATGATCACGTAATTATATATCGATGGGAAGACCCAAACAAATATCTCGTTTTTCATTGCTTCTCCTTTATTTTGTGCTTCATCGATGATTCATACTCGAATATTACTAATTCTGATTTATTCTTCGGTTACTTACCCACACAATTATCACATAGACTACAATGAGAAGCTCTCGGTGGCCTGAATATCTTACAGGTGAAACAATATTTCAGTTTAACTGGTTGACCTCTAACTAAAACTTCTTTCGTTCGAGGTGGAGGCCTGTAAGTTATTGAATTTCCGTTGTTCGGTACTTCTGCAATCATTCGAATCAATCGTAAAGCTTACGCTTTTTTTCATTCTTTTTTACGTGTTTGTCGTTCGTATGAACCGACTACTTGCCTATTTGTCTCTCGATGTAAGCCGCCTCGTCCGGCGTTGCTCGAGGAATAACTCCAGGATCGCTGAAACTCGTTCTGAACAGCGAGGACATTACAAAAAGAAATAGCAAGCCTCCTATCACAGGAATAGCAGGAGTTATGTGAATGGCCAAATACGGACAGCTGAAAAAAACGAAGACAATCTGTGATTTTTTGAAGGAAGCAAAAGTTCGTTTGCCCATATTTTTAGTATTCTGGGTTGATTTCTAAATTTCCAATAAACGGAACGGAATGGAACGAACTTTGGGGGCAAAATTCGATCGTAGGGGTCGTGACGCGGAGAAAATTCTCACGCAATGCCTGGCAGTCATTTGACAGCGTTTTCTCTCTCGAGAATCAAGAATAAACTTTATCCTTGAAGAATAAAATTAATTTTTCCGCCGTTTATCGATTGTGTCCATAAACCATGGATACGGGACTTGAGAATGATCGGTTCATGAGGAACAAGGGACAAGAAGAGATTAATGGAAACCCCATGAAAATCGTGAGCCTTAAGCCTAGAAAATAGTGTGCGTGATAATGACTTACTCGTACGCAAAAAAAAGAGCGCTAGTTCCGGTGATGAGACACACGGTTAGGCCGAAAACTCCTGTTCTAGGAGCCATCATAATTCTTCCGTCGCAACAGAATCTGTTCCGTCCTGGAAATAATTCCCACTTTCTCAGAACGTGGGTCATTGTGTCACTGCGAAGGAAATTAAGTTTTTTAACCGGGTTGGTTATAACGAACGAATAGTGAGTGAAAACTACGATCCGGACGCACGAACATTGGTGGATTTCTTTTATTTGCAGTATTTTTGTGAATTATTCAAAAATTTAACGGACAATTTTGTAGTCGGCTATTTTCAATGATGCTTTAATGTGTACGTGTGTATGAATCGCAAGTTTATTTATGTTTGTTCGTCCTTTTCCATCTTGCAACAATTTTGTTATGCTCATCAGTGACATTATTTAATGGTAAAACACAATATCATTGGCATTTACTGCGAAATAACAATTGCACACCATAACCAAAAAAACTGCAGGTGTCAACAACGAGTGCGATTATTTAACACTAGAGATCGTGAAATGAATGTACTCTCGAAATACAGCAAGGTTAAATGGAATGGATGATGAGAAAGAGAGAGAAAGAGTTATGACGAAGAATGTATGACGAATGAACGCATCAATGGATGAGTCGTTGGAAAATAGAATAAATATGAAAGCAACAAAGTTGACGAAACTTACGGATTATCGTGGTTGGAATATCCTTTTTATTGGTGTGGACTCGTGTTACGGAATTGATGTATATTTTGTACGACGAGGGTACCTCTTAGGTGCCCTTGCATCAACTTAACCTGCTGCTACTGCTAATATCTTGTTGTTTGTGAAAATGCGCGAGTGAATTCCGAAAAACCCGAGCGAATTGCGACATCGCAAAGTCACCTATCGGGTCTGGAAAAGCGCGTAAACTTTGGGGTTAAATAGCAGTTTATATTTTCTACGGTATATGCATTCTCTGCTTGAAGGAACGAACAGAAAACGCTCGAAATTAAGGTGAGTCTTCCAAGAGTCACCGAAAAAAACACGCACTCATTGAGGCGCACGCACACGCACAGCCAGTACTCTCACGCACGCAAAGCAGAACAAATCCGCACCTTTGCCCGACTCCAAATTCGACTTTGAAAACACCGAAAAAGTACGCTGCTCACTTTTTCGTAATCATCGTGAAACAGAGTCCCTGTATATTTTGTTCGCGAATTATAGTTGAACACGAAAGGACGAATTTTTTCAAATAACTAGGTCAGCACGATCTTGTATTTATCATATATGCTTGATTCTTGAGAATTATCTGCACATCTCAAAACTGCCGAACGATATGTGACATGTATCACACACACACGTGATTCTTTAGAATTATCTACACATCTCAGCACCGCCGAATGATGTGACATGTATCACACTCGTTTCTGCACGCTGCCCCAAGCACCGAGCGAAGAAAAGCAGCAACACACACAATCTTGCATACTACATACATATTATGTACGAGTGCGCTTTTCTACGAAGAGACAAAAGTCAAGCTCTCGTCCCCTGTAATACTTCATATCATTCCGCTGATCCACTCGCCGATCACAATATCTTGTCTGTATATATATTTATTGTGCGTGATTTTACTGAGCCCGCGATTGCTGGCTGCTGGACATGGGGAATCAAAATACAAGGAAAAAAATAAATAAATAACAGTACGATGGCGTCCTCTGACAGAACGACGAGGAAGCTCCAGCATATGTTTTCGAAAGAGGAACCATGTGATCTTGACAAACAAAGATTCGCGGAAATGCTCATATGAAATAGCAAGTGGCAGGTGTCTACAAGCCAATTATGCAAAAACTTCCGATTCGATTCTTTTTTTTTTGCTGTTATCATATTACTCAGCTCAATGAGAACGTTGACAACAGATGTATGATGACATTTTGAATAAGAACAGCAGAATCCTATCGAGAGATTATCCTTTTATGTACGTCCACGTACAAGGCACATTATTCAGAGGGTAGTCGGTGTTTGCGTAGCAAAAATGTTAACAAAACGCTGTCTTTTTAGATAATACGACTATAGGTTGGAGGTTTGGCGCTAACGGTGAGTCTCCGAACGTGGCCATAATGCCAAATGTTAGAGCGTAGAAAGATTTGTGCAGTTCTAATCGAATATGTGTTTCATTCAGATCGTCAAAAATGGTGCGGCGAAGTACGCAATATTATGTTAGAAAACATTTTGTTTTTTATTTATTTTTATTTTTAAAAAACACAAAATGTCCATGGTTGAGAGAATGACCGGCGATCTTGAATGATATTGAGCGTTCGAATGTGATGAAGACCCTGCAGCATCTGTTTTCGTGACTCCTGAGCGTAATTTCATTCGAATCAGTTACGTTTTCGAAACTGAACGAGTTTAATATTTCGGAGGTGTCAAAGGTAGCCATTACGATAAAGCAGGGCGTAGTTGCTTGCGTCATTTTATCGAAAACAATGATCCTCCCGCAGAAGCGGATGAGAATGAGAGCGTGAGGGACAAAGAGACAAGTTTTCCGAAAGCACACAAATCCCTACGGAGCAGTAGAGGGCGCGAATTGAAAGTAGCAGAAAGATTAATAATTGCGCGTGCGATTTATACTATCAATGGCCGCTGTGTTCCGTGATTTCTCGCCGAGGGGGTTGGTGGAATTGATTATTATTTAATGGGCATGCACAGATGAGAATCGAGAGGTTTATAAACTATGAAAGGGGTTGAACACGAGCTTTCGAGTGGGAGTAAGAAATGGAGAGAAGAACGAAAGAAAAAGCGAAACAGGGAGAGAGGGAGGAAAAAAGAGAAGGTGCATGCGACTTGGCGGCCTCGTTGCAAAATATGTAGGTCGTCGACGCAATGCAGTATTACCGCACTCGACTCGAATCCTCGAAATCACGATATCCTCCACCCTTTTGCTAGCTATATAGGAGACAGCAATCCTCTACCTTTCCCAATTTTTTTTCACTTCGTACTATACCATTCTAGTCCATGCGGGCTGTTAGTGAACCTCCCCTCCCTTTTTTCTATGCGGGTCAGCCGCTTTATTCTTAAGAGGATGGATCAGTCACCTCGAATTTTCGAAATTAAAATTATTCGATGTCGTTTGACTAATCAAAAAAAGGCTCTGTCAGCGTTTTATTTATTCGTGAAACCGTGTCGGAAATATTCAATTTCGAAAATTGCAGCTATCTCTCTCGCACTCACATTGCGAGAAAGCGACTGCTCCATCACTTTAAATGTGTCGTACTTGCTGCGGGCGAAGTGGAACTGCAAAAAACCGTGTCGATAAAGGCGGGATCTCACATTCTCGCGTGGCAAAATGCGCGATCAACAAGCGCGGCCACCAGAGGCGCTTGGGGAGCAACATTTTCAGCTGTGATGCAGAACAGCCAGTTCTCAGCGCGGAGGATACCATCCGCTTGAGGAGAACCGTACAGGGAAGCCTCCTACGATGCCATTTATGATGATTATTCAGGCTTTAAGGACAGAGATTTCGGGGATCGGGTAGATTTGTAAAAAATGGAGCCTGAGGAACCTGGGCTCAGGGTAGAAAATGATGTTGAAGTTTGCATCGTTGGAACGCAACGAAATTCTGTATATTTTTCGGCACAACTCTGGACAATAAAACGATCCTCTTTTCCGACCCAAAAGGTAAATCAACACGAAATATTGCCATCATTCTTAAAATTCTATAAATTATGAATGGAAAAAATATTTTTCGTTGAATCACAACGTTGCTGCAAACTCCAGAGTCATGGGTAAAAATAGTTGGAAGAATTTTTTTGTTGTTTGTTGGTTTTGGAGATTTTGACCGCGGATTTCCCACGTGCAAACCCGATCGTTATCCACGCAAGGAGGCATGTCCGAGAGACACGGGAGACGAGCAGGATTATGAATTGCTCTTTGATTTTTCAAAGTAGCCCTGAATGAATTTTCGAGAATGGAAAGTTCACTTCCCCAAAATCCGTTACTACGGATCGCCCTCATTTGCTTCCCGTCGCCTTATTACGTTTATCAATATTTTTGTGGCTTCAAACTACCACAAATTGTTGTTTTATTAATTATTTGCATTGTAACATAATCACAGTAAAGATTTAAGAATGTCGTCGCAACGTGAGTCGCAAAGAAAAGAAACGGGGCTGTTAATTGGTCGCACACAATGAATAATGATGCGATGCAGGTCTCGCCGTGAAACACACCCTCTGCGATCCTCTGCGACAATTCCCGGATACCCGGTATCGTCCGTACCGGTAAACACGCGCCTGCATGGGAGAAGAGTGTGGGGATTGAAATGGATAGAGAGGGGGAAAGGAATCGACACACACCCTCCGTTGCGTAGAGCCATCTATCGTTTAATTCGCGATCTACTATAAAAGTCTTCGCGCGAGCGAAAAGTGCAGTGAGAAGACGGGGAATTTTGGGGGTCGCAATGTATATCTATACTATGGTATCCATAAAAGCAAGGAGCATCGAGACAGGACCGCACGGCATAAATTAAGGAGGTTGGCTACACACAAAAATGTTGCCATGTTAAAAGCATAGGGAAATTCGAAATGATTAGAATGTAATGAAAATTGTCGAGCATATTCTTTAGTATAAAAAATGAATATACAAATTTTTTGAGATTTTTCTTCTACATAGTTTTCGACTAAACTCTAATTATTCGACAACTGTGTAGATGAAAAACTTGAAAAAATTTATGTCTTATCACCAAAAAAAAATCATAGCCAACCTCCTTAAGGCTTCTACAGGCAGTTTTTTTTCGCATTTGCGTCTGAACTCCTATTCGTCAAATTCGCCAATTTTTTTTTCTCTACCGTTCTACCTCGCCTCTTTTGTGACATTGAAATAAAAAGGTCCAAAAATGCTGATATAGTTTTATGAATTTTTTTGTTGCAAAAATGAATCGATGCATCGGAAAACTGATTTTCCGCGCATTGTTTTACAAATGGGCCACTGCATAGGCATGCTGATTCGTATCTCGCGAAACGAACGCGTAGCGAATAAAAGAAATATTCCGGCGCAGCAGCAGATCGGCGTATGATAGACGAATAGTAACTGGATAGAAAGAAAAGAGAGGCTATAGATATGAGGGTTGAAAGAATCGCAACACGCGTCATATGATCGACGAACGCGGGACGACTGAAACGCGCGTGACCGTACGAGATTTGGCTCGACGGGCGGCAGCAGTAGAGGAAATGGCCGTAAGGAGATCATCGTACGCAAAAGGCGGCCAAATAAATGTTTGATTCGTAATGCACGTGAAAGAATGAATTTGTAAAAAGATTGGATGAATTTATTGATTAGAAAGGTCGAAGAAAAGCGTCGCTAGGAGCAGAGGAGTTAGAAAATCTATTGATACGCCATTTTGACTAGAAGTTGTCGCGATATAAAAAATATGTATTGTACTACGCTGAGGAGCAGGGCAAAAAAACATGGTTAGGAACATCGGAGAAATGTACTGTATAGAAAGGCGCCGAAGCGCAATACGCGGGGCGCGCTCTCGTCTATGAAATGAGAAGGATGGACAGACGGACGCAAACGCTGAAATCAGCTCGACCGATCGATGCGATAAATGGATGCGTGCGATTGGGTAGCCGAGGAAAATCGATATGCGATGAAACCCAGGGGGCACCCTATCTAGGCGAACTTGTACAACTACGTCTCTCTCTCTTTCTCCCCTTCTTTTGCCATCTCTCTTAAATACCCTTACCCTCGCTTACGCTCGTACTCGCGCCCTCCCTCCCTCTCCTTTCCTGTCGACGGTGCTGCACACACTCGCACATACACCACCACTCGCCACACCGAGGATGGAGGAGCAAAGACCGAAATATCGATTTTTAGGCCCCTACGCGGCGGTTCGATGCTCATATCTGCCCCGTGCCCCGTTCGCGAAGCGCCTTTCAAAACACCGCGACGCGTGGTGCTGTTATAAAATTATTCTCGATATAATATACGCGTTTTTAACCTTGCGATATATCATTTTTTACTTCATTTTTTTTCATCAATCGTCATTTCCCAGCTCGAATAAAATCCTGCATCCAAGTTTGCAGTTTTCACTTCTTTTCTCTCCCTCTCACCGTCTCCCTACACACGCACGATTATTTCTGAAATGTAACCGGTTGATGTAACCAGTGGCTAAATACGTAATTATAATGGTGGATTTACGCATCAGCTACATTGTTGTTAAGTAATCTCAAACAAAACATTACTCTGCCCGACTATTTTGCGTTTTTCGATACTCTGTTGTAATGACGACTGGAACAAGGAGTGCGCGACGTGTAATTATTCGTGTTGAGTGAAAACAAAGACTTGGCGATAAAAAGAATCTCCGTGGTGATTAGGACAGCGAGTGAGGTGGACAAGTGGGAAAAAGGAGCGGGTACCGAATAGCGGGAGAAACTGTAGAACATGTCGTCAGGTAATTTTTCTTTCGAATGTACCTTTCGTGCTCTTATTTTTTTTTTTTTAATATCGTGTTTATCAATAAGAACGTGCAGCTCCGCCGCGATGCTGCTCCATGTTTTATCCAGTTTCCGATGCAAATAAATACTTCACCCTAACCAACCGATCGAACGACATGACAATAAAAATCCTAACTATTCGAAAAATAGTGAGACATATTTTGTTTCAAAAATCCTTGCGAATGAAAAAAAAAATCATAAAAACTTGTCAATTTTGAGACTGTAAAAAAAAAATATTTTTTGGTTCAGTCTCACAATTGACGGTCGAATTTCCGCGAACCAAAAGTCATTTCGTTCGACAAAGCGTCGTGAAATTCAATTGTGCAAATGTGGGACTATAATAATCGATTTTGATCCGTGATAATGTTGACGATATACGAGAAAGCATTCGAACCGGCATTAGCTACGAGGCACAACGACGAATCGTTGACAAGTCGATGCAAAACGTTCACACGATTTTTACAGTAATCCTTGCTGCACGCCTGCTCGCAATCACAAAATAATAGACAACGAAAGAAAAATGGATAACGGTTGTAAATGACAACCGAAATAAGCCCGTTGAGATTTTTTAACCTAGAGTAACATTTACAAGGTCACAATATCGTATTTACGCCGGGGCTCGAGCGTCAATTCGATTACAAACCCTCAGAACTAAGCGCACTACGTGTGTATGTCGATACACGAACAGTACGTATAGATTTATGAGAACGTATCGCGCGAATCGCAGTGAAGCTGCGATCACACTCCGCAGTTCTTCACAACAACAATAAACATGATGTGACCTTCGGGCAAGCGATTCTATGTATCCTACGACTCCCTTTTAAGGACGTTGTATGCCGACGGTCAAATCTAAATTTTTGTTTTCAGTTTTTCTTACATACTAAATGGTTTGCGAGCCCAAGTTCATTTAAAAAAAGTTGTTACAAATTGCCTAAAGGACAACATACTTAAAATCCAAGATTCTCCGAGGTTTTATTTGTTATATAATAAACAAAATTTCGAAAAAAATTTACGACCGATTTTTTTGAAAAACTAAATAAAGCTTCTTCGATGTTACACAAAAGTGTATGCAAAGTTTTAAGAGGCTTCACCATTTAGAAATCGAAATGTTTAATATTGAAAATTGCAACTTTTAACACCCGCTCTTATGAGAAACTACTGAAAATTGTGATTTTTATAATTAACTGTCTCCACTTCTACATGGTGAAACCTCTTAAAATTGCAGGAGCTATTAGATGTCACTATTCTCTCTGTGTGGGGCAAATCTAAAGGAATTCTATCGATAGAAAATTTAGCATACAACGTCCTCAAGGTCGAAAAACATTTTTCGTATAATATTTCACCTCCTGTCTTCATGATTCGCCAAAAAATACCATTTTTCGCAGACATCGCTTTTTTTTTTGCACGTAATCAATAATTAGGCTCGAGCTGGCGCAAGTTCGGGCGGGAATTCTGATCTCCATATGACCTCCAAGTAAACAGCTCTTGCGGAATGTTCATTCTGAAAAATAAAAGATACGCTGCCTTTCTCAATCGAAAATTTTATTCGTAAATACTTTCGGATTAAAAATTCATTTTGACAGCGTCCGAAAATTTTCATGTTGAAAAACTTGCTGATTACGAAAATACACACGAAACGAATTTGTCCCATTGCAACTGCTGACTTTCGTTAACAATTGACAGAAAAATGAAGAAAAAAAAAATAGAACGATTTTCAGAAAAAAGCCCGATATAGGCTGATTCGTATTTTGGCCGGTTTCAGAAAAAATGGCGATCGCAGCTTCGGAAAATTATCAGCTCAAGTGGCACAGCTACGGAGCCCATCTTCACACATCGGTTGCAACTTTATTACATTCGGAATCCTTCGCGGACGTTTTACTTGCGACGTCTTGTGGCAGACACGTGGCGGCTCATCGCTTCGTACTCGCGGCATGTTCGTCCTATCTAAGTCATATCTTTCAAACGTGTCACTTTGGAGCCAATACGAACGCACCAATTATCGTGGTGAGTATCTATTTTTACCGATTTACCTGTTTCTATTAATTAAAGTGACACTGAAGCTTGCAACGTTGGGGTCCAACGGAAAATATACTTTTTCCATTAATTGTTTGTTCAACTCAAAAACCATGATAATTATCATTTCGATTTTCTATTTAGGTCCTAAAAAAAGATCGTTTTATTGTCCGTACTGAATATTCAAGAAAAAACCGAATTTCGTTGCATTCCAACGACGCAAACTTCAACGTCGTCTTTTGATGAAATCCCATTCTTTGACAAAAAAAAACGACAACAAGTTAAAACTTATTGTAAAAACTTTGCTCCTCCATTTGATTTTTTTCTCCGATGAAAATGAGTGATAAAGTAAAATCATAGAGATCGAGTGACGATGATGCTGGAGCAAAAAAAAAAATTTTCAAAACAGCCGGACTGCTGATACGTAAAATTTTTTTTTCTTCCATTTTTCAATTTAATCCGAGACCCTTAACAAGAACAGCTTTGGTTCCCTCATTTAAAAGTATTTCCCTCGGAAAAAATACGACGTGGAAGTTTGCATCGTTGGAACGCAACGAAATCCCGTTTTTTCTTCAGCAGAGCTCATCATTTTTATTGAACATTTGCCCAGGATGGTAAAACGATTTTTTTCCCAATCAACAATCAAAATTGTCATGATTTTAAAAATTGAACGAACAAATAATATGAGAAAATATTTTTCCTTGCATCCGAACGTTGCCAACTTATTCAGCGTCATCGTTCCTCAATAAAACCCTGAATATTGTGATTTTTAATGTTTTTACTGATGGATGAGAGGACTAATGGAAAATGAACGTTGATTCCGATTCAGGTACTTCCAACGGAAATCGGTTACCGTACATTGAAGATTTTGATTCAATACATGTACAGTGGTGAGGCAACTGTTACAAACGATCAACTCGAAGGTGTATTGAAAGCTGGTGATATATTACGGGTGCGTGGACTTTGGAGATCGAACGCGGGAGGAAGCAGCAGCAAAAAGGAAAACATACAATCGAACAATCAAAAAGTAGAGCGTGATAAGAGAGAGCAACAGCCGATACCGGGTCAATTGCAAAAAATCAAATTGATTCAACCGGCTGCTCAGCAAGAAAAAATAGTGGAAACGGTTGGACCGCCGCCGTCTTCGCAGTCAGAGCCGCAACAGCCGCAGGTGGAAAGGAGCGTCGAAACGCCCGAAAATTCACCACCGATCGTAACGAGTCCTGTAACAACGGGCACAGCGCCGCCGCCGGTTTCGGCACCTGTGAGCAAAACCGTCATCGAAAGAAACACCCTCAACAAAGCCGGGGAGCAACTTTGCGAAACGAACAATGACATGAAGCAGCGAGTCCTCGAGGAGAACAAGCTCATCGAACAGAGCAAGAACAAGGAAAATCTCGAGACGAACGGAAAGAAAAAACGAAGCATTAACAGCGACGTTGAATCGAACAAATCGAGGAGCGAGGTTGGAGATCATGTAAAACATCCAAATTCGTAACTTACGCTTTTTTTCAAAACTCTTCCTTCGTGACGAATGAATTGAAACTGGCAAATATCGTCCAACTCGTTAATGGAATTTTTTTTTTCTTTTCCTCGACAAATCACAGCAAATAACAATTCCAAGTTCCACAATCTGATCGTGTATCTATCGCTTAAAGCAAAAAAGCTGCTTCATGCTGTTTGATCAAGTGTTCAATTTTCACAAGATTTCTATACGCGATTGACCACAAAAAGCATATAAATTGGCATTAGATTTATATAATCTCTTAGCAGCCTAGAAATATATCGATTTTCATCCCTAATTTTCAAGCGATTTGGATGTGTCAACGCTTATTTTGTTTCTCAAGAGATTTCGAGCCAATTTACCACGTCGTTTTTTTTTCTTATTAATTTGGAATAACGTGACTTTCTTTATGATTCAGGAATTGTGTGTAACATTGCACGGATGAAGCTGAAACAAAAGTCGTGGTGAATGTGTTTGACAATCTCTTAAGGTATTACTATCACGAAACCAGTTTATTTAGGGTTCTTTCAAAATTTTGTATAAACGTTTCTTGGCACCAAAACTAACAGTTTTCTCCTATGAAGAAAATTTTTCTGATGTTTAGAATTTGAGATATTTAAAAATTGAATAGCGATTCTTTTGTTTATTTGCAATTTTTTAATGAAACGTGACTTCAATTTACTTGCGTTTAGATGGGAAAAACAAAAAAATTGGAAATTAAATATCTCAAATTCTAAACGTCAGAAAATGTTTCTTCATAGGAGAGAACTGTTAGTTTTGGTGCCAAGAACGTTAATAGAAAATTTTGAAAGAACCCTAAATAAAGTCGTTTTGTGATAGTAATACGTTAAGGAACGATATGAGAAATGAAAATAGCTTAAAAGATACGGATTGAACTTTTAAAAATGTCGAGGAAAATGTGATATTGTGAAATGTTGAAATTATCAGTCGATGCTTCTGCAAATTTCTTTACAAATATTTCTCTGGGTTAATATTAAACGCCGCGATACGGATTTTTCGTTTTTTTGTTTAAATATTGTACTAGAATCGACATAAAGCTTGTGTGAAAATTTAATAATTATTCCACTCGAGTAAAGCAACAATTTTATTGTAATCTCTCCAATTAATATATTTCCCATAATGGTATCTCCACTCTTTTACAGACGGAGTTGAATCTGGAACTATTGGTAAAAGACGAGCCTATAGACTGGGAAGAATCGATGGATCCCTCGGAATCATTGACGATAGATCACGAGATTGACATAAAACCTGTAAGTCCGCAAGATATTGAAATTTGGATCCTCGGAACCTAACGAAATTGTTCTTTTTTTTTATTTCTGAGATTAATTGCATTTTATGTACTCGGTGTAGTTTCCAGATACAAAAAAAAAAAATATTTTCTGATCGTAAAATCCTGACGCTACAGATAAAATTTGAATGGTCTCTAATATCGTTAAGTTTTCCGCCTTGTATCGTCATTCGAGTCGAGGAGATATTTCAGAAAAAGTTAAAAACACAAATGATCGAAACTCTTGAATTGAATTGATCAGGAAATCGTACATAGCGCGGACGAGGATGGTGATATCGAAGAAGAAGAATACACACCGCTCACCTGTGACATGTGCAGTCAAACATTCAACAGACCTTCCGATTGGGTTAGACATATCGAATTTACACACGCAGACATGACGGAAAATCGACGAAAGAAACGGAAGGTTGATGTTTTTGAAGTTTAAGACCCAATCGACGCTCCTTACGAAAAGTATCACGTTTACATGTTATTTAGCATGTAAACGTGCTACTCTTCGTAAGAAGCTTCGCAATGGTCCCTCGTTGTCGTGCCCCCGAAACAAGAATTTACCGATTTTCTGATCAATTCTGTTTTCGATGATTATTTCAGGGTGACACCGACGACGACAGCAAAGAATTCCCACCGTTAAAGTGCGATTTGTGTGGCAACATGTATCCAACGCCACAGGAATGGGTTCGTCACATCCAGACGGAACACACGGAGGAACAATTGGCACTGATGAACAACTCGGCGCCACCAAAACCAAAAAGAGCTCACAGTCATCAAAAATTGTGCAACATATGCCAAAAAGTATTTCCGAGTCATGCATCAATGGTGATACATCAACGAACGCACACGGGAGAAAAACCCTTTCTCTGTTCCTACTGTAAAAAAGGTTTCAACGTTAAGAGTAATCTCTTGAGGCATTTGCGAACGTTACATGACAAATTTGTCCATCCAAGCCTGTACGGCAGTAACGGTACCAAAAATTCTTAGATCGTTTAGTATTTCAAATCGATTCATTTTTTCTATGAACAAACTACCAAAAAATTAACAAATCAACCCGGAAAGAAAAAGCTCAATTGCAAGGTGTTATCTGACTGCCGACCGGAGACGGAAAGAGAGAAAAAGCTCCCGTCGTTGTAACATTTGTCTTTCTCTCGGCATAAGAACAAATGATTGACGCGCGAACGATCGCGAGTTAAATATTCCACCGCGTGATGTAGTGAAATTTTTGAGAATGCACTGGTTGGAAAAGTCAGTGTCGAGAGCTCAGACACTTTTTTAAACATGTTCTTACAACTTTTTCTCAAATAGCCTTCTTATTTGATCTTTACTTTGCTCCGTTATGACATCCTTCGGTTATTCTCTATGAAATTTTATAGAACTGTGGTTTTCTGCTATTACACTTCGCATAAAAGATCATGTACCATAAATTACGTTGGTATGTTCATTTGTCACGTTAGCGCGAGCAACGAAAACTTGCTGTCACTGTTTCTATCATTTTTATCATCAAATAACGCGACGAAATTTTTTCAACAATCAATTTTCCAAAATTCAGAACGATTCAATGTTTTCAAGGTGCTTGAGAAAAGTTGTAAGAACACTTTTACTTCGAACGGTGGAATTTGACCAGAAATATCGTTCCCCGGTACATTTTCAATTTACTTACAATTGTGACCGACAAGAGCGTCTTTATCTTGTTTCTCCGTACGATAGGCATGTACGCTGACAAACTGACAGAAATTCTTGTCAAAAGCTCCTAGGCTAACAAGAGAAAGAGAGAGATAGAGAGAGAGAGAGAGAGAGAGAGAGAGAGATCGAACGAACAATGCGAATGTGTATTTTGAGCAGAGACGGTTTCTCGTTATTTCGAAAGAAAACCGTGTATTTCATTCAGTTTCGCGTAGATCGTTGTAAATTATTTTCTTAAAATCTCCAATATTTCCAGCTGCGTATTTCTACTCTTTTCACTCTGATGTAAATAATTGTTCTTCATCAGGATTCAGAAGAAAATTCTCCAAAGCAAACGACATTACTAGACGACGTTATTTGCCGTTACAATCATTCATGATTCCTTGCATGGGCTGCACTGTACTGATTCAAATTGTTTGGGTAGAAAATGCGCGTTAGCGAAAAAAAAAATACCAGAGGAATTTTTTTCATTGAACAATTGACGATCAAAGAAAAAAATACCATAAAAGATAGATTTTTATCATAGACGAGCACTCGTCTCTGGCTTCGTGTGAAATAAGCAGAATCAAAGTGCGTTTTTTCTGAACAGACTTGCGCAAGGTATTAGAAACCGGCCGGTACCGTTCACTCCATACCCTCGCACGATTCCGAAATAATTTCAAAGCTAACAAAATAATAAAAAGCAAAGAAAATCACAGAATCGCGAAAAGCACCTGACGCCATTCCAGTTATTAACGTATTACTATCGCAAAATGGTCTCATTTAGGATTTTCTTAAACTTTTGTGTAAATGTTCTTGACATCAAAACGACCAACTTTTCTATAAGACGAAACATTTTCTGACGTCTAGAATTTGAGATATTTAATTTCCAATTTTTTATTTTTCCCATCTAAACGCGTGTAAATTGAAGTCACGTTTCGTTAAAAAGCTGCAAGAGAAAAAAAAACAAAAGAAAGGCGACTTCAATTTACATGCGTTTAGATGGGAAAAATAAAAAATCAAATTCTAGACGTCAGAAAATGTTTCGTCTTATGGAAAAGTTGTTCGTTTTAATGTCAAAAACACACAATTTAAAGAAAATTCTGAATGAACCCATTTTGCGATAGTAATACCTTAAACATAAATAATCCTATCGATACTTCTTCTATTTATTATTCAACTCCCAATTGCTATTAAGAGTGGCAAAAAATAGCATAACGTCGGAATTTTATGAGTTTTCTTTCGATACGAAGCAATAACCACGAATTTCGAATCCAAGAGGCTGAAAGACAATTGCCAAAATACCAATTGAGTTATCTATAATTTTACAAAAAAAAGAAAAGAGAAAAAAACTCGAAAAAAAAAAAAAGAAAAATGAAGAATTCTTTCATATCTTTTTTCGTTTATCTCGAACGTACTTATACATAATGAAATACCAAAGATTTACTTAGCTTGAATAGAAGAATACCTCAAGAGTATGCATGTTTTTGAGGAACAATGAAAAGAAAAGATTTTGGTGAAACGAAAGCGATGAAGTGTGATTGCAACGCCGTGAAAATAATTCGAGTGAGAGATATAAAAATATATAATGTAATATAATTCCGCGTTTAAATCAACATCCGATAAGTCGATAAATTATTAAATTTTCATTCATAACCAGAGAAGCTGCAAGATAAAACGATTACGAAAGAGAGAATCGATACGGTAATAAGATTAAAACTACGTACTTCTAGGCTATTCCAATCACGATAGCCAACTTATTCCCCCAGTTCGTAAGTTAATTATGTATTTTTATATTAAACTAGCTAATACGTATACGTATGTATATACAGAGTGGAGCAGTGATTGTAGTCGCTTAAAATATCATTGAACCTATGAAACTCGTTTTTTTTTTCGTGGTGTCGGGTCGTTTTATTTTTCTTGAATTTCCTTTCCATTGAGCGATGAGTAATTTTCTACCACGACTCACCAGAGGTATTCGCAAATTTTATTAAAACTCACGATTCCAGGCCCTGAAACGCAAGTCGTGAATTTGTTTGTTTTTTTCGCGTCTGACCAGGCTCGTTATCGACCTCGTGGTATTTTCGCCTGTAAAACGTTTTCACAAATCCTGCGAGACTCCCTAAGAACACGATTTTCTTTGATTTCTTATAACGAAAAAAATAATATGTTAACAATTTCATTCGATTCCTATGGATTTTCAATTAACTCCCAAAATTGGGGGCTTGCGATGTAGCAACAAATTATCCTCGCTCGTTTGGAAAGATTGCTTCGAAAGTTCGTAGGATCAAAGATGATCGAAGCGACTTAGTTATTGTCTCACGCTGTATAACACAGACACACAGACACACGTATATATATATAAATATATATACATATAGAAACGAGAATTAAGGAATATTCGTAAAAATTTTTCGAACTCTGACTTAAAGTAGGATGCAAAAATAAGGTACATTCGAAAATTTATCAAAACATGTTTTATCCGTTTTTTTTTTCCCTGAAAATCTATTAATTTTTCTTACAAATCATAGAAGCAATTGCTCCATTAAAGATACAAAACTAAAAGATGCAAAAAAAAAACCGAGGAACACGCAGTCACGGTCGATGACGGCAAATTTAAAATTAGAGTGTTGACACGGCGAAAAACAAAGAGCGTTTCTTAATAATCGTAAACATGTCATCCTACGAAATTTAGTGTCAATTCTACGTTGCGCTAGAACTGTGACGAGCCAAATAACTTTTAAATGTAAAATTTGAATAATATATTATCTTCAAAGTATGATCAAGGAAAAGAAATAATATCGACGTCCGAAGATTAATAATACTTTCCTTGTTCCCTCAACACCGACCAGTGATGCGCGTTTATGTTTTTATTTTTAAAACTACGCGGGAAGTCGACGTTCATCTTATCGCAAATAATGTACATGATATCGTTAGCTTTATAGTTACAGCGTTTAGCGAGTTTCTTCGTGTTTTTGTTGATAACTTTTCGAAACTTTCGGTCAACACTCCGCGGACAATCAATTGTCGTCTTCGTCGTCGATCTTGGGCGCCAGGTAATATCTTATGTGACCGATTTCCCCGATCTTGTACTCGCAAACGAGCGGAACATCGCTCGACATCGACAGTTGAACTTGAGCACACAGCGGCGTTGCCTTTACAAAACAATTCAGATATCTGCAGGAGAAGGTTAACTTTACAGCTTCCTGCATCTCTACTACAACGGCTTCCTCTTCCTTCTCCGATTCTGCGGTTTGTGCCAATTTAACGTTCGCTGAAATTCACGTACAAATTTTATAGTCATTAGTCTTTGGCTTTGAAGGATTTACACATTTTTTCTTTATTTTTCTTTGCGCGCTAAGCACGACGGGGAAAACGTAAACACAGAGTGATTGAACGTCTTAGAGGGGGAAAACGTGAAATTACTCAAACGGTATCAATTTCTTGGGTGAAATTTCGGGGCTCGTAGTCTTTGGCAATGTCATTCAGTGAAGCAATGTGGACGAAGAAGATGCCTGTCAAGTTCTACACAGTTGCGGTGAGTTACGAAGAATCACATCTAAATTTTCAATCTTTTTTCTATCGACATTGAAACAAAAATTCAAGGATTCTTCAATTAGCGATTATTGGTCGGTTTTATCGATTTCTTTCGCCGGGTCTCTGGGGTATCGTGACTTTCGACTGCCTCCTTCTCCGTTTTACTCCTCCCTCGTAACATTCGTTTTTGAAAAGACGTTGAAACGTAAGGCACGCACGAATAATAGTTTTGAAAAATACAGACTGAAGGAGCTTTGGAATTTAGTTGAAACAAAATTTACAGGGCGTTTTCGTAAACTACTCTGTATGACCCGTGGAATTTCCCGTTTTATGAACGCAGAAAAATAATAACTGATATATCGGCAAAAATATAAATTAATAATTGCTAATCGTCACAGATTCAGGAAAATTCGTAGTTTTTAACCAATCGATTCTAGACTCCCTCGTTCCACTAACGAAACCAATAGCATAATTGAGAAAAAAAACTGATAAGCTGTACCGTCGAAACTTATGGACTTGGCAAAAATCTTTGCAGAATCCAGACGAAAATTTTAATTGGAGAATTTTCATCCAACCATTCATGACTTTGCGACGTTGCTTTTCCATTAGAATCGGAGCTCATCGATGGCAATTTATTCATCGTATTGAACATAAACTAATAATTTAGCACTCTTTCGACTTTCAAAAAGTATAGTCGTTAGCCGAACACCAGTAATTGGGATTTCATGAGATAGACACGATTCAGACTCAAAAGTATAAATATATTTACCGGATCCACTGTCTCCATTGGCTGTGAACTTGATACCTTCCTTGCTACAAGCGATAGTGATAGCTTCGCCGAACTGACTGAGGTCTCGGCATATCCTGGCAAATTCCTGGGACGGCATTTTGACAACACACGCGTATTCTGTTTCCTAAACAATTGACAGAACAGTTTTTAGTCATTAGCTGGACCGGATGACACAGAAAATATCGTTTCGTGTAACACATCGTCGTCGTCGACGTCATATAAATTTTCCAAAGTGGAAAAGGCACTCACGGGAATACCAAGATGTTCTTGGTCCATGTTAATGAGCTTCATCTCATATTCAGCCAGTTTCTCTTTATTCGGCGATTCGAATATGAATGTTATATTGTCAGGATTGTCGTTGGCTCGGAGAGTGACTGTATCTTCGGTTCCGGCACATTTTAGGATTTTCGACATGCTGTTGAATCGCAAAAACAATTAAAATCGTAAAGTAGGGCAACGATCGACGATACCAATGTTTCACAAATCCTTTGGGACGATCAAAATGTTAAAGTCTATGGAAATGTAATAAAGTGAAAAAGTTGAGAAATATTGAGAAAAAAAGAATATTTGAAACAAGGGAAAATCTGAAAGTGTTCAGAGGATTCGAAATTTCATTGAATTTCCATTGAAATGATAGAACTGGGAAGACTCATTGAATTATTGAGTTTGCTCTAACTCAGCGAAAGAACTTTGCCAAAAGATACAATGAAAAAGAAAAAAAGGTCGAAAGTTGTATAGAACAGACGCACGACATTATTCTAATTACATTTTTTCGAATTTGTATTTAAAGTTTGTCAAGGATTATTTCTCTATATGATTAAAGTGAAAAAAAGTAAATTTTCCCTTAGTCTAAGAAATAAAATATAACGGAAATGTTGTGGCTTCTAATGTCAAAGTGTCATAATTGGAAAAAGCTCGAAGCATGTCAATACTAAAGAAATTCTTTGGTAAACAGTCTCGCGTCCTTCAAAGAGAAATATTCAATCATAAGCTGCAAATGGCTATTCCGTCGTGGTTGACGATAGAAACTATAATCGGAATAATCAAGTAATCCAGCGTAAAGATATCGATGAAATAAAATGAAAAAGCAAAATAATTCGTCGACGAATCGAGATTGCGTGGGAAAAAGCGAGGGCGCGGGAGGGAGAGACACAGGAAAGAGCGTTGAGCGTCATAACCTCGATACAAACAATGGAGAGAAGGAAAAAAAAAATCTTACACTGGTATGCCCATTCCCATTGATAAATTTCTGTCGCATCTGTATTTATCAAATCCATCGCTTCTCAAGTTGAGAGAAACGAGGGAAACGTGAGCGTTATCCATGGCTTGAACTTGAATGCCCGAATCGGAGCATTCGAAAGTAGCCTCGGTGAGTAAATCCTTGACGGCATCCAAGACCTTCTTCAAGATCGAGCTTTGAACCAATCGTGCCTCAAACATTTTTAAAGCGTTAATTGAAACGTTCTTCTAAACAAACAAACAAAACAACCAAAAAGTCACCGGACACCGCAGAAAAGCGAATGAAGCAACGCGGACCCCGTGGACTGTAACCGAAAATTGAAAACGTTCGGCGTAGGAAACTAACACAACCAACACCGTTCCGTACCGAGCAACAAGTATCAACCGATGAAAAGATTCGCTTAGCGGTACACCACACACGCACACACACACACGCGTTATTCGCGCCGGTAACAGTGAGTATAAAAAATTTACGCGCGCTTTCTTGCCGCTCTATTGGGAAAATATTCAAACCGGAAGTAGGTGTCTCTGAGCGCGTTTTCGTTACGCGCGATCCAAACAAATCCACGACATTTTCTTCTTCCGCAACGATTGCGCCGTACTTGCTGCCTCCCATGGAAAGAATGGATGAATTTTTCCAGACGTTCTGCATCAATTATTCTTCCTAAATATACATTTTTTTTTATTTGTCAAATTATACTCCTCAATTTCGACAATAATAAAAATTCGTAGAAAAGAATTTTCCAAAATTTTTTTCACGTTCTCTACCAATAATTGGGATTCATGTCTGGGGTATTGATTGAACGATAATAAATACACAAAATAAACATTTTCTTTAATAGTGATCAATAAAGTTTTACATGGTTCACGACATTTCGAGCTTACATTTTTACTAGGTGCTTTCAAATTGATCTCTGTTGCCTATGGAAAACATTCGAGTTCGTTTTCTACATCTGGTATTTATTCGAATTCCGAAATCGAACGAATCGCGGGAAAATTTATAAACATTGTTGTCACCATCATAAAGAACTAAATTCCTCTATGCTCTGCTATCATAAATTATAATCGATACATCGTCTTGTTATTATGATAGTTATTATTATTACGATTATTATAACGTTTAAATTAATTGAAATGGCGGTCACAATTATACGTTTGGTACGATCACGATTCACAGTAAAATCCGTATTTACAAACTACGCGTTGAGAAAGTAGAATGAGCGTTTGGTAATCAACAGTTTCGGTAATAATCGCTGGATCGGCTCGATTCAAAGCTCGATGTCGCGTGGAATGGAATTTTCGAGTTCACCGAATATCGGATCGAGCTCCTGTAAAAAAAAAACAAAGTACACGAATTTTAGCATTCGTTCAAAATCGTTTCGATTCGTTGAATCGAAACTATGGAAAAACGACATTTTTTAAATCAAATCTCTCTAGTCGTTCTCAAGAACAATCAAATTTCGTTACGTCCCGTTTGAATACACGTGGAAAAACAAATTGAAAATCGAAAAAATGGCATTACAGAATGGAATCAGGCGGAGGCTTGCATTTTGGGCAACTTTTGCTGGTCGGAATGCAAATTTTTATTAAAACAATTAGACTGTTGTTTTAAGTTCTCGGAATTTTTTCAGAAAAATGGACGTTCCGCGCAGGAAAGATTGACGAAAATTCAAGGTCGTTGATTTCATACTTTAACGTTAATTTATGTTTTTTAAATCATCCCTCATACTGGGGTGAATTTTTTCGATGTGACTGAGCAAAAATAGCGAAATGGGTTGGATAAAAAATGGAAATTTGTCGTTGAGTTCGAATTACTCACGTCAGGTGGTTCAGAGTCTGTCAAATGTTTTTCTCTCCGTCGGGTTAAGCTATCCTCGTTCAGCATATCCTCTTCCTCGTCGTCGACGTCATCTTCGACATGATCATTTTCGACGTCATCAATGTCTTCTTCTCTCACCAAGTTGTCTTCGTCCTCATCTTCATCATCGTCATCGTCGTCAGGGTCGTCATCGTCGTCATCGTCGTCTTCCATATACGACATTTCCATATCGTCATAATCCTCAGGCTCCTCCTTAATATCGGTTATCATAACCGCTTCCGAGACTGTTGACTCGTTTCCAATAACTGGCGTCGTTGCTGCTTCTACCGGTTCCGCAATTTCCTCCATTGCTAGTCGCTGAAAAACGATTAATATCAATTAACAACAATCCTTTCGATCAGAAATTTATTGATATTTTCAATTACCAGTTTAGGCATAGAAAAGAGAGAGAAATATTGCGTTGCTTTTTCAAAAAACAAAACAGATTTTTTTTTCATTTCCCATGATCTCGGGGACGTTAGTAAACATTAAAAAAAAAAGTAATATCGTTATTCTTAACGGCGCAAATACGACATATGAACGGATCGTCGATTTCCGAACGTTCCCACTTAATGAATTAATTTGAAACGCCAAATTTCTAACAATCTTAATAGACTCTAGAAAACTTTTTAGAAATTTTGTAAAATTTCTTGTACGAAAGTTTTTATTGACAAAAGAAACAATTTATTATGAATTTGCAACTTTTTTATTAAGAGGCCGCTCAATCAACGTCCGCAAATATCTCTGAGTAGCAAATTCCAAGTCAACAATTGCGTACAAGAGAAAAATACGGCTCGAAAGATCAAGGTGTACTATTTCGATAAATAAATCGTATCCATACCCTGATATTTTTTGCGATTGGTTGCAAGTTTTTCGTCTGCTTTTCTATAGTCGTTGGTGATTGCGAAATTGCCTGCGCATCTTTGCTAGAATCCTTTTCGTACTCTTCGCTGACTGTCGATGACCTCGACATTGGCCTCCCTCTTGTACTATCGGTGCTGTTAGCATTTTGCTCCTTCTGACCTTGCTCGTTCGTCACCGCTTCTTCTTTATTTTTTTTACTGTTATTCTTTGGTTCACCCGGCAAACATGTGTTACCTCTTTGTCTTCTGAATCTGACTATTATACTTCGCGTGTCCCACATCAAATCGTGAGCTTGTTTATAAGCTGCAATCGATTCCTCGACATTCGTATATCTTATGAAGGCGTAACTGCAACAAAACAGCAAAATGAAATTTCGGTTTTATAAATTTGCTGAAAATCTTCATTTACGTTGATGGAATATTTTGTACGACAATCGTGTTGTCGCGAAACAAAAATATGAGAAAGTAGAAAAATTTTACCGTGTATTTCGCATTTTTTGGGCATATCCAACATCGACCCGTGCGGCTGTAGGAAATTTGTTTTTGACTTCATTGACGTTGACAGATTCAGGCAAATTACCGACATACAGTGTGTAAGGATCTATTTCTTCGGGCATTGGATTATCCTCGTCTCTCAACGATTTCCTTTCGACTTTTAATGTACCCACGCCAAACGGTATTTTCTCGAGTTCTCGGATCGCTTTATCGATGTCTACGTTCTCAGCCATCTGTATGAAGCAATATCGCGGTCCACTGGGACTCTGGAAATGTATATTTTGTATTCCAGGATGGAATTCTCGGACGATATCTTTGTTGAGATCAGGGTCCGGAAATTTGATGATTAAGCTCTGTGCCCTTATCGTTTTGTTGTATTCGTTTTCGATTTGTAATGCATTTTCAGCGTCCACTCGGTTCCACGGACGACTTGGATAGTTCTGTGACATTGGTTTCCGTTGCTTGCTCTTCTTCAACGAAACTTCCTGCAATATTAAACCATTCATTTTCGGACCTTGTCGCAATCGATAGGCAAACGTAACACTAGTTTCTATCAGCATAATTTTAAGTCTCCCAACTGGCTTGGAAGTGTTTAATCTTCGAATGGAAAATTAATCAAAACAAGTTCCATATCAAATGGATAAACAACGTGCGTGGCCTGGAAACCTCCGAGCGTTCTTTTGTTCGATTTTCGTGTGAACATAAAAAGCCATACGTACGGAAATGATTTTGATGCCCTGGTCGGTAGTTTCATCGTCGGTTCTTGCAACAGAGATTCTGGGACTGGACGCAGTGATCTGATGAGCAGGAATTGAGGCCGTTGTACGATTAATGATGGCTTCGTTTTGCACAGCTGCCATATTGGTTCTCTGCCATTCGAGGCCGATAGCGCCGTTGAGAGCTTGACCAAAATAAGAGGCCGATTCGAATTGGCCTTGCTGGTGCGTCTGTTGTTCGTAGCGCTGCTGAGGTCTCCGATTTTTGTTGCGATGAAATGCGCCTCTCGGCGTGTAAACGTTGTTGCGATTCTGATTGAATCTGTCACGTCTGACGTAATTACTCCTTGCAACCGCTGATCGCTGATAAGCGTTGTTGGCCATGTCTCTCTGGGTCTGGGACTGTAGAGCACTGGCTTGCGGAGTTATCCACTGCCAAGGCGGAGGAGGAGGATGCGCCCAGGTCTGTATGGACGCCACCTGAGAACCCACTGGTCCAAATACGTGAGGAAGAGGCGGCAAAGCTCCTGGCGGTGGCGGCATCGGTGGTAACGGAGGCTGACCCGGCAATGGTTGGTTTACGCTGGAAGGGGTGGAAGTATTCGAAGAATACATCGCGTACGAGCCTTCGTACGTATATCCAACTCCGCTATCCAACTGTTGCTGGAAACTGCTTTTCATTTCCCCATTTTCTTGAGTCGTCCCCTGCTAAGAATCGGACGAATAGAATTCGAATTTTTATTCATTTTGGATTGATGACAATGACAATGCCAATGATCGGCGGCTGTCATTGTCATTGTTTTGTTCTTAAAATTTTTTGATTTTACATCTATTTGTCTTTGTCAATGCTGTTTCTTGAACTTTTAAGAAATTCCTAAAATCTTCCAGTGACACGCGTATTTTGTTTTATAATTTCGTTCCACAGGTAAATAGACAAAAATTAGCAATTGAAAGTCGTAAGAATGGAGTAAAACAGCGATTGCGAGCTATGATGAGTGTCTCTGTTATGAGTGCGCGAAAATTATTGGCTTTCAGGAATTCAATAAATAAACATCAAGTCTTGACGATTTTGAAACGTGATTTATTGAAATAGTCAACGAAAGAATCTAACCTAAAAGTGCAAACGATTTATACCCACGCGATGTAACGCGGAGAAAAAAAATGAATTACAAAAAGCTTGAGAGATGCACGTGGGTAAAATTGAGATATCACGAGAAGTAAACAAATAATAACTAATCGTATTCACCGTTCGGTTCATCTTGAAAATTTGGAGGGCGAGAAACTTTTGAACAATTATTGTTTTTGTTTATTCGTCGATAAAGCCATTAGGACACATACGGATATACCGCATCACATTAAACAACAAAGCCATATATAGGGGTGGTTTTTCACTTCTAACGCGAATTAACCAGCCAACCACCGCTTCTGCCTGTCGCTTCTTCCAGAGGGGGGGACAGGGTTGGCAGGGATGCCAACCCTCTTTCTGCCGCCACCGCCGCTTCTCTCAACGTCCTCCTAAGCAGCATGAAAAAGCTTCTCGGGCTTCTTCACCCACCCCCGTCGTAAAAACTAAGAACCGCGCCCCCCGTATTTCTAAAAATGATTTGACCTAATAAGCAACTCCGTAGTTCTGTCCAAAATTATAATAATTCTGGCGTATCAATTATTTCGTATTACAATTTTTTGTAACGTAAAACTCAATAACAATGGACAAAACTTCGGTGAAGGAAACAAAATAACAGCAAGATATCAAAATTGCTCAAATGAGAATAGAAATACAAACATTTTTTCATGCGGTTAAATTCTATCAATACAGAACCATAGAAAAAAAACCCAAAGTATTAGATTTTTTCTATTCCTATTTTATTCGTTTTTAACTTGTGACTTTATTAGCAGACATGATATTGCAAATTAGAACCTCAATGCACCGGATGAATCGTAAAAAATGTGCCCGCAACTGTTCTACACTGTTTTGTGCTCGAATTAGGATGAAATTCCCAGTGGCTTGGATTACCGATTGGAGGAGAAGTGCATTTCCTCGCAATGACTTATCTGGCAAAAAGTTTTGTTCGGATCTGTCTCGATTATACCAAACGAGCTTTATCAGGAAAAAATAAAAACTGGCTGAACGCGAACTAAACGTGAGAAGTGATTGCAAACAGCGACAAACGACAAGGGATACGGAATGTGAATTTAAAATTCAAATAACAAAATCGCATGATTGCGCGGAGACGAAAAAAAGTGTACGTAGAATAAATTATTTCTCTGATTGAAAATATCGCCGATCTCGCCGGTAGATGTCCCGCTGGTTCGGCCTGTAGCCTGTAGAGGTCGTTTCTGCGAGCGGTGCGAGCTGCCCCCAGTCCGAGTCGCTCGGTAAAAAAAAAGGAAAAAAAGTTGGGCTTGTTGTTCCTTACCACCTTACAGTGTCCGACATGGCTACAAATAACACGGACGAAATTGAGGTGCGATCTTGGATATCATTATTCCTATGGCATAAAACATTGTTTTATTTAATTATCCCGTTACTCATTTTAACACGATTGTTACAAACAGTTTAATTCGTAACCTCGGGGATACCAGCATGGTCGTTTTGGCTCGAGCACCCCCCCCCCCCCCCGTCCCCCCTTCCTCGGCAGTACTTTAGTCACTGTCTTTCTACCTAAGGGCACATACTCTTGAGTTTTCCGTATTTTGTAATCGTGCCAAATTCACTGATTTTATTTTCGCCTAGAAACCTGAAAAATTCCTTTTCATTTAAGAGGTTTTGATCTATCCAACGTTGCTCTTTTTTTGCCATTCCGGGATCGCTATGCTAGCAGAAATTACCGCTATGAATTTTGTAGGTTATGGTCTCGTAAATCGGTCAAACTTTCACGATACTAAAGCACCATTCCCTTTCTATTTTTTCTGTATTTACGACTGTTACTTCGTTGTATCCTCTTTTGGATGCTTGTCCAGAAGCTCAATATTTTTTAATTAAATTCCAGACATCGAGAACTTAATCATCATCCCCGAAATGTCGATATATCGTGCTGAATAACTTGAAAAATATATTTCCGTGCAGATTGCTCGTCGGGGAGCTTAATGCTGGTTATTCTTTGCAAAATCGTAAACATTTTCCATTCTCGATTAATTTGCCCTTTGAATCGATTTATTAATAATTCTTTTACGCTGAAACGTTGCACACAAATTTTTGTTCTCGATGGTGATAAAAATATCAATTCTTGCCTATGAAAAAATGTCGAATCCTCCGCACGGATGATCCTCCGGCTATTTGGATACATAGATTTTCATATTTCGCATTGAACAAAACTTATAATTTTCTTATCAATTATTACACAGTTGCGCAAATGATTAAAAAAAATATATTTTGAACAGGAGGTAGAAAAGACTGAGCAGGAAGCTACTAGTCTGGAAGAATATCCGCCTGAATTGCTCATTAAGCATCCTCTCCAAAATACATGGACCCTGTGGTACTACGAGACAGATAGAAACAAAAGTTGGAAAGAGAATCAGCGCGAAATCATCAGTTTTGATACTGTAGAAGATTTTTGGAGGTGCGAAATGAAATTATTGTTAACGTACAAGTTGAATTTATGTTTCGTGGAGTTAATCCGTTAAGAAACAAATGAAAACTTGAAACTCTTGCAATTAGCTTCTCCTTGAGACAAATTCGTTTATTCCGAACCTCGCGAGCGTCGAAAAGATTTCCAGAAACAGTACAAACGCTTCTGAGACATTTCCTCATCAATCTTGGAAGTTCCTCTCAGAACTTTTAGTCATTCCTTGTAAATCTCATGTATACTGATGAAAAAAATACCGAAACCCATAGGGCTTTTGTATTAATTCAGGAAATCTACTTTTTCATCACAAACAATGAAAATAATGATTATTTCTTAAAAACAAGGCATTGTAGGGTCTTGAATTTTTATCAATATGTCTTAATTAATTCGTTGACCACATAAACCTTTTGAAATATTTTCCAAAAGAAACTTTTTCCTGATTGATTGTTCATTCCATGGAATTCGAAAGTGTAACATTTAGTAGCAAATTTTCTCAGGGGATTATAAATTATCTGAGTCTCTCAACTAGTCAAATATTCGTGTCATTTTCCATTGGATCATTAAATGCCAATAAAAAAAAAAAAAAACATTTATCATAACTTTCTGAATCTGCGTACTGAAGAAAAGAATTGTTGTCCCTTCAAGAGATTGTGGATAATATTTAGAAAACTTTGTTATCACACTCGTATTCCTTTCAGTTCGTTTTTTCTTCTACTTTCTTAATGTTTTTTGTCAACGAAGATTTGAACGAATGGATCGATTAATTTTTATTATATTTCGTTGCAATTCAGTTTATACAATCACATAAAACCAGCATCCGAGCTGAAACATGGGACGGACTACAGTCTGTTCAAACAAGGAATCCTACCGATGTGGGAGGACGAAGCGAACAAATGCGGAGGTAGATGGCTACTGCAGCTGGAGAAGAAGCAAAGAGTCAACGATCTCGACCACTTCTGGCTCGAAATAATATTGTGCATGATAGGCGAAGCTTTCAACGGATATTCCGATGATGTTTGCGGAGCGGTAGTCAATGTTAGAACCAAGGGTGATAAATTAGCTGTCTGGACCACTGATACTAGTAAATCGCAAAACGTTATGGAAATTGGGTAAGTTTTGGTTAAATTTGCAGAGAATCGAAGAGACTCTGAAAGAAAACCGATCGGCCTCGTTCCGACATTGATCGAATTAGTTCCATCACAAATTTACTTCGCCTGACATTTTTTTGCTCTATATTTTCTTGAAATTCAAAGAACACGCCCCAAGAATATTTCGAAGCGAACGTAGTAACGAATCAAAAAAGTATCGAAAAAAATCCAATGAATTCCTCTTGAGGAACTGAAAATTATTGCCACATTCGACGAACGAGTGAACGATTTTGTACAGGATTTTGCGTGGTTGACGGAGTCTTAAGATTCATTGAATCCACCGGTTTTCATTCGAGACTGATCGAATTTTCGTTATAGTTAATTAAGAATTAATTAACGTATGACATTGACGTTACTTTTTCAGACGCAAATTGAAGGAACGTTTGAGGATTGCATCTAAGGTTACGATAGGGTATCAAGCGCATCACGACACCATGGCGAAGTCGGGAAGTAGTACGAAAAACATGTACCAAGTTTAATTCGGTCGTTCACATTCGTCAGATCTTATTTAACACAAATCTCCATCAACGAAGATCGATTATTTTTGCTTTTCTTTCACCTTTTTTTCGACGATCGCGAGCGACATCGAACGTGCGCTTGCGGAGTCGTCGACTAACGTTCAAAATTGACGAGTAACTGCTGGCAATTATGTGGCAAAGCATTGAAATATAATATATATTGGATGCGAGACAACTTTCGGCGCGACGAAAAATGCAACAACAGAGATAAGAACTTATCGAGCACTTTATTCTCCTTAAAGTGTCGTTGCTCTGCAAAGTTCTCTAAATCTTTTTCATACAGATAGATCGACGTGCATTGAAAAAGGGAATAAATGATTCATCTATCATGTACGAATAAGGATTTCAAGATGGCAGCGAAAGGAATGAAATAAAATAACTAAATACCAATGTGTATAAAATGTAATACTTATAGTTTCACGAAAGATACGTGCAGGTTACTCTATTCATTTCGTTCTACAGATGTTGTTTCTACTGTGCGAGCATACTTAAGTTCGTTGAATCATAATTTGTACGTTTTCTCGCATTTTCATAAATAAACGTATGCGATATATTGAACAGTTTGGTATTTTGATTCGTATCATTGTTTATATTTTATCGTGATAATTATTCGATAGATTTTCATCAAATGTTACGTCGACTGATATTTTCGTGACCATAATTCTTCAGCCATTTCCATGAGATCTCGCCTTCTGGCTTTTTCCAAAGCTTGCTGGAGTTTCGCTTTCCATTGTGTAGGATCAGATCTTGATTGAAATTTTGTGAGAGCCTGAAATTTTTTTTACCTATTAAAATTTATTGAACGATTGGGTTGCTCTATGCCGTTTAATGAAAATTTCATACCAACCTTGAGAGCTTTTTCTTTCAACGGTAATTGCGGTTGACAGTCAATCTCGTCGATGTCGTACTCCGTTACGCCAAGAAAACGTGCTACGTCCCGCCAGTGTCGTCCAAGATTGTCGCTCACTTCGAGGAAAACTGTGAAGATCAATTCCTACTTAATCGAGAATCGTCATGAGAATTTTTCCAACTTTTTTTCCCTATTTTCTAAAAAAACGATCAGCAAGTTTCCACGTTCTGCGTAATTTTCGATCTTCCCTTCCCACCACCGTGTGGTGGGAAATATCTCTAAGCCAAAATATCTCTATTACATTTGCTCGAAAGACTGTGTACAAATTTTATCATCAACGAAAATCTCAACGCGGTTTTTTCACTGTTCTTTCCTCACAAGGCGAGATGCCAGATACAGGGTTGACCGACCAGTGAGTGATCGGTGACGAGTGAACGGACTGCATCTCTTGACTGTTAAAAAAAAACGAGGCACCTAAATTAACTACGAAAATCCCGATAATCGAATTGTAAGCAAACAACAAGTTCGGAGTTGTTTCTTTGGGACAATGTCAAACTTTATCTGGAGCTCGCAGACTCCGAACTTCTTTCATTTAGTCCCCTCACTTTCGTATTCATCATGATTATCACTTTCGCCATGTATTCACATTCCAGTGCCTTCTATGCACAACTGGTTTTCCTGTTGGTTTCTTCTCTCCCTTCTCATTCGCCCTCCGTTCCGACGTACTCCAAAAACCAATAGCTACCTGTCTGTAAACAAACAGGTAGCTATTTTTTTTTAAATTATAAAACAACGAAATCCGTATTTGTTATTTCGCAACAAAGTTGAAACGTCTAATTGGGCGACAGAAAAAGTTGAAAAAAAATGAAAAAGAAGTAGCGCTTACCGATTCTTGCAACTTGAGGATCCTCGTGATTGGGAACCCGTTGAGCAGTTATTTGTACCGGAGCCGATAACGTAAGCCGAAACGACTGAGGTGTCAGGGTAGGAAGAGTTATCGAAGATTGGAGAACAAAGCCGGACGATGAAACGTTATTTGGGATGCTCGGTTGACTCTCGAGGGAATTTTCTGATGATTGTGCGTTGAACATTGTTAATAATAAAGTAATAAACATCGTTGCAGGTAACAAAGTAAGAACGAGCACAATGGTTGAATGTTTCGAAGGTCGACGTTGGATTTTAACATTAAATGTGTTTGAGTCACTGAGACCGTGGTTCAGGGGATGGTCATCGAACGCTGATGAATTATTACGTAGTAAAATGTTCGTCTCGTCAAACGGAATATTTTCTGGTGAAGCTGTCTCTGTTGCAGAATTTTTTCGAGTATCTTCAATGTTGAATGTGTCTTGATTTTTTTTCTCGTCATGATTCGTGCGATTTAGAGGTTGATTATTGTTCGGCGACGCGAACCAATTGTGTCTCGTGTTTATCGATATATTTCCATTTTCAATGCTGTACTTACCACTGAGTGCATCATACACATTGAAAAGTGGGACAACAGGAGCATCGCGCATATTTCCCTCATAATTCCTCAATAACGTCCCGAGTTCTGGACATTCAATATAACGAGCTTCTATATGTATTAGTGGCTCGATATTATCGTACGAAAGTTCATTACGCTTTTCTAGTACTCTCAATAAACCTTCGAGATTATTGATGTAACTTGCAGTTCGAGGTGAATTTATAACACTCGAATAATGACTTTTCAAGTCATCGAGAGCGCCCGGTCGGCCGTCGACGTACGGCCTCGATTGGCACAAAAACTTGTCTTTCAAAACTACATAATTCGATTTCAACCGTTCGAGTATCGTCACATATTCCATTTTGACAATACTCGAGCATCCCTATTTGGTCGTAACGGTCGTAACTTTAGAGTGGTGGATCATCGGAAATTGCATATTCACCATGATTGTCACTTTATCTAGGTGGGAATACCGGCATTATTGTATTTCACTATTCGGGTATTTGGGTTACCAACCGCATAAACATCGGTTTTCCTAACCTCCAAAATCAGTGCAAAAAACTTCCAATTTCCCGATTTCACTGATATTTCCCGCACACATAATGAATCCCCATTAATTTTCTAATCTCGGTTCTCGATCTTCAGCACTGTCCATTTTATCATTTTTCTTTTCATTTTGGGAGAGAAAATGGTTCGGGCGGAGGTTTTACACCTTTTGATTACAAGTGATTTATCATCACGCAATCACGGTCCACAGAGTTGCCAATGTTCCGGACGATGCGACTGCCAACATTATCATCCGACGTAGGGATATTTTTTAGGAAAAAACGCCGAAAAAAAAGAAATATTCCACGACGAGCTTGAGATAACCCGGGAATTTCAAACGTTAACACTTTGTTGTAAATTATTGTTATTTATTTTAAATGTTTATCGTAGTTATAAAAATAAATCACATCTCGACTTAGCGGTTATTAACACCATCGGAGCCAGAGCGTTTTGAATAAATGTAAAAATTCATCGCCTCAGTTATTAAAATAACAGATTTCGACGATCTAGATATCTACGAAAAAAGTTCTGTTTCCAAATTTTGTGTCACAGAGAATATAGGGAAGAGGAAAAAAAATAAAAAATCAAAACTTCGTCGTTTATTGGACTTTGACGACGGCCATATTGTTGACTGACTCTCACTCGCTCCTCAATGTCGTCGATAGTAGCTTCTTTGTCCCTCCTTCAATGAATGTAATAATAATAATCATAACAATACACGGTGAGACAATACAGTGTATAATGTATACACACGTTAGCACTCACGCGTATGTCGATGTGATAAAACATGTATACACGGATCTAAGAGATTCTCCCACCAGAGGCGCAAGAGCGTTTTACTAAAGCGTGGTGGACGCGTATATATAAAGCAAGAAAAACTAGAAGGGTGTAGAGGAGGCTTTAACCCGGTTGTACGGGTAACGATAGCGCGGTAGTCGGTTCTCGGTTCCCCGGAGAGACAGTAAGACGGAACGGAGAGTGGGGCAGTCCAGTAGTCAGTACTGCCAGTAGTCTCCGGTGAGTCGTTTCGCGGGTTTGCGCTTGAGATATATTATCGCGAAAGAAAAATTGCACGGGAGCAGGGCGCGAACGGTTCTGTCATCCACGCATTTATCGGTTGTGTGTCTCAGCCAGGAGGAGCGTAACAAAAATTCTAAAGAACAAAAAAAACAGAGATCGTGTGCGCGCGTGATTGTGTATGTGCGTGCGTAACGACGGCGCCGGAAGGTTCGATCGGCGTTTGTCCTCTCAGTTAATAAGTTGGAACTGCCGGCGGAATACGAAGACAAAAAAAAGTATGGAGTAAATTGCAAATTGTAAAAATACCTCGTACGCGTAATTCACATTAAATTCGTGTCTGGAATTCAAAGATTTCTGTTCGTCTCTTTCATTCATTTTTTATGCACCGTTAGAGCTGGAAGGCGTCTCTTCGTCCGTTGTAAAAGCTTTGATAAAACAATAAGTAGGACCCGTTAGGTACACGGAGAGAGAAAGAGGGAAAACGATGAAAATTGAGGCTTTTTTTAAGAGCTGCTGGTCACAGGAACGTTGACCAACGGTATTTGAGATTTCGCTCGCCCGTCTCAATTGAAATCGATATAACTATGTTTTTTATAGAATGTTAGACATTTCCGCGAAAAGTGGGAGGTGGTATCCGTGTATTCGTCGTCACACACCGCTCTAAAAGATCGAACGCGTGTTATGCCCCATTTTTCTATCTACCGTGTGGATCGTGGACTGGAGACGACCCAGTGTTAAAAAAAAAAAAAATACGAGAGTACACGAGCAGTGATCTCCGCCCTCGGCTTCATGGTACTCGGTAGTAACCGGCCCGCGTGTCACGAGCACGAGCGGTCATTCTTGTCTCGTGTCGCTTCTTCATCTTCAATTCCTGGCTGAGCTGGAAATGATCTAAGCAGCTCTCTCTCTCCCTCTCGCTGTCTTCCTTCTCTCTCTTAATTTCATCTCCATGTCGAATTTCTTTCCCCTGTCCTCGATTTTTTAACATAAAGACGAAACGAACAAGTCGATCTCGGTTTTTCGTCAATTTTAATCAAAATATGCCTCATTCGTTCAGGCTTAACGGAAAAATAGTGAAATTTATTTTCGCGAGTCGCACTTTTCGTTTCGGCGCACGAAATCCAGTCAACATTTTTTTTCCACATGCAGAAGCGCCATTGCGATAGAGCAGATTTAGAACCCAAAATTGTTCGCTTTTTACTCGGGTGGGGAGTTCAAACGATTTACCGAAGAAAGAAGAAAGTTCACCGTTCGGCACGCCGGCACGACAGACGGAGACGGAAAATTTCGTGAACAGGCGCGCGCGCTCTACATTTTTTCTCGTCTTGCCAAAAGCCCTCGACATATTCTCGCGGGACTATCAAGCCGTGGGTAAAAATCAAACTCACCATTTTGACGGAAATCTTCGCCGCGTTCCTTTTTTAATTCCATTCAGTAACATTAATTAATAAATACTATATTTCCAATGATTTTTTATTTGGGTCACAAAAATTCTTTTCGGTCAACGGCTCGCGAGATAGTACAAGCAAACCGACTCTTTGGGTCGCTCGATTCGAACGTGTGAACATGTGGATGGAAATTTTTATCATAAACGAAGGATCAGCGGGACTTTCGGTGATGAGAATAATTCATTCGCCCCATCGAATAGTTCAGCCTCTTAATCGGACGTTTCAAGTTTCCGCATTCTTGATTTTTTCCCTAATCGTCGCAAATATTCCCAAATCACCAAATCCCAATAAAAAGCCTTTCCGATACTTGAGAAATTTTCAAAAATTCAAACGCGAGAATGTACAATTGAAAAAAAAATTATAACACCGAAGTTCGCAACGTCCAACGAAAAATACTTTTTCTATTAATTGTTTGTTCAATTTCAAAAACCAGAACAATTTTCGTATCGATTTTGTCTTTGGATCCTAAAAAAATATCGGTTTATTGTCCTGATCAAATATTGGATAAGAACCTTGAGCTCTGCTGAAGAAAAAACAGAATTTCTATGCGTTCCAACGGTCCAAACTTCAACATCGTAAAAAATTCAGTTTGAGCCTCTCTCCTGGATTCAAACGTTATTCTTTCCGCTCAACGCCTCGTTAGTTACTGGCTTGTCATACATTCTGGCGATTAACTAATTTAATTTCGCAGTAATGATCGATTCAGTGTCAATTCGCTGGCGATTAGACTTTGCATTGTGGATCTATCGTAGCGATTACGAGCGGAAATTTCGAGAGCAACAAAAAAACGAAATAATATTTTCAGTCTGGAAACAATCGATTGACGAAACTTTCGTATTTTTTTGCAGGAAATCAATTGAAAAAAAAAAAAACGAAAGAGCGAAGATATACGAGTTTTTGAAATTTTTTTTTTTCGTTGGATCGCAACGAAAACTCATGATTGTTTGTAGTAGAGCGCGAAATTTTCATACAGTGTTTGTCAACGATAATGAGACTCCCCTCTTTGCCATTGGAAAACTGAATTTACTAGAAAAATTGTGAAGATCGCATTAATAATCAAAATAATGCATAAAAACATATTTTTCGTTGTTTTCCAATGATGCAAACTTGAGTTTCTTTCGATTTCCGGTTTAGAAAACGAGAAAATCATCGCGATGCATTGTCCGAATTTTTTAACTACATCACTCTCTCTCGTCAAATCGGGTCACGTGGCTCAAGCCTTTCTCTTTTTATTCTCACTCGTTATTCCACTACGGACATTAGTTATCGAACTAATTATTATCCCGGCGATAACATTTAATAAGTAAAAAAAGGAAGACCGAGTAAAAACCGGATTATTATTTGACGAGGTCTATGCAAGTGACTAAACGTCGCGTGTTATTTTTTTAAATTACTGACGAGCAGTTTTACATCGTTGTATTCCGACGTTGCAAACTTCGACAACGTTATACTTTGCTCGTGAGACTAAAGTTCGCAACGTTGCGATTCAACGTAAAAAAAGTTTTTAAAATACTTTTTCTTGATTGTTTGTTCCATGCCAAAAACCCTGACAATTTTCGTACCGATTTAGAGTTTGGATGCTAAAAAAAAAATCCTTTTATTGTCTTGACTAAATATTGAAGGAAAATCATGAGTTCTGCTAAAAGAAATAAACAGAATTTCGTTGCGTTCTAACAAGGCAAACTTGAATGTCGTCGATCGATCGATATCGGGATTTCGATCTGATTTCCAGGTGGAAGTGTATCAGTTTCTTTTTCGACTGAAACGCTGCATTCGGTAATGAAACCCGAGGACACAGCAGGCAGACATATAGACACATGGGAAAGGGGGAATTTATTGAGTTGTGAAATACCGGGTACGATGTACCTGCGTGTAACTTTATAGCGAGGCGGAACACTTGCTTTTTCTCACCTTGAACTTGACACTCGAGAAAAAATTCGATAGTCGAGTCTATCTTTCCTGTGCGTGTGCCGATGAGCTTTCCCTCGTTACGTTGATTTCTTTTTTATTCTCTCGAGCTTGTTGTGCTTATTTAATGGCGCTAAGCTGATGTTGTTGCACGGAGAGGATCGTCGACCTCTTCAAGGTCGTATCCAGCCCATCGTGTCGTTGGCATAGGCCATATCTATACGACGACGTCGGAGCTTTACATCGTCGGCAGGCGCAGCGACAGTTCCTTGTTCTTAAGGACGTTGTATGCCGACGGTTAAATCTAAATTTTTGTTTTCAGTTTTTCTTACATACTAAATAGTTTTCGAGCCTAAGTTCATTAAAAAAAGTTGTTACAAATTGACTGAAGAACAACATACTCTAAATCCAAGATTGTCCGAGGTAATTTGTATTTGTTATATAATAAACAAAATTTCGAAAAAAATTTACGACCGATTTTTTTGAAAAACTTGATAAAGCTTCTTCGATGTTGCATAAAAGTGTATGCAAAGTTTTAAGAGGCTTCACCATTTAGAAATCGAAATATTTAATGTTGAAAATTGCAACTTTTAACACACGCTCTTATGAGAAACTACTGAAAATTGTAATTTTTATAAATAAATATCTCGACTTCTACATGATGAAACCTCTTAAAATTGCGCGAGCTATCAGCCCTAGAACCCTACACTATGTGTTTTAAAACAAATCGCCTACACTGGGGTGACGGCACCCCAGCACTTTGAATCGATGCAGTTGACTCGCTATTTGTCGTACAGAGCTTGGTTTTTTTTTTTTTTAATTTGTTCGTTCGAATTCTGAAAAATAAAATGAAACATTGAGAAAAAGTGTAATATTCATTTTTCACGGTGAAAAATGCAATTAAAAAAAAATTAAAAACATAATATTCGAATTTTTCACTATTTAGTGGGGGTTTGGGAAACCCCTGAGTAGGCTCCTAGGATTAGATATGACTATACTCTTTGTGTGGTGCAAATTTAAAGGAATTCTAGCGACAGAAAATTTTGCAAACAACGTCCCTAATTAGGACGGCTCACGAACGTTATGCTGGGGGCTTTGAGCATTTTTGTCGTTTTTCGGGAAATGAAAAATTTGAATGCGAAAAAAAAATCGAATTCATTTGAGTATTTGAAAAGTGAATAAATCGAGGAAATATTCTTCGTTTCGTATTTCAAGGATGTCGTAATCGCTCGTCATAATTGTTGTCGGGTCTGCCGAAGCAATGATGTTGGAATTTGCATTGTTGTAATGCAGCGAAATCCTGTTTCTTCCACAGCAGAGTTCGTTACAATTCGTGATCAGTATTTTTGGTGAGGACAACAAAACGTTTGTATTTGCGATTCAAGAATTAAATCGGTACGAAAAATCGGCGTGATTTTTAAAATTGAATTAATAATGAGTGAGGAAATATTTTTCCTTCGATCCCAACGTTGTAAACTTCGCGTCATCCGCGCCTATGTTTTCAATCATTCATTCACGAATCCTTGACGCAATACTTACGACAGGGATATTCCAATCGGCATGGAAACATTTCCTCATTCGACGTCACAGTGGAACGCACGAAGACTTTTTTTTTAAGGAGGTTGGCTACATACGACAATATGATGTCAATAAAATTTGGTGATAACATTCTTTAGCATCAAATACGATGACACAATTTTTTTCAAATTTTTCGTCTTCATAGTTGTCGAATAATTGGAGTTTACAATTTGCAAAAGACATACCTATATATATCTCAATCCTATGCTTATGCATGTAAACTCTAGTGTTGAATTTCTCGAAAACTATGTAGAAAAAAAAATATTTAAAAATTTTGTACAGTCATTTTTAATACTAAAGAATACGTTCACCAATTTTCATTAAATTCCAATTATTTCAAATTTTCCTATGTTTTTAACATGGCAACAACATTATTGTGTGTAGCCAACCTCCTTAAGTTGATGTTTGAGGAAAATTGTACGAGGATGATGGAAAAATAATGAACTGTGTTTCTTCTTTTTCCTGTTTGTTTTGAATTTGGAATAAAAATAGCGCCTGGACAGTGGTCGGATTTATATTCGTTGTTTCCACACGCGGTTTTAATCCGATCAATTATCCGCAGAGTCAGAATTTTTTATCAAGACTTTTCTTTATCTCGATAAATTGTCGTTCCTTAATAAATTTTTCTAATTACTTTTCGATTTTAATTCAATTGTATCAAAAAAACTATACGAAATTAACTCCGATCGAGAAACGGCGATGTACCTACAACTTTGAGCTATTTTACTCACGGAATATTTTCACTTGTTTTGGGGCAAAGGTACGTGCGATTGTATGTTGATGTCACACGTGAGCCATCCGTTAAAATGTTCCGAGAACAGAAGTTTCTATATCTATCGTGACATCTTATCTGCTACAGGTGTTTTCGCGATGTTTTGTACTTTGTAATACGTCCACGACATGAAACGTGTAGCTACCGAAAGTTTTCGATAATTCGCAGCACTATTTTTTTAGCGATTCGAGCATTCGCAACGTTGGGGAAGAAAAATATTTTTGTCTAGCGTTTGTTTAATTCAAAAAATTATGAAAATTTTCGTGGTGATTTCGTGCTTGGATCCTTGAAAGAGATTGTTTTATTGTCCTGACCAAATCTTCATATCTCTACTGCAAAATTATATTTGTGCCCTTTTCAGACAAAAACCACTGAGTCAATTTTGATGAATCTTTCACAGGAATGAAGCTCATGAATTGGAATAGGTTTCAGGCTGTATTGCATTTCGATCATTTATTTTTTTTGGTAATCCGAATAAAAAAATCACATTTTTCGTCATATTTTCCACTTTCAAAGTGCACCAGCAACTAAAAAAATGATAATAAATGAAAAATCGCTAATTACCAATTCAAAGATAATTCGAAAACGAAGATAATGAACGGTAGCTTCATTGCCAGTTTGTGAAAAAAAAGTTATAGCGATTTTCGTAAAATCAAAGTTTGAAGATTTTGAAAAAAAAAATTTTACTTTTCATATTCAGGAGGTCGGCTATGCACAACAATGTTGCCAAAAGCATAGGAAAATTCGAAATGATTAGAATTTGATGAAATTTGGTGAGTATATTCTTTAGTATTAAATATGAATAGACAAATTTTTTAAAGATTTTTCTTCGAAATAGTTTTCGAGTAATTCAACACTAGAGTTTACATGCATAAGCATAGGATTCAGATATATATAGGTATATCTTCTGCATATTGTAAACTCAAATTATTCGACAACTATGCAGACGAAAAATTTGAAAAAAAGTGGTGTCTTCGTATTTGTCGCTAAAGAATGTCATCTCCAAATTTTATTAAATTCTTATCATGGTGTCGTATGTAGCCAACCTCCTTAAGGTGATCTAGCAGTTTCGTGAGTGCGAGAGAGATAACCGAAAAGTAGATAGACGTTTTTCTCAGAGACCCTTGATATTTTGAGAAAAATAAAAGTTACATCTTCTTCTCTGGGGAAATGGGAACAACGTGCAAATAATGTTTTTCTCTAAATATTCAGTCTCTCCAATTAAGACGTGTAGGGGGATTTTTACCGACCGAGCAAGTGATAGATCGCCTTAAGCTAGCTGTACCCCTTAGAAGGGTTTTTTAAACGTAGAGTCTGGCCACATTTTTCCCCTTCGATTGACGTGATTCACTGAATTGAGTGAAAGAGGGTTTCCGCCTACTGGGCGGTTATTATTATTTTTATATGGTCACCAAATGTATCAACCAAAGCGAGAGTATATGGCAACGAGATCCCCAAGCTCGGGGACATTGCGCCATTCTAATTAGAAAGTTAGGTCTTTTTTTAGTTCTTTTGTTTCAACTTTACAAAATTTATATCGTTCGTTATCATCTGAAATCAACACTCTTTATGAAAATAAAAAAAAAAAGCTGTACCCTTTAACGCCAACTAGGTGTGCTGCGGGGCGTCAGCCCGCAGGCATGCACGGTTAGTATTGAATAATAAGAATTCATGAGCTCTGCTCAAGGAAGAACGGAATTTCGTTGCATTCGAAAGATGCAAACTTCAACGTCGTTTAGAAAATACTGTTGATAAATTATTGATAATGGAGTGAACAGCAATTCGGTCGTGCAGTATCGTAAAATAAGCAAATGAGTTTTTTTCAACACTCATTAGTTAGGAATCAATTATGTTCTGGACTCTACTTAATTCCTAATTATTTTATTAATGATAATAATTAAGGCTTCGATAAATTGGACTGTCCGGACTCGAGGGCATGGATTTCGGGCAAATTTTCCTGAGTTAATTTCGTCCCTTTGTAACTTTTTTGTTTTCGAAACATTGTTTCGACAACGTTGGTCTCTTATTTGTCGCAATTGTTAGTTGGTTTATAATTTTATTTTCGATCAAAAACAATCACGATTTGGCCAGCGAGACATGGTCACTAGTTTTTTGCTCGAAATTCGCACGCAAGGTTCTTGGAGAAAAATAACAAATGAGAACTAAGCAAAGCTATTAATTTTCACAGACAATTTGTCGCTAATGGCAGCCACTAATGAGTCGATTATCTCAAGTTTTTATTGCCTTGTGCTAACCGTATCACAATTTGCGTGTGAAACTTTCATTAGCATGAAGTCGTAGCGATAAAGAATAATAAAACGTGAGATTTCAATTTTTCTTTCATTTTGTTAAATTTATCTTTTGCCACTTGATCCGTTTGGATTGTTAACAGAGATAAGAATGCGAATGTTTGTTGCCACTCGATCGATCGTTATATTTCGTTTGGTAAAATTTTCAATCGTGCGGTCACGTTCGGACGTAATTACCGTTGACATATAGGTATAGGGAAAACGATGTCGAGTTACTCGATAATCATGATTAGTCCTCCTGATGGACTGTCGGATCAGCGGTCGATGGAATCGACGGTTGGAGGGGAGCGGTTCGACTCTTTGGACTCTTGGGAATAAACAAGCACTCGACCACTGGCCTTCTTCTTGGTTAGACGGTCTTGGCTCCGAGTGTTATTGTTCAAGAGGCTTCGAGACAGTCCTTGGAGGTTTGCGATCCTTGATACACGAGATTCTTATCGAAAGTGACTTCATCAACTTGTTTGACATTTTTTCGCATTATCTTGTCGAATAAATCGATAAAACTAACAAAAGATCGAGACAACTCAAAGTTCAATGAACTCGGTGATTCGTGAGTATACCTGTCCAAGTTTTTTGTATTTTTAACATTTTTTCTCTGGGGAAGAGTCAAATTGTCAAAGTTCGTTATGAAAGAGATTTTTTGTTGTCCCTTCAAAGTGACTGGCCTTCCCTTTTTTTATTTATTTATTTTTTCAATTTATTTTTATTATTTATAATATAAATATAATTAAAATATAAATATTATTATATTTATAAGAGTTCTGACAGTCGAGAGGGACCTCGGTCAGGTGAGAGCGAATTCGTCGAAAATCAACGAATCTAAGAAATCTCATCTTTTTATTGATTTTGTTTTTTCTTTCCACGTCACTTGGTCCAGGTCCTTAAAATAATGTCCTGCCGGATGTATGCTCGGTAAAAGATCGCCTAGTGCAAACGTAGTCGTCGAATTGTTTATTTTTCTTCTCGATATTTGTTCAACGTTAAAACGTCAAATACGCTGACTACGGATTTGTATTCCGAGGTTTCCAATTGTAGTTGAAATTGCGAAAAATGATTGGTATTTATTTTCGAAAAGAAAAGAATTTCGTTCGTTGGCATTTTGAGTTTGAGAATTTAATCGGAATTGGGTTTTTTTTCCCCATAAAACGAACAACTTTTTTCCAACTTTTGTTTTTTTTTTTGTTTTCTTTGGATTCAGCGAGTATTTGAAAAAAAAAAAAATTACGTTTGAAAAGGGAGAAGGAGACATTTTTCAAAGACGGTCTAATAAGGGCTCTTGCTATAGCGCTGTCCTATAGATTTTTTTTTGAAATTCGTAATGAACGAAGATTCAGGTCACTATTTAGGAGATGCATGCAAAATTTCGGGAAGGTCCACCATCTTGATTTCGAGATGCACGCGTTTTCGTGAGGAGCGGTAAAAAAAATTGGTAGATCAAGAAATAACTTGGAAACCTTGCTACAGATCTTTTCCCCTGTTTTCTTTTCTGGATAGCAGGGAATCACGCGATGAAATTTGTTCAAAAAAGTTGACAACTTTGAACATTTAGTTTTGGACATTCAACGATAAAAGTGTGGCGACACCTGTGCGATAGGCTCAGGTGTATATGAGATAAGGCATCGTTGTCCATTTCTCAAACTGTTAGTTTCACATCAACAATTTATTTCGAACGCTTATGAGTTTTTACTTTTCCATGGGAAACTATACCAAGATTATGAAATTTGTTGGCAATTAATCGTTGAGTTTTCAAAAATTACGCAAAAAGTAAACTTACGAAGGTGATCGTAGCGAGTCGAGTGATCAGGACGTTTCCGGGTCGAAGGAAAAGTGAATGACACTTTTAGCTCGACTATAGGTCAAGCCGTCATTCTGAATAATTGCTCATTACGTAATTCATTAAAATAATAATTATAACGTCATAGACTTCCCTGTCGCGATTACGATCAGGAGAAGTAATCCATGCTCGATTAGAAGTTAGACAACGATAAATAAAAGAGACTGGTCATAATGTTATCTCTGTCGCGTCTGCTGATAAAAATCTCGTCGTCAATATTGACGGTTCCCCGAATGGATTCGAGATCAACGATCAAAATTTCGCTCATTACTGCTGTGTGAATTTGTACTGGTCATCGTAAAAGATTGTCAGCAGGCCCCGTCCTCGTCCTAACTCGGTGGACGTAAGTTTGTTTCTTCGATATAAAAATTGCTGGTGTTTTTCGATTCTTGGATTCCTCTTGACGCGAAACTGCAATCGCGAACGTCACTAGATTAATGCTCGGTGGAAGCATGTTCCGTTTCTCCGTTCGAACCTTCGCACAGCCAGGAATTGATCCCACTCAACAACAAGTGTTCAACGAGCACCAATTTCAATTCTTATTCATCATCCTTTTGGATGAACTAAAAAAAAATAGAAAACTCTGGTTCGAGATAAAAATATAATTTTTCTGAAATTTCATAATAGGACACGAAATTCAAACTCGTCTCTCCACACTGAAAACAAGATTTTGTTGGAAACGATTGATATTTTGTTCGATACGTTCGACTAATCGTTTTGTTGAATAATCCCAAAAATTGTGTCATTGCAGCAAGAAATATTCTAGAAAGTCTCTTCGCAAGCAAATTTAAATCGCTCCAATCGTAAATTTCCCTGACAATTCCATTAGAAACCAAATATACTGTCAAAATGACGAAAATTTTGAAATTATCCAAAAATATTTAGTTTACCGTGTTCAACAAAATATCGACCATTTTTAACTAAATTTCTTTTCCAGTACACAATTATTAATTCTCGTGACTTTCCAAAGACTACGAACTAATAAATATATATTTTTTTCTTCATTTGCTTGGTTACAGAAATATCGGTGGATAAAAAAATTAAAAAGTTGTAAAGAAAATGAATAAAATGGATTATCTCGATGTTACCCAACCGAACTACTCGTACGTCTTCAATTTTGAGGAAAAATTTATTCATCAGTCCACCAGGGATTGGATGACGAACAACTGGACAAATGGCTTTTACGCTTGTGGTATATACATGATACTGATTTTTGGTGGTCAATATTGGATGGCCAGTAGACCGAGATACGAGTTAAGAGGTGTCTTGAGTATCTGGAACACAATGCTTGCAACCTTCTCGATTATTGGATTCACGAGAACAGCGCCTGAGCTCATTCACGTTCTGTGGAACTACGGACTCTATCACAGCGTTTGCGTACCGAGGTGAATATTTATATTTATTTTTTCTCATACTTTATCCATTCGAATCTTTATCGAGTTCAATAATCACCATTGGTTATGCGTCGTTGCGTGAGAATCGCGATATTTTAACAAAAGTCTGTGTCCAACGAAATAGTACAGAAAAAGAAAACAAACGTTTTCAAAATTCGACGTCATTTCGATGAATAACTGAACATTTTCCATGGCTCCAGATAAAACTGTGGAACAAAGTTTCGGAGAGAATAGGATGCCAATTGAATAATTGCTTATTGGAATATTTAAAAAAATCTTTGCCAAGTTTCCCAAAGACACAGAGACGAAATGGAAGAAAAAACATTCAATGGATTATGAAAAAAAAAAAAAATGTTCAATCGGTGCAAAGAAAAAGAAACAATGGGTTAATGTTTTGGTCTCTTCAATAGACTTTTGAGAATGTCAATATACCGACCAAAAATCCTTTGTATGTTTTTTGTATTATTTTTAATTATGTATTCGATGTTTATTTTTGTCGATATACGATTACACGATCACGAAGTTCACAAAGTTCGTGACATTGCATCGAACCGTCGTCCATTAAATGTCCGCGTTATCGGTTTTGCGATGAGTACGTCCAGACGAGATTACAAGAGGTTTTGTATTCATTCCTCTTTCCTCGATCGTTTATTTCCGCATGAAAGATTGCGTCACCGGTGGTCATCACATTCAAACCGATTCCATTTCTCGGATGACATATCGCCGGACTAGCCCGCTAGAGCGATTATTATTCAATCGTTTATCGCACTGCTGCGCGAACGGTGAATTTACGCCATTGAATTTCACATTTTTTGAACGTAACGATATATTTATGTCTTGGTTCTCACATGCCAACGGCCAGCTTTTTCAAATTTTTCTAAACAGCAGAGAAACAATGTCACAATATTTCTTGTCAATTTCCTTTTAACTCTCGTTAATTCTTATCATTTATTTTTTGGAGATTCCACTTTCTCAGGACTTTTATTTAAAAGTCGTTAAAAAAAGAGTCCGGCGACTACAAGATCTCAACGACTCTCAACGAAATAATAAATGTTTTTTTTTTGCATTTTCGCTGTGGTGTAAATTGAATGATGCGATTTTCTCATCGCTCGTTGGTAAAGATCTCGAATAATATTATTTTTTCTCATATGTTGCAGTTTTATTCTTCACGACCGAGTATCCGGTTTTTGGACGTGGATGTTCGTACTCTCGAAATTACCTGAGCTGGGCGACACACTGTTTATCGTATTGAGGAAACAACCGTTGATATTTCTTCACTGGTATCACCACATAACCGTGTTGTTGTATTCTTGGTTCTCGTACACCGAGTACACGGCATCAGCGAGATGGTTCGTCGTAATGAACTATTGCGTGCACTCCATAATGTACACTTATTACGCTCTTAGGGCGATGCGTTACTCGCCACCAAAAAGTATATCGATGGTAATAACGTCGTTGCAATTAACACAAATGATAGTAGGTTGTGCGATAAACATATGGGCATACCAGTATCTCGCCCAGGGACAAAAGGAATGTGGAATATCGCGAGTCAACATAAAGTTCAGTCTTACAATGTATTTCAGCTATTTCGTGTTATTCGCGAGATTCTTTTACCACGCTTACATATCGGGTTCTCGAGGAAAGATGGCAAAGAAATCATTGTACGAGGAGCACGGTAACGGTCACATCGGTGCTGCCGAGTACACAAACGGCAAGCTCAAGGCGAATTAGAGTTGACAATGAGCGTTGAAAAAAGGAGTTGAGAGGACGCGATGAAAACTGAATCCGGAAGGTGGGGAGGCGACGGTATTACCACGGAGGATCGAACGTTTGTTCAACTGGACGAAAGAGTATAAATATAAATATAAAAATTGAAGAAGGAACGATTCCGGATCGAAAACACATCGACACGGAAATGGATCTTGTGGGTATCGCGTCCTGCTCCCAGGAGCTCCAACGACCCGGACGAACGTGAAAGGGAGAAGAAAAAATAAGAGAGGATTTAAAACGCACCTAAAAGTACGCACCGGAACGACTAATTGTAAGAAGATCGAAGAGATTCTTCGATTCGTGCGCGACCTAATCGAATTGCGAATGGATTTTGACTCGTGAAAATTTGCTGAAATAACAGAAAATGTTTCATTGGGAAAAACGAGTTTGTCAGGCGGTTTAAATGTGTGCCTGTGTGTGTATGTGTGCTTGTGAGTATCTAGGTATCTATTTTCACACGGATTAACGATTTTCTCGTATCTTCGATACGATGTATACATATATGCATGTATATCGGTTTCTCTCTGCCTCTCAGTCTCTCTTTCTCTCGCTCCTCCATTCTCCTGTTCTTCGAAAAAGGAAACGCGCGGGCGCAAGCGAGTCTTCCAATACGATGTCCTCTGTGCTGGGTCCATGTTGAATTCTCCAGACAACGGACAGGCACCGACCGAGAAAATCAGAGAGAGAGAGAGAGAGAGAGAGAGAGAAAGAGCGGGAGGAAGAGGGCGGCAAGTGAGGGAGTGAGAGAGTGATGTTCCGTTGACCTACTTCGTGATAGACGTGTCGTACTTCATAAACCAACGAAAAATTTTCATCGCTCGAGACACAACGTCTTTCATAACGAAGCGAAAGATCATTTCATTTTATTTTTCCGTATGCACAATCGACGTTTCTGGCAATGGAAATATTCTCCAAGGTCTACTATGACGAACTTTCATAGATAGATGAGGACGCAAACAAGTTTGCTAAATGAAATGTTTTTTAATGTATGCGAAGTATATTTGCATGTTATTTTATCGAGCTTTGTTCGTAGACAAGAGGTGACGAGTGACCGTCCATTATTGAGAATTCCATTAATTTTGAGCTCCTTACCGGTGCACGCACACACACATACTAACTTCTTTGCGTTATTCTGTAAATATTGAACTTTCAATTTGTTCACTCGCGTCATGCATTTCATCGCGCACGTCATAATGTGCTAGTATTCAAATTATCCGAAGAATTTTCTTCCATTTCAAAACATCTGCACGAATTCGAACTTTGAGAATATTGCTGGCAGGCAAATAGTCCAACTATTGAACGAGCTGGGCGCAATAATTATGCGGAAAGTTCTGACCGATCAGAGCAAACGAAATACCGTCAATTTCCCTAATTTCGAGGGTTCGCATGTCGAAATAACTCGAAGAGGAAATATCACGACGGCGGAATAAAACGAAAATTGTTCATCAAAGTTTAAATTTAGTGAAATTAATATCCGCGTCTTTACAAGCGGAAAGTTATCGTTGCAGAAAAAAATGTGCGGGCAACCTTGAATTTTTCCCTATTTTTACTGTGCAACGTATCAATTTTCTTGAAAATGGAACAAATTTCCGAATACGGACTAAAAATTGATTATATTTTTATGAAAATTCACATTCTGCAAAATAAAAATGGCGCAGAACTCAAGGTCGTCCCTATAATCTTTTCTGTAACGGTACATTTTTGGTTTTCATTCTTTTCGTGTAGCAAACGGTTCCAAGCTTTTCAGATTTCGATGCTTTTTCCAGGTGCGAAACCACCTCACGTACATATAAATATCAATCGATGTCTCATTGATATCAGTCCATTCAAATCCTTGAGAGTAGAATCTATTGACAACTGCAAAATAATACAATTTTGGGTCTTGTCACATGAACATCAATCAGTTCGAATTACTTGGTATTTTCACAAGTTATTTCGCCGTTGTCGCGTGTGATTTTTTTTTCGATGTCATTTTGACGTGACACTTTGCAAGGAAACCTCATTGTCATGGATTAACAAATATTGAGAGACATTGATAATTGAAATATTGTGATCGTTGGAACCAGAAAATAAGTTGAAAAATGTGAAATCAAATTTTCTTTTCTCCTTTGGATCGAAAAATGTGGAGCTTCGGCTACGACAATCCAATGATGACATTTTGTGATTTGAAATCTCAATCTACGAGAAGAATTGGAATTATTTCAAAATTAAAAGAAAAATGGTTGATAATGACAAAAAATTACGATGACAGTTTGCAACTTTGAGCTCGAACGAAAAATACTTTTTCTATTCCTTGTTTGTTCAATTTAAAAAACCAAGACAAATTTCGTACCGATTTTGAGTTTGGATACTGAAAAAATATCGTTTCATGGTCCTGACTAAATATTGAAAAAGAATCATGAGCTCTGCACAAGCAAAAAGAGAATTTCGTTGCATTCCAGCGATGCAAACATCGTTATTTTTCGTCAGGTTCCAACGATGTCATTGAAAAATATATTTCGGTGAATTTAAGCAGGTGCTAAATCTCCAAATATTTCAAGAGTTCCAAGGAAGAGAGAGAGAGAGAGAGAGAGAGAGAGAGAGAGCAGATTGTTCGTATATCAGTAGAAATCGAGATTTTTCTCCCGAAATAATTGAATGCGTAAAAAGAGAAACTTCTATTCAGCCCGAGGCATTTGACAGATAGAACTGACGAAATTTCACAACGTGAACAGCGTTAGGGGAACGTCAAATTGCTCGGATCTGAAAAAATAAAAAAAAGTACACGCGCGTGTGTGTGTGTGTGTGAGTGACACTTTATTCCGGTTCAATTAACGATCTTTGAGGGCACGGATGGGAATCGGTCGAAAGAAAAAAAAATAACAAAACAGAAAAGAACAGATTTAAAAAAAAAAAATGATTAATTATTTTTAGGCATTGAATTGTTTATTACAATTTATAATTTAATGTACAGCAATTAATATTTATTGTAAGAAAACAAATGATAATAATATTAATAATATCTTTACGTATAATAATAATAATCAACCAAAAGATTTTTAATGCATCGTCTTTTTTTTCGATCGATGCCCATCCCTGATCCAACGTTGCTTCGTGTAAACTGAACAAAAAGGAGAAAGCCTTTGGTCAGCGAGAATATATGCAACTTGTATATTTTATGCTTCTTTTCTGTATATTTTACCGTCGAGTTCACGCCTGCAAATTTAATTATCGTACAGTTTGTTGGTGTAAAACACGAATAACTTTGCCTCTCCTAATATCGAAGTATTCAGTCATTTTCAAACGATAACGTTGTTAATTTATTTTCGGAGTGTTTCGTACAGAATGCATTTTCGTTGTAACTGTAACTTTTGAGATAAAAAAAATACTTAATCGTGTGTTTGAATCGTAAATTTGTTCTTGTCACACATTGGTGCAAGGAAAATTTTAAATATTTTATGAACATTTGTGAAGATTTTAACAAAAAGATCGAAATATATTGGTTGGTAAAAAATTGAAAAAAAAAGTGGGACAAAAAATCATGGCAATGTTGATTTTGTCGTTGCGGAAGAACCGTCGGACAAGAGACCGGAAGTGAGGTCACTTGCAAAGAAGCGCACACGCCATCGGTTTATATGGCATCCTTTGAATTGAATCGAACGACGTTAAATAATACTCGGGCGATTTAATGAGACACGCACACGATCGACGGAACTCTTGTCAACACAGAACACATATAATAGACGAAAAAACACGCAGGTCGCTCGTACGATTGTATGGAAATGGAATTTAACACGCGATACGAACAACCTGTTTGTTTTCGGTTCACTTGGTTCGTTATTGATATTTTCCTAGTGTACGAGGCAGACCAAAAGTTTTCTGTCAATCGAAACGAATGCAATTAGGGACGGTTGCTTTTACAATTAATTAACGAGCGGCATCGAGCTGCGAAGGGATGATTTTTTGAGTGTCATGCTCGAGGATGTGCGTGAATGTCGTTGGTTACGATGAACCGAAAGGTTCAGAAAACATGTGAAAGCTCACGCTTGTGTATTAAGGAGGTTGACTACATACGACGATATGATAAGAATTTAATAAAATTTGGTGATGACATTCTTTAGCATCAAATAGGGTAAACCACCCAGTACTCAGCCAGAAACCTGTAGTCGGCCTCTGCCTATTCTTTCTATGAGTAGGAAGAGTACGAAAGATATATTTTCCACTCTTCGCACTCATGTAAGGCCGACTATTGGTTTCTGGCTGACTATCGGGTGTTTTACCCTACGATGACACCATTTTTTTCAAATTTTTCGTCTACATAGTTGTCGAATAATTGGAGTTTACAATATGCAAAAGATATACCTATGTATATCTGAATCCTATGCTTATGCATGTAAACTCTAGTGTTGAATTACTCGAAAACTATGTAGAAGAAAAATCTTACAAAATTTGTATATTCATATTTAATAGTAAAAAATATTCAGGGCAGACAGTGGTCCAGTGGTAACGTGCTCGGCTCACGACTAGAGAGCCCGGGTTCGATTCCCGCCGACACCAATCGATTTTTTCTCAATGTTTTAAACTGTACTCTCTGTGGTTCGGAACCCACGTTAAAAAGTAGGTCCACCGAGCAAGTGTGGAATAAATAATTGTGGAATAAAACGGATAAGCAATTGTGGAATAAAAAAATTGAGGCAAAAATGAAGATATGTAAAAACCCGAGAAGGGTATGCATGGAAAAACTACTAAAGAATATACTCACCAAATTTCATTGAGTTCTAATAATTTCGAATTTTCCTATGCTTTGAACATGGCGTAGCCAGCCTCCTTAATTTACGCGATTTTACGAACGAAGCATTTGCGTTGATAGATTGATGAGTCTCGTGAGGGCTGTGTTTGTCATTGGCATTTCCATACGTTTATATGAAACACGATTTGGTTAACGCTCGTGTGTGACGTGACATTATATTAGAATCGATAGAATAATTGCGTCACAGTAATCACTGGATTTGCTAATAAGGATCGAGCCGAAAGCGATGATTTTTAGTTTTTCGGCAACAGCCGAACAACAATGCTCGCAACAGGCTATCGATAAATTTCTATCACCACCACCTCCTTTTTGCAATCTCATTAGCTTGAAAAAAGCTTGTAATGGAAAATTCGCCACGTGGCAATTCTATGAGAACCGAGAACTACACGTTACTCTCATCGCTAACGACGAACGAAAATCTCTTTCAGAATTTAGTCACTCAATAGCTTAGTGAACTTGCTACAAAGTCATTCGAGACAAATTCAATAATATATCGAAACCGTGAGTTCGACACGTGCGTAGCTGCTCGAATGAAAGAAAAATATGATTGAAAATCGTGTCCAGTTGGAATCTTAAAAATTAAGTGCTCTCGATTAATTATTTTTTTTTTTTAATCTTAATCAAACGTACGGCAATTCAATATTTCAGTTAGAACAAAGCTGTTCTACTTAAAATCCTGAAAAGAAGAAGAAAAAACAGATTAAACGCATTTTCCAAATGATCGATTAGAAAAGAAATGGAAAACGCGACATTAACCCTCTGTGGTCACCAGCAGGGGTCAAAATGACCCCAAGCGCGGCTTTGCGTTAGAATAACTCGTTTCTCAAATAAAAAATCATGGTTGTTCATAAAAAACTGTTTCGAAATATTAGCTGTTTTTATGAATTCCAACTGGACACGATTCCCTAATTAAATTATCTGGAGTTTCATGAACTGCGAGATTGTACGACTATGAAAGCATGTGTGCAGAGGAAAAATGTAGTCGATGTGTGAAAAATGCAGATTGTGTCTGTAACATCGTGTGTTATGCTGAGTGAAAAACCAGTTTGGAAAAAGGCCAACAAAGAACTAGAATTTTTATGACAACTCGAACAAGTTACGGGGTTTGGGTCTCTTGAATTTTTTAAACATAAGAATATTGTAATGAGCTGAAAAGTTTTAACGACGAAGAAAAAACCGAGTGCTTCGTGGATAATTAGAAAAAATTGTCAATGCCCTTCACTGTGATCGGTAAGATTTTGGTTAGTGAGTAAGTGCGTCGTCGAAGATTCATACGCTGTAACGATGAATAATTGACGTACGTGGGTGTAGGATTTTATTTTACAAGCTTCCGAATTTTTGCAGTTCGAAGCTCTGAAAAAAATTGTTGCATCTAGTGATAAAAAGCAGAGATCGTTTGCTTCGGATCCTTTTTGTAAAATGTTAAAAATGGAATCCAAAAAAAAATTGACGTACGTTTCGAATAATCGATCGGGCTGTCGTTCGGCCGAACGAACCGAAGCATCGTATCGAACTTCGATCCTTGACCGGAGCGTTGATTCTTTCGAGATTTCTCGACCAAAGAAATAACGAGGCGTGTTGTTGATTTAATACGCGAATCGTCGTGCTATCTCTTACCTTATTCGGTGATTATTGTTATCTATATTTAACGTGCACCGACGAAAAAAAAGAAGAAAAAAAAAAACAATTTAGTTCGCGGTCACAAGGTAATTACCGAAATGTATTTTTCGGTCAAAGTGATTTTACCTGGCGACATCTCTTTACGAGTGTACGCAGTAGATTTGGGAGAAGGATTGGGAGTAGATTTGTGTACATAAAAAATTGTACATATATTTTTGATCGAGGACATTGTGAGCATAAATATTGCATAACAGTTGGTTAAACAAAGAATTAGATTTCTTTTGTATATCTGGTGGGTGCGTGTATGAGCCAAAAAAAAAAAAGAAAGAAATACAAACTAGTACGAATGCATAACAATAATGTCTTGTTCGTAAATCTGTAAATCGATGCTCAAATCCGTAAAACATGTGCACAATACGATTTGAGACAAAGAACAAAATAAAACAGAATCATTTTCGAACGAGACGACATCGTACATGCCTTCCTGTCAATTGTTCGTATCAAGGAGAAAAACGAAAAGGAACACGACGCGAGAAACCAGGATCTTCTTGCTTAAGGTAGTGTGCTTGCCAGAGCGTTTCTGTAAAGATTTTTTTCTCATTTTTAGAAAGCATTCAGAGCAATAACGAAACTACCAGGAAAATCTTGCACACTCGAAAACGACCTTACGAGAGAGTAGAAATTCTTACAAACTCTAGAACTTTTTTTTTTTACAGATTTCTATCGATTTTTTCTCAATCGATCGTCAGTTTTGCCAGTCGAGCGATATAAAGTATAAAATCTTCGTATTAGTTATGATAATGGAAGCAAAGTTGAAACTTTGTACGAAATATTTTCATGTAACGTAATTAACGAACGTAATCAATGAATTGTGCGAGTTATATCCGAGTTTGCAAATATTAAGCGGAGAATTAAATTTCGAACGTGGAGACTGTGGCGAGGGTACTACCTTAAAGAAGAACAGATTATCAATAGGGCAAATATACTGGAAATAGTAAGGGGAGTAATTAACAATTGAAGGATTAATAAACGGATTGAAACTTTCAATAAATTATTATTCATTCGTACTTACTAGACAACACGAGGGCGTGCAGTAGGGAGACCGGAAGAGAAGGGGGAAAAGGCAAAATTGATGAGAATTGCTAAACGATGTATTATGCGGATTAGTTCTGTGTTATCTTGTCGACACCGCTATCAGAACCGGAGTATATGTAGACGCTACGCTTTTATTTTCAATACTTGGCGTCGAGCTGCTGCCGCGTCTCTTGATACGAAGAAACAAATTTCCACGTTACAGAATACTTTCCGTTATGCTCGTGACAAACGAAGAACTAAAATTTTCTTGCCCTATCGTGGCAATAGAACGTAATTTATAGTAAGGATTAGACGGTATACATATGTATATATTTTTTCAAAGTCAGAGAATTCGTGTGTGTCAAAAGAAACGAGTGAGAAAATTAAGAATTCACGTTTTAATGAATTTTTTGGATTGTCTCGTTCATCGATGCCGATCGTTGGGCATGTATCATTTATTTATTTTGATATTTATTTATCAATTTATGTATTTCTTTTTATTTTCGGACATTTATTCATTTATTTAAAATTAATGAATCGTGTAAAGTTTTGATGAACGCTGGAAATAATTAAATGCTGCCAAATAATTTTGAGATTCGTACTTTGCGATTTTGTAACATTGCGATGTTGGTTCGGTGGTGACGACTTTTATCCAGACGATTATTTTGCTCAAGATTTAGCACCGGATCGTATCGAATGATTCTGATTGTCGACACACTCTGACCGATGGAAATTCAAACGATCAGAGTTCCACCCTGCCCAATGGCAGCATGGACTCGAACGTTTTTTATTTCATGCAATCAAACGAACTGTGTTGGAAATTTTGTTTTCGAAATTTAAAGGTAACTTTCTTTTACTCATCGATGGCTCGTACCGACTGCTCCATAGTAAACTTCAAATTGTCTCAATCGCGTTGATCACTTTTCGTACGATCTCTCTTGCTCTGATCTCTCGTGTCTCTTCATTTGCCATGATCTATCGTTGATAGTTTGTATATTCAGATTGAAACGATCGACGTACGAGTATATTTGTTTATTCGTCATAAAAAACGCATATTGCGGATGCAATTTATTCTCGTCTCGTGCACGAGGCCAATGATATTCTTATGAGCGTGAAATGAAGAAGATTCCGGAGGAACGTCGTAAAGTGTTCACACATTGCGAACCAGACGACGATCCGTACAATTCCAATTTGGGAATTTCATGTAAATCGAAAAATTCGACTGTAATAAAGGGGAATGCAGACACATGCACGTGGATAAATAATATTTCTTGTTTCCCATACATACTCGACAAAATAAATTCTTGACTATACGTATGCAAATTTTTTTACAGCAATAGACAGGCAACCATTTCCAGAGGGTTTTCCAAATAATCTAATTCGAACGAATATTCGAAAGACAATATTGTTTTGCAGACAAGAATTAATGGGTATTCCTGACGACCAAAAATAAAAATGTTTGTAAGAAAAAAAATACAAACCTAACGTGTGGGGGCAATTTTTAATGCTAATTATGGAATAAAATTTTTCCTAGCAAGTTGCATTATGCAACTGGTACATATGTCAGAAATCTCTTAGCTTGCAAAAACAATCGAGAGCACTGGCGATTCACTTTTTCGTACGACCCGCCCTCCCCCTTTTATTTGCATTAACCCTGTTATCGCGTTTTCTCTGTTCAAACAATTTTTCAGGTTTTTATACGCGAGTGTTGAGATTTTTGACAAAACGAATTTTTTTTTTTTTTTACTGTGGTGCGAAATGTGTTATGCAGAAAAAAAAAACAAATTCGTTTTTTGTTTTCGTACGGAGCACGAGTGCAATGATGGAGATTAGCATTTTCGTTAATGCAAAAATACGTCGAGGAGGCTTCGGTGTTTTTTGCGAGCAGTTGAGTCAGCGAGGTTTGCTCTCCGATGTTTAAGATACGTGTGGACCATAGTGTCAGCTTTTTGTAGTCGTTGCTCGGAGATTTATGCACATGCACGAAAAGACACTGAATTCAGTAAATTTGTTTATATCCAAAGTTGCTACTGCACGTTGACAAAGTTGGAACGTGACGAAAAATGTAGAAAGCACGAGTAGAGTGTGGCGGGAAGATGAAGAGAGCCCAGTCGCAATAGCGGTGCCTCTTTCCGCTTAATTAATGAGGTCAACCGGACACGTTTGGAAACGACACGAGGCGGGGCGAGGGGCGAAGAGTGCGAGTAATTTTTTGTAGCAGCTGAAAGTCAATAACCGCTTGACCTCTATAAATAGTCAAATCCAAAACAACCATATGCAACGGTAAAAAATAGAGTTCTGTCTGACGAAAAATCCGAAGATTGTGGATTTAAGCAGAGCTGGAAAGGATGAGAAAAATTTTGCTACGTTTTTCTATTTTTCAATTCTCTCTGTGCAACAAATTATAAAAATAAAAACCGTATAGAAACTTCAGAGATGGTTACGGCTGACGAAGCGACTGTGAATTACAATTTTTCACTAATTTACAAAAAATGAATCATTCAAAATGATAAAATATCTCAATGTTTTAAACGGTTCGCGAAAAATAGCTGCAAATTATTTTTATTCGACGTGGGAATCTCAGCTACTGGTGTTTTCTCTTTATTTTTTTTTATTTATTCGCCAATTAATAATTCGTTTTTTCTTGTTTACCTAAATTTAGTAATTACTGGTGGATTTTTGAGTTCGTGTAATTGCACAAGGGAGAAAAAATAAATAAAATTTTGTTGCCATTTCTTCTCATAAAATATTCCTCAATTTTCTCCCTTTTAATGTGCGTAGATTTTTTGCTAATCATTGCCGTTTCAATCGATAAGAACGATGACACACAACAGCAACAGCAATAATCGTAATATTTCGTGAAATATTATCATGACGACAATAGCTACAGCAATAACCGATTTTATAATAAAAACTCGAAACACTTCCTCTTACGTCCTCCTATAGATTTCTGAATACGCAAACATGTACAGACATTCGGTTAGCAGAGAGAAATAAGACTGGAAAGATCGTCGATGATACAATAAATCGTTCGTCTCCTTTAATTTAAATACCAAGATCGAACAGGGCAGGATTAATTATGAGCTGGACTCGTAAAGTCAACGGAAATCAATTCGTAGTCTGGGCAACGAACGACAATGGGATCGGAAATGAAATGCAAGATATAAGAAGAAAAAGTTCGTCCAAGTTCGTATTTTCTTTTTGCAGCGGTCACAGTGCTCCCGGCTACGAACGTCTATCGAAATATTTATTGACGTACGATACGAAAACAAATTCTTTTTTCTGCGACAGCTTCTGGGTTTTTCTTCACTTTGGATGCCACCGTCGTGTATGTGTTTTTATTATATCGCACAATCTTTTGTTTCTCCAATGAAGACTCGATTTCATACGAACGAACCTTGGAACCCATAAAGTGGACCTTGTTATTCTGCGAGTTCTTTACTTCCCCCGAGGCCTCAGTTTTTATGGATCGTCGGATTGGAAAGAATTTCAATGTTGACTTGACGTTTATGTGATTCATAAGCTTCGATTTTGTTTTTTTTGAAATATTCATTGGCGTGTGTTGTCGATAATACGACGACAGAGAATAAATTATAAGCATAAGTTCGATTTCCATAGTCACAATCGCTTCGTGACTCCTTGGCCTCTGTGACAACACTAATTCATTGTTATTTTAGTTTTTAATGAACCACGAAGTGTATTGAATGAATAATTTTCATTGGAGAAGACGAAAAGTCGTGAAAACGTCAACGAAGGCTATCGTGATTCGTGAGGGCTGACTGCATTCTTACAAAAATGCAACTTCCGAAAAGTTGATACTCGCACTTCAATCGTCTCAAAAGTGATGACATTCTGTGTGGATGAATAGAATCGTCGGAACTGCTTGAAGAAGTGGATCGGAGTGTCGAGCAGGAGTGAGAAAAGATTCGAATGTCTGAATCGTCAAGTAGAGTCGAGCTTTGATGTTCGTAGGCGCTCAATGTGTCTGAGCCTGCTAATGCGTTTAAGGCTTGATCACAGTGACGGCTCGACGGTACATAGAAACCTTATGTTTATTCCCTCGCGGATCTCTTGACCGAGCTACAAAGATAGAAGAAGATTAAGTCGGAAAAAAATGTACGATTGCGTGCTCGTGGCTCTGTAACTATGGAAATTGAACAGAAAGGCGATTATGTCGAAATTCCATTTTTATTTGAGTTTCCGCTCTGAGGAATGTCGTGGAGAATATTGTCATAAAATCCGCTGCTACAATTCGCGAAAATTTGCGAAAGTGCTGCTGCTTTTTGAAAACGTTTCCCGACGAATGCATTCAGTTTTGAGGCTCTCACGCAGTTGGCTGGAAACTTTTTCATGCAAAAAGCTTCAGTGACTTTAATAACCAGAATTTCACGTAAAAAATTTCCCAGCATGTTCATAAGCACATTGAAATTTCCAAACTCACACTGAAAAGATCGTCTAACAAACATTCCGAAAACCTGCTATTCCGGTTATTTTTTTTCGCCCTAAAAATGTTCAGTCTTGTAAAAAAAAACTATTGCAACAAGATTAAGGCTTGAGCTTTGACTCGAGCACCATCGTTGCGAGTTCTTGACTCAATTCAGCGGAATGCGAGCTGCCCAGAGGGAACGAAGTGTCTCTTTGTCTCGCAGTTACCACGGAGCAGTGCGTTCGCTTGCAGAGTCGAGTGGCAGCTTGTGGTCAGTTGTGGAATCATTTTTTGTTTCTATTGACGAAATTCCAATATAAACGTCGTTTACTTTAGAGTTTGATTAATTTTCGAACGCTGTAGATTCCGCAGTATTTTCTGTCATTTTCAAAAGTGTTTACTTGTGAAAACATTTTCAAAGGCAGAATTTGATCTTTAAACGCCAAAGTCTGTTTTTTCGAACGCACAAAAGATTTGAATCACGTGGCTTCTCCATGAATTAAAAAGAAAAGGTTTTGTAATTATTTGAATTGGTTTTGTAACGTGACAGTGACAGTCTAAGTAAAAAAACGAAAATGATTGGTGCATTTGTTGAAATCTTTTTGAATTATATTACAGACTTGACGAAAAAAATGAATAAAAATCGGCGTCAAAATGTGAAAAAAAAACGGATTTAATGATTGAGAATTGTTTGCAGACAATAGTTGAGATAAAATTTTGTTTGGGTTTTATTTAAACTGTACAAGATTGATAAGCGAAATGTCTATAAATAGGTAATGAGAAAAACTCTCTATTCGCTACTGGATGAAGCCGGTTTGGACCAATCTTTGGACACATAAGTCAATAAATCTGTGAGGCCGTCAAATTCGGTGCGACTCTGAGGAGGATTATTTCTCGGTATTGTTGGTAAAATTGAACCCATTTTTAATCGGAATTCTTGGAAGTTATTGGCACCGGAGAGTTTCCAAATGCCGTAAAAGAAAATGCCACATCCTCCTATCGCATAAACGCTACCCCAACCGAGAGCTCTGAGGGCTAGCGAAGCGCCGCTCTCGGCTGCCACCGCCGTTCTACCTTTTATTCCGGCGACTCCTTCCTCGAAGAATTTCGGATCGCGTTTTCGAGCTGCCGATAAACTCGCTCCGAATCCTACTATCGCCGAAATCCCCGTAACTGCGCTCAGAAATACTGCACCTGCGGATAATAACCTATTGTTACGTCCTAGCCTCGCCTTAAATTTTCACCGTTTTTAGGTTAACTCATCACAATAGTTTCTAATCCTCTTGTTATAAATTGAGGGGATAAACTAACCGTAAAGTTTTTCTTTTGTGCTATCGTCGTTCTGCGATTTCGCTAGTGACAACTTGTCCGTTCCTATTTCATCACTGGAATCTGTATCGTTCAACACGACCAAAACATCGCTGGTGGTCGCCATCTTTGTATATATTTAATTCGCTTTAGATCGATTTCCCAACGATTTGCGGCATTCGATATTTCATGACATGGGGTAAATTTTTCTTGCAAAACAAAAAAACAATTACCCGAATATTGTTGATTTTCCGCTGTCTAATGCAACAAAAATGAGAAATATTACTTATCTACTTATTTTTGAGAAAATTCCAATGAATTATTTCCAGTTTTCCAGCAATTTGTCTGGTAACATTACCGTTTACCGCGATATAATACACGCCGAGATCAACGAACATGTTCCTTAATTTTTCAAGGTGAAACAATGTTTATCATCCTACAATGTACTTACCAGGACCGTTGGCGAAGTTATACATACATTAAAAGGACTTACGCGAATCACCTGTAAACCTTTTTGTTTCTTGTGCCCCGTTCGAATTTTGAGCCACTTTGCTTTAAATTACCGCCGGTATACAGTACCGCTGCAGGCTGCTGCTGCTGCTACTGCTGGTGTAGCTGCTGCGGCTGCTGCTAAGACGCAGGACGACACGTTCTGGACCATCGTTGTCTGTGTTGGTGGGGTTGGTGGAAGACAAAAAAAAAACAGAGTATTTGACGTAAAACTAACACGCGATAGATGCATGTGTTTATTTACCCCTGTCAGAATTAGTGTACGCAATACAGTCTGCGGCCTGCGGTGAACAAAAAACAAAACTATCACGATTGATTCAACTTTGGGTGCGAATTTCATTCGTCGGAATGGAAGGTAAAGTATATAGAAGGATGGAGGATATCACGTATTCAATATTTCATGCAGTGCGGCAAAATGAAATATATGACGATTCATATTGTTTTTTTTAATACACGCTTCGATCAACGGAGAAAGTGTGTACGTTAACGAATCCAAATGTAGCGAGGCACACACACTTCGTTCAATTGAGTGTCAAATTCTCATGTTTTTCCACGAAAATTTTCATAGCTTTCTCTTACATCCATCACCGTCCAAATGCCTTTTTAGTCCGTTAATAACTACAAAAATCGTCACTACAAAATTTTTAATCACAAAAGAATGCCAAAAATGTTGTTTCCTGATGCAAATCTCTCGCTGATTGAAATAATCGAACATTTATTTCAGCCAATTATTTTCCTATAGTCGCAAAACGTTTAGTCTCTGCATTATCATGAAAAATGAAAATATTCGATTGTTAAAATTTGAAAACCTCCAGCGTCGTTGAAAAATAATCGAACAATAAAATTTTTGTAAATCAGAAGGATTTATAATAAATTTTGAATTATCCTTCAAGGTGAAACGAGAGAAAATATTGACAGTCTGATCGAACGATTGCGACAAGTCAAGCTCAAGAATGTTGAAAAGAATGACGGAGACACTGACATTGTTAAAATACTGGACACCTTTGGCAGTATTGAAAATATATTCATCGAAGGTAACGTCTCAATCGTCGGAGGTAAATTTTTCACAGCCCCACAAATTTCTCTATGCGTAAGGATCACGATTTTCATTGACATTTTACAGATAATTCAGAGTTTGCGGTGAACGATATTTTCTTGAAGCTCTTGAACGACGAATCGAACACGATTGTTGCCAAAACAGCGAAAGCAATAGCAGAGATAGCAAAAACTGACAGGGGAAGGGAAAAATGTACGGATGGCAAACTGACGGAGAAGTTGATGGAATTGTTGAAGAAAGACGACATAGAAGTCGTCACTCAGACCACAAGAGCACTGAGCAATATATGCTACGAGAATGGTGATTTTTTCAGTATTTTCTATGATTTTGGCTCGAATTAAATAATGGATTTTGTAAATAGTTAGCCTGAAAAAATGATACAAACTGAAATGACGTTTTCACAGAGAAAGGTAACAAAATGGTGCAAGAAAAAAATGGCCTGACTGAAATAATCACAGTTCTCCAAAGAGGTGTGAATCTTAATGGAAATGAAGGTGCAGCTTTGTTAAGAACCACAGCCGCTGGATTCCTATTAAATTTTTTAGTCGATCAGAGTTCCTTGCAAGAAAAGGTAAACTTTTGAAGCCATTCTACAAATACAAATAAGTTGCTACAGAATTTTATAGCAAATGAACGCCACGAAAAATTTATCTGTAAAATATATTAAAGTTCGATTTTTGTGAGTTCTACACATAATCGTTTGCAGGCGCTAGAGGCGAATGTCGTACCCATAATCTGCAGCGTTCTAGAAGTAGATGGTACGAACGAGGATGGAAAAGCAGCAATGCACGCTCTTCTGACCCTAGGTCTCTTCAATGATGCGGGAAATCAATTCCTCGACGAGAGATTGTGCAAAATAATTGTTGAAATCTTGGCCAAACCTGTTTTATCCGAACTTTCGGAAATGTGTCTCGAGCTGGTGCATGGACAAGCTGAAAACGGTGAGGGCGCGAAGATTTTTTGATGAGAGAAACTCTTAGACTTTCATTTCGATCAGACGAACAACGTCGGCGAATGTGGCTTTCGAAATTTCTAGGGCACGGATCCATGTTGCTTTTCCACGATTGCGTGTAATCAGCACAAAAACAATTCCATGCAATTATTTTGATTGTTTTTCCACAGAGAACGCCAAACTTTTATTTGCAAAGACTGGTATTTGCGAGTTGCTTTTGCAATTAATCGAGAAGTACGGACCCCGATGTACCGACGAGGAAACACGATCGATCCTGAAAGTCGCTTGTAATTTAATTGTACTCATACTAACAGGAGGTAATATTCGTGATTACTTTTTCACCGCAAAGCAATAATTGGAACGGAGCTGTGAATTATTTTGTTTTTTGTTCCGGGGTTGCGTAGATGAGAGTATGAATTTGTTGTACGACGGTAGCGAGGGCAAAGTTTACAAGAAATTGGTCGAATGGCTCGATAGCACGGACGAGGATTTGCAAGTTACTGCAATTTTGGCGATGGGAAATTTCGCCAGTACCGACGCGCACTGTCAATTGATGGTTGAACAAGGAATACACCGTAAATTATTGCAATTACTTGGCAACGACGTCGGCAAAACCGGTGGAATCAGATTCCAACACGCTTTGCTTAGCGCACTACGAAATCTCGTTATTCCAGCGAGTAACAAACCGCTCGTGCTCGCCGATGGTCTCGTCGACGTTGTCTATCCAATGTTAGAAATTCCAACATTCCCCGTCGTTTTCAAATTACTAGGAACTCTGAGGATAGTAATTCAGGGACAGCGTAAGTTTACACAGCCGGTCAAATTTGGGTTTATCAATTATTCAAATTTTCGTCTACGTTTACTTTTTAGAAGAGGCTGCGATATCGTTAGGAAAACGTGACGATCTAGTCAAAAAAGCTGTAGCATGGTGCGCTACGGAAGATGATGCTGGAGTTCAGGGAGAAGCTAATCGTTTGATTGCTTGGCTAGTTATTCACAGCAGGTACGTTAACAGAATTCAGAGTAATGATACTCCACGAAAAAAATTATTTTTAAACCAAAATTTTCAATCGTCCCTGCCATTGAAAAGCCTTCCACATTATTTTTCAGGCTTCATTAGAAAAAAAAAACAAAAACTTGTATGCGAAATGATTAAATCGTCGAGGATTTGTATAGTGTTTGGTTTTGTAAACAAATCACAAACTATTCAGACCCTTTCCTTTAAAAATAAAATTAAGGAGTGATGACTTATGAATATTTTCCCATATTTTTATATTTGTTAACCAATTTTCGATTTTACTTCCATATCTTGCGATTCAATATTTATTCAATACGTTAACCCTCAGTTTTCGTTAAAAGATTTTTTGTAATCAGTTTATTTGTAAATCAATGATGTAACGGTTTTGAACTAATTTTCAGGGACAAGGAAGTTATTTCGAAAATAATAAAATACGGAGGTGTCGAACATCTCGTCAAAATGATAAATGCTCAACATGCACTAATGCAAAACGAGGCACTAATGAGTCTATCAATCTTATCGGCGATATCTCTAATCGAATCGGAAGAATCGCTCATTCGAGCTCAAGTCGGCCAAGCGCTCGTGAAATTTTTCGAACAAAAAGATCCGCAACCGGATCCGGCTCTGACGAGCAACGCAATCACGCTCACGTCCAATTTACTCAAGTCCAAATCAGGTAATAATAATTATTGTCAATAAAAATATACTCGACAAAATACTCAATTGAAAAGTTTGGAAAACGTGTCAAGTTTGCCGAGGATAATAAAACGGGGTGTGGGCTCGTTTTGTCTTTAACAGAAATTCTGATAGAGCAACTACAGAAATCAGTGGGACGTGTTTGTGAAAAAGGCTCGATCGTAATCGCGACCGAATCAGCGAAAGCTTGAAGCACAATCCTCCGTACCTCATCTGTACAGAAGAAAACCAGGATAAAGAAAACGCAGAAGAAAGATAAAATCGATCAACTATTCGCTGCCATATATACGCCGCTCTGTGAGAACACACAATTTATATAGAAACTGACGAACGAGACTCGCCTCGAACGTTTTTTTCAGAGACTGATCTACCGACCTCAACCGATTAATAAAGAAAAAGGAAACCCCATAGAATCATCAAGTCAGAGAATGACAATTATTTATTTTACTACAACGTTTATGTATAAGTGCTTCGGATGCGTGACGAGCGAGAATCAAATATCTACAAAGTTGCGAATAGCAAAAACGTATGGTAGATGTGAAGGTGTCTTGTATTTTCATCAGGCCCGAGAACGTTGATATTTTATAGTATTGGACTGAACGTTAATAGGCAAAGGCCAATTGAATTCAGCGACATTATTTTCACCTCGATTTTCCTGTATAAAAACTGGCTGTAGCGTTAACTCTAGAACTACAAACCCATTTGTTTATCTATAAACTACAAACCGGGGTAAATATTTACCCCACAGCTTTCTTGTTCGTAAAATCGTTCTAAAAGCAGTAATACGACTTATAAGTACATGAATCTTTTTGTTTTTTCATGCCAAAGAGAATGCCGCAGAGCAAATTCAATTTCATCAAGGATTAGTTGGCAAAAATTGATTTAATTACCTAAGTGCTGGAAAATCAACTTAGGAACGTAATTCGAAGCTCGTTTGGGGTAGATTTCTACCCCGGTTTGTTAATTTCGTTAGTTTTCCGCCCGCAACTTCGCCGACGTTCCATAAGCCGACGGGATGAAAAGTTTTATTGGATCGCAATATAGAATGTTGTACAGTGCGTGGTAATAGACTACGAAAAATTAAAAAAACAAAAACGTCGTTCTACACAACGTGGAGGTGCTGCTGCATGGTTTCTAAATCTGAACTTTAATTCCTTTTGGTTTGTTGCACACACGCAGGTACTCATACATATAAATTGAAATAAAAAGGAAAAACAATTTATTGACAAAAAAAAATAAAAAATAAAATAAATGAGAAGAACGAGTAAGACTTGTATCAATCAGCCCTGCGGTTCTGGAGTAAATGGACCAGTGAATGGACAGATAACAAAACTGTACATCCTCATAAACCATTAAAAAAAAGTATGATTACTATTTCAATTGATCGAGTTCAAAGAGGATCATATTCTCAGCGCCAAGGCGAAAAAGAATCATTCTATGGAAAAAAGCATTGACTAGATTAGAAGGGGAAAGTTTAATTTTTTTTTTTAAGCCCGTTTATTTTAATGACGATGATTTGCAGTTCGGATATTGAAGATGATATTGAAGATGTTCATAAATAGGTTTTACGAGATTTACGAGGTACCAGATTTTCATAAACAATTTATGCCCTTCGCGTTATTTTGATATGACTGTGAGGTGATCTAGCAGCTCGGTGAGTGCGAGAGTGATAACCAAAAAGTAGATACACGTTTTTCTCAGAAACCCTTCATATTTTGAGAAAAACAAAAGTTCTATCTTCTCTGGTGAAATTAGAACAACGTATAACTAAAATATTTCTCTTGAAATATTCAGTCTCTCCAAATAAAACGCCCAGGGGGGTTTTACCGATCGAGCAAGTGATAGATCACCTTATTCCTTCTCCTTTCTTCTTTTTGTCTAGAGCCACGTTTCCGGTCCGTGAGGCTAGCCTGGCCACCGGAGAAGCTGTTCGTACATGGAGCTAATGCCGTCCTATCATTGGTCAGAAATTCAATGCAAACGTGTGTGGATCGCAACGGAAAATGCGACCAGTGACATCTGTTGACCGTAAGACGCAGCTTGTTCCTTATCGACAGACAGTAAGATGAAAGATACATCAATATATAGGTATAATCATGTGAAGAGAAGAAGACAGACGACGTGGCCGGTAGAAGGAAGATGGGAATATGGTTGCTTCGGGATTGAACAAACGTCAATTTCCGCCGCATATTTACAAGACTAATACCTGTCACTCCGTTTATTGGTGAAGATTCCAAGATTTAAGTAATAGTATCATAACAAAGGAGGATAGTGAAGAATAAAAATACAAGCGAGACAGATTCTGGTCTCGAAGAACAGTGAGTGAGTCTCGTGAGAGAGAGATTAAAGTTTACAAAAATGGGTTTGTGCAAGTGTCCCAAAAGGAAGGTTACAAATCAATTTTGTTTCGAGCATCGCGTCAATGTTTGTGAACATTGTATGGTCTCGAATCATCCAAAGGTACAGTTCCATTTATTTATATTCCTTTCACCCCCGTAAATATTTCGGTTTTGAAGGTTAATTCCGAATTCGAGTAACAAATTTCATTCAACGTCAGAAAGCTTCAAATAAAAAGCAGCTGATCGACAGATTTCGACCTTTTTCGTATTTTTATGATAAATCATCGAATCGGCATGACGTCATCGCTATTTCAAAAATAAGTTCACGTTTCCAATGTGGTGAGAAATAAAACCTCGAAAGTACTGCATCATAAAATAACAATAGTAATTCATTTATGGGCATGTTTTTTTTATAATTCCATCAGATATCAAAAAATAAATCAGTTATTTTTCCATCAACGATTAATCCATGTTCGCTTTCTGCTCAGTGTGTCGTCCAATCGTATTTACAATGGCTGAGGGACAGCGACTGCAATCCGATATGTATCCTGTGCTCCGAATCGCTGAAAAACATCGACTGTGTCCGCCTCACATGCTATCACGTCTTTCACTGGTCCTGCATAGACGCCTATGCACGAAACTTACCTGCCACCACAGCGCCTGCTGGTTACACATGTCCGACTTGCCAATGTGGCATTTTCCCGGACGCAAAGTTGGTCTCGCCGGTGGCCGATGTTCTGAAAGAAAAATTGGCCGGTGTCAATTGGGCCAGGGCAGGATTGGGTTTACCTCTGGTAAAGAATATTCATTTTCTTTTCTCATAAGTGCCAATCGCTCCCAAATTTGTCTAATCGTTAAAATTTCGCTTGAAAACGCGTGCGATACGCAAATTCCGTTGAAACGCTCCCTAGACATCCAAATTTCTGCATAAATATTCGAGAATTAATTGATGGTAATTCGCAACAAAGAGACAAAAAATGTTGAAGAACATGAAAAAATCGGAATTAAAAAAAATATAAATGCTGATCGTGAAAATATTTTTTTTCTAAACCTTTTTATAATTGTTTATTATTGGAAAACGCAGTTGGCGATATTGCCAAGACGCGATTTGATGAAAATTACGTTGATTTTCTTTTCTATCGATTCAAGAGATTTTCAAGCCATGGAAATTGTAGGAACAATGAATATTTGTGCATTCTTACTAGCGTGAATGTTGAATATTTATAAAATTAGTCAAAAAATGGATAAAGGCGAGTAATGGAAATAAAAATTATTCGATCGGAACAGTTAAGCGACGACAGAGAGCAGAAACCGATTCCAAAGGACTCGAAATTGACGTCTACCGGGAGCGTTACGTCTTATCAAAATCACATGAACGCGACGACGACGACAACCTCAGTGGCAACGTCGCGCACTAGTAGCAACGTTAATTCCCAAGCAAGTGGCTCCAGCAATCCAAGCACCGGGAGCACCAGCAGTCAAAAACTTGGTCCACCATATTCGGTCGTTAATATGGAATCGAATATGGGGACTAATAATCCAATAGCGAGAAAAGTCTTCGAGGCTTACGACGATCCAAAAGACATTACGGCCTTCGACCACGACGAAAATAAATATCAAAGGAAATCGGCGATAGAATGGTTCATGAGATGGTGGAAACTCATTACGAGACCCCCGCCACGTCGTCGAAACAATTCAGGCTCGTTGTACAAACGTTATGCCGTCCTCGGCGCAATTGGTATCGTTCTTTTCATACTGACAATTATTTTGTTCTCATGGCTCGGCAGGATGGCCACCGACGGTGATCCTTCGTACAATATTTTATCAAATCCTAATATAAATGTTGAACAAGAAGCACCGGTATGAACTTATCGTCAACCAACGAGCTAACGCCCCCTGGTCCAGCTATTGATCCTTTTCGTTCAGAGTCAATTATCCACAGTGTGAATCTTGGAGATAACGCTTTTTTTTTCTATCCGTTACATTCTCGCGTGCCCTCAAAAATGCGAATCGAACTGAAACGATCCTATGATCGTACTAAAAAGTGTCAAACACTAAACTCACACATAATTGACATTTTTTCCACAAACAAAATTTCCTCTGATTGATCGACTTGCGAATATTTCGTTTTGTCGACTCGATCACGCTTCGTATCTTCGTTAGTACGTTTCTTCACAATTGATAGACAAACATTGTTCTTTTTTATAACATTTTCACATGGAGTCTGTATGTCATGGAAATTTATCGCGACCAGTTTGTTCAAAAAATTTCAGTTTTCCTCGAGCATTTTTTTTCCTTTTTTTTTCGTTACCGAGATTATCGATGAACTAGGCACTTGGCTGGCACAAGAAGAATGATTAAATCGAATGAATTGACGGAAATGTTTGACTTAGAATTACGATCTCCAACCCGGAAGATTGGAAATTCGCTAGTCTTGTCGTTCGATTCGCATGGAAATGGTGTTTCTGGAAAAAAACGTCGATTCAGGGAGGGCGCGTTATCAATGCCGAATTTAATTAAGCTGTACAGCCGAGCGTTACTCACTACACAATTCTGATGAATTGCTCATGTATCATTTGAAGAAAGTTTGTATTGTGGGGCAGATGGGGGGGCGCGTTATACGGAGGCATATCGTTTTCCCAGTTCCCTCAGAATAAATGGGCTGCGAAAATATAGTCTGTTCCTGGACTGTGAACATCATTCACTTTCTTAATTAAGTTTCTTTAAATATGAAAAGAAAGCGTTCCAATTTTGTCGTAACTTTTATTGCGAGTAGACGTTTAAGCTGTACATTATTTTCTCCACTTGTAAAGATCTACGAATTTATTGTAGTATATAAAATATTAACATTTTATATACAAAATCTTTGAAAAAAAAAAACCAAAACATTTCACAAGAGTGAAGAACGTAATTATTTATGATTTAAAAATTCCCACGGAACAACGCGAATGAATTCGGTTTCCGATCGACGTTTTTCTAAGTGCGTGAAAATACAAAAAAATCGATAATTATTATTTATTATTTTTCTCGAGTGTCGAAACTTGGGGACATTTTTTTTTCTGTTGCACAGTCAACCACTTCGAAGACTGATTGAGAATGTGGTCTAAATTTGGAGAAATTAAAATTTCTACATTCTCGATCGCTCGATCGGTCGCAGGCGACTTGTTATGAAAATTTATTCTCACTCTTGTATTAGGATTCGTGAAATTCTAATGTTGACTTCGAAGGCTACTGGGTTTTGCTCGTTTTATCGAAATCCATCGGGACTCTGTATCTTGCAGAATGGAAACCAACAATTCTTGCCCTCGCAGACTCGATCACGACTCGACGGTTTCTTGTTGGATTCGAGATTTTCCATGAGACCAGATTAACGAGGTTGGCTACACACAACAATGTTGCCATTTTAAAAGCATAGAAAAATTCTAAATGATTAGAATTTAATGAAATTTGGTGAGTTTATTCTTTAGTATTAATTATGAATATACAAATTTTTTGAGATTTTTCTTCTACATAGTTTTCGAGTCATTAAACTCTAGAATTTACATGCATAAACATAGGATTCAGATATATATAGATATATCTTTTGCATATTGTAAACTCCAATTATTCGACAACTATGTAGACGGAAAATTAGAAAAAAATTGTGTGATCGTATTTGATGCTAAAGAATGTTATCACCGAATTTTATTAAATTCTTATCATATTGTCGTATGCAGCCAACCTCCTTAAAAAAGATATAGAATCTAAACCAGACATGAGACCAGACATTCAACAGCAGATGATTCAATAGGAAATGATTGACCGAAAGATTGATCGCGGTTCGTTTAAAAAGCAGAATAGTGGAACGATGATTATCGAAAATGAAACGAATCTTTCGAAAAAATCTAACTATTTATATAGTGATTAATAATTTCGATGAGCTGCACTGAAAAATGAGAAATATATCAACTTTTCAAAGGTTGACTCGAAATTTGGTACTCGGAGCTGAAATATAAATTTCAAAATTCATTCATTATTTCTTTATTATTTCAAGAAAGGTTGTTTCAAGTTTAGAAAAAAACGCAGAAAATCTTTTGAGGCTCGATAAAGAGTTTGACCATAAAATGTTCTGATATTGAATTTCGTTAGAAAATTATTTTTTTCACGAAAAAGCACAAAATTTGAACATTGATTCTCGTGGTAAACATTTGCATGATCAATCTGTGACTTTCCGAATTATTCTTGAATTTTTGAAAGTCTCAAGCGGATCATTATGACAACCAATAAAAAAAAATAGCCCGATTATTATTTAAAATAGTGGTTTCAGGAGGTGGAGGCAGAGCTTTCTATAAAAAATAAAATGCTCTGAGCTATGCCATTCATATTTTCCATTGTCATAGTTTCTAATCTGCCACTATGATGGTAAATGATCATTCCGAAATATAAGAAAACCGGAGAATAAGAATTTCAGCGACCCGAGTCACCGAGAAGTGAGGTTAGGTTCGCCAAAAGCATCAGCTGGCACGACCATGCAAAAATATATCGGCTTAGTACCGTTTTTACCGGGAATCCAAACGTTGTGTTCGGTTTATATTCGCCCAAGTTGTGATTTTCGATATTTAACAGTATATATACACCGTACCGACTTCTCAGTAGTGCATTATTTCAGTTGGAACCGTGAGTAGCAGAAGAATCGTGATTATTTAATTCCCGCTCGATTTTTTTCGCAACACGGATGTTTTGACAATCGGATACGCGATCATCGACTTGCCAATTTGACTGTGCAACGACGAAACTGTCGATGTTGTTGAAATTTAGAAAATAGGTGCATAAAGTGTTCGTCTACATAACATAAAAAAATCAAGTTCAAAGATTAGATTCGTCGTGATGATCGAACGACTTGAACGATGAAAAAATCGCAGAAAAATGAATGGAAAATAACGCACGGTCAGTTCTGAGGGTTAGAAAATATTAACAGCAGGTAATACGAAACAAGTAAAAGTGATGAACTTTTCCGACAACGTGACACACTAAAGAATGGATTAGCACATTCATTTTTCGGCGGTATTTTCGTTTCTGCTTCCCTTGTTTTGCTTGATTGATTCGTCCGTGGGAAGATCCGGTCACGTGGAAACATAACATAAACACAAAGTCAAAGGAGCGAAGGAGGGATGAGTGGAATGGAGGGGGGAGCGTATGAAAATAAAAATAAATAAACATAAAGAGAAGTTGGCTGCGTACTCAAAGTACGTAGAAATATTGGAATTGTAAAAAGAGTATTGCATTGGAAATAAACATGGAAGGCTTTTGTACGAGACGGGGAATTTGCGACGTAGACGTAAGACGACACGAGGCATTCCAAGCAAGCTCGATGGGGCCCGAAACCTCGTGGAGCATTTGCCATTGAAACAGTCGAAGCAGAGGAGAGCGAACGGTCAACATCCCATCGGTCCTTTCTCTGAAACTAGAATCATTGTCAACGTATCAAACCATCGGAACTTTTCAACCCTTATCATTTATTAAATCATTTACTTATGCAATTAACATTTTTAATCGTTTCTTTGTGTTTCGTTTCGCGATCGTGAGGACAACAACATTTTCGTACACATTTATTTAAAAATATGAGCTTCTGGAGTCATCTCAAGGGAGAGTTCCGTTCCAAATGGCACGTAGAATTGTCATTTTGTGTCTTTTCCGGTATTTATGGTCTTCTGTACCTGTGGTCCTTTGGCTATAGCTGGCCACTTGCTGCTAAATGTTTACTCATCGTTCTTGGTAAGTTGAGAATAAATATTCAAAAAACTTATCTCTTCTTATTTTTATTTTGTGGATATTGAATATTTACGAACGAGAGCAAGTCGAAAAATTCTTCGCGCGGTCAAGGCTCTTCCTACGACCGATCCCCCTCCCAAAAAGGGCACCGAATTCTTCCAAGTCATTGCTGCTGAAAAATACCAAAATTTATTCAAGGGAGTTTTTTCCTTTTTCGCCCTCAAAATCCATGGAATTTTAAAAATTCATTCTGCCAAGAAAATCTTTTCAACTCTGAGCTTTGATTCCTGCAAATTTCAAATTACAACGCTCACATTTTTGACCGATAATTACTCAAAATTGTGCAAGTTGCATCCTGTTGTGCAGCAGTGGGCCAAAGAAAATGCTGCCGATTTGCGGAAACCGCAGCTTCGTTTCAACTTCTCGGAAATTTCTAAATTAATCAACGCTAAAAACGCAACAGACGAACAAAACTCGAAGTACTGAAAATTTCAATAAAATTCGAAAGTTTCTCAAGAAAATGAATAAAAAATTTTTTGGATTCAAACAAAAACTATTAAATATTTTGTAATCCACGGAGCATATTTGTGTCTAGACGTCGAATTTCATGTTAACTTGTTCCAATTGTTTCCAAAGAGTGAAAATTGAAAATTACCGTGTTATTTTTTCAAAGAGTTTGGTTACCAGAAGGAAATCCAATCTTTGGTCCAGCATTCTAGAGAGCTCCCTTGAAAATTTCGAATAACGCTCAACATTCGCTATTTTTTTCTCACCCTTCGAATTTTATATCGTAACTTGTATTTTAGTGTTTCGTGAATCCGATTTGGATTTGTCGAAATAAAGAAAAAAAAGTTGGTTTTCTAATTCCTTCAGTTTTGGAGAATCGCGATGTTTAATTTTGTGACACTGAAAACAAAATTTTGTTGAAAAAGATGGATATTTTGTGCGATACGTTCGACTAAACGTTTTTTAGAATAATCCCAAAAATTGTGTCATTGCAGCAAAAAATAATTTAAGAAAGTCTCTTCGGAAGCAAATATTTGTTGTTCCACTCGTAAATTTCGCTGAGAATTCCGTTAGAAAGCAAATACACTGCCAAAATAACGAAAATTTTTGAAATTATCCAAAAATATTTAGTTTACCGTATTCAACAAAACATCGACCATTTTTAACAAAATTTCATTTTCACCGTAAAAGTTCACAGTTCGTCTTACGAGTCAGCTTAACAGTTTGTAAACATAACTGATTAAACATAGCGTTTTGTGCGTATACGTTGAAGCTAATCATTCGAATCAGCAACTGTTATGGCACATCGCGAGATAAGGAACGTCGTGTATAATAATTTTTGGTGACACATTGAACGGTGTACGTGAATTGTTGTAAAAGGAGAAAAGAAAAAAAAAACATTTCGAAGAAAAAGTTGACGCGAGGAAAAAAGCAATCGTTGAGAATTTTCTGAGATTTGTGAGACGAAAAAGATTTTTCAAATGTTTGAAATTTATCGCGAATTATTTTGCAATGAAAAATAATAATTTTGAGGCACAGAGAGGAAAAATTTTTTGGAAAATTCAAGAAATTTTCTGATTAACGATTTAACGAATACATTTATATCACATTTTTCTTGGTAATTAGGAGGCTGCGGTATCAAACGTTGGTACAAGGCAGAACGAGAGGAACCGAAAAAGGAGCAAGTTATTCTGGTAACTGGATGCGATACCGGTCTTGGTTACAGTCTGGCAGTTTATCTGAATTTAATAGGATTTCGCGTTGTTGCCTCGGTTCACAAGCCCGACAGTCCTGGTGCGATGGAATTATTGAAATTTCCAGAAATTTTCGTGCATCCTCTGGACTTGACGGTTAGCGAGAGCGTGAAGAATTTTGGCACGGCCGTACGCAAGTATTTGGATGACAATGGATACAGTAAGTGAATCGTGTATTTTTAGAAAATCAAAAAAAAAAAAGACTCGAATCATAAATAATTGTAATTTGAAAAGAATGGACGAAAATTTTTGATAAAATTTGATAACGACGAGCGAAAAAATGATTTTTCAAACACAAAGAAATTTAGTTGGAACTCGTGACAATATTTCTTCGATTGATACGAATTTTCAATAGCATTGCGAGTTTTCATCAACAACGCTGCAGCTATGATATTCGGTGAATTCGAATGGCAAACCGAAGAACAATGTGTGCACCAGATCGAAGTGAATCTCATAGGAACGATGAGGATAACTCGAGAATTTATGCCAACAATAAGAAAACATCGAACGCGATTAATAATCGTAACGAGTCATTGCTCCAGTGAACCTTTACCAGGTGTATCAACGTACGGAGCAACGAAAGCGGCTCTCAGTGCATGGGCTACTTCCTTGAGGGTCGAACTGAAAAAATACGGAGTCGACGTCGTGGCCTTCGTGCCTGGTAAGAAAAAATAAAAAAAAACAACATTTTTCTGGCGATTCAATTTTTTAAAAATTGATAGCAATGCTTACTGAACATTTAACGAACAATTTCCGAATTTTTGAAAATCGTACGAAGCTTACGAAACGCCAGCTCGATTTCTACGTTTCGTACGAATTTTAAAAAACTAAGAAAAAATACAGTAAAGTAAAAAATTTCCATCGACATTTGGTCGACGAAAAAAAAATCACAGAAAAAATCCTCGATCGAGATTATTCGAACTGTTATCGAACTATTATTCCCCCTTAAAGATTTACTGTCAAGTTTTTTATCTGATTGTCATAATCGAGACGCCCAACGAGGAGTCACTATCGATATTAAAAAAAAAAAAAAAATTCGTCACAGGTTCCTTCATACGCGAAAGCAACTTATTATCTCAGCAAACAAGCCATTTCGAAAAGATGTACGCCGAGATGAATGAAGAAACGAGAGCTTTCTATGGCGATTTTTTCACAAGATACGTCAAATATCTGTCGGCAATTGCACCCACGGGTTTGCCTCGGAGACTGAGCGATCAATCGATTTATACCGTGATCGAAAGTGCAATACTCGATCGTCATCCCAAAGCTCTCTACAGGTATTAAAATTGAATTATTATTGAAGAGAATTTCTTGCTCGATTTAAAGGCTTTATCAAAGTCTTTCTGACGAGCGATTACTTCGTAGCCCTCATTGCCTTTGACGGGAGATTTTTAATTCTCAATCAATCCCCCTGAACGTGATTCTCTTTTTCATCAATTTTTATAATGATTTATAAAAAATTTCCATCCATTTGGTTCGTAAAATCCAAAAAGAGAGAACCGGATAATTATTCAAATTTTCGTCAGTTTTTCTTAATTAATTTTTTTGGAAACGGTTGAAAAATTGGATTTTCAACGATGTTTGTATTCTCCAAACGACAATTTTTTAGACGTTTTTTTCTTGTCGCCTGTAATGTGAATATTTTCGGGGCCATCGCACTCGATTAAATTGGCTTTATTAATTACGATTTTTAATTCAGGTCCGAGCCATGGCGATACATGATTTATCGCATATTGTTCAAAATCTCACCAACAAAATTGCGTGATTATTTGGTCGTGAAGTTCGTATGTTTACCGCCGTGGAAGACAAAAAATGAGTGATGCACGAGGAAGGCAATGGCAACGCGGTAGTAACGCTCTCGGAAGTTCGACAACCTCGATCAAGGTGAACGATACTCGGAGGATACGAGATCCAAGGCTTGTCAGGATTTTTCATGAATTATAAAAATTACGTCACGATGTCATTCGCGATACGATGTTTGAGCTTTCGACGCTCCAAAACAGGCACAACAAATTTCACGAGGTCCAATATCTCGCGATATTCCAACGACCAAACCGAGACAAAATATTTTATTCTTTTTATTTGTATTTTCATGTATTACTGACTGAAGGACGTTGTATGCAAAAGTTTCTATCGATAGAATTCCTTTAAATTTGCACCACACAAAGAGAATAGTGACATCTAATAGCTCGTGCAATTTTAAGAGGTTTCACCATGTAGAAGTCGAGATATTTATTTATAAAAATCACACTTTTCAGTAGTTTCTCATAAGAGCGTGTGTTAAAAGTTGCAATTTTCAACATTAAATATTTCAATTTCTAAATGGTAAAGCCTCTTAAAACTTTGCATACACTTTCATGTAACATCGAAGAAGCTTTATTTAGTTTTTCAAAAAAATCGGTCGTAAAATTCTTTCGAAATTTTTTTTATTATATAACAAATACAGATTACCTCGGACAATCTTGGATTTAGAGTATGTTGTTCTTTAGTCGATTTGCAACAACTTTTTTGAATGAACTTAGGCTCTCAAATCATTTTGTATGTAAGAAAAACTGAAAACAATAATTTAGATTTGACCGTTGCCATACAACGTGCTTAAGGACCATCAAATTTTTACCATTATCCTTGCAGTTTATATTTTTCTATTGTTTCAATAAAATTAACTCAAAATATAAATATTACACGAGAGTGAACATTTTTCTCCTTTTTTTTTTCAATGATTCCCAATTCTGACTGTGAACTTTTATTATTTCTTGTCCTCCGAGAATCTCAATTCACTATCCTTTCGAATTCATAGTTAATATTCATGGGGCCCGTGAAAAATAAAACTACGGAATTACGATCTTTAATAAACAGCAAAATAATTTAAAAAATACATACGTTTGAACGAGCCATACGACTTCGGGGGTTTTGACGATCGAACAATGGATCCGAACGTTTGTTCCAAAAATTCTTGAGTTGCAGCCGAAACGGTTAAATGAAATGTAGAGCGTGTGGAAGACTTTTTGAACTTCAAACGGAGGTTATCACGCGTGACGGCAAACTATAGATTTTCGTAATCTTTGAGTGTGACAAACGAATAAAAAAGACAATTCGGACGATGGAAGAGATTAAAGAGAATGCTCGAGAATCGCAAGTGTTCGTATATTTCTCGATAGATTGTTGACTACACCGAGCAAACACAGGTGCAAAATCTCGAGCGATAAGACAACACTTCAGGAAACTTTGAGCAACATAGATCCACAATAATTGCACTGGGGACGAAATTTTGTTAAAAATCGTCGATATTATGCTGAACACGATAAACTAAATATTTTTTGATAATTTCAAAATTTTCGTTATTTTGGCAGTATATTTGCTTTCCAACCGAATTGTCAGCGAAATTTGCGAGTGGAACGACTAAAATTTGCTTCCGAAGAAACTTTCTAAAATATTTCTTGCTGCAATGACACAATTTTTGGGATTATTCAAAAAAAAAAACGTTTAGTCGAACGTATGGAACAAAATATTCATCTTTTTTAACAAAATTTTGTTTTCAGTGTGTCTATCGAAAAGAAATGGACATTGTGCTCCAATGCATATTACTATCTTGCTTAGTGTCTTCAATTGCGAATCTCCAAAACATCACTTTTTTTTTGTTTTTTTGTTTTTTTGTTTTTTATCGAAGGGAGACGGAGGTCGAGAAATGTCCGATTAGATATTGATCAACTAGCCGTATATAATGAGCGCTCGTAACATCGACCACTATCCAGTCTTCTTGAATCCGTCTCTATAGAAGATTCGGACGATTCTTTATTTTGTAAAATTTGGACGGTCCGAGTTGACGATAAAATGGTTGCTAGCAAAGGTGAGTATACTCTTCAACATTTGTTCTCTGTTTTAACGTCTTCTTCCTTGAGACGATCGACTGGAACGTACTTCGAAAATATTTCATTGATCCTCGATACTCGAATTACGTTTTCTTCTTGTTTATCATTAACCACGAAATTTAACGAGGAAAATAATAGGAGCGAACGTCGAGCGAACTACGAACGTCGCTTGAAAGAATAAACAAGAAAATATGATCAACGTCGAGTGTTGGCTGAATATTAATTTTTTTTTTTTTTAATCGAAAAAATGTTGGCGGGCGTTGGGAAATTATTTCACTGGTCCTGGTGCCAGGGAACTCTTCTATAAAATAAAACAATGGACTGGCCGGTTTGAAGAAACAAATTTCTTTCGCAGCACTCCTCTTGGCAGTCTTCTGCGTTGCTTCGGCCGCAGCAACGACCTTCACACATTGTGACGAAGGTAAAGAGCCACTCGCAGTAAGAGTCCGTGGTTGTAACGAGGAACCTTGCAATTTTTATCGTGGTGAACCGATTTTCGCCGAATGGGACTTCAGAGTTGGTAAATATAAATTATTCCATCGATAACCTGATCATCAATCGATACATGAAAAACCTCCATATTCCAAATATTCCAGCCTCGTATAAGCTCTGAATTCTGAATACACTGAGAAAATAAATTTGTTGATACAACAAAATTTGTGTTGAATCAATAAATCCTGCGGTCACGGACGGCGAAAAAAAAACATTTTGTTCATTTTACAAAACAATTCAGTTATTTCAACTGCCCAAAAATAGACAACCTATAACTTCCAACCCACAATTGGTTCACCCAACAGCCCAAAAGTTGATAAAACTGATGATTTAGTTTATACAACTGAAAGTTTTGTTAATCGGAACGCACGGTATTTTTTTGCTTAATCTCTCAAATGAATGAAACATTTAGTCAACCAGAGATCGATTTTGTTATTCAAACGACTTGATTTGGTCAAAATAAACGACTAAAGGTGTTGAAGCAACTGAACGACTGCATCAGGATAAATTGATTGTTTTGACCACCTAAATTATTGCCTCAACTACATATGCATTCACCGCAACATTATCTTTTTTGAATCAACAAAATTGTAGCGAACAAATTGAAATTTGTAGATTCAACAAATTTCTTTCTCAGTGTAGTAATAATGATTGTTACTAACAACAATAACAAAATGTGAATTTTTAATAGCGAAAAACACCGACAATTTGAAGCCGAAAGTAGCGGTAACGGTTGGCGGAATGACTTTCCCATACGAACTGCCGGAACAGGATGCATGCAGATCTCTCGTTCGTGGTTACTGTCCATTGGACGAGGATGAAATTGCGACCTATGCACTCGAGATGCCGATCAAGCGTACCTACCCAAAAGTTGCACTCACTATCCAATTCTCGCTTGTTGACGAATCTGACTTCGTGTACGCGTGCTTCAAGCTCAGCGCTCAAGTAGTCGACAGATAATAATCGGTGTATCTTCGCGCTAAACAACATTGATGATTAGCGCGTATATGTGAACGAAGATTAAAACCAACCTGGTCCGAATCACTGATTTAAAAAAATATCACATCGAAGAATTTTGAATGGACGAGTTTCATTCCGATAATATTTTGTGAACCATTTTTCATTTTAACAAATAATTACAAAAAACTTATCGTACCTGTGTTTTTTATTTTCACTATCAATGCATACGAACGTCGAATTCACAGATCCCGACAATTTTTCAACACTCGGAATAAAAATAAATTTCTTATCGGAAAATTTGACACAATTTTTTAATTTCCAAATCGACGAGCGAGGAATCGAACATTAACGACAAGTCCAACGCGAAACGTTTGTTTTCTGTAATTTTAATGGAATTTATTGCAAAATGCAGCAAGAAACATCCAATGGAAATGGTTCCTTGTTGTGCGGTTGATGAGAATTTTCAAAAACGTTCAAAGTGACACTGGCAACGAGTGTTTTTTTTTTTATGCTAATGAAAAATGGCACGGACGATGATATTTTTCATTTTCGTTCGTTTTTCCTGTTTTTTTTATTTTTTATTTTTCCACTGATGATCCTCGCTGGACGATTATTATCACGAGATTTTGACGAGGGTCAAAAGGGTCGAGAGGCTCTTACAGACTCGGGACAAATCTCGATCTTATCGGAAAAGTTGGAGAGATCGGCGCATCGATTTCTGGACCGGAAATGTTAAGGATGAATATTTCGGGTGAAAGGTGCATGCAAATGTCAGTAACTCGTTTCCACTGGGTTGATCGATATCAGGGAAAAAATGGAGATTTTTCATGGGGGAATCGGAGGGAATAGAATTTTTCCTAATTTGGGAAAAGGACCAAAGAGTGAGAGGGATGGATAGATGTAAATACACTGAGAAAAGAAATTTGTTGAATCAACAAAATTGTAGCGAACAAATTGAAATTTGTTGATTAAAAAAAAATAATGTTGCAGAGAACGCATATGTAGTTGAGGCAATAACTTAGGTGGTCAAAACAATCAATTTATCCTGATGCAGTCGTTCAGTTGCTTCAACACCTTTAGTCGTTTATTTTGACCAAATAAAGTCGTTTGAATAACAAAAACGAACTCTGGTTGACTAAATGTTTGATTGATTTGAGAAATTAAGAAAAAAATACCGTTCGTTCAGTTTAACAAAACTTTCAGTTGAATAAACCGAATCATCAGTTTGATCAACTTTTGGATTGTTGGGTGGACCAACTGTGGGTTCGAAGTTATGGGTTGTCTATTTTTGGGCAGTTGAAATAACTGAATTGTTTTGTAAAATGAACAAAATATTTTTTTCACCCTCCGTCACTGCGGGATTTGTTGATTCAACACAAATTTTGATGCATCAACAAATTTATTTTCTCAGTGTAGATAGATGTATTTATATTTATGCCCGGGTAAGTATCTAAGGGGCAAATGAATTCGTAAACATAAAATACACATTTCGACGTATTTAAATAAAAGAAGACCAAAATAAAAATAAAATAAAAACCGCATGCACGCAACATACGCAAAATACAGGTAATCAAATAAACCAACAGAAAAATGAAAGAAACACAAAACTAAAAATGAAAATAAAAAGAAAATTCGCACGCAGAGAGAAAGAGAGAGAGAGAGAGAGAGAGAGAGAGAGAGAGAGAGAGAGGAGTTCGATCCTTTACAGAGATAATGGTTTTGTGTGTTATATACGTAGGTCGAATGGGGTTGGCCGGGAGGAAAATCCTGTAGGGGTGGTTCTCGGGCGTATGCCTGACCCACATCCCTGCTCATCGATCGGACTTGGCCTGGCTTACAGGGAAAGCGGCAAATTGTCAGAGCGATGTATATACAGTACGAGACACTCATCGCTTTTACGAACAAATCCCATCGATTGAATTAACGATTGAGTAAAAAGACTTCATGGAAACTTCCAGCCAATTATGGTGAACGTCGTGACATGCAAATCATAGAAAACGCGATTAAAAAAAAAAAAAAAAAAAAAAAAAAAAAAAAAAAAAAAAAAACATTCAAATTCGTAATATATTCTTGTCCAGGCCAATTGGCAATTGGGTCGAATATTTCTATCGCAATGTGAGACCCACTGATCGATTTGTTCCAACGTCGAAATCGAACAAAATCGTTTCCAAAAGTAAAACACGTAATTATTTTTGGTGAATGACTCAGATTTGTTGTGAAAATGAATAATTCTCCTTGCAATGCTCAAAATCGATGGGAAATGTGTGCGAATTATCAGCACGTGAGATTTTTATATTTCATGAAATTTCTTCTTCTTCAAAACAAATCGTACCGAATTTAATGGAAAATTGCTTGAAGAGAAAGTCTTAAAATTGTTGACCATTCCGAGTACATATTTTTCAAGGTGTTGATGTTTTTGTAAATGTTAAAATTTGGCAAAGGTTTCCTGCTTTGACCTGCTGCGAATTTTCTTAAACGTCATCACCGTGAAGTTTGCACCGATGAATTGCAACGAAATCTTTTGTTTTCTTCTCTAAATTCCGAAAATTAATTTGCAGCTTTGATGACGATGATGGAATAATTTTGTTTGTGACCTGAAATTGAATTTTACGAGAAAAATTGGAATAATTTCAGAAATAAATTATTTTTTCAACGACGAGCATTTTTTCGTTGCGTTTCGACGATGCAAACTTGAGTGTCATGAAAATTCGTGCTACTGCGAGTTTTTCCAGGCTGGAGTGCACCTCCTCCGTAGATCAGTTCTCAATGATACTATCGAATAAAATTTCGCTTAGAATTCCACTTGGCCTTGCTCACTCGTTGTAATACAAATAGTCGTACCATTAGATTTGTTAATTGAATTATCGTGCAAACGCAAACCGCGTAGCCAATTGGATAGATTTGCAATGTTTCGGTGTGCGTTTCCACTCGAATTCGTCATCGATCCAATTTTGCCATCTCCCATGCTCTCCTTCATTCCAGCAGCAACGTCTGCAAACTATCGCGTTATTTTTCGACTTTTTTTCGTTTTCGGCACGAGATTTTTCTCCTCATGAAATTGCTTGTTCGAAATCTATATAATGGTAGGAATTATTCGAAAGATTCGAATTATTCAGTTTCGCAGCTTTTCCGTGGGCCGGAACGATAATCACGAAATAATTATGGAAAGAGAAATTCTGGTTTTTATATTCTTTTCTGCTGATCGTCTTCACAAATTATTTGCGAACTATCGACGCGTCGAAAATTTTTTTTAGCGAAATTTTCCAACAAATCAAAATGCCACCGACGGTTGCTCGTTTAAATGTCGCTGTTTCGGTTTTTTTTTTATACGAGACATCGAGTGAAATTTTAAGGTAGTGCAGCAACAGCCTCCAGCGACTGATGTCTCAATTTTTAATTCAATCAACTGCTTGCTAATTTATCAGATAATTGCAATTAAAAATCGTTTTTTTTTTGCACGTGATTCCAGCATCTGACATTTGATGGCTCGAGACTTTCCTCAATTGCTTATTTAGACTCTCAATAATTGTGAATATTTTCGTTGAGAATCGAAATTCGTGGGAAAAGCTCGATATTTTATTTTATATGGTCAACGAAATATTTTTCGATGTTTTCGTTTCGATTTAGTTTTTTAGGAGCCTGTCAAAAACAAAATATGCATTCCAAAGTGACTTTTCGGAAAATTGATTGTTGAAGGACAACAAAGTTTCATTCGCAATAAAAAACTCTTTGGTCGAACGTTTTCAAACAAAATATCGACGTTCTGCAACGAAATTCATTTTTCAAGCTTGCAATTTATCGTGATAAATTAATTCGTGCGATTCTTACTCATGCAATTATTAAGGAGATCCGTCATTGAAATAATGGGTTGAATGGTATTGGCGTTACGCGGCACGATCTACGAGTCTTCGTCAGTCACGTCATTGGAATCTTCACATTTTACGACGCCCGACAGATATGAAGCACTTCATACGCGGTCATTACTAAATGGTTGATTAAAAACTTTCGTTGGCGTCAGATATTTTACGAAACCCCAAATTCCATGGAACAGTTAATTAATAAATTTTTCAAAATTGAAAAAAAGTCGAAAATATGTTGGTGGAAAAATATTAAAAATTCGAAAAATTATAAAATTTTAACCGTTCAACCGATATTCCCCAAATTTAATACCAACCTTCCTATTATGATACTATTTATAAAAAAAAAATTAGTAATAAATCTTAAAATTTACGGAAGCTAGAGCGTCGATACCTTTTTTTTTGAAAATTTCAAAATGCCGTAGAATTCGTATTTTTCTAGCAATCCCAACAAAATTCCCAGAGAATGAAAAGCTTGTATAGATTAACATCTGTGCAAAACGGGAGCCCTGTAGCTCAAACCGTTCTCGAGTTATGAAGGTTTCAATTTTTTACAGTGCCATGACGTACACACACACACACATCCGGACATTTTTTCTAGATATGATTTTTCTATGTTTTGGGACGTTTGAAGCACATTGACATTGGAAAACTGGAAAAAAAAATTTCACCCCCACATTGTTTCCTCTATGAGGAAGAAAAATGTGATAATTAACAAAAAACGATCGATCGAAAATTACGTTGAGTCAGTGAGTGAGAAATCTTAATTAACGAAAATAATAAATTGTTAAAAGAAAATTCTTGAGCTCCGACGTAATTGAAAAATCATTAAAAACACTGAAAACCGATTTTATTTTTGAAAGGGTCTCAATTTTGTGGAGTACTTAACTATTTTTCGGTAATAACAATTTTTTTGTCGTTCCGAGAGTCAATTTTTCGGAAGTCTCTTCGAAAACCAAATTTTTGTCATTTCATAAGCACAAATTTTTCAGACAGTCTCAGACAGAAACGAAATTTACTTTTGAAATCGTGGAACTTTTGATTTTGTTCATAAATGTTTATAGTCGATTTATAACGAAATATCGAACTTTTTTCGAAATTCGGTTTTCAGTGGAATTGTGGGGAACGTTTTCTACGAGACAGAGGGAAGAGATTTAGAGAGTGTGTGCGAGGAACTCTGCTTCCAGAAGCAGAGGTTAATTCGTTCTGAATTAGTCAAGACCCTTTTGGACCTTTGGGATCGAGCTGGCAGGCCTGACTTTAACACATGCTCATTCACGGATATCCATGACTTTATAACCTCAAAACAACGATTGTGAATGTCTGTGTAGTTTTGCTGACACCTAATAATTGTTTGAGCGTCCTATCTGGTATTTCCGACTTTCAAACATTTTTAAAATATATTTCTTGTTGTGCGAAAGCGTTGCGAGCAAGGTCGATGTGTGACTACAGCGATCGCTTGAGGTTTAACAGCTTGAGAGTGCGAGCAGTGGTTCGTAGGAGGGGGACGAACGTTCGGAAGATTCGGAACTTCGGTTTTTCGGGATATCGGCCCCGCAGGCGTCTCTTGGGCCCGAGGGACGTGAACTATAATATTGTGATTTTTCTTCGTCAAATAAACATGGCGGAGCGATAAGTAATCGTTTTCGTCGTTTTCTCGGCAATCCGTAAAAAAATTCGAGGTCTGGGCTCTAAGGAGGCTCGAGGGGTTCGCTGTGGTCAAGCGAGAGCTTGAAAAGTTCGATAGTAATAAGCGATCCAACTCGATGAAAGACCGTCAGGGTATGCAAAGCTATAACCTTTCAGGGTATGCAATGTTTTCGGTATTGAATATTCACCGAATGCGATTTTATCGTGCACCATTTTTTTCGGTGCAAAACGACGAAGAGAATGGTGTATTTAAAACTTCGTTATCATACAGGAAAAATGTTCTATGGTCAAGAGAATTTGACAGTCGTTTTCGACATGATTGCACGACGAAAAAATGTTCAATATTAACCTCACTTTTTCCAAAGTAATATTTTGAACGCGGACTTTTCTCTGCACACATGTGATTTACTCAATCGTTCAGAAATACGATTTCACTTTTATCGACTGAATGTAAACCTCATCATTTTCTCTCAGTGTTTTAACCAAAAATCCGTCGAGTTTTATAGACATAAAAAGAAATGGAAAATAGAATTCTCCCGCCAACGGACTCCCCTTCAATTCTTGATCGAGGCCTTTGCTTTTATCGATACAGCGCGGGGTCAAGTTTCGCTACCGCGCGATCTAAGATAAAACGATATTTTTATTTTTGATCGAAGGATCGAATTATTAATTTTCCCAGCGCATGGACGGAATATATTTTTTGTAAATATCCTAATGATGAGTTTATCGTTCGATCAAGTTTGTAATCAATAAAAATAAAAGTATAAAAAATGTGGGAGCGCGCCCCACTCCGTTGGGAATAATAATAGAAGAGTGGGGAGGTGGAGGGTCTTGTTGGGTCGTGTGCAGATGCGTCGAGTGAAACAGGCCCCCACCCGCGTATATTATTCATAACGATTACCTCTCTATCTGCATATTATATAAATACATATTTGTATGTATGTGCGTGTGCGTGTGTGAATAGTATTTAGCGTAAAAGAACGTTAAGCGTGACGTCACTCGCGTCACGCACAGTTTCTCCTTCCGAGCGGTTTCCGAGTGTTGAGGCCAGTTAGGCGTGTACGGCGTGTAGTGCGAGCTGTGTCGGGAGTGGGGGAGAGGGCGCTGAGCGTATGGTGCGAGAAAGGGAGAGGGGAGCGGGAAAGCAACGTGCAGCGTTACAGTGAGTGTAGTATCGTCCACACATCGTGTGTCAGATTCTCGTAAGACTTTCGTTCGCGAGTATATACATAACAACTGAAGATTGATAATAATTAACGAAAAATTGAGCGTTAACTTGGCGTCGTAGTGTTTGGTGTCACTCTGTCAATCGCCATCATTCATTGCCCGCGAGCGGTGGCGGAAAAGATATTCGAATCTGTCTGTACAAACAACGAAACGGCGGAATAGAAAAAAAAAACAAGTTGAAATCGCGATAAGAGCGACGCACCGTTCGGTGTGACGCTGTGTAGTTTTGTTTTTCTCTTCTGCTCGTCTTTATATTGTGGTTTTACTCCGACATTTATTTGTATAGTTCGATAAACACAATATTCACTTTTTATACGCGGAGTGTGTATACACCTTGGGTGTTGGCGCCGATTGATCTTTTTTATCGACCGTGCGAGAACGGGCCCCGAATACGTCTCGTGGAACGAAAGACGAACAGGTAGTACGCGGTTTTACCCAGTGGGGAGCGGGCGGCCATCATTGTTGTTGACAAGATGGCGTCCAAAGGGGATCTCGACTCTGAGGTAAGAGAACTATTCTTTTTTTTTTCATTTCTTTCGTAATGGTCATCGTTGGCATTTTTTTATATGAGATTTTTTATATTTTACCATCAAAAATCGGCAAATCATTTCCCTCCCTTGTCGTTGTCCCGTCTCGGTTTTTTTTTCTTCGAATACTACGGTTCACTTAGTATTACCGCATAACGAGAATCTCCAATTTATTGGATCTCATCAAATTGACGTAATTGGTGAATTTAACGATTTACCATTCACGCGCGTTGACAACGATTGCACTCGATTTCTCGCTCGTGAGGAATGTGAGGATCGTTTTAAAAAACATTGAATCGTCCGGAGTGCCCCGCAATTCTTATGTAGAATGGGAAATTTATTGACATCGCGTGTGTCATGTTAACTACGTCCGGCAAACCACGCCCTGGCTATTCGACGTTTATATTTTCTTCGTTTGTGACTCGTTCTCTTGCGCTTCATGGTCTTGCGCTGCCATACGATCAGAACCAAGTTCACGATGTCTCATTCGGGCTCCACACTTTCTAATAACCACGAAAACCCGACGTTCGTCTTCGTTGTTTTCCTTGATCCGTTCAACCATTCCGCAACCTGCTCTCGTACAAGTGGTTGGGGAAGGGCACTAGTACGTTGTCAATACCTTTGTTGTGGAGAGGCGTGAATGGATGACTCGGGGTCGCGGGCTCTCAACCAACAATGCTATCAATTTTTACCTTTTCACTGAAAAATAGGAAAAATACTATTTTCTTCCGCTCTAAATTTTTAAGGGCTTCCTACAAATTTTTTCTCCAATCATTTGTTTCCGCCGACGACTTGTACTTTTCACAAATTCTCTTTTTCTATTGTCAGTACAGTAATCAATATTGTACGTCATTTTTATGCGAGTTTCTTGAAAAAAAAGTGAATCATCGTCGACGAAAATTGATTATCATCAAAATTTCCAAAAACGTTAAGCAAAACATGGAAAAAAATGGAAAAATGGTATTTTGTCTGGAAAGAATGAAAGAATTTATTCAGACCCTGCTTATGCAACTCGCGCCTGAGATCTCAAAAGGTCGAAGGAAAATTCGAACGACAAAAAACAAAAAAAATGATTCATTTTCGTCGTTTTATTGCGAAGGGAATTTCTCAGTCGTTCTCCAACATTTCGAAAACGTTTACGTCGTTCAATCGAAACATTCCTTTACCGACACTCTGGCCAATTCGAATTCGTCGTTGCGAAATGATTTTGATGCGTATTCTCAGATTCATGTTAATTCTTGGCCTAAAAATTTTCTGTTTTTTTTTTTTTTTTTTTTTTAATTTCTTTGAAAATCGAAAAGGCTCGACTACTAAATTTAGTGCGTGATTCTGTAGAAGGTCAAAGGTCCGTCAGCTCTAAAGATATAGAAACTGAAAAATAAGAGAGAGTTTCCAAAAAAATTCGCTCGAGCCCACAAATCGAGAATAAATTCCCGAGCCAAGAGCCTTTCCAAAAAAAAAAAAAACAAAGAAAAAGCCATTTTTTTATGCTCTATTTATTTACAACGGAAATATTCGTACGATCAGCTGTTCTCGGGGTTCACGCATTCTCAGTGTCGTGTCTGAGGAGCCTAACTATATGTCTAAAAAGTGATATATACATCGAAGCTCGAAAAGTGTTTGCGAAAAAGTGTTTCGCGACACTCAACCATGCGAAAATCTCATGAAACCCATAAGAAAATGTTTCGATAAAATTGGAGAATGTAAATGAGTTTCTCTGATGACCGACGTCACGAGAACTGCCGTGAGAAGTGGCTGCCAAAAATCAATGAATCTCCTGAGTATCGTTGTTGAGAAATAGCAAAAAATAAAAATTCTATGCTTCCTCGAAAGTGTTTTTTTTTTCCGTTGGACGGACCTGTATCATCGGTTTTAGAGTTTCTTAACGTAACCTGGTAGATGGCGCTACGTAACTCATGGAAGTGAAGAAAATAACGAGGAGCTAGAGTCACGCCTCGAAAGAGGCGATACGTATATGTCGTTGAAAAGAATAATCACTTGGTCAATTAATTCCAAGTTGACAGACAATGTCAGGGAAAAATATTTGCGATAGTTAAAAATTTATCTCGTGCTTCCAGTTGTCCAGTTTATCGCGTGTCCAGTTGTCATTTTTAAAAAATCACAACGGTTCGAATGTAACAATGGAAAACAGTTTGCCACTTAATTCAAAAGCGGAACCAATAAATATTGACTCGGGTAATTTTATTACTTTTTACTTTGTTTACTTATTTTCCTCACTTTTTATATTTCTATACACTCGCCAATAAAAAAGCAAAAATACGTAGAAATTTTTTTTTTTGTTTTTAAATAAATGGAGCCAAGTGTTTGATCGTATGGAATTGTTTTTCGACTGGAATTGATTCCAGGAATACATTTTCGATGAGATGTTGAAGTTTCAATCGTCTGAATGCATCGAAATCCTGTTTCTTTTTTAAAAGCAGAATCCACAGTTCTTGATAAGTATTTAGTCAGGACAATAACACGATTTTTTCCTGCGACCCAAAATTCAAGGAGGCACGAAAACTTGTGATGATTTTTAAAACTGGACTAATGAAGAGTAGATTAAATATTTATCGGTGGATTCCAACGTTACGAACTTCATTGCGGATTTCGTTTCCGGATCGCAAAATAAAATCGTTTTATTGTCCAAATATTGAAAAAGAATTGTGAGCTCGGCTTAACAAAAAACAGAATTTCGTTGCATTCCAACGACTCAAACATAATGTGATATTATCAAACAATAAATAATAATCTCTATATATATAAAAAACTCTACTGCAGAATTGTGTTTGTGCCCTTTTCATGCAAAAACCACTGCACCAATTTTAATGAATCTTCCACAGGAATGAAGCTCATGAATCAGAATAGGTTTTAGGCTGTATTGCATACCGATAGTTCATTTTTTTGTAAACCCGAACCAAAAAATCACATTTCTCGTCACATTTCCCACTTTCAAAGTTCACAACCAACAAAAACCTGATAATAAATCAAAAATCGCTAATTACCAATTCAAAGATAATTTGAAAACGAAGTCAACCTGATCGAAAAAATCACATTTCTCGTCACATTTCCCACTTTCAAAGTTCACAACCAACAAAAAACTGATAATAAATCAAAAATCGCTAATTACCAATTCAAAGATAATTCGAAAACGAAGATAATGTCAACTTGATCGAAAAAATCACATTTCTCGTCACATTTCCCACTTTCAAAGTTCACAACCAACAAAAAACTGATAATAAATCAAAAATCGCTAATTACCAATTCAAAGATAATGAGCGGTAGCTCGAGTGCCAGTTTGTAAAAAAAAAAAATTATAGCAATTTTCGTAAAATGAAAGTTTGAAGATTTTGAAAAAAATATACATAAATTTATAAACTTATTTATCTATATAAATAATTAACAAATAAATAATAATTATATATATTTTGAATTGATTTATTATCAATAATAAATATATAAATTTATATATTCCTTCATGTAATAAATAATTGAAAAGACAAATATTTATTCATTTGTTTATTCATTGTTTGGTGTATAATATCGCAGGAAAATCTCAGCATTTGTTTGACGAACGTGTAGGCAAACTTGGAGAGACAGAAACGAGAAGGGAGTGAGAGAGAGAGAGAGAGAGAGAGCGAGAGATCGGTCTCGGTGTGTTGGTCCAGTGGCTGTACGAACTGGACGACTCGGCGTTGGTCTCACCTTCGAAGTTAATTTGAACGATACGGTTCGCGCTTATTATCGCTAAATTCGCCATTATGTCGTTATATTAACGAGTCAATGTGTGTCAGGGGGCCACAGTGCCGGTGCGAGCGTACTCTCTACTACTTTAACCCTCTTCCCCCTTTGTCCCCGTACTCCGCCCTTTTCCACATCTTCCCACTCCACTCTGTACCGCGCGACGGTCACTCTTGCAACTTTGAACCGCTACCGGGCTCAGCCTCTACTCTCTTTCCTAACGCACTAATGCATCATGCCCTCTCTTCCTCTCCACTTCTCTCTCTCTCTCTCTCTCTCTCTCTCTTTTTTACTGAAGTTTAAATTTAAATCTTTACTGAAGCTTGGTTTCTTATCATTGTATTATCTCTGGTTATTTTCGCAGTGTTATTGCCTTTCGTACCTTTCGTATGGCTTTTCTGTTTTTTTTTTGCTAGCTATTGCGATGTTGCTGCCTAGTGCGTCTCCTGGACTTCTTGCGTTTTTGTGATACTTTGTGCAATTTTACATTATTTCATTTTACTTTATTTTATTTCTTTTTATTCTGTTCTTTGCGGCGTTGGGTTGATATACTTTTATTTGTTAGTTTTACTATTTCACTACATGTTATATTTTCACATGTTATATTCTTGTATTTCGACATTTGTCCTATAGCTTGCCGGGGCATATTAAATTCATCAATCAATCAATCAATCTCTCTCTCTCTCTCTCTCTCTCTCTCTCTCTCTCTCTCTCTCTCTCTTCCTATCTCTGCTACACACTGATGCTCGAACCCTCCGTGACCTCATATCGAACAAATAAGCAACCCCATTGTTTGACCTACTCTCTCTCACTCTCTCTCCCTCCCTCTGGTTCTGTCTGGGTCCTCGTTTTGGCTTTCCTTTGTACGGCGCGATTACGGGAACGAAAAAAATACATGTGAGCAAAAATGAGAGACTAGAAATAAAATTCTCTCAGCATTTTTCATAATTCTTACGAATCTACCACTCGCAATCACGTATACGATTATTTTTTATCCAATTTTTCAATACAAGCTTCTCAAGTTTCAAGGATCATAAAAATGGAGCAATTTTTTCTTGGCTCTCTATTTCTCGCTTACACTCGTCGGAATATTGGGTCGATTCACTCAGTTGCGCCCGGTTTATTCCCGATTTTCGGAATCACGATTTTTTGATTTTTCAAACGAAATTTATTGCCTCAATAAGTATCGGAGGAAATGTTCGTTTTATTTCTATCGGAATTTCTATCAAAATAATTATTACCATTTTTATCTATCGGCCCATTCGAATTATCAATTTTTTTCTCTTGTTTTTTGTTTTGTTTCTAATAATCGTTGTGGAACAATAAAACGTCATTCGAGGGAAGAGCATTCCGAGTGATGACAAATAAAAAATTGTCATCGCTTATCTCACCATGAAATAGTTCATCCGTTCGTTCTATCGGACAGCTTTTTAATGGCAGACTTCCTCGAGAGAATCGTGTGTGGAACTCACGAAACTCGAGGGTCATCCCACACACGCCACAAAACACCGTCAACACCGAAGGAAAATCCGCCCTAAACCGCAATGGTCCTACTCCAAAGTTCACTAACATCCAATCGTCCACAGCGTCGTGACACTGCAACGTGCACTTTCCATGCAATCATTGTTCGCACCTTCGGGCGGTATTTAAATTTTACTTCACCGGAAGTGGCTCAACCTCGTATTTTCATAAACTGAGTTTAATTAAAGTCCCGCTCTGAAAAAATTCAAAAATCTCAGTTCTGCTTGAGTAGGTGAAAAAAAAAATGATGGTTATCGGATTATTTCTGTCGGAATTATGGGAACTTAGTTATTCATGGAATCGAGTAGTCAGGTAGTTTTCGATCTCTCGACATTTAATATTCTCGGATGTAACGAAAATATGAAAGAGAGACGACCATCGATTTTACCAAGTACAATTATTTCGAGCCTCCTGCAGCCTCTCATTAGTCCAGAGTTCAATTAAGGCGATTGCTGGAGCTTTTTCTGCCCGGGCTTATCCCTGACGAACTATTTTGCTTCCCTGTCGAAAATAAAGTGCGCGAGTTGACAATCCAAAGAACTTGGTTGCTCCATTTATGGCCACACAGTGCAGGGGAAATTTGTTTTCGCTTTGAATCTCGCGATTGGAGTTTTTTCATGATCGCGGTTCGATTCCAGTTCCTCGTAATATTTAGGCACACGTTTCCTCATTACTGCATTGTTCATGCAGTTTTATTGTCCCGACCAGATACTGAGTACGAATGACGAACTCTGTTAAAGAAAAAACAGGATTTCGTTGCATTCCACGATGGAAACTTCAACGTCATTCATTAAAATCTTCCTTCCTCAGGGAGCTCGATGATAACGAGCAAAGAACAACGTAATTGCCAACGTTTGTCAATAAATTAGTAAAGCTCAATGTCAAAATGTTGTCGTACACATTTTTGCTAAAAATCCATTTTCTTTCTTTCTATTCGATTCGTTTTTCCTGTGGGAATGAATCATTCGAGACACTTATTACCGTGACTGTAATGTTTTGAATTTTTTGTCGTTCCATCCGTTACGCAAAAGGGAGAGCTTCGATAATGGAGAGAAACGAGACACGAGTGAGTCATACGAGTGAGTGTCTGCCCGGAGACGTATTCGGACACACTTTGTTACCCTATGGAGGCTCCGTGCATTCGAGGGTTGGGCTTATTCCCTACGAACGTTAATACAGGTCGTATACGTACGAGGACATTAATCTTTCAGGGATCTTCCTAGGCCTCGTCCCTTGCCCTTCGGCGCTGTTCCTTCGTCACACAGCGATCGTCGTCGACTCAATGTCTCATTCGGTTTCTACGTTCTCGCTCATTAACGTCTCATAATAATTCGTCAATGAGTGAATTCGTGGATTCATTGGCGATATTAGGGAACCAGTAATTTAAATCCAACCGATTATGTATATAAATTCTATGAAGTGTCATTCACGAGGAAAACGATCTACAAAAATTCGTTCTCGTTTTCCGAAAACGAGGTTTTTGTTAAGGAGGTTGGCTACATACGACAATATGATAAAAATTTAATAAAATTTCGTCATAACATTCTTTAGCATCAAATACGATGACACCATGTTTTTTTTTTCAAATTTTTCGTCTACATAGTTTTCCAATAATTGGAGTTTACAATGTGCAAAAAATATACCTATATATATCTGAACCCTATGCTTATGCATGTAAAGTCTAGTGTTGAATTCCTAAAAAACTATGTAGAAGAAAAATCTTAAAAAATTTGTATATTCATATTAAATACTAAAGAATATACTCACCAAATTTCATTAAATTCTAATCATTTCCCTCCTTAAGGCGATCTAGCAATCGCGTGAGTGCGAGAGAGATAACCAAAAAGTAGATACACGTTTTTTTCAAAAACCCTTAATATTTTGAGAAAAATAAAAGTTACAACTTTTTCTCTGGTGAAATGGGAACAACGTGTAACTAATATTTCTCTTGAAATATTCAGTCTCTGAAAATAAAACGTGTAGGGGGATTTTTACCGACCGAGCAAGTGATAGATCGCCTTAATGTGAAATAATTTGGATTCTGCCAAGGTCATGGCACAGTACTTCACGTCATATTGCAACTCTGTCGGTGGATAAACGAAGACTACTCAAAGTTAAAATATACTTCTTTGAAAGGTGTGTCAATAAATTTAGTTCGATCTCGCTGGAGTCGACGCGTGAAGGTCAAAGGTCTCGAATTGTAGCCCCACCGCTCCATTTAATACCTTTCTTGGCATGTCCCGCGCTCAGGCTACGTTGTATAAAGTGTGTCGAGCGAGGAACGATTTATAGCAACCCCGTACAGAACTTTGTTATTTCCCAAGAGGTCAAAGTTAATGAAACGACGACGATACAAGACACTAACGATATTACAAACTATAATTATGGGAAAACTTTCTGCATCCTGTTTATAAGAAATTTTGAAATTCTATCAATAACGTGATTATTTATTTATTTTTCACCAAAATACAAACCCAAGTTGACAGTTAATGAATTTATACGAACGAGCAATTATCGCAAGACTCGAATCGGAAAAAGTTGAAATATTCTCTAACGTCAAACTCCAAGTTAAGTCGATAATATCCGATTTATCGAGCCAGAATTTTTCTCCATGCCGCGAACATTTCGACGCAAATATCGATCAGTCTGATCTTTCATGCCAAAAGGAAAAAAAAAGTGAATAACGTGATAGAAAAACGTGCATGGCTTTTAGTTCGGCAGAGATTTTTGGTGGATCGATCGGGCGTGTCCCCGATTGTCGGCGAATAACCACGAAGCTCCCAACGCCGCACGCTTTCAACCTGACGACGATTCATGCTTGTGAAAGAAAACCGCTGCTTCGCGGATATCTCTCCCTGAGACATGAACACATATACACATCGCATAAATCCACGTACATAGCTCGCTGTATTGTATATGAAAACATATAAATAGAGTGTCGGAAAAATTGCACTCGAGCTGAACAGGTTAAATAGATGACGCACTTTTCTCGAGACTTTATCGATTCCGTTCTCCACTCTCCCAATCCACGCGATATTTATTATAACGCGATCCACCGAATTTTGGTCTTTGCGAAAAAAATAGAGAGCTTCGAGTAGAGGAAACGTATCCTGTTGTTTTTTCTCTCAAGGGGGAACGACCGAGTATGCACTCGAAAGCTCGAGCTCATTTTTTGTCGCTCTATCGTTCGTTATTGATCGATGTCCCATATCGATCTGGCATTTGGAAAAAAGAGGAAAACTTATACACAATATTTTACAAAATTTGCAGAAATTAGAGCGATTGGACGATTTTTCAAAAATCTCAGATTTTCGTCAAATTCGAAAGATCATTAAATTTAAACCGTTCAACCGATATTCCCCAAATTCAATACCAACCTTCCTATTATGATACTCTATTTATAAAAAAAAAAATTAGTAATAAATCTTAAAATTTGCGCAAGTTAGAGCGTCGACACCATTTTTTTGAAAATTTCAAAATGCCGTAGAATTCGTATTTTTCTAACAATCCCTACAAAATTCCCAGAGAATGAAGAGCTTGTATAGATTAACATCTGTGCAAAACGGGAGCCCTGTAGCTCAAACCGTTCTCGAGTTATGAAGGTTTCAATTTTACAGTGCCATAAAAAACACACACACACACATCCGGACATTTTTTCTAGATACGATTTTTCGATGTTTTGGGTCATTTTAAGCACATTGACATTAAAAACTGGAAAAAAAATGTTCACCGTCACATAGCTTCCTCTATGAGGAAGCAAAATGCATAAGAAGCATTGTTCGTTATATTGAAATTTGCATCGATGCCACGAAATTTATTTTCTCCTCTTTTTGGATGAAACTGAAAGAACAAATGGAAAGATCGATGATGGAGGATTTTTTGTTCCGTTATCACGATGAAAACTTGAATGTCATTGTCGCTTTGAGAATTTTTAAATTGCTTGTACTCTTAAGACACTCTATATTTATTTTTTATAGACATATAGGAACGTGTGTGTCTGGCAGAATGTTGGCTGAAAATCGATCGGTTGGTAACTATAGTGGCGAGTAGTCAGGAAGAACGACGAGGAGTACTGGTATACCTCGGCCAACGGTGAGTCGACACACCGTTCGGAATCCCCTTCCCCGCTGAGATCTCACGTCCGATCGATCAGCCACCCTGGCACCGATTGCCGCCGCCGGCTCTCTACCATTTTTTTCTTTCTTCCTTTTTTTTCGTTCAAATAATGTCTATCTCCGTCTCTATCAGGTCATTACATGTCAAACTTTTTATTTATCCCCTCGCAGTTCGAGAGTATACTCGCACGTCACACGTTTCAATGTTAGAGAAAAAATCAGCACAACAAATGCAGAGTCGATTTTTAAACTGCTTTAGAAAAAATACGATCGAACGTTTTATTGGAAACGTCGAAGTTTGCATCGTTGGAACGCAACGAGGACGATGAAACGATGAAATGAGGACGATACGAAAATTGTAATGGTTTTTAAAATTCAACAAACCATGAATAGAAAAAGTATTTTTCCTTGGACCCCATCGTTGCAAACTTCGGTGTCGTCACCTTTTTTGGAACCTAAAGAAACGAAAAAACAATAACTTCGTTGCACTCCATCGATGCAAACTTCAACATGACGCAAACTAGTTACTGATTCATTTTCAATTTTTTCATCTTTGAAAAAACAATTTCGACGTCGAAAAAATTAGAAAGCGGAAGATACGAACTTTATCAACGTCGATGTGCATAAAATTTCGTTGCATTACAATGCTGCTAATTAACAGCGAATTTATAATCAATTTTATCAGTAATTGCTTCGAAAGTTTCGTTTAAATGGCAAAAGGAATTTTTTATTCTCAATCTATTTGGAAAGGTATGAATGTCGCGTAACGAAGATTCTGAATTATTTTTCATGAGAAGTCGAAGGGGCTGGATAAGTTACTCGAGATCGGTCAAAAGCTTCCACGCGGGTTTCCGGTATCGTAATTATGCATCGCAAAAAATGAGTGAAAACGGAGTGAAAGGACGACGGAGGGGGGGGGGGGGGGGATACGTTCGATTGAGGGGGTTGATTGACCGAGTGCCGGAAGTGGCGCCATTACAAAGATAGAAGAAAGAGATCGAAGGGTGAACTGTAAAGGTGAACGGCGATGAAAACGTTCGGGTCCAATTACGTGACATATATTTCAGGACGAAGCGAGGGAGCGGGGGAGGGGGAGGAGGAGGAGGAGAAGGAAAAAATGGTTGACGCGGCAAACGCGCCCCCGCGTATCATGCACGATCATTCTCAAGAGTCAGCGAAAAAAAAGAAGAGAACGACGATGCAAGCTTTTTTATCTGATGGACGCGACACTCCGGGCGAGTCAATAGGCACGGAAAGAAAGCAGTTGGCACATTCGTCGTGATTAATATTGTAGGAAAACAATGCCAAAACTGCTACGCAGCTCCGCGAACTAATTTCGTTACCGTTTTGCTTCGAATAACTCTCCAAAAATTATCGCAGCTCGTTAACCAAGTTCTCGCAAGCGAAGGAATGATTTCCAGTTTGGAGCTCGAACCCTTCAGGACTCTAGACTTCGGGCTTGAGACGCTGAAGTTCGCAACGTTCGAGTTCAACGAAAAATATTTTTCCTAATCATTCTGTGTTAAGTATAAAAAATCATGGCAAATTTTCGTCCTGCTTTCGTTTTCGGATCCTAAAAAAAAAATCAGTTGATTGTGCTGACGAAATATTGAACAAGAACGACGAGCTCTGCTCAAGAAAAAACAGAATTTCGTTACGTTCTAACGATGTAAACTTCATCATCGTTCCGAGCTTTCGGAATGAAAGAAAAATCCAACACGAAGAGGGCCTGGAAGCAGAAATCCTATGTTTTGTTACCACAACGACTAATGAGACTCTCATTAAACCCAAAAGTGTAGAAACCATGAGGAGCTCGTGCTAATTAAGGGCTTTCGATACAGGGGAAGAAAAAAACACGATGTAACTTTAAGGACGTTGTATGCTAAATTTTCTATCGATAGAATTCCTTTAAATTTGCACTACACAAAGAGAATAGTGACATGTAATAGCTTGCACAATTTTAAGAGGTTTCACCATGTAGAAGTCGAAATATTTATTTATAAAAATCACAATTTTTATCAGTTTCTCACAAGAGCGTGTGTTAAAAATTGCATTTTTCAACATAAAATATTTCGATTTCTAAATGGCGGAGCCTCTTAAAACTTTGCATACACTTTTATGCAACATCGAAGAAGCTTCATTTAGTTTTTCAAAAAAATCGCTCGTTAAATTTTTTCGAAATTTTGTTTATTACACAACAAATACAGATTGCCTCGGACAATCTTGAATTTAGAGTATGTTGTTCTTTAGTCAATTTGTAACAACTTTTTTAAATGAACTTGGGCTCGCGAACCATTTTGTATGTAAGAAAAACTGAAAACAAAAATTTAGATTTGACCGTCGTCATACAACCTCCTTAAATATGGAGATGATAGAGAAAAATGAAGACGAAAGAGTGCATCGAAATAATGTGTAGTTTCTTTCTTATTATTGCATTGTGACTTTGGAATGTTTGCGTGAGTGTCTGTGTGCGTCTGTGTTTGAATCTGTATTCATCGAGTAGAAAAGGGCGATGTGGTTAAATCGAAGCTCGGAACTATCGAGGGCGGAAAAGAGAAGGGCATGTATGCAAAAAGGTGGAGAAAGAGAGAGAGAGAGAGAGAGAGAGCGAGAGCGAGAAGGAAAAAGGGGATGACGTTCGAAGGGTGTGAGGGGGACAAACGGTTGCACGAGAAACTCGATGTACCTACAGCGCAATCTCATACTCTGTGCAATTTAAACCTTCAGATGGCGCTGCTTGAATCGAATGGTGGGGATAAAGCCCCGCAGTGCGGCGCGGTCGATACAACTCCCACCAATATCACGCCTGCGGCACCTTTTTCCTATTTTTTGATTCTACCAACCCTATCCTGCAACGTTCACCCTTCCGGGAGTCTCTTGCACACACCGACACACACCCACACCCGCTGCTTTCTTTCCACGCGAATCTCTACATAAAAATTGACAAATGTGAATATATAAATGGATTTGAAATGCGAGAACGCATTGGTCGCTTCGTCTATGCAATTCTGACGCTTTCGCGCCATCCCCTTTTTTTTTTTTCTTCGCTTCATTCTGTCGCTAATATTTTCTCGACCCTTTTTCTAATTCTTCGCACGAAGCAGTTTTGTTGCTGCTTATCTGCTTCCCGCCAGATTACTTCGGTCCATGCGAATCACCAGCCTCCAAAGCTCGCATTTATTGCCTTTTGATACACTCACTCCATGGCAATGATGCATTTTTGTTTCGCAGTCCGATTCGTAGACTTATCTGACGCAAATGGAGCAACACTCTCATTCGATATTGTCAATCTATGGCGTTTTTAAAAATTTTCGGTAGGAAGATCTAAATATTAAGAAATTGATCAAATTTGGTGATAACGTTCTTCAACCTCAAGTGCAAAAATACAAGTTTTTTCAAATTTTTCATCTGTCTAGTTATCGAATAATTCACAATTAAAGCAAAATTCTTATGCACGGGATATACACTTATATATATGGAAACGCTATGCTTATACACACGAACTTCAATGTTGAATTACTCGAGAACTGGTTAGAAGAAAAATCTGAAAAAATTTGTATTGTCACGGATAATACTAAAGAATGCATTCACAAAATTTCATTAAATTTTAATAATATTTTGAAAATTTTTATTTTTTTAACATGGTTTAGCATAGCAACATTTTAACGTCAGTAACGAAACCTGTTAATTTTTCATGTTCAGCAGTTGGAACTCTGCAGAAATACAATATGTTTCCCTTTCACCTCACCTACCCTTATAATCACTACAGAAACTCCTTAAATTTTCGGTTCTTTGTGACAGAAAATAAAGACGATTTCGATTTTTCAATGAATCTACAATTTCCCTAATTAGAAATTTCCAATTATTCGGATTTTGACAATCCATTACGTTCGAATTGCACGATTACCGGGAAATTTAGAATCTGTGCAATTCGAGATGTCGCATAACAAAGAAATTACGATGATTTCAATTTTCTAACGATTCCATTAATTAAAGATTTCTATTTGTTTTGGAATTTGATTATTTATATTTATGAAACTTGTGATGACGTTTTTCTGTTCATCATTCTCCTCAGCTGTTGGAGGTTTTCTTTTGTGCAACTGCTTATGTTTTTCGTTTCCCTTGAACTTTTAATTTGCTTTGAATTTGAAAGTCGCGTTCATCATACTCGGGAATTTCTCGTCGGATAATGTATTCGGGAACTCGTCGCTGTTTCGGACTGTGGAAAAAGAATAGCGAGTGGAGGGGCGGAAGTGATTTAAAGCGAGAGACTCTCGTCTTAATTACTGTGGCAGAATAGTCCCAGGAGAATCGTCAAGGGCCACTTTTACCCTCCCCTGACGCTTCGAGACATCGATCGCTCTCGTCGCGTACCTTTCTCCCATACAACCCCTCTGTAGTAGGTAACCGCTCGAGTATCTTTTCCAAACGAGTGCAAAAAACTGTTCTCACCACGAAGAAGAGACGCCCGTACGATTGTTCCTTGCGAGCAGTTATGATTTGTTATTTTTTGCACTTCTACACGTACACACACACACACACACACACACACACGAATTTGCATTCGATAATGATTTCAACTTTGTACTTTTAATGAATCATCAAAAATATTATCAAACTTGAATCTTCTGAACCTTTTTTTTTGTTCTCCACAAACTTCGATGCATCGATCACTCTGGAGTCTACAAATGATTCAGGGAAATCGGGTTCAGTCGTGGGTCCTGAGGGCAAACACCACAGTGATTTTGTAGCATCATAAAAAAAAATCCATCCTGGAGAATTATTGTATTAAGCATGGGTTTTAATGAAATTTAGTCTCTGTAACTTTTAGACATTTTTGAACTCGAAGGAATCGGCTTGAAATTATGTTTTCCTCTAATGGCATTTAAGGACGTTGTATGCAAAATTTTCTATCGATAGAATTTCTTTAAATTTGCATCACACTAAGAGTATAGTGATATCTAATAGCTCGCGCAATTTAAAGAGGTTTCACCATGTAGAAGTCGAGATATTTCATTTATAAAAAACACAATTTTCAGTAGTTTCTCATATAAGAGCGCGCGTTGAAAGTTGCAATTTTCATCATTAAATATATCGATTTCTAAATGGTGAAGCCTCTTAAAACTTTGCATACACTTTTATGCAACATCGAAGAAGCTTCATTTAGTTTTTCAAAAAAATCGGTCGTAAAATTTTTTCGAAATTTTGTTTATTACGTAACAAATACAGATTACCTCGGATAATCTTGAATTTAGAGTATGTTGTCCTTTAGTCAATTTGCAACAACTTTTCCTAATGAACTTAGGCTCGCAAACCATTTTGTATGTAAGAAAAAACTGAAAACAAAAATCTAGATTTGACCGTCGCCATAAAACGTCCTTAAAGGCGTGTATGTTATTTAAAAAATTTACGAACTAAATTAATGGTAAGGGAGCTGACGTCGCGTTTATAAATAATTAAAACTTTGAGAGAGGTTAAGGAATTTTTCATGAGAATGAAAAAGCAATCGATTTTTTTGTTACGTCCATTCGATGAAGAAAAATAAAGTAAAACGTACGTGGAAAGTGCAATTTTCAGTGGCATACGTAACATCAAATCGCTGATTGGCAAAGCTCATGACCTAATTGGAAATTTTTTTCTATTTTTGTCACGTATTAAAATATCTTCGAAATGAAAAAAAAAAAAAAAAAAATAAAAAGGTGGATTTTTTCCTCTCCGCCGCACAGTTTCCGGTGGAGTGTGCTTAATCCTCGAATATGCAGCCAGTGTTGCAACAGCAGCGTTTGGTCTGATGCAGTTATCGATCTTGGCCTTACTCGCGTGACGCGCCAAGTCCTTGCGCCCTTGGCCCTGTAATTTCGTTGCCTTTTTTCAACCTCATCCCTTATTTCCCTCGACATCTTTGAGTCTCAAAATAAGGACGATGAATTATTTGAAATAACAAATAATATGACTCTCTCGAACAAGATTTTTCACTTTTTTATTTATAATCAATGATTCGCGAAGTTCGTTGCATTAATTCATCACGATAATTACAAAGCTTGCTGTCGCGTTTCTCATATTTTTTAAGACTCCAGAAATTTATTAAAAAATTAATAACAATTAGCAATAAACAACACATAAGCAACACATGATCATTACATGAATATTGAGCACTTAACAATGGACAATAATAGCAACAATAACAAAAATAACAAAAACCATGACAATAATCATTAGCCCTATTTTTTTTTTTTACTTTTTTCCTTCTGAATTATCCCTACATTTATTTTTCAATTTACATCTGAAATATTGATGATAAATCATTTTTGGAATAGGGAGGATTTGGGGGGTTTGCCATGAGAAGCTAGATTATGAATGTCTGGTCGCTAATTGACCTTCTTTGTTAATATGATGGGTCAATTTGACCCGGCGGTCACTTGAGCAGCCTTCTGGTCGGTTTTTATGAAAATAAAAAATCAGGATTGTAGTGTGAACGTTTCCTAATATTTTGACGTCATGAAAATCCGAAAAAATACAAACTTAATGCCCGTCGAAAAAATGATCGACAAATCGGAATTTTGCAGAAATAAGAATTTTTTTGCGATGATTTTGTAACCTTGAGATTAACGAACGAAATTTCGTGATGAATTGTTTATCATCTCAATTTTTTAGTTATAATTGAAATTTGAAAGGTTAAGGGGAAAAAAAAACATTTATGAGAATGAGCTTGCCCGGTACTTGGAAAGTCTAAGTATCCTCGTTTCCCACGGATATAAAATTTCTCTCGCTACGGTCATTCTCGTCACGAAGTCACCACTAAAGCTACCGCTACGTTAAACTTGTTTTCGCGCGTCGCCCATCGTCACAGAAATACCCTCGCATACAGCCGTCGACGACTAACACTTTTCTTTTATTTCTCATACTTGCTATTTTCCCCTTTTTTGAACGTTCCTTCAAAAGTACCTTGCAATTATTGTCGTTTTTATTTTTTCAACGGTTTTTATCTTCCTACACCCTTGCGTACCTTGACGATCCCGTTCCAACATTTTAACTCGACATTTTTCCCATTTCACGAGCTTCCGTGTCCTTTTAAGATCTCTCGAGACTTTTGGCTCTTGTTATTCTTTCTTAATGCACTGGATCGTCCCATTCCCACGAAAGCTAATGAAAACTAGAAGAAAAGGTTCTCCTGCCCAGATATTCCAATGCGAAGGAGTTTGAGTCTTTGCGGTCACCCAACCAAGTACTGGCTCCACACACAGGTTGCTTTACTTGCAGGGTGCGGTGGCTGAATTCACAGAAAATCTATAAAGCATCCCAAGTTACGCTTTGTAATCACTTGCTTTTTTAACGGAAATACACACTGAGAAAAGAAATTCGTTAAATCAACAAATTTCAATTATTTGTTCGCTACAATTTTGTTGATTAAAAAAAAGTAATGTTTCGGTGAACGCATATGTAGTTGAGGCAATAATTTAGGTGGTCAAAACATTCAATTTATTCCGATGCAGTCGTTCAGTTGCTTCAACACCTTTAGTCGTTTATTGTAACCAAATAAAGTCGTTTGAATAACAAAATCAAACTCTGGTTGACTAAATGTTTGATTGATTTGAGAGATTAAGAAAAAAAATAGCGTGCGTTCCGTTTAACAAAAATTTCAGTTGTATAAACTAAATCATCAGTTTGATCAACTTTTGGGTTGTTGGGTGGACCAACTGTGGCTTGGAAGTTATGGGTTGTCTATTTTCGGGCAGTTGAAATAACTGAATTGTTTTTTTAAAATGAAAAATATTTTTTTCGCCCTCCATGACTGCGAGATTTGTTGATTCAACACAAATTTTGTTGTATCAACAAATTTATTTTCTCAGTGCGGAGAAAACATGGGCTTTCTTTTCAAAAAATGGTCGTCGCGTTCTTCCCTGATACCGGAGAGTATTTTTTTCTTCGATTCTTCCAAGATTCGTAGCAGCGCGAATCGCATAAATAATTATAAATCACGCGTAAGCGAAAAATTAATCGACTTTCTGCAGGAAATTTCAATTCGTCGAAAGCGATGGATCGCTCATCCCTTGAATTGGTTTTCGGGATAATTGCCAACGAAATTGTTTACTACTCGGAAAAGAAGGAAACTCGATTTTTATAAAATCGATAGTTCTCTCACTCCTTCTTGGCCCTCCTCACCTTCCTCTCTCAGCGCGACCCCTTAAAGCTCGGTTATCTAACCGATTGATGCACCAGACGTTCGTAGAATGCAAACGTGGTGGGGAGGCACGCTTGTACAACGTTAATGACGTTTCACCTCGCTCCTGTTCCGGCAACGGAGTTGTCCCTCTTCTCCACTCGGATCTCCGTCGACCAAGACGACTTTATCGTTCGGAGTGTGCTCACTCGAGCGGAGGACGTACTACGGATCTTCGCCTTGAATGCCCCCGTAATACTTGTGTCGTAGGAAATGCCCAGTACCTTATTGCTTGCCCCCCTTTTTTCGCACTCATACGAGACCAAGGTTAGCGAGAACATTTTCATTTCCTAAACCAGAATTAATGCTGCTCAATTGTCAATACGATTCGCACACAAATTTCCATTCATTCCGACGCGATTTTTGATCATTTATTGCAATTCGTTTCACTCAACTTCCGGAACATAGGAAATTACCACTTTTTTAGTTTTTTTTTTAGTTTTTCAATTGCCAACGTGCTCTTCGTTGAAAAAAGCTTTTCAAATGAATAAAAAATTAATTTGTTGAAAATTTTGTTAGTTTTCGCGCGAACTAAGAATTTTTTTGGAACTGGAAATTTTTGCAAAATTTTGACCGCAATCAAGACCGCAGCACCTTAAGTCTTGGGGCTAAATATTCGGAATCTCGAAGTGTGGGGTCGTTTTTTATTTTTTTTTTTTTTTTTACTAAATTAATGGCAATTGCAAAAAAATGATTTTGGAGTTGCGAGAAAATATTTTTGATATTCAATTAGGCCGGGAAACTCTTCTCCCATCTCTTCTCTTTACAAAACGTTAGAATCAATATTCCTAAGAATTTTCTGAATAAAAAATTCAATTATTGAGAGTTTGTTTGAATTGATCAGACTCAAGATTCGAGTTTCTCGATGTAACCACGAGAATTTGATCAAAGGTGTAGTCTTGAATGGTCCATTTTGGTGAACTCTACTTAACGTTGGCCAATCGAGCCTCCAGGCATTTTGAGAACTGCGGTTATGGGACACGAAAATTAACTCCGCACCAAGTTGTCCACATCGTCAACTAAATAATCGATAGTTTCCTTGTCGAAACGTTACGTCTAATCAGGTTGACGTTAAACTTCGAAGCGAGGTGCGAACAAGTAATACTTCGGGGGAACCCCTGTTATCGAAACACTGCCGAATCGTTGTGGCCCGACAGATTTCGGGCCTATCGACCTCAAAAAAATTTACGAAAACCGAGATCCGTCGAGTACTTTGTCAAAATTTATTTAATAAACTTTTAGTATGAAAAAAAAAAACCAAAAATTGATTTGCATTCTCATTTCTGCCTCGTCATTTTTCGAAATCACTTCATCGTTCACCAAACTTCAGCAACAAGAACTTTACAATAGTTGCGATTGCCATACACGCGATTTTATTACGAAAAGGATTTTCTCACTTCTGAACATTTTGTGTTACTCGTGGCTAAGGAAAATTGTAAAGAAAAATATTTTGGGAATACTTGTAGCAACGTCCGAATAATTTTCATATTTACCATCGACCCAAGTGTCATCAATCGCGTAAAACGTTGACCATTTATTTCATTATCGATCAGACTTGATTATTAATTTTGCATTCGATTCTAGAACTTTTATTTTCCATTATTTTATCTCGAGAGTTTTAGAATAATGTGATTGGTCAGCCTTGAGTTATCGTCCTTGGCCGGACAGATGGATGTCGTCGGCAGAGACGATGTCAATCGCTATCAGAAATTGATATCGAATGCTGAGCACCTGGAGTCCGATATTAAGAAGATTATGTTCGAGGCCCTGAGAATGTGTTCGTCGTACATTTTTCCACTCGAATTATTATTCACATTTCCACTCAGAAGCGAAAGAAGTGTTCAAACTTTCTTGGCACGTTTTTTTATCCCTCAATCCCTCAAGTTCCTTCGATATTTCCACGAGCAGAACGTGAAACAGTTCTTTGTACAGGAAGGATTAAAAAAAAAAAAAATGAAAAATCACAAAGTTGCTGAAACTCGAAATCCATCCGTTGACGTTTGCGAACATAAAATCAGTAAAATATTTTCTTTGATATTAAAAAATAATTGAAACACGAAGCTGCCAGATGATGGAGAATAAATCATAGTGATTGGTCCAACAAACGTCTTCGCGATCCCGTCGTCCGTACATTTTTAATATTCTGATAACGCGTCCCATAAAATTATGTTTGCAAATGATTTTACACACGACAGTTGGCAAACGGGATTCATCGCGTTTGGGCAAGTAGGATTCAAATCATCATGACCTTGGTGGAAATGTTAGGCGGGGGAGGAAGTGACTCAATTTCTTATTCGTTCATCTCGGAAATGTCATTACGCTCGAACGCATAATTTTACCTTAATTTTTATCCTTTTCAACCGTTTTATTTGTACATTATTCAATGAATTTCAATTTTTTTTACAAAATCTTCGCGCTCAAGTTTACGTGCGAAAAATGAACGAAATGAACAACTGCATCGTCCATTTTTATTAAAAACCTCAAAATTTTGATAATTTTTAAAAATTTACGATTTGAAAAAACTTTGATCTATCGGGTCGATCTGCGTCCAAAAAAATACGTAAAACGAGTAATTACTGTTACGGAATAAAATTGCAAGACGACCTTGGGACTTTGGCAATTTTTTTTTGGTGCGAAATGAAATTTTTTATAAAAATCAACCGAATTCGAAATGAAACTTTATTTATTCATTCATTTTTACATTCATGAAAATGTACACTCGTTCGTGTCAAATATTTTCGAAATTCCAAGATCGTCTTTCGAATCCATTACCTGACAGTGATTTTTCGATTTTGCTTTTTTCAGTGCGGAGTAAATAAATCCACAGACAAAGTTTCGGTAAAATAGAAAAACATTTAAAATCATTTCGGTGTATTTTTCCAAGAGAATTGTGCACGTGTCTCGTCCGTGGAGCGATAAGTCCTCCAGAAGAAGACAAACATTCCGGTTGTGTTTCTTAAACTCATATCGCATGTAAGATTCTATTCATACTCAAATAATATACACGAACAATTTTCAAACGCTTTTATCCAAACTCAACCGACTCGCTCAAGATTTCATGACTCTTAATTAAGATATTGTCGTTGAAGCTCGGACTGAAAATTTGTTTTATACAGCAACGACTATTTTCTGTTGAATAGCGCGAGTAGCTATATAAACAAAAATATTCCGATTGCTCGATGCAAGGATTTTCGTACAAACAATTGTTAAAAGACTCCGGGGAGTTATTGTTAATGTCATGGATTAAAATAGAGCTTTCGGCATGTCCTATTTAAGGATGTTGAGTACCTATGAAATTTGTTAATGTTAATCGTTCGATAAATATCATTTGCGATTTGGAACTCAACATCCTTAATCGAGGGCACTTTGGGTTCGGCCACCCAGTCATTTGCTACGTCGGGCGACACCCGGTTTTCGGAAAAATTCAAATCAAGTAGAAAATTTCGAGAAAAAAAATGTTTCCGTCGTCCCTTTACGCTATCGACCAACTCACGCCGTTAAATCCGCCCTAACGGCGCCGTACATATATAGATAGACATTGTTCCTACCCGCGGTGATGAGTGACTCACCGGTAAAACGTTTGGTGGCAGGTCGCGAAAGCCGCGATCCTTACCCGTCATACTAACCGTCATCGTCGTCGTCGTCGTCGTCGACGACGACGCCGTTACGAGTTATGGCGGATAGTCCGACGAAGCTACCGCCGCTGCTTACGTTAGATTGAGCGTAATATGCCTCTTCCTCCGACGCAGATAAACAGTCACGGTCACCACGCGCTTTTCGTCGACCCGTGTTACTACTTAGGTGCGTAACATCTACTCGTTCTCTGGACATGCTCTACTCCTGAAACCAATGACTTTTTATTTGCCAGCATTTTCGACCATTTCGCACTTTAAATTCACCAACATTTCGTTTTTTTTTTCTTTTGCAGTCAAACTTTTTTCTACTCTGTTTTGCTTCCTCATAGAGGAAGCTATGTGACGGTGAAATTTTTTTTTTTCTCCAGTTTTCAATGTCAATGTGCTTAAAATGTCCCGAAAAATCGAAAAATCATATCTAGAAAAAAATGTCCGCATGTGTGTGTGTGTTTTATGGCACTGTAAAATTAAAACCTTCATAACTCGAGAACGGTTTGAGCTACAGAGTTCCCGTTTTGCACAGATGTCAATCTATACGAGCTCTTCATTATTTGGGAATTTTGTTGGAATTGTTAGAAAAATACGAATTCTATGACATTTTGAAATTTAAAAAAAAAGCGCGTCGATGCTCTAGCTTCCGTAAATTTTAAGATTTATTAATTTTTTTTTTTTTTATAAATAGAGTATCATAATAGGAAGGTTGGTATTGAATTTGGGGAATAACGGTTGAACGGTTTTAATTTTATGATTTTTCGATATTTTACGAAAATCTGAGTTTTTTGAAAAATCGTCCAACCGCTCTAATTTCTGGAAATTTTGTAAAATATTCTGTACTTCTTCTTTACTTTCTAGTATTTTTTTGCTTTCTCAATTACAATAATCTTTTTCAATGTTTTCTACAATTTTGAAAATTAGTAATTAATTATTTGATGACGATTCTCTCTTTGATTGAAAAAAAGTCCATGGCCAAACTCCCGGTTGTTGATTTTGAAAATATGAAAAAGTGACCAAGTTCAGAATTTTTTTCAAAATAAAATTCTCACCTTCGCGAAAGTCAAAGTTTTCGACGATTTTTTCAACAGTTCCCACGTCATTCAAATTTTTACTATGCACACAATTAGAAGAATGCTCGAAGTGCACTTATAATTTTTTTCAACAAATATTGCACCGAGGGCTGCACGTGACAGCCCGATGAAGTGTACGCTCCGGTTCAAATTGACCCAGTGTGTGTCGATGCGGTGGCAAAATGTAAGTGTCGCAACCGAGGATTCTCAAGACTCTCATTTATAAAAATAGTAAATATGTTTTATTACAATTTGAGCTGCAAATTCCAAAAAACCGTTGCATCGATGAGTCAAGAAAAAATCGATTTCCAAGGTCAAAGCTCAAAGACAAGAAATTCGTGTTTATGGCAAGAAAGACATCGACATGACGTTAAGGACACACTCTATATTGAGCGTGTGTTCACTATGACCAAAGTGTCTGTTAGGGCCCCTTGAGGCAACGTTCATAAAAGTCACAATGTGTACACGAAGCTTAAGGGCTTTATACACACTCTCATATATACATCGAAGCCCTTAGGAATAATTACACACATAATACGTAACAGGTTGTGCGATCTGGAAAAAAATGGGGTTAGTGTGTTTAATTTCTGGACGTATTATAATTAAGCACGTCCCTCGAAAATTCAAAAAAAAATTCATTCATTCGTATTTTTCTCGGAAGATAAAAAAAATAAAAATGTTTAAAATTCTTCTCCAAAGTTTCGGAACGAAATTTCAACTTCTTTCGACTTCGTGGGCCTTGAGAATATTGCTTGAATGTGTGCTCTTGGTCCTCACGATCAATTCGTACATGGCTGCACTTTGAAAATGGGCGTGATTGGTATCTCCGAAAAAATCAGATTGGTCTCGTTGAAATTTTGCTCACGGCACGGAATGATGGTGCAGCGTCTCCAACGACCCTTCGAGCTCGCTAAAATCACACTTTTGGAAAATGATTAGATTTTTTTCTTGCTCGATATTAAACAAAAAATTCGGAAAATTCAAATTTTTTTCTCTTCGAAAATTTCAATTTGTGAAATTATTGAAAAAAAAAAATTGGCTTTTCGAGGCTCATCAACGATGTATGAATGTGACACTAAAATCGAGTTAGTTCGATTCCGTCGAATCAATACCATATGGACCCAGAGTTACATCATTTTTCAACTCGGTTGTGACTTTTGGAAGAAAATCGTGTTATCCCTCGGCCATTGTGTGCAATATTGTACCGGAAAAATCAAACGTACTGATGCTCGCAACGATTTACAATGGAATTTTAAAAAAATCCAATAAACGCACTGCTCTAGATCGGAAAAAATGCATTTTTTGCATTTTTACTGCAATTCGGAAATAAAGAGCACGAAAACGAAGAATGGCTAAAAATATTTCCAAATTCGTCATTTTTGACGGAAATTCGTTTCAGAGGAAGCTTTGTTACGGTGAAAATTTATTTTTTTTCCATTTTTCAATGTCAATATGCTTAAAATGTCCCAAAACATCGAAAAATCATATCTAGAAAAAATTTCCGGATGTGTGAACGGATGTGTGAACTTGAGAACGGTTTGAGTTACAGGGCTCCCGTTTTGCACAGATGTTAATCGATACAAGCTTTTCATTCTCTGGGAATTTTATTGGAATTGCTAGAAAAATACGAATTCTACGGCATTTTGAAATTTTCAAAAAAAGGGTGTCGACGCTCTAACTTTCGCAAATTTTAGGATTTATTACTAATTTTTTTTTTATAAATAGAGTATCATAATAGGAAGGTTGGTATTGAATTAGGGAAATATCGGTTGAACGGTTTAAATTTTATGATTTTTCGATATTTTACGAAAATCAGATTTTTTTGAAAAATCGTCCAACCGCTCTCATTTCCGCAAATTTGTAAAATATTGTGTATAAGTCCGTACTTCCTCTTTACTTTCTAGAAAATTCGTCCAAATTATATAATTATAAATGTAAATGCAAAAAACACTGTAAATTGAAATTAGCAAATTTTTTTTTAGTATCGCCCTTTTTATCAGATTTCGTCCGTCAACGTTCTGACAGTTGAGTAGAGTCTCCTTTTGTATAAAGTATTGGTTGAGAAAAAACACGAGCCATGTCGAGGAAAAGCTAGAGGGTGATCGCGGGGTCACTGCTGGTTTTGAGTACGTCATATATTTACTATATACATTGTCAGTGCGCGGAAGCACGTCACTACTAGCTCCATCTTTCTCTGGCTTGTACGATCGTTGCGAGGAAGCACCATCGTGGGCTCGTTTCCTTCGCGAGGATCGATCGTGTCGTATGTGCCGTCGCGCGATACTCTTTCACCCCTTGCCCCAGTCGCCGAAGCGTCTCGTCGACCCTCTCTGCTCTCACTCTGATATATCCAGCATCTATTCTATCTTTTGCCCTCTTTGCCACTCTCTCGCAATCTTTCGGCGCTAGACGAGTCTATAACTTCTTTGTACGATTTTTCTTCGTTCTTTTCTATCTTTGCTTCGTTTTTCATCTCAATTTGCGATTGCTTCGGACGCCGATCAGCCGGACTATCCGCGACCTGGATCAATCGTTATTTCCTTGAGATTTCTCCGAAATCGCCTCACCAACGATTCCACCACGATTACATTTTTCATCAAATAATTACACGGAGTAAAATTAATTTCATAGAATTTACACTTTTTCCCTTCTGGAGCGCCTCCTGGAGGGTAAACAATCAGATTTTACATCCAATCGAAAATGACAATATCATCATTGTTTATGCGTGCGAATTTCATAAGTAACTTAGTACCGACCGATGAAAGAAATTTTACAGTTGTAAACGTCGAAAAATACAAAACGATGATTCGAAGTCGAGTTAGAAAAAATTCAAAATACTTTCTTGCTTTGTAAAATTCTGCTATTTGCTCGAAAATAAATTGCAGTGCCAAAACTGTAGAAATTGAAAAGCTAGGCTTTTTGCTTCCTCATGTAGAGGAAGCTATGTGATGGTGAAAATTTTTTTTTCCAGTTTTCAATGTCAATGTACTTAAAATGTCCCAAAACATCGAAAAATCATATCTAGAAAAAATGTCCGGATGTGTGCATGTGTGTTTTTTATGGCACTGTAAAATTGAAACCTTCATAACTCGAGAACGGTTTGAGCTACAGGGCTCCCCTTTTGCACAGATGTTAATCTATCGAGCTCTTCATTCTTTGGGAATTTTGTTGGAATTGCTAGAAAAATGCGAATTCTATGGCATTTTGAAATTTTCAAAAAAAGGGTGTCGACGCTCTAATTTCCGCAAATTTTAAGATTTATTACTAATTTTTTTTTTTATAAATTGAGTATTATAATAAGAAGGTTGGTATTGAATCTGGGGAATATCGGTTGAACGGTTTAAATTTTATGATTTTTCGAATTTTACGAAAATCTGAGTTTTTTGTAAAATCGTCCAGTGGCTCTAATTTCTGGAAATTTTTTAAAATATTGTGTACAAGTCTGTACTTCTTCTTTACTTTCTAGTATTTTTTTGTTTTCTCAATTACAATAATTTTTTTCAATGTTTTCTACAATTTCGAAAATTAGTAATTAATTATCAAGTTGTGAACAATATTGCAGAAAACATCTTCGTAGAAGAAAAAAAAAAAATGGCTGCGTGGTTTCTTCGTTTTGTCCCCGACTGGCAATCCTCGATACGCAACGAGTATGCGCCTCGCAAAGTGATTTTTTTTCGATATTTATGTCTCGTCGAACTCTCTCTCTCGCTCTTTTTCTCCCCCTCCGGCTCTTTGTCTCCCGACGCTGCGCCAGTATATACATAAATGTGTACATACTCGCTTCTGTTCGTCAATCGAGTCAGACTGCCGGTCGCCGATTTTCCGGATTGGTCCGGACGACACGAACGTCTCGACTTCATGAATGAGCTCTCGAACCGGACTATACCGGCTTGGGAACGTATACGTGGATCACTCACCGAACTAACGAGTAGAATCCCGCCTCTCCTCGATCGTAACGACGACTCTATTGCTCACTCGGTGCGCTCACGTTCCTTCGATGAGTTATGCGCCTTATCTCTCGTAAGGCCTCACTCGAAAGATTAAAACTTCATTCAAAATGCTGCGACGCGTTTTTCACGAAATATAACGATTTCCAATTCAGATATTTTCGACTTATCGATATCGTTGTTTTCTTACAAATAGAAACGTCAGAAACAACGAAGGATTCATCGTCTTCCTCTACTCCTCAGTCATTTGAGAAATTCTTGGAATTTTTTTATCCATTTTCGAATTTTAGATCGTCGAATGAATACACAAACGAATGTCATTACATGCGCTCGTAATTTTCTTTATCTTTTCGTTACGATATTTATAGTATTCTAATCGATGATATTTCAAGCCAATGTCGTATTGACTCGGGTACCTCCACAAGGTTACGATATATATGAGGATCGACAAGAATCGAGGCGACGCTATAAACAATTTTTACCGTCAGATTATACATTTTTAGGGAAATGATACAATTTTTGTTGTTTACGCTCGAAATTCTATTCACTTTCCATGAAATTTCATTTCTTGTACGATATGAAAAGTAATTTTTCATTTTTTAATCGTCTCCATTTAGTATGTTGTTCTTTAGTCAATTTTTAACAACTTTTTTTAGTGAACTTGGGCTCGCAAAGCATTTTGTATGTAAGAAAAACTGAAAACAAAAATGTAGATTTGACAGTCGCCATACAACGTCCTTCGTTATCGAAACAGTCGAGAATTTAATCAAGTTTGTGCTTTTTATCAGCGATCCGATATTCTCGACATTTTTCTCAACGGTTAATGCAGATTTTAGGATGTACGTTCTATCGTTCTAGAATCACGAGAGGAGAGCCGACGTCCATAAAGATAAAAAAGTTTGGTCAACATATCAGTTGATCCACGAGATAAAATTGTAAATGAATAACAGGCAAATTTGCCACTCGCAATGATGATCAATCTTGGTTTTATTTTTCAAATGCGATAAAAGGATCAAATGTCTAGATGTTGTACGAAAAATAGCGCGAAATTTAATGTGTAATGGTGAATACGAATGTGCATGTGCGTGTTCGTAGCTTATAAATGTACAAAGTCTATCTGTGCTTGGTCGCAAAAGCTTCCGGTACATATCACGTTTTGTGTTTAACCGTTGATATCGCAGCACCAACGCACCTATTATTACTGATAAACTTCAATTCGAAAGCTATTTCGAGAATGGGATTGTTCGCGACGGGACATTCTTCGTTCGAGTTACGCGATGAGACCTTGGTTTGCGATTAATCGTCCATTTCAGCTTCACTAGGCCTTCCTCTCGGTCTCTCTCACTCTCTCTCTCTCTCTCTCTCTCTCTCTCTCCCGCATTATTCAGAGTTCAAGTATTGGAAATGTTAGCTGATGAATGCAAATTGAATATTTGGCAATAAATAACTGGGCAAATAAATTGAATTAATGTTACTCGAATCCTTAAATTTTCCTGATTGTTAAACAACGAATCAAGCTTTCGAGATTACAGCCAATCGAAGGAACAGAATTGTCATTGATGTTGAAAACCCGAGTATAGAAAATACTCGATGAAATTTAACGAGAAATGATTTTCGTCGAACGTAAGTAATCGGAGATCGAAAATATAAAGCAGGGTGAAATAAATCAAAAACACGAATTGAGGGGAGAGAGAAAGAGAGGGCGAAGGATCGATTGTGGAGAGTTTACGAATTGCGTACGCGTCAGCTGATCGTCCAGCTGCCCCCAATCATTCGCAATGTGCGCTCGATGCGAAAGCGCGATCCATACGTTTTTATATTCATTTACGTTTCGAGATGTACATTCTTTCCTATTCAGCCGAGAAATTTCGTATTTTCGTCAAGTATCGAAACTTTTAAGGACGTTGCATGGCGACGGTGAAATTGAAATTTTTATTTTCAGCTTTTCTTACATACCAAATGGTTTCCGAGCCCAAGTTCATTTAAAAAAGTTGTTACAAATTTACCAAAGAACAACATACTCTAAACCCAAGATTTCCCGAGGTAATCTGTATTTTTTATATAATAAACAAAATTTCGAGAAAATTTTACAACAGATTTTTTTGAAAAACTAAATAAAGCTTCTTCGATATTACACAAAAGTGTATGTAAAGTTTTAAGAGGTTTCGCCATTAAGAAATCGAAATATGTAATGTTGAAAATTGCAACTTTTAACACACGCTCTTATGAGAAACTACTGAAAATTGTGATTTTTATAAATAAATATCTCGACTTCTACATGGTGAAAGCTCTTAAAATTGCACGAGCTATTAGATATGACTATTCTCTTTGTGTGGTGAAAATTTAAAGGAACTCTATCGACAGAAAATTTTGCAAACATCGTCCTTAATGTCGCAGAACAAGCAAATCGAACGAGTTCTGACGTCTTGAAAATTTCAATTTACGGTAATTCAGTGGCCATGCTCCTGCCACACTCTTCTATACTCGTTTCTCTGACGTCATTTTTTTTTTTTTTTTTTTAATTCGATTTGGATTATACATGGGTCCTGGAGACCCTTCTCTTCCAATTGGTTCAAAACTCTCATTCGTACCTCTGATTCTCCGATTGTATATATAAATAAATTAACGAAAATTCGTATATATTGTTTAATTGCATTGAATATATATTTGAAATCGATTCGATGGGCGGTGGACGTTCGAGTCGGAGCAGTGCATTAGATTCGCGCAAGGCCAGTGTTTGTATATTGCGTAACTCTCGCGCATCCTCAAATTGGCCAACTTGCGAGAAGATCGTCCACCAGCACTCGAGTGTTATGCACTATCTATCCATTTTCATGCGTGCATACAAATACGCGTATCAAAATGTATTTTCTGTATAGTATTATTATTTACATATGTACCAATCAGGCATAACGTTACCGAGGGGCACTTGTGAGCGAAACGTTGAGGGTGGAACGTTGGCACTCGGCCAAATACTCATTCGAGTACGTTATTTTTCCAATTCTTTTTCACGGGATAATATTTTTAAACATTCGTCCATGCAATGACGTCAGAGCTCGTTAGCAATATTTTTTTATTTTCTAGAACGACGCTCGTTCCAACATTTAAAAAAAAAATTTCTCACACGGTCGAATCTTCGTTAGAGATTCTTCGTGACAACCAACTTTTGGGTTTTTTTTGTTTGTTCACTTTTTTTTTATTGTTTTTTTGTTTTTATTGAGTTTTAATCAGTCAGCACCATAAAAAACTTCGAAGACTGCCTTACGTTTGGGGAATAATGCAAAAACCACTGGCTGGTCATGCGGTCACCGAACCAAATGTTTGCCCCGCCCGAGGTTTCTCAATTTGGGCGATCGCTGCATCCAGAATATATTTACCAACTGCGCAGTCGTTTCTGTCGATTATCGAAACATTATGAACACAAAATTTTTTGGAATACGGTCACGTATAAATATTATTCGGAGCGAACAATATTTTTGCCTTTTTGACTGTATTTTTAGTTTCTCTGTAGAGTCGCAGCAAAATTTATTACTGGATTGGTAAAAAATGTTTTTTTTTTTAGCCATTCATCCTAAATTTTATCGGATTTGATAAAATAATCAATAGTTCGTAACAAAAATTCAGTTCTCTGTCAATTATCCTGCGTATCGTTGGGAGAGCAACGGCAGGGATTATAAATTATAATACGATTCAGCATCAGCTTGGTCGACTGTGCAGTAGCCCAAGATGGAGAATGGTTTGAAATCGACTGAATAATTCTCGCGAAATCGCAATTGTGCTTTTTGGTCGTGCACACTGAAAATGAAATTTTGTTAAAAATGGTCGATATTTTGTTGAATACGGTAAATTAAATATTTTTGGAAAATTACAATATTGCCATGTTAAAAGCATAGGAAAATTCGAAATTATTAAAATTTAATGACATTTTGTGAGTACATTCTTTAGTATTAAATACGAATATACAAATTTTTTAAGATTTTTCTTCTACATAGTTTTCGAGTAATTCAACACTAGAGTTTACACGAATAAGCATAGGATTCAGATATATATAGGTATATCTTTTGCATATTGTAAACTCCAATTATTCGAAAACTATGTAGACGAAAAATTAGAAAAAAATGGTATCATCGTATTTGATGCTAAAGAATGTCATAACCAAATTAAATTAAATTCTTATCATATTGTCGTATGTAGCCAACCTCCTTAATCGAATGCATAACGTATTGGAGAAATTTCATAAACCAGTGGGGCGTCCTTCTCCTCTTTGTAATTCTGTTACAGAATAATGCAGGATTCATTTTCCATTGGCACCATTTGTCATTTTGCCCAAGATCCAAAAATTATGAATAAACATACTCTAAATGAATAAGTGTGTCAGAGACGAGAGAGAAAGAGAATGAGAGAGCCTAGCGTCTGTCTGTATAAAGCAATGTAACGAAAAGACAGACAGACAGGGTTGTTCGTATCAAGGGAGTAACGTAGCCCAGTAACACAAATCGGTCTTACCCCGGTAGATCAGGGGTTCTCAAAATGTCTCTTTGTTGGTCCCTTCAACCCTTTTGGCTCTCTTATAGGTAAGAGCAGCGCGAATAGTATTGGGAAAGGTGTTGGTATTGCGCAAGCTCGTGAGAGGTTCCCGATAGCCGGGAGAAGTAGAGTACCGCGTATGTAAATCCAGTATGGTCGTATGTGCATGTTCGGTTGGGGGCGCGCACTCTGGCAAAATAGTGACGTCGTTCGAGAAGTGGTGAGCGAGTCGCGGGAGCTTGCGCGCTTGTCTCCGGAGGCTTTGGACGAGCGAGCGCGCGCAGCCTTTGCTTTTCAGGGTTCCGTGTATGATTGGTGGGGGTTACGGGAGCGGTTTGCCGAGGTTCGGAGTGGGCGAGCGTCGAGAGAGAGATGTAGCACGAGGCGAGGGGAGGCGGCGAGAGAATATCTCGAGCACGCAGGGTTTGGTTAGTAGAGTGGAATAAAGATGGACGGGGTGCGCAAGCTCGTGGCGCGAGCGTCGACTCGACAAAGATGGCAAAAAGCCCTGTGGCGTCTCGCGAAGGACCAGCGAACCGAAGGGCGAAGAGGGACCGGGAGAGAGAGAGAGAGAGAGAGAGAGGAATAGAAAGAGCAGGGGGTTTCCGTAGAGTCCGGCGGGTGGCGAGGGGTGCAAGGGATCGGTAGTAAACAAGGAGTGCGAGTGAGACGAGCAAATAGATGGAAAGGTAGAGCGTGTATGTGGCCTAGCTGTTTTGTAAGGAGGGGGGAGGAGGAGGAGGTGAGGCCTGAGGGGCAGAGAGGGAAGAGTAAGACGACAGCAGCAGCTAGCAGCTCTTTCCCCTCGCTCCGTTCGCCCCTGGCTAGAAAGCCCGTGGGATACTGGGTTATCGGGGAAACGAGCACGATTGAGCGCGAGAAGAGGGGAAATTAAAAGCGTGCTTTGGTAGTGGGGGTCGTACGGGTCGATGATGCCGGCGCGGTCCTCGACGACGTGAAACACCAGTCAGTCTCTCTGGTCCACCCGAAGCCGCGCCGCCGCTAACTTCTTTCACATCGAACACCGCACACGCCGCAGCCATGGGTGACAAGGTTTGTGCGACCAATATCAACGAGACAAACAAAAATTAACCAAAAAAAAAACAACAAAAAAACACCTTAAAATGCTCTAAGACAATCTCGTTGCCGATGAGACTAAAGTTAACGAACAAAAAACCAATGAAACTTGTTAAAGAGTCACGAATAACCAACCAACGCTCAACTTTTCTTGACACAGAACATTACGGACGAACCTCACGTATTTACACGTAGATTTCGGTACACACGTTTGCCAGATGATCTATGTATCATCCGTGTGTCTGTCGGTATGTGTCTGAGAGAAAGAGAGAGAGAGAGAGAGAGAGAGAGAGAGAGAGAGAGAGAGAGAGAGAGAGAGAGAGAGAGAGAGAGAGAGAGAGAGAGAGAGAACGAAAGAACGATTTTTCATTGTTTCTCTTTGATTTTTTGACTCGAATCTACAAATATTTGAATGCATTTAACTGTGTCAATCTTTTGATAACGTCTAGAGTGCACGAGGATGAAAGGTGTGAGAACGAGTAGTGTGTGCGAGAAATTATGGACGAATGGGCATGGACCGATGTGATAAAAGGCTGTAATAGGTGGAATTTCTTTGGGGAAGTCGTGTCAAGTGTTTATGACGATGATTGTCAAGTGAGATCGTGAAGTAAATTCCAGCAGTAAATCGAGCGATCGTACGAGATAAGAAAATGATGAGTTTTCGTGTGAAATTAAAACGGTTTGTGAACCGAGTTCGACGGAGTTTACACGCGGAATAATTTTATGTACCGCTGTCGAGTCTATTTTATCTCAAGAGTTTTGACCGAGTCGTCGCATATGCAGGATTTTCAGTGAATTATCTCTTTGCCTTGTGGAGAATCGGAATATCGTGGAAATTGAAGAAATATAAACGTCAAACGAGCTTTAGCTTTTCGTTACGTGGCGGAGAGGGGCCGCGGCTCGAACGCTAGAAAGGGGACGCAAAGATGGCGGAGCGCGGGAGGGGGATTTGACAGCAAAGACGGAAGTAGAGTGACATGCGCCGTTGTATTATGCAGTAAGGCTATGTAATAGCGCGTACAATTTTCTGAGAGAATTTCCATTTTACTAATTCTAGCAACCGTTTAAAAATATCATTCCAAAAGTATTTTACGTTTTCGCAGGGGGTCACTTGACCGTTTCAAAAAAGTCGATTTCATTGTCGCTGTAATTTTGCTTGAGAAAAAAAAAACAAAAAACCTCGGAAATTGAAGGAAAAACTTTGGAATTCGCGAACAAATATTTTTCACGTTGACACCATTTTTCTTAACGACGATCGTTGACAAATTTAGTTTAGCTTCTCCGATTCGGAATTCTTTATGATTGATAAGCTCGGAGGAACGAGATGCGGGAAGCTAGGGATGGAATGGGCAAAAGGAAAATAATCAGAGGGATTAGGGAGACGAGATTATAAAAGGAGCATGAAAAACTTATCGAATTATGATTGGCCGAGTGTATCCTCGTGTTATGTGTCCGTACGTGTGGAAGACAGATAAAAATAAGCAACGCAGAGGGCGGAATACGCTGCTAAAGAGGACCTTCGATCGAGGGAGGGAACCGGAGGGTGGGAGAGAGAAAGAGAGAGAGGAAAAGAGAAGACGGGAGCAAGGGAAAAAGAGAACGACAGTCGGAAGGGTCGAATCGGTCGAATCGTCGAGTTGCCTTGGAAAGCTTCTTCCTTCGCCTTCTTTTTCTCCTTCATTCGTAGCTCTCTCTCTCTCTCTCTCTCTCTCTCTCTCTCTCTCTCTCTTTCTCGCGTCCTCTCTCCCTGCTGGTACTCTTTGTATGCTTTCGTCCTCTCGACGATCAGCCCCGACGTGATGGCATACAATTGTCCTTTACCCCCCGGTGGTGCTTCGCAGTGATCGTCTCCGCAACAGTGCCGATTCTTCCGGGGTGCAACCTCGAGGAGGAAAGAAAGCTTGAAAGAAATATTAAAAATATTACGCCCCGTCGACGGTCCACGTTAAAATCCTCCTGAAGAGGTCCAACCAATCTTCGCCTCGAGCTTCCTGAGACATTGTGAAAAAGCATCATGGTAACTTTGAATTATCATTCGTAACCCTTCGGGCACGTTATGCAACTCATAACGAGATAGATAGAATCTTAGGCTCTTTGTATATTTAGTTGTTTTTATTTTTAGTGCTCTCGACGCTTTGTTCGATCGATTCCTTACGTTTTCATCCGGAATGAATTTTTTCTCGCGCTTTCGTTTATTCACATTTTTTTTTGTTTTCAGCAATAACGCTAGTCGCAGCTGCCACCTTTTTTTTTTAATTACTCCGGGCCTCCCTACGTAGGAATAGTTTTTTTTGCAGACGATTTTTCAACACTTAGTGCTTCGACAAATAGTTCGCTCGCTCGGAAAATTCTACAAATTTTCAGCAATCGCTTCATAGACGCTCGCAATTGTGACCGTGGATTTTTATCAGGATGCAGTGCTTTTATGGTGATTTTTCTTTTCGCTACTTCCGGTGATCGGTGTGCTCGGTCATTTACCTCGAATTATTTTTTTTTTGGACCTAAAAATATCGAGTTTCTCTTGCTCATCGCAAGCAGAATCTTGCAGTCCAAAATACATTTTTCCTCAATTTTTCATTGTCACTCTCAATAAAATAATAACGATCGGCAGTCCTCGTCCATGTGAACATTTTTTGTCACACTCGCCCTGTTCTTCTCCGGACGTGCTCACGATACTAAATCGCATGTATAGATATAGCGAAACGGACATTTTAAATTCAGCAGAAAACTGCATACCGGGCTGGCAACTCCCAGGAGAACGTCGCGCGAAATTCTATCGATCACCAGCCGGGGATGAAAATCGAGTGCGCGTTAAGCTCGTTGCTGTTCGATGCATCGTGACAGCTGGTTCAGATTTTTCATTATTTTTGACAGTATTATCCTCGATGAGAATGAATTCCGGGATGCATGTACAAATTTGACATTTTCCCACAATTTCACGACTTTTCGATACAAAATTTAGCGAAACTTTTGAGAATGCTCAACGGTGAAAATCTTTGTTAAGAAAAAAAAAAATTCTCAGCCAATTTCCAATGCCCCGTGCGCACTCGAATTTGACCCATTTTCTTATTGCACCGATTTTTTTAATTTCTCATTGATACTTCGACGACATAACAAAATAAACATTTTTGCAAAGCATAAATAAAAAATTTCGTAATTACGTTATCGAACGAAACACGAAAATACAAATTCGAGGCTTCGTTCGATGCTGGACATGCGCGTTGCTGCTTTCGATTCTTCATCGAGTGAACAAACGAAAAATCAATGAAAATGAATTCAAGAAAAAGCGATAAATTATTTTTTCAATTTTGCGATTCTATTAATTTATCATACGATTCTCATTAAGTTTCTTTAATTGAAAATTTGTTGATTAATATTTATCGCAATTGTTTATCATTTTTTGGCCATACGAAAATTTGGAAATTATGGACGAACGATCCTTTTATCGAATTTTTACATTTGTGATGAAGAAATTCAATAAATTTCGATCTGTAAATATCACGATACGAAGCATATTCTTCGTGAATTAAAACCGTGTCGTTTGGTACAAGCTCAACGTATACGAACGTAGTGAATAATCAGCGGATGTTTTGTAACCACAAATTGACAGGAAGGAAAAAATAATGAGTCTTTCAACGCGTTCGTCTACTATTTTTTCGTTACATTCTTCGATAATGTTCAATAGAAATAAATGATCGAGATTGTCAGGATTTTCGATGTGCCTCTCGACTGTAACGATTATTTCGATGCGTCCATCAATTTTAAGGGGGATGTATAGTGATTTTCTTGTTTCCCGAAAATGGCACAGTGCGCGTTGACTTCTGCGCGGGCTCGTTCCACGTAATCGTTTCCTCAGTACCAGTTCGTTCCGGTCCCATGAGTCAGCTCTCATGCCCCAGAAAGTAAAAAAAAAAAAATCATTCTGCCATTCCGCCACCCTTACCCACGCACATATTTTCACAGCCGAAAGAGATACTCGCAAAATTTGTCGCCCCGAATATATTTTTCGGAATTTATTATCCAATCCGATAACCTTCGTTTCCTGTATTCAGAAAATTGAATGGCTGATGGTTATAAGCTCGTTTACCGATAACAGAATTTCGAACGAACGTCTCGAAATCTGGTCGAAAGTTTCGTCGCATTTTTGCCGATCAATACGATCGATTCCGCAAATCAACGAGTCTTGAATTTCGCGTGTTTCCGTTCCTCCCTCGCCCACGCCCTTGGGCAATTATTTTTTAGGTTCGGAGCAAACGTTCGTCTCACCTTAGAAAAAATAATTTTTTACCAACCAAAAAATTATCGTTCATAAATTATTGACAATGATTACAAATATTGAGACAAATAATTAGAGCAACAAATTAGGGCTGTCCGAATTAATTAAGATTCGATAAACGTGTGTGGAGCTTTTTTCAATCGAATGCAACGTTTTTCTTCTCTTACTTGGAATAACGCTGCCCCACATCATTTGCTCGAAATGCATTTTTCAACGCAGTGGTTTATGCGCCTGGATACGTAATGCTCTTACATCGAGACAAGCTCGGAATGTGTGAACGCACACAGAGGCTTGCTGTTACGTATATGACGTTCTGTTACCAAGGACGTGTACCGTCAATTGGTAAGGTCGTTCCTTTTAAGAGGCCCTTACCGCCTCGTTTTCCATTCATTGAAATTTTACCGACGATCGTCATCTCTCTCTTTCTCTCTCTCTTTCTCTCTCTCGCTCTTTTGTGGGTACGATACGTTTCCGCCTGATTAGCGCAACGTTCGAACTGAAAATAACGAACGAGCACACAAATACACCCTCGAGGACATTTAGCCCATGTCCATAAAAGACCAAACCATTCGTATTATGTAATCCCCGGATCATCTAACAAATGGACAAAATAAAAATAAATTTTGTTCCTGTCATTCCCCAAAAAGCTCGAAGCTGTTGAATTGCATTTATGTCGATCGTTTATTTTTTTCTGCTTTACAATGACAATTACAATGGCAGCAAATAATTCCGGTAGACTGGAAGAGCAAATACGAAACGACCTCGTTATTTCATTCCGTTTGAGATTGCACAGTTGGAATGTAATAATAAATTTCCTCTTTTGTATTTTTCCAAAATTCTCCTTCTACTAAAAATTCGTGCAAATTGGGAACTGCGTAAGTCAAAATAAGCTGGAAAAATTTGGACGTTTCGAACGAGTCGAGAATGAAAAGATTTTTTTGTCGCATTCGAATGATACATTTTTGGGTTCGACGTGAATGTCGAAAAATAAAAAATACGTGAACCTTGAACATCCCTCGAAGCTCTGTAATTAATGAGATATTTTGGAAACAATTTTCCAACATTTTCGAAAACAGTTGGAAACGCGGTCCTTGGTGTAAAAGTGTTTTGTAACGACTCGTTTGAAAATGTAATTGTCTCGAGTCGATACCACGATTCTTGATGATGCAGGCATTTGAACAATTTCTCTGTTGAGTTTTCGTTAGACAGACGTCCCGTTGAAAGGCTATGAAAAATCGAATTTGATTTTTTTTCAAATGTTCAATTCCAACAACGTTACAAATTTTCTTAACGATTCAATAATAAAAAAAAAAAACGATATTGAGCGTGTTCAGCGTGCAAACAAAATGGCTGAGCATCGTTGCTGCGCATGCGACTATAATTAAAAAAATGTGACACATTAAATTTATTTATTTTTAATGTCCCGGTGAAAGAAAAAACAAAGCGACAGTGTGATGGCAAAAACTTGGTCGCTTTGTCAACGAGCTCGAAAGCATTTTGTCTAATCGTTAAAACAAAACGTCTCGCGAGTGTATTATTCTACCAGATAATGCTCCGATTTTGTTCAGCGACTGTTAATAAATCTTTTCAATATAAATTATCGATAAACCTATCGTGGATACAAACTCGTTATTATTACTATGTTTCTGAGCTTCTCTCTCTCTCTCTTTCTCTCTCTCTCTCTCTCTCTCTTTCTCTCTCTCTCTCTCCGTTCTCATTCTCTACTTCGTCGATGTTTGGTGTTACGTAACGCCATTGCAAGGGCTCATGTATCGAGCTATATCGGTACGTCGGTAAATTCAACCATCGAAAATATCTCGTGATATTTAATCCAGCGGTTGAAATAACAAGTTGCAATATAAGCTGAAATTTTCAATAACAATTACAAAACAAAATAAATAAATATTATTAAATAAAAATAAGAAATCATAAAAATAATAACCAGGAGAAAAAATCGTTCAAACTTGAACGTAAATTTCGCGATTAAAAATGAAAAATAAAGTCGAAAATCGTCGAAGCAAATAAAAGAATCGATTCAAATGTATTTTTGATTTTTAAGGCATAATTAGGAAAATTGATTAAAACGAGTTGATAAAAATTTTGAAGAAAAGCAAGAGTGAGAGGATCGGAAGGAAAAAAAATGAAATTTTGTGAAAAATCCATTTGTTAGTGACTCATGAGTGCGTGTTCGATTGACGCGACTCGCGTCGTGTAATAAAGAAAAAATAAATATCACTAGAACGAGGGTGACGAAGGGTGACGTTGAAATAAAAGGGAGTCCGCGATAGGGCGTGTGTATGGATATTTTCATACGTCAGTATGTGTGTTTGCACACATATGTCTGTGTGCAAGAGGGAGAAAGAGAGAGAAGGCAGCTGCTGGTCACAGCGGGGTTAGTAACAGCCAAAGACGAACTAAGGGTCGCAGACTAGATGGCGCCTGAAGCGTGTCCGCCTCCTGGGGCACCTATCGATCGTACCCTATTTATAATTCATCTTATTTCGATTCGTCACGATGGAGCTTCCATTTTTGTCCTCTTTGTTTCTTGAGCTTTATACATTTATATAGAAAATTCTATAATTAACTTTATTCGTACACGCGATATGGAGAATAAATGTCTATTAAGGAAATTATAAAAATAACGTTTAAAGTTTCCAATTTATTTGATAAATGCAACAAATTGCATAATAATAAAAAAATTGACGAACTAACCGAGATAATTCAATTGTCAATATTTAACATTCTTCTTTAGAATATTCTGCAGATTTTTCAAAGCAGAATATTAATTTGTCATAACGGAGTATCAACGCCTTTTTATACGAATTTCATGCACCGAATTTTTTTTAAGTCGTTCAAATTACAACCGCGAATTGCTGCATCATCGCTTTCCAGAATCTCGTTAATTTTATTATTTATTCGAAGCTCCAAATTGTCAGGTACCGAAGGGTCTATTTTCGTCTAATAAAACGACAGCCTCGTGCTCTGTCGCACGCTCCTTTGCGTCCAAGTTCGCCCACCATTTCCAGAGACACGTCTCTTACTTTTTCGTTCGTCATTTTTCATTTTTCACTTCGTTCTTGGTCAAAAAACGCTCCAAGAGTACAAAATTGTTTATCACCGTGTCGGGTTCGATTGACCTCAGGGAGAATTGCGTAAAATAAATAAGGACTCGGCAGTAACGAACGGAGAAATAAATCAGGGGCCGCGTAATGGAACTCGAAACACTAATATTTTCGACCCAATAAAACGCCCTTAGATGTAAGACCCCAGCTCTTCTGTCTTCTGTCTTCTGTCTTTCCTATTCTCTCGGTATGGGCTTTGTCGTCTATGATATGACTCACTCCCATGAGAAACTCCATTCAGATTGAAACGACGTTAAAAACAAGCGACAAACGTGGTGAAATCTTATTTTTACATCGGTGAGCCAATTTTTCGATTTCAATTCAACGTTCTAATTGTTAATCCAGTTTCTCCAGAAACTTTCGGCAAAGAAAATTTTTGTCATAGCAACGTGCGGCTTTCTGGACCGCGAAATATAGCACGTAATTTGTTTTTTCATGCACAGAATTGAGGAGTAAAACAATGACTGATTTCTAGAAAGAAAAATCGGTTTTCGTTCAATTGCCAGCTTGAAAGACTTCTGCTTAGGCATTTATGGGTCTTCGGTTGAACCAACACCACTATTTTCATCCATGTTGGGGTGAGTCCAGCATAATCCCCGGTCGTTGGCCTACGTTCCCTATACGTTCTTGACGCTACTGACGTACTTTGCCCGCTCTTAAATATGTATTTGGATTTACTCCACTGAAAATGAAATTTTGTTAAAAATGCTCGATATTTTGTTGAACACGATAAGCTAAATATTTTTGGATAATTTCAAAATTTTCGTTATTTTGGCAGTACATTTGCTTTCTAACGGAATTGTCAACGAAATTTACGATTGGAACGACAAATATTTGCGTCCGAAGAGACTTTCTAAAATATTTCTTGCTGCAATGACACAATTTTTGGGATTATTGAAAAAAACGTTTAGTCGAACGTATCGAACAAAATATCCATCTTTTCCAACAAAATTTCGTTTTCATTGTCCAAAATGGACAAAATCTTTTTTTTTAACATAATTTGTCCATCAAACAAAATGTACGCATGCTTGCTAAGCGAGTTTCTCACTTATTCTTTAACCTCACGAATAAAATGGTGATGAAAAAAACGTTTACATGACGAACCATAATTTCCGTGACTGCTGGTGTCGTTTCCAACGTCGGTCAGTCGCCGCACTCCACACTTTTCTCTCGTTCAATTCCTTCGTGCAAAGTCACGTTATTTTGTAATTACTCGACGATTTTTTTTCCAACGTTCTCACCAGATACAAAAATAATCCTTTGACAAAGTAAATAATTTGTTGTCGCCACGACCACATTAAAATATAATCATTTTGTAAGAGTTTGTTCATTCGAACTCTGCGAATTGATACTTGAAAAAAAAAAAAGAGTTTCAATACGTTTGACCAGGGAATCAACAAATCGGTGCATTCGTGGCAACGTTTTTGAGAAATAATAACAAAAATTTCAAAGGTGAATTTAATCCACTGACGAATTAAGACTCGGAAGCTGATCAAAGGACCGATCACAAAGTTCCAATCCTTTGTTACGAGACTAAGCTCGCTTTTTGTATTGGTTCATTACGTACTTGAACGTAAAATTGTTACGAGCACACCACGATCAATGACATCCACTTCTGCACACGATTCCAAAGCCAGAAAATCAACCCGCATATGTTGAGCAATTTCCACACTATATAGTCTATACATCGTCAAGTATAATGTGTCGTTTGAAAACAGCTGTGGCCCATTACCTCACCGTTTTTGGACTTTATTCGTCCCTTCAGTTTCATTTCTATCGCTCATATTTTCAACTTCAAATGGATTGAGCATTTATAAAGCTTTCCATTCACCATCACCTTCAATCCGAACACATCGATCAAATTTATCGTGAATATATTTTTTTTTTATTCACGAATTATTTCTCTCTCAGGTTTCCTTATCAGATTTTTCGGTTGTCGTTTGTTTCTAGTTCTCTTGTATGATTGGTTGTTTTTATAAAAATCAAAGAAAAAGAAAACTCTGATTTTGATCGTATTTTAACGAACGAGACTTCAGGAGAGTTAGTTAATGGAATTTTAATTGAATCGCATTTTTGATTGCAGTGAAAATTTTGTCAAAAAACGTAGATATTTTGTTCAACACGGTAAAGTAAATATTTTTGGATAATTTCAAAATTTTCATTATATTGACAATATCTTCGATTTCTAACGGAACTGTCACCAACATTTACGATTGGAATGACAAAAATTTGCTTTCCGAAAATCATGAAAAGTCATTTTTCAAAAAAACTTTTATAGTCGACCATTTCCAAGAAAATTTTCTTTTCAGTGTCGTTTTTTGGCTTGAAAAAGATAAGTGATTATTGAAATTTCGAGGGAAACACGATGAATAATTGTTTTGCTGTCATCAGATGATTTCATTGAAACGCACATGTGAACTTTAATGGTGACACGTACGAACGATATATCCGACCAATTAGTACGAGAAACTTGCCTGGAATTGATTCGCTTTTCATTTCACCAAGTCTCTCTCTCTCTCTCTCTTTTGCTCTCTCTCTTGCATTTCTGCATTCGTAATGCCACATGTGCACATGTATGCACATATTTGATTGTCGGTGCTCATCATCTCGACTGGTCGGTGATCAGAGACAACGACAAGTGCGTACTCACGTATATCCGTCCGACCTCGTCCTGCGTGAATAGGAAATGAGTTGTCGTCGGGCTTTGCAATCGTTCCTTTTAAATCCCTATAACACTTTTTTACTTGTCTAACGCAACTCTCGATTCCTGGATGAATCCAATTTCCTCATTCAACAGGCCAGAATATTCACAAGCAGATCGGACAACACGATCGGATGAGATCGGTTTTTTCTACACTTTTTTCTCTCTCTCTCTTTCTCGTTTCATTCTTTTATTTGTCGTATGGATCTTTACGTTTTTGTCGCAATGACAACTAATGGGCGGAAGAAAATGATAATTTTTTTCCCCGGTGTGTCTCTGATCGATTATCTCGATCCGGAAGTGGCTCCTCCTCTGTCTCGCGTCGCTATGATTTCGGACTCTCGTATATATATATATAGATATATGGATATAGAGCGTTGCGTTCTTGTGTTCTTCAGCTTAAACGACCAATCTCTCCCTCGTGACCCAATTTGTAAAACTCTTGCGCTGGATATGCGTGTTGGACATTCTCGATGCCACACAAACGCCACGTGGTTGACGATGCTTGCGCAAGGCTACGACGATGGCTTTGATTTTTTTTCTTTATTTCAAAAAATTCATCAATTATCGTGATGTTTTTAACATGAAAAATCATTTTAATTCATAAATTATTTTTTAATATATTCGAAACTTTTTTCTATCCCAACGATTCAAAGTTTAGCGTCGTAGCTCATTACGAGAAGGCTCATTATCCATAATGTATTTTTGTCTCGCGGTGGTTCGCATTTGTTCAAACGGAAAAACTTGGTTGAATATTTATTCTTAAATTTTTTTTACAATTCTTCTGCTTCGGGGATTTTGCGCGATCAACTTGAGAAGAAATTCTATAAATAAATACCTGAAGGTATTTCCTTTCGAATCGAACAATCATCTTGAATCATTATGTTCACATCGATTGAAAAATGTTTGTTCGACCAAACTAACTTCTTGTTTCCAGGCGTATTTTTTCTTCGTACGCCTTCAGGAAATTTTCAAAAATCCTGCTCTTCGGCTTACGAAATCTTGCAGATGTCAATTTTTTCGTCGAACTCGATTCTCGTGAATGACTCTCAAGTTTGTCTCACGAAAACGCATACCCGGAAAATCGCAATTTCGTTTTCCCAAAATAAAATTCATGTGAAAATTTTTTTTTTCTTTAAATCTGTTGCTCAACTCGTTACTCGAACTTGAGAAATTTAAAAACATGCCATCTCGGTGTCTGTGTGTCGATTCATACTGCTTGACTGAATGTCTATAAGAAAAATTAAAAAAATAAGAAATTCGGAGTATTCGGCTCGTCCAGGCCTACTAACATTTTTATTCTAAGTCAGAAATAAAGAGGCGAAAGAAAAAAACGTTAAAAAAAGGCTTAAATAATTAAGGACAAAAGAGATTTTCTGGCGAGGCTTATTACCGTTCTGGCCCGACAAATTTATCACTCGAGCGAATGCACTTTTGTGCCTTTTCCTCCCTCTGTCTTTTTCTCTTGTTTCTTGCATAAAAGATAAAGCTAGAAAGATCCCCAGAAGCATTAACGTCAACTTTGCGTGCAGAGAAATAAAACGAAAAGAGACAAAGGCCTAGGGGAATAAAGAAAAAGGAAAGAGGGGGCAGAGAGAGGATGGAAAGAAACGTAATCTGGAGGAAAAAATGAAAGGAAGGGCGAGGGGGAAGAGGAAAACCGCACAGGTTGGCGCCGGAGGTAGATACGACGACAGTCTGGCGCTGAGGGGTGCAGGGCTTCGATGGCTACTGGATCGCTGCTGCTGTTGATGCACAAACGAGCAACATAGCAGCAGCAGCAGCAGCAGCAGCAACGACAGCGCTTCGGGAACACTGCGAGTGGTGGCCTGGTTGGGTATTGATCCGTAAGAGACTATATGGCTCTTTGGGGAGAGCGAGAAAGAGCCCAAGCCCTTCGGATGGAGAATGCTGGCTGTGGGTGCCGGGGTTTGCTCCGGCCAGGGGTAGTGAAGGGTTTTCAAAGCTCGCATGCGCAAAAGCTTTCGACCATCGACCGCTTGCGAGCTTTCCTTCTATATCGTTCTCTCTTTTCTCTGTCTCTCGACTACCCCCATTTCTCTTTTCTCCAGGTTCTTCATATATCAACCAGCCCTCGTATTACTCGCGCTCTGCCAGCAGTGAACGATCATACCCTACCGCTTGCTGCTGCCAACTCGCTCCAAAAAACCTCGCTCTCTTTTAATCTCTCCCTCAGCCTCTTTCTTCATATTCCTTTCTCTCCCTCTCTCTCCCTCTCTCTCTCTCTCTCTCTCTCTCTCTCTCTCTCTCTCTCTTTCTCGGTATACTTTGCACACATCCTGCAGGCTCTGATCGAATCGTTTCGATCCAGACAAAAAAAGTCTGTGTTCCATCGATCTGTCTCCAAATATTTGCTTACGTTGAGCTAACACTCGCATAGGTATGTGCCCAGCAATATGGTTGAAGGACATCCATTTCTCATGAACCCGTTGGTCAATCAGAAATTCTTTTCGAACGGTGCTCGACTCTGCGTCCATTATTTAAAAAAAGGCAACTATGTGTTCGACGCAAAATCGTTTAGTCGCTCATCAGAATTCGAAAACGTCGTTGTCTCTCTTGTTTATCGTGGATCACGCCACAAACTTTTCTGCGTTCCAAGAATTCTTTTTTTTTCGATTAAAAATCATCGGAACAAGTCGCATTGAAAATTTCAAGGGAAGGGATGGCATTTTAGTTTTAACAATAAAAATCGCCCTTTTAATGGCATCAAATCGCGGCTAACGACGAAACGTGGCTGTTTGGATATCGAGAAGGGATGGAGGCCTAAGTAGGTTAGGCGAGTTTTGTCGAGGGTTGATATACAAGAGTTTCGCTCTAGGGGCGACGACCCAACAATCGTTATAACCAACTCGATTAAACTTGACTCTTCGCTAATTCATGCCTCCTGTGTATACCCAAAATACACAAGCCCCTCGTATCAAGAGAAAAACAAATAATAACATTACCACGAAAGTTTACTATTGTGAAACACAAAGACGCGTGATTCGATCTAGTTTCATGAGAAATCCTCATCGGAGCGTGCATTTTGATAAAGCACAAATAGCGGCTGATTAGTTTCGATTTTTCCACTTTTTATCATAGCCAATGGGAAACTTATTTTCGTAGTAATTAAAACAAACAAAAAATTACAAATTTTATTTTTAAATGTTTAGATCGTAACGGAAATAATCGGTGCTTCCAGCCCGTATCCCTGGAAGTCGGAGACTTTCGTCAACTGTACGAAGATTTGTTTATTAACAAAATAATTTATCTGACAACGTCCTTTTTTTAATTTTTGTTACGTAAATTTCGAGTTGACGAAACATTTGTGTTTTTGATTTTCCTAAATCGAGATACCCCACGGGCTGTTAATATTTTTTTTTATTAACGTTACAATTTGCACTGAACGTACGGGCTTTGGAACATTGTGTTTTTTTTTTTCGCTAAAAAGCAATCAATATCAATGATTTTATTTGATGATGAATATTTAATTAACACTCGAGTGCAATTTTCTATTCAATTCAGAGAATTTTGTTTTATTGGGATTGAAATTTGCGTGATGCACTTGAGAATAATTTGAAAAACTGCAGTTTGACAATGTGCAGGTTTTCATATTCGGTAATTCTCGTATTTCATTTCCTTCCGTACTTTTCTTGAGGAAAATATATTCAACCTTGGCTACAAATTGAAAGAACGATACACGTCGGTTGAATGGAAATAAAAATTCGTTTAACTTGATGCAATAAAAATTATACGTATGAAAATTATGATGAAAAGCACGAATGACCGTCAAGCATTAATTTATTCGCTGATGCGACGGGATCATTAAATAAACGACTGTTCGTAGCGCTGAAGAGCGTTATAACCACAAATTTCGCTTGGGCTCTCGCGGAATATTCATTACGACGAAGATTGCTTCCCCCACGAGAAAAATATTGGCGCGAGAGCTTGTTCGTGGATTCGTGGTTACTAATGATCGCGCCAACTTGCAGTGACGCAATGAACCTCTATCCAGCTGTTCCTCCTACGTGATATGCACGAGACGCTTGACGTCGCATTTTCGTCAAACCAGCAGAAGAAACCGTCAATACAAAAAACCCTGCACAAAATTCTTCCAATAACAATTCACTACCGCAAACTTATACAAAAACGAAACATTCGTTAAAAGGACGTTGGCAAATTTGGCATTTAATGGCAACAAATGTTTTGCCATTTTATTTACGTGAAAACATTAATTAAGGAGGTTGGCTACATACGACAATATGATAAGAATTCAATAAAATTTGGTGATGACATTCTTTAGCATCAAATACGATGACACCATTTTTTTTCAAATTTTTCGTCTACATAGTTGTCGAATTATTGGAGTTTACAATATGCAAAAAATATATCTGTATACATCTGAATCCTATGCTTATGCATGTAAAGTCTAGTGTCGAATTACTCGACAACTATTTCGAAGAAAAATCTTAAAAAATTTGTATATTCATATTTAATACTAAAGAATATACTCACAAAATTTCACTAAATTCTAATAATTTCAAATAGTCCTAATGCTTTTAACATGGCAACGTTGTTGTGTGTAGCCAACCTCCTTAATTGAATTTTTGCCTCGACGAGTTCGAAACTTTCCGCTGATTCGTTTCATTGTTCTGCACTCGTTTCTCTCGCCCTCCCTGCCTCGGGAAACGCAATTTTTCGTACGAGAATTGGCATTTTTAATGAAAATGTTTCAATGGCAGTTGCAAATGTAAAAATAATTTTGTATTTTTCGCGTTACCAATCAAACGTTACACTCGTCGTTGACGTGATCTGCGTGGAAGTATGAGTCAGCCTCGTGTTTACACTCGTATGACGAAAGTACGAGCTTTAAGGGGGGAAAGGGTCGTGGAATAAAACCGTGAGGCATAGAGACGCGTTAGGTAGGAATTAATTTATTCTCGTAAACTCAACCTGAATTATATTACAACCGTACGGTATGATTGAGGTTTGCTCTCACGTTCCAATACGCACGCATGCGCTCTTATCATCTACGAACCTTTTTCTCTCTGTTTCTCACGTCTTGGTCATATCCGTGTGTGCGTGCAATTTATCGTCTAGATTTAATTCCAACGTAAATCGTATCGCTGGGAAAGAAATTTTGTTAAAAATGGTCGATATTTTGTTGAACACGATAAACTAAATATTTTTTCATAATTTCAAACTTTTCGTTATTTTGACAGTATATTTCTTTTCTAACGGAATTGTCAACGAAATTAACGAGTGGAACGACGATAATTGGCTTCCGAAGAGACGTTTTAAAATATTTCTTGCTGCATTGACCCAATTTTTGTGGTTATTCAAAAAAACGTTTAGTCGAACGTATCGAACAAAATTTTCGTCTTTTTCAACAAAACTTTCTTTTCAGTGTAGATTCCTCGTTGTGACGTTTTTACTTATCAATCTCGGTTATCCCGTGTTATCACTCAACAGTATCATTCGATTAATGGACCTCTATAGATTCTATGAAAAATACACGAAGACTCTTGACGTTACGTTTTCGGAGGCAAAAAAAAAACAGTCGACATTTTTACAAACCCGAACGATATCAGATTTTTTTTCCACCACCATTTGTTTCGAAAAAAAACTACGAAATTCCTCTGAGGTGATGCAATGGTCTCATCGAAAGTCGATTAATCCAGATCGATAAAGACTGCTGGATTCTCCAGAATCGTCCAAGATTCAATGCCACAAATCGACGAGCATAGCGAGGAAAAAAAACGAAACATTTATCGGTTTCTGTGCATAAAATGAAAAAAAAAAAAAAAAACGATACTCTAGGGGAGGTTGTCGAGAGTTGTGTCATTGACGGTTTATCAACGAAAAGTTTTTTGCATTGAGAATGCGTTGGTTTCCGAGCTCAAACGGAAGCTGCTCGTTCAATAATACGTACTCGTCGAAACTTCGACCGAGATTGTTCCATTAAAATGTGGAACTACGAGCGAAGGTTGCACTTGAAAATAAAATGAATCGTCCATCCTGTAAGGAGCGGTTGTTTCGTTAATCGCGTCCATCAATCGTCACACCCTTTTTTTTTTCTTATCGTGTACACTGTTGCCCTGATGGATCGATTTTATAATGCCCGAAATTTTGAAGACTCCGTTGTATCGCCACGAATACCATTTCGAAATTCTTTTAATTCATTTGTTTATGATTACTGTTTTTTTTTTTTTTCAACATGTCATCCAACATTTTTTTATTTTTCTTTTGCACAATATTTTTTTTACAGCATGGCCGGTCAGATTCATATCGGGTTGCCACATTACCCAACGTTCGCGACGACAACAAAACCGCTGATGGAATGTACAAGGTATCCCCACCACGATTCTCCAATCGTGTCCAGAATTTTTTTTCATCTGCGTACATGTCGATTCTCTGATGAATCTCGTTCCAATTACGAGCACAGAGTGACATTTGTTATTTACGCTTCAAACTTCTCTCTATCGCTCTCTCATTCTCTAATAACGTTCTTCTATCTTCTGCCCATCGCTTTGGGCCTTTTGATTAATATTCGAACGAGAAATCATATTTTTAACAAATTTCTCGTAAACCTCAAAGTTTCTCACAGTCTTTTCTACTCCCCGTTCCAGCCAAGAGGCTGGCTAACACATACCACAAGATCCTAAATATTACGTGGACTATGCTAACGTTTTGAGAAATAATTTTGAAATCAGATTCCGCGAAATTTCATGAGAATCAGTTTTGGAAATTGAAAAATTTCGTTTTTTTTTTTAAATTCATTTTCATCGTGGTCCAAGATTATTGTATGACAAGGTCCTGACGAGTATTTACGTCTCGAATAAAATTGCCTCGAAAAATGTTCTGCCACGACTGCTGCTTACTTACCTCGAAACCAATGGAAAACAAAAGACGATAAATAATCTCCAGCTCGTTTATTTTCGGTGCTCAACTCCAGCGGATTTATTTTATCGTTACCAACTTTTTACTGCTAACAAGGGTCTCGTAATAAATGGACGCATGTATACAGACATACGTGGAACTAGCGTTTCTTGAACACAGTGTTGGTAGACTGAAAAATATAACTGGCCTTTCGAACAACTCACCCCATGACCTATCACGCTCGATAAACCAACATCCAGCCTTGCAGAGTCTCCTTTTTTCTATCTCCGGATTTTTATACATAACATTTGTTCTTGTGCGATAAATCTCGATCTATGGAAAAAATTTAATCGCCGATTAAAAATTGCGAGATTTTCTTCTTTATAAATAAAAATAAAACAAACGAGCTCTCTTTGCATAATAAACAGGAAAATGGGCACTTACCGATGTTTCTTCTCTGTCTACGTGTTCTCTGGTGCTTTGATGGAGTCTCCTTAATTCTTACAAAGTATCGAACGTATTGGTGGTGGTAAAAATAATTGGCGCACATTTTCATACTCTTAACACTCGTTTCAACGACGAAACTGCACTGGTGTGTTTATCATAAATGCTGTAATTCAAATAATTGCAGAAAGCTCAACATTCGATCGTTTCATTAACCGGGCACGTTGGAGCCACAAATTTTTTTTTTTCAACGATAATCACTCACTTGACTTTATTTTGCCTCCGTGAATATTTTCCAAACAATTGGAATATTTACCGACGAAATGAAACGGAAATTCATTTTTTTTATTAACGAGCACGTTCGGAAAAATGGAACTTTCCTTTTTTTTTAAATAATTTACGCTTGTCGTTTTTGTTTATTCTTTTCATACAGACTGGGTTAATGCTTTTTTTTTTTTTTTTTTAGGGAAATTGGTTAGTTTCCTACTCTCGTTTATTTATTATTTATTTATTTATTTATTTTTTTTTGGGATTGTTGCGCCAATGCTTTTCGCCCGTAATACAATAAATTCGAGTACGGGCCTGCGGAAAGAAAAAACGATGTATAATCCGTCGGTGAAAGGCGCAAACTAACCGAGTTGCACGAGATCGAGACGAGAAGAACGTCCTAACTCATTTTAATTGGTCGAGGAATTAATAAGATCTGACTTATTAATTCGTAGCATCTGGTAGTGTCCCAACGTTTGCTTTTCATTCTCTCGTATTTCGATTCGTTCTCGTTCTCGATTTCGTGCAAAAAACCTGCGAAAAAATTGTCGAACTCTATCGTCGATGAGAAAGTTGAAAAATTTCAAGTGTAACGTTGAATAAAGTGTCGATTGGGATTTTTTTTGACAGTCGCGGCGGAAGGCCCCAAACAAGCGAAAGGGGGACAATTTAGATGACTTGAAACAGGAGTTGGATATCGACTTTCACAAAATAACTCCTGAGGAGCTTTACCAGAGATTTCAGACCCACCCAGAAAACGTAAGTGACAGAATACGAGAAAACCCAATTTATTATTGTGATTAATTAATCGACGTGATGATAATTTTATTTGTTTGTGTGTTGTTGTTGGAAAACAGGGCCTTAGCCATGCGAAAGCAAAGGAGAATCTGGAGAGAGACGGTCCTAATGCTCTCACGCCACCGAAGCAAACGCCCGAATGGGTGAAATTTTGCAAAAATTTATTCGGAGGTTTCGCCCTGTTGTTGTGGATCGGCGCGATATTGTGTTTCATCGCGTATTCGATTCAAGCCTCGACGAGTGAAGATCCGAACGATGATAATCTCTACCTCGGTATAGTACTTTCGGCGGTGGTAATAGTGACGGGTATTTTCTCGTACTATCAGGAAAGTAAATCGAGCAAAATCATGGAATCGTTCAAGAACATGGTCCCCCAATTCGCGACTGTATTGCGAGAGGGTGAAAAAATAACTCTGCGAGCGGAGGATCTTGTGCTGGGAGACGTGGTAGAGGTTAAGTTTGGCGACCGTATTCCAGCGGACATAAGGATCATTGAGTCACGAGGTTTCAAGGTGGACAACAGTTCGTTGACCGGTGAGTCAGAGCCGCAATCAAGATCGCCGGAGTTTACGAACGAGAACCCATTGGAAACGAAGAATCTTGCATTTTTCTCAACGAACGCGGTCGAAGGTACGGCTAAGGGAGTTGTCGTCTGCTGCGGCGATTCGACCGTTATGGGTAGGATCGCTGGTTTGGCGTCTGGCTTGAACACCGGCGAAACACCCATCGCCAAGGAAATCCATCATTTCATTCATCTCATCACCGGAGTCGCTGTTTTTCTCGGTGTAACGTTCTTCGTAATCGCCTTCATCCTCGGATATCATTGGCTCGATGCTGTCATTTTCCTCATTGGTATCATCGTAGCAAACGTACCGGAGGGCTTGCTCGCTACCGTCACGGTATGCTTGACCCTCACCGCCAAAAGAATGGCGTCGAAGAATTGTCTCGTTAAGAATCTCGAAGCTGTTGAAACCCTCGGCTCAACGTCGACCATTTGCTCCGATAAAACTGGCACCTTGACGCAGAACAGAATGACCGTTGCTCACATGTGGTTCGACAATCAGATCATCGAGGCCGACACGACTGAGGATCAATCGGGCGTCCAATACGATCGCACCAGTCCTGGTTTCAAAGCACTTGCCAAAATTGCCACTCTCTGCAATCGTGCCGAATTCAAACCTGGACAAGACAGCGTACCCATTCTCAGACGCGAAGTCAACGGCGATGCCTCCGAAGCTGCCCTTCTCAAATGTATGGAATTGGCTCTCGGCGATGTCATGGGAATCCGTAAAAAGAACAAAAAAGTTTGCGAAGTACCTTTCAACTCTACCAACAAATATCAAGTTTCCATTCACGAATCCGATGACGCCAATGATCCTCGTCACTTGCTCGTTATGAAGGGAGCCCCCGAGAGGATCCTCGACAGATGCACCACCATTTTCATCGGTGGCAAGGAAAAGGTTCTCGACGAAGAGATGAAGGAAGCTTTCAACAATGCTTACCTGGAGCTTGGTGGACTTGGAGAGCGTGTACGTTCATTGGATTTTTTTGGTTACAACGATTACCCTCATCCTTAGCTTGTAATAATTCGTTTGTATTATTACTTCCTTTTCATTTAACCAGGTCTTGGGTTTCTGCGATTTTATGCTACCGAGTGACAAATTCCCTCTCGGCTTCAAATTCAACAGCGACGACCCCAATTTCCCGTGCGAAAATCTTCGTTTCGTTGGACTCATGTCCATGATCGATCCTCCGAGAGCCGCAGTACCCGATGCTGTTGCCAAGTGTCGTTCAGCTGGTATCAAGGTCATTATGGTCACCGGCGATCATCCAATCACTGCCAAAGCCATTGCCAAATCCGTCGGTATTATTTCCGAAGGTAATTTCAACATTCCTCCCTCACGACGCATACCTCCGTATATTTTTACTTCCAATCATTATTAATCTCTTTTCCTCGTTGACAATCAATAAATTACAGGTAACGAGACCATTGAGGACATTGCCCAGCGTTTAAACATTCCCGTATCGGAAGTTAATCCTCGCGAAGCTAAAGCGGCTGTTGTTCACGGTGGTGAACTTAGGGATCTCGATTCTGACCAACTCGACGAGATTCTAAGGTATCATACTGAAATTGTGTTCGCACGTACATCGCCGCAGCAGAAACTCATCATTGTCGAAGGCTGTCAACGAATGGGTGCCATCGTCGCTGTAACCGGTGAACATTCTTTTTTCTCTTTCTATTCTCTCTGAAAAGTTCTCTAGATCTCAAGAAATTGAAACGAAAAAAAAAAAAATACAAGCCAGACTATTCGTGCAAAGAATTTTTGAGGATTTGAACGACGATCAAGAATTATCGAGCGCTCAATAAATTTTGATAATTCTTTTCAATCAGGCGACGGTGTGAACGACTCGCCAGCTCTGAAAAAAGCTGACATCGGTGTCGCTATGGGCATAGCCGGCTCCGACGTCTCGAAACAAGCCGCAGACATGATTCTGCTCGATGATAATTTCGCCTCCATCGTAACAGGCGTCGAGGAGGGTAGGCTGATTTTTGATAACTTGAAAAAATCCATCGCCTACACTCTGACATCCAACATTCCTGAAATCTCGCCATTCTTGGCTTTCATCCTCTGCGACATACCGCTGCCATTGGGAACCGTCACAATTCTCTGCATCGATCTGGGAACTGACATGGTGAGTTTTCTCGACCACAAGCAAAACCTGAAAAACAACAAGATATTCGATGTCCACTGAATTTTTTAAAAATCCGAGACTTTCCGATATTTGCACCTGGCGTTGGTACTTTTTCCAATTCTCAACCGGAACAAATTTCGGAAAGTATCGCAAGTCCCATGATCCGTTCATCATTTTCAGCAAATGCGACGATACTCTTTATCGCGTGAGCTCCAAGTTTTGTTTCGAAATTTTTATTCAAATTTTCTTATACAATCGTGATAATCGAACGGTTTTATTTTGTCATGAGGAAAATTTCGTTAACGATTTCTTTCGAAATCATTCTCGATACAATGTGATACGGGTTTGACTCTTGAATGTCGATGATTAATAGATTCCTGCTATTTCGCTGGCGTACGAGGAAGCAGAGTCCGATATTATGAAGAGACGCCCTCGCGATCCTTGGCACGACAATCTCGTCAATGAAAGGTTTTCCAGAATTCTCGTTAGCTTTCCCCATCGGATGATAACTGAAAATAAAAAGAAAAACGAAAACGTAGAGTCCGATTCAAACGCCGACGGGCTTTTTGTACATTTTTTTTGTCGTCGCCAGAAAAGTTGTTTTTATTTTATTTTATTTTTTTAAATGTAAGAAATCTTTATCGTAAGTAGAAAAAGAAACACGGAGCTCCCAAGTATTGCAGCTATCGTCGCTAGATTCCCGTATCGCCGGAGAGCCAAGTAGAAGAAACTTGTAAAAAATTGATTAATCTTCTTTTTAATTTCATTCGCACTAATTATTATTTGTATTCAGGTCAAGTTTTGAACTGCGGAGAACGAGGGCCAAATTTAATGCTCAACCCTGCCTCGAATTGTTATTTTTTTTTCCAACATCCTCCAGGCACAAAAAACAGGATTTTTCGTACGAGTTTTCACTTAAGAACGATGACGCTGCTGCTGCGGTCGCTGCTGCCCATAATCCGAGCGAACATCTTTATTTTATTTACAGGTGTATCAACACGCCGACAACAACTTTTTTCAATCTCCTTATTGTCACGTTTTCGCGCACCAAAATCAGGCAGTGGATTAGCAAAAAAAAAAAAAAAAACAAAACGATTTTTCGAGCTTGATAACGAGGCGATGGTTACCAAAAATTCCACACGAGTTCTCCTCAACACGAACGTCGTTTCCGTGGATTTTCCTTATTGCCCTCCATCGTCCTATTTACTCTCCATTGAACCATCAGTTTCGAAACATGTGATCGCTGTTTTTTTTATATATATATATATATTTTTTTATACTGCCCCACGCTATTTATGGCGTTGTCCGTGTAAATGAACGAGAGCTCGTATTACAATCTTTCGAAAAGTTAAAAAATCAAAGATCCTCTGGGATACGTATTCGGATTTATAAAACAGTGAAAATAATTTCAAAAAATTTCGTTACTGGCAAATGCTCTTCTAACGTTTTTTCACACTTTTCAAAAAAATGAATTTTGCCTAAATTTCGTAACACGCCTCGAGATTCGGAAAATAATTGCTCGGAAAAAATAAATTTAGATGAAAAATCTTTCGGTGTAGAATTAATTTTAGTTCCTGGTGTTTGTAAAAAATATGGAAATTTGAATGAATATGAATTTAGTCGACGCAGGAAAAGAAAACGTTCTACGAGCTCTTCTCAAAATTTATACAACGTCCTTGGAAATCAAAATATTTGTTTTTCTTTGTTTATCTATTTATCCGAATTTAGTCCCGCACCTACGTTTTGTTTATTTATTCATTATTTATGAATTATATTTTTGAATTATTATCTCGATTTGTCATTGATCATATTCATAATGTGACGTCAGGTACCCGCCATCTCGCTAGCCTACGAGGAGGCAGAGAGTGATATTATGAAGCGCCAACCACGAAACCCCTTCACTGACAAGCTAGTTAACGAAAGGTAAACACATAACAACATAACAAGAATCCCTCGAAAGTAAAGGGGAAACGAGTTAAATAACGAAAAATGAGAACATATTTATTGTCTAATCAAGGCTCACATCTGGTCGAAGAGTTCTTCCTTCTTTTTCTCTATTCTCTTTGAATCTTCCTTCAGACTCGCATTTCTTCGCGTGATTACGATTTTTCCTTTTGTCTTACGTCTCCACCTTTATAACACCACTTTCTGTGCTTCTTCATTCGTACCGACTCGATTAAAAAACTTTTGAAAAAAAGCAAGACTTCAAAGAGCTTCATTACGCGATATTTTCCACTGCAGAATCGACGGGGGACACACTTTTTATTACACGAGCGTTTATCAAAAATAACGATCATGTGTTTTTAATTTTGTTTCGTGAATAATCTCTTGGGCATTTCGTTAAAAACCTCTCGTTCCTTCGCCCGTTTCGCAAGTGTCGACAAACAACGAAAACGTCTAATTTTCAAGTGATTAAAATGTGGAATTTGAAAAATATCTCACTCGATAACGGTGCGATGGGTCAAGCGATAGAAAACCATACTTTCGTCATTGTACCAACGGAAACACACACATACACATCAACACACACACACATACACATGAACCTCCGAGAGAGCATTCTTATCTCGTCTGTTGCTAACGGTTTATGGGCTTTTTCTCTATCGAGCCTTTTTATGCTTACTCAATCGCGTCGTCCCATTGCTTGCTCCTATAAAAATTCTTGCCAAAACGAGAATAGATGTTTATTGACTGCAAGGAAATTAATCGAAAATATTTCCACCCACTGTGCACTTTATGCAAATTCGTCGTAATTATTATTTTTATATCAGTCGATGTCATCTTAATTAATAATGGTTAAAACAATGGGATAACGATCTTGAGTATGGTTGCAAAAATTGACACACAAAAAATATACTGTGAAGCTACAATATTTTTCTATTTGCCGATCTGCTCACTCGCTCAGATCTGATGATCGATTTTTTTAACAAATTATCCATCACGATCTGTTCATTTTTATTCTTACTCGAAACACTTAATTTTCACGTCTGAGTGCTAAATATACATTATATATAAATATACGAATATATATATATATATGATGTATATATAAAAATTGAAATCTCTCTCTCTCTCTCTCTCTCTCTCTTTCATTTTCTTTTTCGGGGTCTTGATCAACGATAATGGCATTTATTCAATCACGTTGAAGAATTGATATAAAGTGATTGGTCAATTTTGAAAAATGAAAAATAAATATGTATTTATGAGAATTGTAGTGTGATCGAAAAATTGCCATAGTCAATGACTGTCAAACTCACGAGGGTCGTTCGATTCATGTCGCAATTTAAAATGTTCCATTTGCGTCAAGGTAAGCCAAAAACATGAATCATTATTAAGAAGATAAATTCTCCTCCATTTATTTGTTACGTAAGTTGTTCGAGCTCGGTTATTTTAACCCTTTTTATACAAAATTTACGAAAGAAAGAAAAAAACAAGCTATAAGCTATCATCGTGGGGTAATTATGTATACAAAAATTCTCTGTGAAAATTGCAATCCATTTTTTGCCTATCCTCTTTCATAGAGAGTTATGAAGAAGGAAAAAATACAAGTCGTTGAGCATGTTTATTCGTCGGACCCTAACTAGGTCATTTTTCATCATTATCACCGACGTCACCATCATCGTCATTGTCATGATCCTTATGATTGTCAATATTATCACAATCGTGCCACATTCGCAGTCCTTATATTGTATTTTTTCATTTTTTATCTCTCTCGCTGTGTGTGTCTCTCTCTCTCTCTCTCTCTCACTCTCTCTCTCTCCTGCTCTTATTCTCGAACTATCGTTATTCGTAATAGTTATTCGTCTTACAGTCATATTCTTGTCCCTCAATCCTGCCTGTTTATCACGCCACCAAGCAAAAATTTTTTCACGTCGCTATGCCACGCTCTCTGAGATGCTGCGAAAACATAGAGAAAAAAAAACCAAAACATAAAACGACAGATATGGTATCTTCGTGTTTCGTTGATGTCTATGTTTTGTTTAAAACAACGACGTCGAACTTCTGACGCTTTGGGAATTCCACTGGCAGCGATTTTTTCCTTGCAACTATTTTTTTTTTTTTTTTTTTCATATTTGCTATTCGGATTTAATGCATCCGGCATTTCGAGTTACTTCGACAATATTTTTTCTCGCGACTAAACACATTCGCACAGAATCGTTGACCTTTCAATTAATTTTATAAAAATTCTCTCTGACTGATTTTTTTTTTTTGATATTTCGCGATTTACAAACACCACCACCAAGTCGATATCATTAAAAAAATAAAATACTGATTCAATGCTAAAACAGTCCGTGAAAACTTCAGAATTTTCAGGCTCGTCAGGCATTCGTGACTATTGGGCGATCCATGCTGTACAATAAATAACACATGACATAACGTTCTTCATCAGCCTCGTAGTTAGCAAATGGGCGTATAGAATAAAACAAACAAAAAATACAAGTACATCAATGTGATCACGTGTAGAGGATGATCGATGAGATTGCAAAATTGTTGGTTTCGAAAAAGTCCGTTGTTAGTTAATTTGAGGATTGGTCGATAGTCGTATACGCTGAAGACGAAGATCCTAGTAACGGTAGAAAAGTAGAAAAAAAAAAGTGGTGATCAACAATTTTGCAAAAATCGGGTTTAGGAAAAAAAAAACGAATCGTGGGATGAAAAAGATTTCATCAGACACGTGTTCACTGTCTCTATCGTTGTTGTTATATCATTGGTGTTAGGTAAACAGAGATAGTTGATTTCTACGTATCTCAATAAGTTAATTATTAGTAATAATTTAATTATTTTAAACATTCGTGTTTATAAATGTGTGCTTGTATCTTTATATATGCACATATTTATAAATATATGCCTAGCTGTTTTACACAATTCTTTAGATCTCTTGAACTAAAAAAAAAAGAGTTTTCTCGATATTTATTTACTTGTTTCTTTTTTTAACAAGAACACCAACCACAGCTACAACTTCAACACAGTTATTATGAAATTAATAACTCAATATTTATGTGACGATTGACGAATGACGTTGCAGTCACGGTTGTTCCGCAATTGTCACAGCTACCGTCTATCTCTGCCGTTTCTATAACCACTCAATCAACAGATGGAAATCTCTCGAATGAAAAGTCATGAAAATGGTCAGAAGTGATGAAATTTGAATAATTATTTGGAGCAGCTTGCACACACGATTTTTTCTTGCCAATTATAAATTTGGATAATTGGAAAATTCAAGCCAAATGGCTCAATATTTGTTTATCATCTAATAATCGATTTTTCCTGAAATAACGAGCAACAGCAATTTTGCACACAGTGACGAATAAAATATTGATTCTCGTGAATGACGATTTAACGTCGAGTAATGAAAAATGATTTGTTCGTTCGAACGGTGACCATTGTTGTAATTTACTTTTATTACATACTTATCAACAGATCTTGACTTCTTTTCATTCCTTATTATACATTTTTTAGGCAACAACAATTATTTATTTGGCAATCTCAAATATTTAATTCATCTTCTTAGAAAGAAAGGAAAGAGCGTTGATGAATATTGCTAAACTTTCTCACCATTTTTCGATCTGCAAAGTATATAAATATTAATATATACGTAAATGCCCATATATATGTACATATTCTCTGTAATGCGCTGCCTTCGCTGCTGCCTTCTACCACTTTACTGCGATCGCAATTTTCTTTCAAAGGCACTTGATGATTGGGCACGTGTTTATGAGGCGGATTATAAAAACTACCTCCCATATTATAGGAGAAAAATAATATCCGATGGACTCGGAAATGATTGGTATAACGATAATCGCATCAGGAATGGCGAGCCGGATATGAAAAGCCCTTGTTACATGGCAATTTTGTGATTTTTCTACCATTTCTTCAATTTTTAACCAACGTTTTTCTATACTTGCCATTTTCATGTACGAAATAACAACAAGAAAAAATCTAAAACATTCGAACCTCAACCCCACTACGATTCGCTTCTCTTCTCGTCTCTTCTTTTTTCTTGACTGACATAAAGTTCACACGATCGTAAAACGAATGATCTTGGTGGAGTAGTTCGAATGTTTAGCCGCCTCGTCTCCGATTGATATTTATTACTTTTTTACGAAAAAGCACTTATAATCTCTCTTTATTTCCATTTTGGGCCAATGCTGGATCGTTTGTCACACTCGGGGAATTTTTATTTTTCTTGCCCCTGGTACATGAGAAATATTTCAAATGAACAATAGTTTTTCAGTCTTGGATCCGGCACTGGTGCAAACTTTGCAGCCGGGCAATGCAATGATAAAAAAAAAAAAAAAAATTACCAATCGCACGTAAAACCGTTCAATTTTTAGACTCTCTCGAACTATTTCAAAGTCGTTGTTGAAAAATAATATTCATAAAAAATGAATGAAAAAGTTAAATTTCAAGTTTTGCGGTTTTACGAGTTTTTGTTATTATTTTGAGAAAACCAATCGATCTTGTCTCTCGTATTGAAAAACGAGACGCGAGAAATGAAATGCCCTGAAACCATGCTGTGCTAATTTCTCTATTCTATTACACTTTTCTCTATTTTTTATCATCATTTTTCTTGATACTTGGCATTTCCTCCCCGCCTTCCTGGCCAGGATATGATAAATTGGATTCTTTTGTTTTTCAACTGCTGTATAATCTCTATCTATTTGCTCGCACAAACGTATCATACTGTGCTCGTCACACTTTATAAACGATGGGTGGATGGCAGGTGCCGGCCATCTCGCTAGCCTACGAAGCACCGGAGTCGGACATTATGAAACGGCAGCCCCGCGATCCTTACAGAGACAATCTAGTCAACCGAAGGTGGGTCTCAAAAATCAGCCCACCGAGCACAAAAATTCATTGCACCTTAATGTAACGATAACAGAAAAATTTCAAAGGAAAGCAACCAAAAAAACCTCAACGCATAATCATTCATAACATAGAGGCCGAACGACCGATCGTTGCATTTTTTGCTTTTCGTTGCCTGGACATTCGTCACTTTGTTGAATCGAGATATAATCACATTGAAATTGCCACAGATTTTTAATTTTACCCTCGAGTCTTATTTTTCTGAGGGTGGAGAAAAGAAAAAGCAGTGACTCGACTCGTTCGTGCTGTTTACTGAGCCATAGCAAACTCTAATACACTTCACGTCCATTGAGAGTCGCTTAATTTTCGTTCCCGATATTTTAAAACGGTTCTAATGAGTTCTGTTGGAATTAAAACGAGTATCACACCTTGCAAAATAAATTAAAACACTCGCAAAAGTTCGTTGACCTTTTTTCAACATTTCGAATCGTCCGACGTTTGATGCCAGTGACAGTCGCTTTTTAATTGATAGAAAAGTGCTGCACTATTATTTGGCAATCGACACTGCACTCCGAATCGACTCTCAGTGATCGTCCGCTATATTTTACAAGCGTACACTCACTAATCATCCTGAAAATAATAATGAATGCAAATTTGAAAAGTATATAAATAGGCTAGTCACAGACAAACAAAAACGACAGTCATTACATTTCACTAAAGGCTACTCTCATCATGCATAGGATTTAGTCACTGAAAAGAGCACAGAGATGTTGCTGTTGCTGCTGTTGCTGCTGCAAGAGTAGGTCTGCGATGTTGAGAATGCCGAGAATGCCTTTTGTCTCTCACCTAATTAGATCTTTTTTAGACACTTAAGAAACGAACTAAAAAAAAAAAAAACACCAACGAATCCTACAAACAATCGGTGCATCTACGCTTTAAAGGATAAGTGATTCTCACCTTAGGTGTTTAGTCTGAATGAGTTGTTGTTAGATGGAATTTACACGTTTGAATATATCGAGATAGTTTTCTGTACGTAAATACACTCGCGTCGATTTTAACGATGAAAAAAAACAAAAAATCGACAATTATGTGCAAAGAAGCATGCTGTGAAAAAAGTCATAGGAATCATGCGAGAATACTTGCCAAAGAGAGCAAGAAAAATATCGAACGCGAGGGTCTTTGCACTTTACAGATAAATCCACCAAATATTATTCTCGACATTCACCCAATTTTTAGCTAACATTTCTTTCCAGCTGTCTTCTTTCAATGGAGGAAAATCAAAAAAGATGAAAGTAACGAGAAAAAACACGACTCCCCTTTTTTCCTGGCTATAGATTTCTAGCTGCTCCCGCATTTTTCTCGATCTCTTCCGTTTCTTTCCTGCTTAACGTCCCAACGGGAATCCTCATGGCTTCCAAACCTCTTTCTCTCTAAATTGGAAGAAATTTCTTTTTCCAATCGTTGAATGTTGCACGATACGTCTTTTCGAGAGTGTGTCTTTTTTTTAACATTGTTGCTCGCTGCTAACGCATCTCACAGGATTTGTACTTCATTGAGTTTTCATAAATTGAGAAAAAAAAAAAACAAAACGATGCCTCTCAACACAATCAATGACTTGCTGAAACATTGCAAATTTAAATATTTGCCAGTAGTTACGTTTGAGCACTTCAATGAAATTAATCCTTTGAGACTACGTTTCTTCGTGTATCTTCACAGTTTGGCATGTTTTTTAAGAGACAAAGGTGTGCTCCAAAAAACCTCGCTCAGATCGGTGAGTAAACGTATTTTAATAGCTTTCACTCTAATTCATCTAAACGTATGTCCTTCGCTTTCGAACTAACAACCAGACACCAGACGCTCACTTGCTATTGCAAAAAAAAAACTGTATAAACAGAGAACTTTAACCGCAACACCTTTGACCTAGGTGAAGCCAGTCTTAACTATATAGAAAATCCACTAGTTGAACAATTATTTGATAGTTGATGAAATACTCGATCGCCCTGATGAAATTTATTGGAAAGTCAATATTTGGGGGAAAAAAATGTTTGTTACTTTTTTGACATCGATTAATCAGGTTCATTGGGATTTCCATGGTTTATAACGTTCGATATGTTTCTTGAAAAATTCAATCGGGTCGCACGAGGCTTTCTTGCTGATTGTTTGATCTAGACAAATTGCAATAGTCGTTTTAATCTGAAAAATAATTTGACTAACGATCGTTTTTTCTTTTTGTTTTTGTCTTTTCCACTTCCACGATCGACAGGCTTATCTCGATGGCGTATGGACAAATCGGTATGATCCAAGCTGCTGCTGGATTCTTCGTCTACTTCGTCATCATGGCTGAAAATGGTTTTCTACCGCAGCATCTTTTCGGTATCCGAAAACACTGGGATTCGAAAGCCATCAACGATCTCACCGACAGTTACGGCCAGGAATGGGTAAGAATAACAATTACGAATCCTAAACAGTCTCATTTTTGCTGCCAAGCTATATTTTTGCCATGGGAACCATTGTCAATCGTGACGAATGAAAATTTAAAAAAGAAACTGTTAAATTATCGCTCGGCACTCGAGAACCGATGCAGATGTTTTAATATATTTATTTGCTTTCATGCAAAAGTATTAAGAAAACTGTAGCACGAATAGAAAACAAACAAAAAAACGATAAATCGATACTTTGAATTGTTTGTCTAATTTCTTGTCAAAATGGAAATTCAAAACGCAAGAACCTACTTGATAATTTTTCATTTCTAATGGAATCATTCCGACACTTGAATATTTCACGGATATCACGGTTTGCTTTATTAATAAATAATTCACGTGTTTCTGCCAACAGACGTACAGGGATCGTAAATCATTGGAGTTTACCTGCCACACTGCGTTCTTCGTATCAATCGTAATCGTGCAATGGGCTGATTTGATTGTTTGTAAAACACGTCGTAATTCGATCGTTCATCAAGGAATGCGAAATTGGGCACTTAATTTCGGTATCATTTTCGAAACGGCATTGGCTGCTTTCCTCAGTTACACGCCCGGCATGGACAAGGGTCTTCGCATGTATCCTCTCAAGTAAGTACACGAGTTCGATCTTCCTTGTTTTCCTGTTTTGAAGGAAGTGATTAGATTGCTGAGCAAAATTGTTTCACCGAGTCGATCGAACTTGACTTTCCGTTGAGAACGAAATAATTAAAAAAAAAAAAAAAATGCAACACGATGTGAAAAATCTTTTCCTTCCGGTAAAAAAAACGATTTATAATATTAATGGCACGTTACAGGTTCGTCTGGTGGTTGCCGGCCCTTCCATTCATGATCGCAATCTTCATTTACGACGAAACGAGACGGTTCTACCTGCGTCGAAACCCTGGTGGCTGGCTCGAGCAAGAAACTTACTACTAAATACTACGAGCAAAGAATGATAAAAATAACAACAACAACAACAACAACAACAAACAACAACAACCAACAACAACAACAACTACATCAATCACAACAACAACAACAACAACAACAACAACAACAACAAGCGAAGGGAAAGAGTGAAGACTTACGCGAGAACATACATGAGCGTGAAATAGAAATAATTATGATGGAAGTAGATGAAGTAAGGAAAGGCAAAGAGTCACCCACATAAACACATTTAACACGGGGCGTGCTATCTCGATCTAACCGTACTGTCGCGACGAAATGCTGCAGTAGAAGTGTTAATTAACGCCGTTAGAAATACACAAAACAGAGTTTGTCAACCATGGCTTTAGGATATATATCGTATCGTAATCAACAACGACGAGGACGACTAGGCACGACAGGAGACGTTTAGCGGATAGCCGAGGATGCTGGATAAAAAATAAATAAACTGTACGAATCAACGGAATCGCGAGGATTTTTCGTCAATCATCACCATCAGGAGTTCATCATTGCGAGATAACAACGCGTCACAATTCGGAGCCTTCGATCCGCGTACGAGAGCGTGGAGTAAAATAGAAAAACGACAACAACAACAAAAATAAAACATAAAAAATAAATAAATAACCTACGACGAGTACGTCGTGGAGTTTCGAAAGTGAAGAATCCAAATGATCGGGACATCGTGTTTTTTTTTCCGCTAATGCCCGAACTTTGCACCCTCATTATTATATTCCTCGTCCGCCACACTCTCCGGAAAATTAAAAGTAATTAAATTAAAAAAAAAAAAAAGAAGCATAGAGTTCTCTCAGATTACGACCAGATCGAGGACGTTTAGTGTCATCCTCGTTTATGAGTCCTCTCAGGTGAGCTCAAAGCCGAAAAAGAAATGAAACAACAAAAAAAAGTATTATAACATGGATAGTGGGTAAAGATTCACTGCCCTTTAATCGACGGTCGAACGTTTATCGTGTTTGTCGTGAAATAAAGGAGCCCCGAGACCGGACACCGTAAGCAACAACAGCAACAGCAACAAAAGAGATGAAGAAATATTGGTTTCAATGCTACTGCTAGATTGAGGAGATAATTGCTAGTGCGACAGTAGAAAGTGCAAAATCCGAGTCAGCGTAATCGTTTGAGAGTCGCGCCATAGACAGGGCCTAAAGGTATGGACGGTTTACGGAGAAACAAATTATTTAAACTCACACCCACACACACACGCGCCCGTGCACACACCAATGCGAAAAGCGCCATAAAAAAATCTTAATATCTCGTTTGAGCACGAGCGATTAATAGATTCGAAAGAAATTAATCACTTCGATGTCCCATAACGTTTTTTGACTTCATCGTTCGAAATAAACGGAAATAAAAAACAATTAAAATTGGCAGCCAATGGTATGCGAACGTACGGAGACAAACACAAGTTTTTTCATCATCGATGAAGTCGGAGCGTCACAAATGATCCGTGCAAATTTAAGTAGCAAACGAATTAATTGAAAAAAAATTAATAAATCCTAGCAATTAACTGTGGCTGACGAGACGGGACGGTTGGGGGTGGCGAGGGAAGGAACGGAACGACCGCGGAACGGAGAGCTAATGGCGAATAATGTGCAGCGCGTCTTGTGATACCGGAAAATCCATTCATAGAAATCTGTTAATTAGCGAATATTGTAAAAAAACATAAAATTAAACTGAAGAATCAGTACAAGTTGTAATCTTGGGCAAATTGTTGAGCGAAAAAGTAAAGATGGGCGTGGATCGTAAAACCAATGCGTCTCAAAATCGCAGCAACATTCAAAATTCCTATAATTGGCAAGTTACTCAACAAAATTGAAAAAAAAAAAAAAAAAAAAACCCACAACAGATGTCAAAACTCGTCAAGACGAGGAAAGGACACAAGTACGCTAGACATTGGCACGCCCTAGTTTGAAAACAAAATAATAAACTCATGAATAATTAACTAAAGGAATTTGAAAGAGGAAAAATAAAATGCGCGTATTCATTGTTATCGACGAGTAATGTCGTTGGGTTCGAGTCTTATCCGAAGTAGCAACGATGAGATCGCATTACGTATGACGAGATAATCGTTATAGTGGAAAAGAACGTTTAAGAGTCGGTCATCATGACAAAAAAAAACACTCGTTCGCGACACAATTTTGCAAAATACAAACAAAAATATTCAGAGAATAATTAACGTGTGCGGTTGACGAAGAAAAAAAAATTATGAAAAGATATACTGTTGAGATTCGTGTGTGTGTATGTGTGTGTGTGTGTGTATACGTGTATGTGTGTCTGTGTGTATGTGTGTGTGTGTGTGTGTGTGTGTGCTAAGTGGGTTTACGAGATTGTAACGGGCGAACAGTATAAATATTAGCGATTAAATCATTAAAAAAATAACGAGTTTTTAAATTAAGAAACGAAAAAGAAAAGAAAACAAAGGAAAATAATAATAAACACGTTATTTAATTATGCAAAGGGTTTACATGATCGCGAGAATGGATTATTTCGGTGATAAGTAAGGAACCGTAAGGAATGAGGATGGCAAGGTTACGTTGGATCACGAGCCAGAACGAATGATGAGGATGTTATCGATCAAATGTTTAATAACGAATGAGGATGGAGAATGCTTGCAGAATGGCAAGGCAACAACTACGAAACGATGATGATTATGAGGGTGACTATAATGTTGATGATGATGATGGTGATGATGATGATTATGAGGAGGACGACGACGATGACGATGGTGACGATAATTTCGACAGGACGAAAGAACAAGTGTGAGAGGCGCTTGGTACAGAGAATAGTAAAAAATCAAGTTAAACAAAAAAAAAAAAGAAAAGGTCGTAGCCGTAGGTGATGAGAAAACGAGCTAGATGGGGAATGACGATAAATGGAAAATCGCAAAAAAAAAAAAAAACGAAAACCACAAAAAAAAAATAAGGAAAAAAACGCAAAAAAAAATCAGTAAAGTAGGTTGAAACTAAAAATAAAGGTAAACAAAAACGATACATTCATTCTCTTAGTTTTTTTCATAGATTTAACGCCACAACGGGAAAGCTCGCTTTGAATCATTGCCCCGGAACGCCGAACGCCCTGTTCTCAGCCCGACGGTCAATTCATTCAACAAAAGAAAATAACTGAATATCAACCACAACAACAATAACAACCAATAAAAACAATCGTCTAGCGCGCTCCTTACAAAAGTGACTTAAAGGCCTGCCAGACACGCGACTCTCGCCGGGTAGATGGACGCCGTATTGATCCCACATCGTACAAATACGAATACGCGCGATACTTGATAAAACAAAAAAGAAAACAAAAAGATATAGCAATGAATGCAAAATGGATAATAATGAGAAAGTCGAACGTAAAGAAAAAAACGAGATTTTGTCGTATCTGATTGTAAAGCATGCGTAGGAACGCAGAGAAATGATAAAATAAAATCGAACGAATAAAGAACAAACGAAGGATAAACGTGGAAAAATTGGGTGAAGGACAGACACGATTATCGCCCGGCTGCCAAGTCCAAAATAAATGCCCAAAGTGTTCATATTTGAGGTGTTCTCTCGAGGTGTCGTACAGGCGTCCAACACGCACACTTTCTCTTTCTCTTTCTCTCTCTCTCTCTTAAGCTAAAAAACCATAATTTGCCATTGGCAAAAAAAAAGGAAAAAAATACACCGAGTTACACGGAGAAGACACGGAGTTGAAAGAGGAAAAAAAAAGATACACACTCACATGTTTTTCCGTCACCGTTCTTCCTGAACGCGCTGGGAATAACGCGGGCTCCTCGGCTCTTCCGATATTTTCTGTTAAATCGCTCGCGAGGGGCTGTGCGAATTTTCCGCCGAGATGGATAGATTTTTTTACTGTCGCAACAACAACTAGCGTTAAAACGAAAAAAAAAAAAAAACAAAAAAACAAAATAAACGAACGAATAAAAACATCATTAGGCTCGTTTGGGCAAAGAGACTACAGGGACAAAATACGATAATAAAAAAACAACAGTAATAATAACAGAGAAAATCCGGAAGGTCATTGAATTTTCGTCAGTACGTTACGCGGTTCGATTCTTACGCAATTCGCAATTTCGATTTTGCCCCGTGACGATCGTCCTCATCCGCGTGTTCGATAAAAACAAAATACAATAGACCGCAAGAAAACGTAATAAAGAATGGGCGAAAAAAGGGATTTGTCGAGTCCACGCGACATACAAGGCACTGACGATCAACGAAAAGGGTTCCGGCAATGACGTTTTTCTAGTCGTTTTATTACCTTTACTTTGCTGTTCGTCTTTTCTTCATTTCTTTGTTCGTGAAAAATGCGGTAAACGCGCGTGAATGATATGCAACATCGAATAAAAGTGGATTATGAGACAAAAAGAAAGAAACAGGTTCCCGCGGTTGTCGACAGGGTGTTCTGTGTCGGGGGCGTAGGAGCCCAGAAAACAAAAAAAATGGAAAAAAAAAAAAAATTAATAAAAATAAAAATAAATGCTTTGCCGTCGTGCGCCGCCTCACACTTTAGGCTAATAATTTAAATATTAACGATAATATAATTATTATTATAATAATTATAATAATATAATACATGTTACTATAAGATATTATTAGATGTAATTATTATATATGGTTAGTTTAGATCGTGTTGTTGAAAAAACAAAAAAAAAAAACAAAGTACGTATAAGCGAAAAAAATGAAGCAGAAGTATTGAAGAAAAAAAAACAAACAAACGGAAAAAAAACGATAAAAAAGACAAGAAAAACCTGGGTGCAAAAAGATTTGGGTCTAAGACCACGATCTGCGGCGGGCTGAGCTGGGCACGCGACGCGCTGTCCTTGGTTGTTTCATTGCGTTGCGTCGAAAGAAAAAATAAACTAAAATCAAGATCGAAATTCTCGATTGTTATCGTCGTGTCGTGGCGTCGAGAGGACAAGACATCGTTCTTACCTTCGTGAGTTGCGTTACATTCCATTATTTTCGCTGCTTCTTTGAATTATATCTTTGAAGGGAGCAATTTTTCAAATTGCTTGTCGCTTCTCGTTCGTTTATTTTGCGAAACAATGAAACAAACGAGAAAATATCAGGATTGAGCTACAGAGCGGAGCATATGAGAATCGGAATATTTATGCACCCGTTATCGCGCTGCGCAGAAAGAAGGAAAAGGAACAGACATATATTTCGACGAATGTCGCGGCAATCTGCTCGGTCCGCCACAATGCGACAGAATCATTGAATGATTATTAAATTAAAACAAAACGAAAAAAAAGAATTATTAAAAAGAAAAATAATTTAAACAAAATCGAATAATGTTTTATTAATATTGTACATATTTTAAATAATAGAAGACGGACATTACAGATCGTGCGTGACTGGGGACCCACAAATGGCGATCGGCACAACAAAAAACCGTGTTACCGACCGCCTTTATGTAAGCGGGTCCTTGCCCTTTAAACTTTTTTTTGTTCAGCGCCACATGTAAACACACAATATTACGTGCGACACGCTAGTTCGCATGTACACAGGTACACACCCACACACTCGACACACACACCCACACACACGAGCAATTACACGAAATATAAATGAAAATAAAGGATGAAAAAAATTGTAATCTCCGATGTGTTACAGCCTAAATGAATTTAATGAAAAAAATCAACAGTATACACCAGCTACAACAGCATACACCGATCAACACGTGCACACCGCTCTATCAACCTATATCGAATAATACAACCCTCTGATTGACGATTTCTTTCATATGATTATTCAATAAGTTCTGTTTTCACACATAAATGCATTAAGGAGGAAGCGAGAGACATTGTCCAACCCAAGTGTCATTACTTTTGATGTTAAATAAAAAATACATAATTAATAAAGCGGTTATGTATGTTACTTCCCTTCAATCCTTCGTTATTTCAGGATGTTGAGTACCTGTGAAACTTGTTAATGTTAATCGTTCATTAAATAACTTCTTAATCGTCGTGAAATTTGTACACGACCTCCTGAATACTTTATGTAAAAACATAGCAAATTTTAAAAATTCTATCATCAATAATTTAATCACCTTAAGGGTTGAAATAAAAACCGATGAGAAAATTCTGAAAATTCAGTATGTTTTAGTATGAAGTATTTACGAGGTCGTATTAAAATTTTACGACGATTACGAAGCTTGTTATTAATAAAATAACATTTTGTTAAGAACTATTTTTTAAACAAATACAACAAATATTTATCAATAAACTTTGCTTTGTTTCCGTTGCTTTCAGTATATTGTAGATATTGAAATATTGAGAGGTCAAAAAAAAAACTCATCGCAAAGTTATTTCAGTTTCCATAAGACTACATTTGACGACATTTAATTTATTAATGTTAATTGTTCAATAAGGAGCTTCCTAATGGTCTCGAAATTTTGACACGATCTCTTAAATACTTTATACAAAAACATACAAAATGTTCAGAATTTTCTCATTATTTGCCATTTCGAACTCAACATCCTGAGAGCTGAGGAGCAGGTTCACGACCCTCTAGAAAACTGAACTGTGTCGGAAAATCAATCATAACAGTTTCAGGAATCTCGTCGACTTCTACAAAGGACAACGCCCAACAGGAAGACAACGATTTGTACTTCGAAGCGGATGAATCCAGGGGCCTGCAATTGCTGCTTAGACACGAAAAATAAATCCTGAGTTCTTTTTCTTTCTATATTTGTAAGAATTTGTAAAAACTATGCAATTGGTTTTAATCAAATTTCGCACACAACTGCAAAGCATTTTGTTTCTCTGTGTTTTTCGAAGCGAACAATACAAAAAATTACATAAAAAAATGTGTAATTTCCTATTTACGAGAATTCGAATCACTTCATGTTCCTGCGGATTATCACTGTTCCTAAATTCTTGAAGAACAATGTTCTCTTGAACTTTTAATACTGCAAAAATGCAAATATCATACTTTTGGAACCGAAAACACTATCGTTGTGGGAAAGTAAACTTTATTCATGAAATTGCAGACTCGAATTGAGAGCCGAGTTCAGGAACATCTTCACACGATAAGTTTGACATTCATATTTTCGTTTATTGGTAGAAAAGAGTAACGAAATATTTAAATACAGATAAAATAAACAACATTACTTTTGGGCCATGTAACAAGTAGTATCCTTTCGAATTCACGTATCCATGTCGGCTAATTTTTTCCTATCTTTTGCTAAATTTTTCTTCCGCAATCTTTGCATGTGTTTTTTTAGCTTGCCAGAGTTCTTAAGTTCCTCGTACTGCGCTTCCATGCTCAGTATTTTCTTCTCAGCTGTAAAAGAAGTTTGTTAGACAGTGATTTATTAGATAAGGATTCGGTCGATTGATTCAAGAACAGACAGAAACTTACATTTCTTTTTGAATATCGGCTTTTCGCCTTGTTTTATCGCTTCAGCGATTTCGTGCTTTTCCTCAACGTCCTGTTTCTGACGCTCTTTCAGTTTTTTCTCTTCTCTTAATTGATTTTCCAGTCTCTGAATCAAATACTTGATCTTTTTTATTTCTTTGGGATCTTCAGTGTCGCTGAGTTGCTTTTTGAGAGCTTGGAGATCTTGCTCTTTGAGTTTGCTGACAAAGCTATAGGCGTTCTTGAACGCCTTCTCGTTGAATGTCCCGCAAAGACTGTCGAACCTTGGATCACGAGGTACATTCTTTTTCATCTTTGGCATTTCGCTGAAACGGGAAATTGGCTTTTTGGAAGATATTTCGCGCGGCCTATTTTTGTTCTCTCGTTTGAACGTCCCTGTTGCCGCTTTTGATTTTGTACCAAACATCGCTTCATTGTAAACTTTTGAACCCAATTTTTCCTTCAACTTTTCAAGATCTTGGAAACTCAGGCGCGATAGTTCTTGGCGGATTTCACTCTGAAACAAATTTGTTTTCTACTCATTCTGTTCAAACTTGCAAGAGTTCAAAATTTACACAAGAAATATTTTTATTCTGGCCTCAAATACCGACCACTTTATTCTGGAATGCGAGATTATGGAATTGCACGTGCGATTGAATTTTTCTTTATCAGTTTTCCAGACGTCATCAAATTGTGTAAAAAATGATGACACTGAAGTTTGCAACTTTGGGGTCCATGGAAAAATACTTTTTCTACTCATTGTTCATTCAATTTCAAAAACCATACAAATTTCAATCCCGATTTTGCCTTTGGATCCTCAAAAAATATCGTTCTATTGTCCTGACGACATAATGAATTAGAATCTTGAGATCTGTGCAAGGAAAAAATGGAATTTCGTTGCCTTCCAGCGATGCAAACTTCAACATCATAAAAAATTCCACATTCCCTTACACCTAAACTTTAGATGGTAATGGATTTCGTCCGTGGGATGATTTATCGTTCGTTAAGAAAGTTCATCCGGTTAACGACTCAACAAACCAATATTGAAATAAAAATTGAAATATATTTGACAGTGTTTACAGAGTCACCTCATAAAATGTTGAGTCCTCGAGGAACCTTGTTCGTGAGAAATTAATTTCAAAAAGATTGCGTAAATAAACATAGGCCTTTGTGAGCTTCGATGTTTTTTCCGTCTATGTGCATGGAATTTAGAAGGATCGACAAACCGTTCTGAAGAAACTTGCGAAATTGATGAAAAAATTTACAGAGAAGTTTCTATGGCACTTGGTAATCCATCACACACTTATGAAGTTAAGAATCAATAAATTTGTCTCGATTGAGAGGTTAAGATTTGGAGGTTAAGCACTGTAAACACACGAAGTCGCTCTTTAGGTTAATCGTAACTGTTTATCGTTTTGTCTACTCCGCTACGAGATGAACTTTCTTAGAGCTGCATTTTTCTTCGCAATCAAAGATGTGGACACGAAGATTAATTATAAATAGTTGTTATTTATTTGTATAATTACGAACTCGATCTTTATCCGTTTCGAGGAATTTTTCATCGTCACTCATTTTGCTGCTATTTAACGTTACTTGTTTCCTCTTTGGAAAACTACCAGAGTTCAGCTGTGGCGAGGAACGCACTGAACTATAACCTCAAAAATGTTCGACAGCAGAGCGACTAGCTTCCGAGAAGTACTGGATTAATATTTTTTTACAACAATCGAGAAATAAATTGAATGTGATATTGTTTATTCGTAAGACCTACGTTGCAACGGTCAAAAACTGATACCAAACATTTGTTTATACGTCATATGGCTTTTTTCGACATAACGCTGCGTGTGCTTTTTCCTTCGCCAGCACGCTTTTGTCAAGCACGTCTTTGGCTCATTGTTCATCGCAGTGTCATTCTTCCACGCGGTACTGTACGGACCGCATATTTTGAGGCTATACGCCAGTATTGTGCAAAATTGCATCGAGAACCCTGTTTATTATTCAAAATGACGGAAAATAACGACGACGAGCCTCAATTGAGTCAAACGACTTTGGCTGCTCTGCAAGATTTTTACAAGGAACGTGACGAGCGTGAAAAACAGCTGAACAAAATATTGACTGAATCGGGAGAATCGACGGACGTCACGTTTGAAGAGAATTGGGTCAGTTGGTAACCATGAAATCGTTATTCTATTTTTTTTCTACAAGAATTTTCAATTGTTGCTAAACCACACATTTGTTTGATTTCAGCAATTGAGCCAATTTTGGTACGATGAAAAAACTGTTCATATGCTCACAAAAGGTGCCATTAAATCGACTCCTCCAGAGGGGAAAATTGCTCTAGTTTCTTGTCCAACTTTGTACAAGAATTTAAAAAAAGAAGCTGGCGATAGAACCGGTACTTATAAATTGAATTAATAATGAAATTATTTTCGAAACATATTTGACAGAAAATCTGGAATAGTGATTCTTTATGGATTTGGAATTTTTCAATATATAGTGACTCTTTTCGAATATGACCAGAGGTTCTCAGCTTTTGGTAAAGACTTCGTTTTCTACGATTACAAATCGCCCCTTCTTGTACCTCGTGAAATGTCCAGTGGTTATGACCTCGTCATCGCTGATCCACCCTTCCTTTCTGAGGAATGTTTAACCAAAACATCGGTAACAGTCAGATTTTTGACTAAAAATAATTTCGTCATATGTACAGGTAATTTTTGCAGATTTTTCACTCGATGTGTGCGATTTCGATCGAATGACAATTTACTCAACATTTATTTTTGATGGCAAAATGTAGGCGCAGTGATGGCGGATCTGGTTGAGAGACTTTTGAGCGCGAAAAAATGTATTTTCGAGCCTCACCATAAAAACAATTTGGCCAACGAGTTTTGGTGCTATTCCAATTTCGACTTCGACGAGGCTTTGAATTAAAACACATTTTTTTAAAAACCTTGTCAAATAATATGTATTGAAATGTTTGAATAAATAAAACACGCAATTTGGTATGAAAATCATTTCAGGTACAAAAACGATGCAACGAATAAATAAAATAAAATTTTATAAATATGGAAAAGGTTGCTGGCTATAAATTAATTTTTTTCATGCCAGGAAGCTGTTGCGTTTGCCAAGAGAATAAAACCCGTTCGTGTTCAAACAATATTTTGCCGGAAGAAGCTTGAAAGTAAATATTTAGTGAAAATTGTGATTAAATGGCATTCGAGTCAAAAGGAAATTCAATATCAACGAGTATGTACATTACGCCATGGCGGAACGAGAAATGCGAAAGGACGCGAAAGCTGTCGTCAACGGGAGCGGGGGATTGAGAGGGGATCGCTAAAACAGAGGAACGTTGTGAAATGGAACGTAAAAAAATGGTTAACGTATTATTGCGCCGTTGAAGTGAAAAGTTCCTAGATCTTAACAAGGGGGTAATATCGCAAGTCGCAAATAACCAATGGACCCCGGTATTGTTTGCGATAAAAGAAGGCACGCCATGGGAAGCGTAAATATTTACATCATTTGAGGTCGTTCGTTGGGGGTTCAAAAATTTTGTTTGTTTGTTACGATGATCGACGGAAACATATCAATGGAGGAGGACACCGAGTTACGGGACCTCGTGGTGCAAACACTCGAGAATAATGGCGTTCTCGCCAAACTACGGGTATGACGATATATACGTTACTTTTTTTAGCCGAGTTAAAAGGAAACACATGCCAATTTTTGAAGGTTATACGAGCAATCGTTACATTCCGCCAAAGAAAAAAAATTCCTTTAATTTTGTCGTCGTTCTTCCAACTTCCATTTCTCCTTCGTAAACAATTTTTCCAATAACTTTTTCTCTCTTTCACACAGGCTGAGCTCAGGGCAAGTGTTTTTCTGGCACTCGAGGAACAGGAAACTGTTGCGGTAAGTTTTTATATGCGATTTACAATAAAATGAAAACAAGATCAAATTCAGGTGTCAATTTTCAACTTTTCTTTCACTCTGAACGCTTAATTTGAAAAGAAAGCTCCATTTCACAAAATTACAATCCTTCTAGTTATTGATTCCATTTTTATTTATTCCAGAATCCAGAGCCATTACTCAACGAAACGGTGAAACAGTACCTGGGAAACGAGGATGGAAAATTATTATTTTCCTTAGTTAGAGAGTTTCTCGAATACTTTGGACTCGATTATACCATATCCGTGTATGATTCTGAAACTTATTTTGGAAAGGAGTACAACTATCCAGGGAGAAACAAATTGTCTGAAAAACTAGGTATCAGTACCAACGAGCCGCTGCTTGGAGAAATCCTCAAAAGCAGCATCAACGGTGCCTTCAACAATTCCCAAAAAGTATGAGCACACTGAAATTTATTTGAATCTTTATTAACACCCTTCGAGTACATACTGGGTCGTTTGGACCCTAAAAATTTTCTGTCACCGATTGTTTGCCATTTAATTTCCTATTTCGTCAATAAATGAATTCAGGCCCATAAAATATGGATAATTTGGTACAAAAAAAAAAAACCGCATATCCACCGGAATACAACGATTTGAAAAACGCTTTGGGTCAGATTGACCCAATATGCATTTATAGGATGTGCGCGATCGGAGGGCCAAGTTCTTTAGAGTCTTGTTGGTTTTCCGAGCTCATTGTAGCATTCTTTATTCTTTAGACAATAAATGCCGTTATGAGAGCGACGCGTCTACGACGAATCACTTTCTATAAAAAAAAAAAACGTCCTAGGCTCTGAAATTATTCGATTTTGCTTTTGCACCAACGGATAATACACGAAAAAATGAATTTTCTGAAAATTCAGTACATCCATGATCCCTTGAGGTGTACCTTGTATTTTTTTTTCAAATATGAAACTTTTTCGAGAAACGTGGGCATTAGTTTCGCAGCAGAGCACAGCGCTGTGAAATATTCTCGAGTTTGGTAGAAACAGAAACGAGATTGTTTGGTTTTCGGTTTTCAGAGCAACTTTGGCGACTCCAGACTAAATAAAACGAACGAAACGTCAACAACTTTTTCTAACGCAACATTCGAAATTTCGGTACCAAAAGTCGTTCACAATAAGGAATCAACTTCATTGTCAAACGACAACGATTCGTCCGACAAGGCCGAAAGTATATCGGTCGCTAGTCCCGATTTACCAATAAACGTGACAATAACGGATAAGAAAAAAAGTGTTAACGAGACGTCGGTGGAGACGTCGAGCAGCGAATCACACAAGAAATCAACACTCAGGGATTCTAATGAGAGTTTGGAGGAGCATCGAGACTCGGAATTGGCCGATGGGACAGCCAATAACAATGTACTGTCAAGTAAATTATCCGTTAGTCCAAATAATCTAAATCTGACGACAAACAACAGCCGGAAGCAAGAGACCAAAATAGACAAAGATACGAATATAATAAACAAGAGTGAGCAGCTTATAAAGTTCGACGAGAGCGTAGATTGCGAAAGAGAGATTAATCAAAATGAAGGATTCGAAACAAAGCAAAAAAGCACGGATTTACGAATAACGAATAACGCTCAGAACATGAAAATCATTGATGCGGAAAACAATTTCGAAAAGACTGTTTTTTTCGAGGAGATAATAGTCGATGGTAAGAGACAAAAAGTTGGTGATGCACGAAAAAATGAAACTCTCTTGGGAGAATTGCCGCCCCTCGCGCCCAAGAGTAATTCTATTTTTGGCGATTTGCCACCGTTGAATGGTAAAAAAACAAACATCAACGACTTGAAAGAACTCATGGACATTGGTCTCGGTAAGTCGAAACTTGACGAGCAATCTCAATTTCTCTTCAAAATGAAAATAATTTAAAAAAAAAAACCATTTTCAATATCGTGACAATTTAATGAATAGCAGGAGGCGATGGCGGTGACAATTACGAGGAAGATTTCGTCTCGTCAGCATCCGGTAGCGCGAACGAGCAAAGTCCAGTCAAAGAGTCCGATGGTGGCTCGCCGGATCGAAACACGACCATGTTATCGAAAAAGATAAAGCAGGAGAAAAGCCATAGCGCGAAGGGAGACGACTTAAGCGAGGAGATAGACGAGATCGAAGAAGTATTCAGCAACGCGTCTTGCGTAAGTCAAAATCCATCTATTTACAATTATCCCTCGAGAACCACACTGTACACACATGAGGGTCTCCATGACCCAGACAGTTTCGCCGATTCAAAAACAATCCGTAAATTAAACCCACAAAGAACAAAATAAAAACGTACAATCATCGTTTAAATTTTCGTTGAAAAAACTGCAGAAAACGGAATGTTGAGAGTTTGCATGAATTTGCAAAAACTCAGTTTGGTGGTCGATGGTATGAAAAAAAGTAACAGTTGTAATTCTCACGAGATACTCATGGAAATAATACAAAATTGAATGTTCGTTCCAGCTCGAAGACACCAGCGGAGATAACGGTATATCGAATTTTGCATAAGGTATTACCGTAGACTATAACGACTTCGTGTTATTTTAATTTGCGTTAAACGAGAAAGAAAAGAAATAAGTAACGTAGATATAAGGTTCTAAGCGTGTAGTATGCGGAAACATTGGTTTACACTCCTAACTCTGGTAAGCGATATCCTATTAAGACATTAACGTCTTTAACGCATATGCTGCTGATAGAAGAAGAAAAAACGAAGAAAAAAACAAATTTAGCAGTTTAAATGTCCATGGTGGGACACATTACACACTGCCAGATTTGGGGCTCAATATTTTTTAAGATATGCGCTGCGAATGAGCGTAGAAGGAAAAACGGTCCACTGTATTGTGTTTTTTCTCTCCATTTTCGTTCCGATCTACTTTGTAAATATTCAAAAAAAAAAAACACACACACACACAAAAAAACACGATGAAACTGAACAAAATATTTTTGTACACTTTCTAACTGTCAATCAAAAACTCGGTCCTTCGTTGGGCCCGAAATAGTGTCTCCTGAACATGCATATTTTCTTGTTTGTTGCATTTTTGGACAATTTTCCTCCTGCGTTATTCCGCGGTAAATGCGCTTAGTATTACTACTCGTATTTATAACCATTAGGGGTGAAACGCATGAACGAGAAGAAGCTTCACAACTCAAGGTCTGAAAGAACGTTCACGTCTTACGTTTTCGTCCCGGAGATGCACTGATTTTTTTTCCTATATCCTTCGTTCGCCTTGCTGGGAAACAAATGAAAAAAAAAAAAAAAAAAAACAACAACAACAAAAAAACAAAACTAAAGAAAAAATATTACATTTCACACGTACACGAAAACTCACTCACACACGTACACACCGTGCACATTAAATTGCGACTGAACTTTGTGCATTACCTCATTCAACTAAAGTTAACTCGAATGGTATTCCTTGAAACGATACCTGTAAATCATCCGTCTTATAAAATGGATTGCCTAAAAAGATCCATGCAAATTATTTTCTCGACTATAAATGGTGCTACATGTTTGAAAGAACGAAAATTATTTATGGAAGTTAAAGTTATCCGAGTGAAAAAGTAAAAAGAAATAAAGGAAAACAAAAGTAAGAAAAATTAGGTGCTCACATATATTTTCTTGGATACGTTCGTATCGCAAGATGTTTACAAACTGAAGGAAGAAAAAGCAAACGAACAAAAACCACTTAGAATACGACGTGATTTTTTGGGCAATCCAGTAAAATATGAAATATACAAAAATAAACAATGTCAATGTCATTTGCGTCAGCGTAAATGGAAAATGAGGAAAAGGAGCGCGAGGGAGGGAGAGAGATATAAAAAAAACTCAAAGCGGTACAGTACACCCCCGTATAAACTTGCAATAAATTTCAAGTACAACCGAATAAGTGGATCAATTGGGATGCACGACAAATCAAAATCCTTTTGTAAAAAAAAAAAAAAAAAAACATAATGTGTAGTAATATTGTCATCTTTACAACAAAAATCCTCCACGAAAAACAGTTCGAACACTCTCGAGAGTCTGGAGAAAACGGTGGGATAATTAATATTGTGAAACCGATTTACATTATCGTAACTTTGTTTGTAATAAGCGACAAGTCCTGTGTAAGGTACGAACCTCAAGCTCGCTAAATACAATGGGCTCGAGACCAACCCGATGGCGTATCATCGAGCTAAACATTTTAAATGCAAAAAACAAAACGCAAGTAGAAAATAATTGCAAACAAAACAAAGAAAACAGGTGTGTTCCTGGCCAATCAGCGTGGTTACATTCTATTATCCGTACAGGACATTTTTATCATCGAATTAATCAAAATCAGTACTGCATCTAAACATTCCCACATTTCGTAGACAGTAGGAAACACACACATTCCATGCTTAAGATATTTTTTAATTGGCTAGCAATAGCAAATGCTGTACAATACTAGTATTTTTCACCGTAGTTCGTAAGAAGCAAGGGTACCCAGCGAGAAAACTCTAGAGAACAAAAACAACGGGCCAACAATATTTTATGAATTTCTTTTCTCATTGATTGTTCGCTATTTCGACGTAGAGAGCTTCATCAAAATTTGTGCTCGTTAAATTATCTTTTGTCTCTTTTGGAAACTTACAAAATATTTCGAGATACTACGCGATTTTATAAAAAGGACAAAGTTAAAAAAATAATAGAGACAATTTTAATTAAATTTGAATTACCCAAATAGTTATTCAACGTGAGCCTGGTCTCTCGTCTTGAAGCAACGTTGAATTTTTTGTTTTCTCGTTATTTCGCCCTGTTGTAACAAGGGACTCGTATCCCTTTCGTTATCTTGCTAATTTCTTGTTGCACTTCGATAAATCTTAGATCGTTATTCTGTACAACGCTCGGAGAAAGAAAGGCGAACGAAAATAAAAGAAAGAAAGTAGTGGACGAAAAGAAAACACATAGAAAAAAAAAATCATACGCGATCAAGTATTAACGAAACTATCCACAGTGCGTGTACTGTCCATAGAGAAGCACAGATAATCACTTTGTAACCACGTTGAAAGATTGGTAGCTATATCGTGCCTTTTAGCGAGTATGAAAACAACTTAAATATTTAATTATAGTAAACAAAAGAAAACAATGCAAATAAATAACTGTGGAATTGTGGGTTTTCATAAAACATTGTTGTTTTGATTATTTATCATTTATTTTCATTTTTTTATCCGCCACGGAAATAATTGTATTTGTGTATATGATATGCGACGATACGGAGCTTAACAAAGTATTTCGAATCGAACTTTGATTGCGAAACATGGGAAATCATTCTTCCCCTTTCGTCAACGAGCCGAAAAGGAAAATTTATTCACAATACTTTGTTGCGCTCCGGACAAGACTAAACTTCATGTTATCCATTTTTGTAAAGATTGTTTAGCACTTGACTATTTTAGTTTACACCTGCAAGTACGTTTTATTCCTTTTTTATTTTTATTTTTACTCTAATTTTCTTCATGATTTTTCTTCTGTAAAATTTGGTTTGAAAATAAAAATTATTTTTAGGAACTTGGGAGAATTTTTTACAACAGTTTCATCGTTCTGTTTCAATTGCAACGCTCTTTATTTGTTCGACTGGATATATTCATCGATAGAACGAATCCTATAACAACGGCATATTTATTTATGTTGTAATCTATGATTGTACAAATGGCAATTTTGAAGCACTCTTCATGGTTCAATGTTCAACTATGTAATGCATTAACATTGAAGAGTTTGACTCTGTAAAAGATAAACGTCAGGTGAAATAGAGAGTACTACAGCGCGAATAGTTGCAATTACAGCACAAAAATTTATCGCCATTATACTAATTACTACCAGTACGGATAATAATTATAAAAATTTATCGATGTCCATGCCACAGACTTACGAACGAATAATGTACAGAGTTCGCACGAGTATCGCGTCCAAAATCCTAGTACGCGGTCCTCTCACTTTGGACTCTTTTTTTCAAACTCGACGTTGCTCTGTTCCTATTGTATTATCGTGTAAATCGAGAGAACGAAATAACAAAACGAATACAAAATATGATTATTGTACTTTACAAACACAATGACGTATCTTATATATTATAAGCCTTGATCAAATGCATCACAATTATTTTTCTCCTAGAGGAACAGTAACTTGTAATCGATTGGTATCGCACGTACATCTTTTTCATTTATTTCTCAATAATTATATGCATTTCCTTGACTTTTTGACACCCAAACGAAACGAAACGACAGTTGTCTGGCAACTGGTTTTTTTTTACTCATTAGTTTCGTTCATTGAACATTTCAATAGCTCAAAATTATTTGTTGACCAGAAAAAATGGGAAAAATTTTTTGAATTCATTCAGAAAAGACAATCGATTTTTTTGAAAAAGCTCTTTGGTGCACAATTTTTTATTGTTTTTCCGTGACATTTTGGGTTTTATCTTTTAATTTTCTCTCGTTTATTTCTCTGCATTTGTCCTCCAAGCATGATATCGGAATGGAAAAATCGATACAATCAGGAAGTTCAGTAAAGAAAAACTTTGAAAGATTTCTAACTCGTTTCTACAAAAAATTGTGCTGTGGCTTAGTTGTTGCCGAGTTGAGAATTCATGGTCAAGTCGGTTATTGGTTTTGTTGCGATTCTCAGCCAAAATTGAAACTTGAGGATTATGAGGAAAAATTAAATTTCAGTTAATCAGTCGGTCTCACTTGCTACAAAAATTCTGCTACTCATTTTGTTCAAAGACGCCTGACACTCAGGAAAAATTGAATGTTCTTGTGTTGCCGGAATAATTGATTTTAATTTTTTTTCAAAATACCAAAGGCACCCAAGAAAAACTCGCAATTGCTTTTTTTTTTGTTAGTTACTTTCTCAGTTAAGCAATTGTTGGATCGCCCTAAACATTTATATAGTTTCTTGATAATTTTTTTTCAGTTTTTACTGAATTACTAAATATTCGGAGAAAAATTGACATTGCGGTTATGGTTCTTCGTTGAAATATAACAAAAGAGTGGAAAAATATTGATTACAACAAAAAGAAAGTGTTTATTTTTTCAAAGCATTTTATCTATTTACATTCGATTTCGTTCCCGTTGCAATCTGTCGCTGTAGGCCTTTGAAACAACGTTAAAAGCGTCCATGTATCGATCCATACACATAGCGACACATTTCTGCAACAATAAAGAAATTATATACATATTTCCAGCGTGCCAACATAATGTATATACATATATATGTGTGGCTTGAAATTGAGAAAATTTACGAGTACGGAAATTTTGTAGGTTAGGTTTTACACCGTTAAAATCGTGTACCTGTTCGGAACTGTCTAACGAGGTACCAGGTTTCGTGACACACTTTTTGAAGCACTTTTCCGTCATTTTCTGTAGAAAAAACAAACAATGTTGATACTGATGTATGATCCGAAAGAAAATATTGAGAAAAAAGAGCACATCAACAAATTATGCAATGCACTACCGTGAGTAATTCTTGTGCATTAGCGAGGGCAATTTCTTGTTTAACTTGTTGCATGAGTTCATCTCTGTCGACACCCGACAAGGCTCCCGAAGCAATTGAATCCATTTTTATATCAATTCAAAATTGATGTTAAAACTTGACTGTTAAAACAACTAATAACTCTGACCGCCTTAACCAAAAAAAAGTACGTAAAGTACAGAGAGGAACAAGCAGACGAGAGTGATCCGCCGGGTGTGCTGCGTTGCGTGATATCGCGATTGCGCCGATGCTTGAAGTTGACCGCGTTGAAAAACGTTCGAGTCGATTAATCGAAATTTCTAAATAATTGAAAAAAAAGCGAACCAGCAATAAAATAATTATGATTCGGCGCTGTTTTCACGGGAGACGGTTGCTGTTCTATGTATGTCACAAAGCTATACATCAAGCAATCAAGCAATATCGCTTAGTAAATAAAATATGTCTAAAAAAGTTAAAAAAAACGAATTAACAAAAACAGTAGCTGCAAATAATTGAAAAAAAAAAAGAACACGTGACGTTCAGCTTGTATGCAAGCCTGGATCAAAACATCCCAGTGTGTTAAAAATTGTGTGCCGTAATCAAAGTTCGCGTATTCATATATGAATTTTGTTTACACGTATAGCAACGGGCCGATAATATCGTCAAGAAAATTGAGAAACTGGCCTCAGAAAAAAAACACCCAGACAGGACGAAGGGTTACACAGTGTACATTGGAGGTTAGTTTTGCCAAGTGCAATGTTGCAATGCAACCGTCACCGTTACAAAATAAGTGTTTGAGCAGACTGCTAACAAATGAAACAATTTTTGTTTTGATTGGTTCATGAACGATCATTGATGCATATTTGGCAATCGGGAGTGAATTTTTCTTCTGTTTCTACAAAGGGCAATTGGAGAATGTCGATTGTATATTCCCAAATCGAAACGAGTGTTTTTTTCTTATTCCGTGTTTACCGATTTCCTTTTGTTTCAAATCAATTTTCCAACCGTCGGTCGTTAGTCATCGAAACGCGCTAATCGCATTATAGTTTATTCATTCGGTGTTGATTATCTCTGCATTAAGTGTGAGAACTGTGCACAACTTTTTTGGGTCCTTTTACGATCGAGTGTTACGCGCTATTTGACGCGTTTCGTGTGAGTTTTTTCGTCGTTGAGGTGCTGTGCTTTTGTGAGGTTTCTTTATTGGTTTTATCTTCAACAGCAAACCCTGGTTCATATGAAATCTCTCGCGACAGAAACTTCTTTGCACCGACGAATCATTGTTAATGAATGAAAATTTTCTTTCTACAAAATCAGTCGTTTTTTCTGTCAACATTTTTTTTTAATCACGACAATTCATCTGTAATTTTTTCCATGCATTCCTGAGCGAAAAAAAACGTGACTTCGATTAATAATTCTGGATTTGTACAGAAAACTAAGTAAATCTAGCAACTGCACTTTTTTTTCAAGTTTTCTCAATTCAACAAGTTTCTTTTCTACAGTTTTGTATTCACGTTTGATCAAAGTGTTCCGTTCTGATTATTCAACACAAAAATCATTGATTTTGATGTTATTATTTATGTGGAAAGCTGAAATTTTCCTCTTCTATGTTAATAGCTCTTCTGGAAAAACGGAACGTGCCGATAACGTTCAATGATGAAATTCCTGAAATGGGAGTAAGCGAGTGTCGTAGCCGGGATAGTATTCCTTGGTGTGGCAGTGTGAAAGACAAAAGGAAAAAATAGCAAGAGGAGTTACACTAAGTAGATCGATGCGAGGAATTGCGAAGCAAATGCGATGAGCGGAGGCGGCGGTTTCAGAGGCAGAGGCTTTGCAACGAGAGGACATCGTCGGCAAGGATTCGACGGGTCAGGAGGACCGAACGCACGTCTCAACCGCCATGATTCGCGAGGAGGGACTGCAGGATCGCAAGGTCCGATGGGTTCGAGATCTGAATTCCGTGGCGTGGGATCGAGGTCGAACGTGCAGTCGGATGGAACGGGCCCACAGGGCGGAGTTGGGATGTTTCGTGGTGACGGGATCGGCGGCCCTCGGAAAAACTTCAATTCGCTGCGAGGCCCACCCATGCACCAGGTCCAACAACCTGACGGCAATTGGTCCGGCAACAACTGGTCCGCAAACAATTGGACGGACACAAACATGGGGAACAATTGGTCGGACAATAACATGGGAAATAATTGGGCGAACAACGACTGCTCGAACAATTGGTCGGATAACAATCCAGGGAATCATTGGTCGGACAATAATCCTGGAAATAATTGGTCGGACAATAATCTTGGCAATAATTGGTCCGGCAATAATCCTTGTAACAATTGGTCGCCACGAGGAGCTAGGCCGCCGCGTGGAGGCTTCCCAGCTTGGGGCGCTCCGACGCGATTCAACTCGCCGCCCATACCGCCGTTCTATCGTTCCCCAGGACAAAACACATTTGGACCATACGGATTTCCAACGCATCTCGGAACGAATTATTTGCCACCACCTGTCGTCGATTTTCCTTCGATGCCTGATACCGAGCCTCAAAACACTCAAAAGCCGCCAACGAACCCCGGCCCCAAAACAGCACACCCGAAGAAACCTTCCAAGCCCGAGAAACAAATCATTCATCCTGGATCCGAGGAGGAACGATTGCAAAAGATAACCGAGGCTGCGGACAAGTTGAAACGAACCCTCTCGACGATAAAAAAAGCACCGGAAACTTGGTACAACGACGATGACGGCGGGGGCTTGGAATTTAGCCAGCAGGATCCGGACCACGAGCCCCGGATTGCAAATCGTGGCATTCCCGAGTTAAAACACGATCCACCCGAATTGGATCTGACGCTGAACGACCTGCGCGACATTGGGAGAGTCGATCATGATCACACCATGAGAACCACCAAATCGAGTAACGATCCGGACGAGAATATCGACGAATCGGAAGTCGAGATACTCGAGCACAATCCTGTCAAACGAGTTCCCGAAGCCACCATCGACATCGATCTCTGGCCCGAAGACGATCCTGAAATTTCAACACAAAATCAATCCGCAGAAACAAACGAAGTTATCGACGCGTCCAAGGACATTTCCGAGCCAAGTCAAACGTTCCTGGACAACACATCGAGAACCGACCACGACGATACTCTCTCGAACCCGAAAAAACTTTATTCTCAATGTAACGACGAGACGTCAGTGCAGGAAAGCAACAAGCAACAAAACGCGGGAGAAATCCCGAGAGACCCCGAGCAAGTAGAAGAAGCAAAAACTATCGAAGAAAATACTCAAAATATAAATTTGGACAGTGCAAACTCTGAGAACTGTCCGAGCTCACAATCTGACGAAAAAACAATGATCGACGATGAATTTCAAGGAAAAAGAAAAAATACTCGAACTATAAAAATGGCGGTGGCATCGGCTCGAGACCCGAAGCCACAGCCAGAAAGTACAGCGAGCAACAAATCACAAGAAAGCGAATTATCTAGAAATATCGAAAATGTACATATCGGTGACGATCCACATGCGAATTTCAAAACTGTCGCAGAATTCGCAGTGACTGACGAATCAAAAGAGATGAGCAACGAGGCAAAAACCTTTGATGACAATAATGCAATAAAAGAAATTGAAAGCATCGGATCGATTTCCGTTGAGCGGATAGAAACGAGGGACTGTGTCCCGATAAAAGAATCGCGGAACGAGAAAATCGTATCGCTGATAAAACGAGAGAGTGCAAAGACTTCAGCAGGAGGAGAAAACGGTCAAGGAAAAGTTACGAAAACTGAGAAAGTCGCATCATCGGATGACGCAGTACAATATGAAAATGAAACTTTCGAGTCTTGTTCAAAATCGGCTGATGCACTTAAAGAGACTTCGGAAGAAGCGAACCCTGTGAAACGGGATGAAAATATAATCGAGACGAGCAGTGAGAGCGTTTCGAATGAGACAATGAGCCAAAGCGAAAGTCAAACGAAAGATAAAGTAGCGTCCACGAATAAGAGTTATTCAAGGTCACAGAGCAATGACCGAGACAGCATAGAAATTGGAGCAACCGTCAATGCCAATATGGCTTCTCAGGCTCGTAAGAAAGCCACCGAAACATTCTTGGGCTCCAGTGACCTCGATATCGGAGAGCATCTACAGGAAGAATCACCCAAGACGAAGACCGAGTCGAAAAATCTGCAGGAAAGGTCACAGACTCCCTCGGGTGGCCACGGCAAGAGCCAGGAGAGGAGAAAGCTTGTCAGGACAGCGTACAACAATTTAAGTTCGAGAAATCGAAGATCCACTCCGGATCCTGCGTCGAGAAAGCCGAGTGGGAACGATTCTCAGTCGTCGATGGACGACGGAGCATTGCCGAATGCTCCGCAGACCAGAACCCATCGCAATCACTCGCCACTTTCGAGTAATTTCGAAAAATTGGATTTCGCAAGTTCGAGTTCTGGAAAACGTCCGAAGGAGGAAAGTTCATCGGCATTGATAAAGTTGAATCGTCGACTACAAAGTATGGTGGATGTTGAAGATTCCGTCCAGTCGGTATTGCCACCAGCGTTCGATCCACGTTTGTCGTCGCGCGAACGATCTGTTCTGATGTCATCCTCGATGCCCATCCAGCAAGACTTCACGATTCCGTCTAGTTATCCATCGCGCACGATAACGAGCTTAGTGCCCAGCGTAGCAGCGATTAACTACAGTGTTCCTGTAGGAGTTCCACCGCCAACACCGACGGCGATTAAGCCGACGAGCAGTATTCCACCGATTTGTCTGACGGAGCCTTTCGTCCCGATCTTGCCATTGGCCAATGTGCCGATCGTCCCACCGATGGTTCTGCCCAACGAGCTCATGCTGCAACCACCTTTACCGGCGGAATTACCCCCGCCGCCACCACCGCCGCAAAAACAAACGATCAACATGGAAGCTGAGCTCGAGGACATGCAAGAAGCGATGGAATTCGCGAAGCAACTGATGAACATGAACGACAGCATGGAGCCTGCTCCGGACGATTTTCTCGATGCTGACCTTGATGACGAATCCGGTTTCTTTCACATGCCAACGTTTCCGGACCTTCCGCCGATAGAATTGCCACCTGCGCTACCGGCCGAAACGAATCCGATGAAAAACGTCGTCGACGCAACTATCTCGGCGGCGAACAAAGAATGCAGAATCACTCCCAATCGAGAAACCAAGACTTATGGCCCTGCAGTAATGCCCGAGGAATATCGGAGCAGTCCGGCTCAGCCGGAAAATACCGTCGGAAGCTCGGGATTGACCGAAGAGCAATTACGACCGAAGGTAGTATTCAATTTGAACGCGAGATCAAAAATGATCAACAAACACGACGAGTGGCATCAGCAAAGTCAACGAGAACAAGACTCCGAAGTATTATCGTCATTTGCTGCGACAACGGCAAAAAAAACAGGCACAGAAATAGCCGAAAATCGTAAAATCACAACGAACCCAGCGTCCCCGTTGCTGGTGACGAAGGAAAGATCGAGAACGACCAACGGACACGAGGATCGAAAAAAACGCGACGAGAGACCGAGGTCGACCCGATACAACGGTAAGATCAACAAAAGTCTGGAAGACTCGATGTCGCGTTCGCCAACGCCGCCGAAACATGGGACACTACGAAAAAGTGCCAAACGCGATGACGAGCACCCGCGAAATAACCGAACGATTAAAAGTGACGTTGCCAAGAGATCGAGCAAAGAAACAACCTCGAGAATATCTAACAACGATCCCCAAACTCCGGAATCGTCGTGGAAGAGCCGTGTTATTGGTAGATTTTTAAAAATGAGTAAAAACGATATTGGCAACATGTTGAACAACGCCAGTCTCCGAAAATTCGACATTGCGATGAAACATTTGGTCAAGGAGCGTCGTTCTTCGTTGTCCCTCGGAATGAGAAACACTGAGGAGGAGAGAATGAAGGATGCCGAGCTTTCGTACAATCGTGAAGAATTTATGGACCAATTGAGCGCGATGCTAGATCCAAGTGCAACAGTGGACGTTTGTAATTTACCGACACAGTTCATTCATCACTTGAGCGAGGTTTTGCATCTTGACACAATGTCAGAGTTCGATTCGTCGGCGACGATGTCCGAGACGCTCGGAGATGTTTCTTCACCGGCGACGCAGTTCTCGCCCAATTCGGAATTTCGTAAGCAACCCGAGTCTCGAGAGATTCCAAGTGCGAGGCAAGCCGATGAATTGTACGAGAAGAATCACGAGAGGAAAAGACGAAGAGAGAAGACGATGGGAGGCCCAGAGATTGCGACGACGACGTCGCCAGGGACGAGCTTAGCAACGACGCCAACGGGTCCATTGGAATCGTGGAAAGTTTCTCGTGGCATTGAAAAATCCACAGGGGAGAATTCCCGGACGGAAAGTGTCGAAAACCGAGCAGTAGCCGGCCCGAAATCAAAGCGTCGCCGGATACGTGTAGCGACGTCCGAACAACAAAGTACAACGAGAGACAATGGCTCGTTGACGGAGAACGACTCGAGTTCGTTGAACATGGCGGACCTTGACGACATCTTTTCGGCCGGTATAGCGAGGGCGAAAAAGAAATCACAGGATATCCCGATCCTGGTAAGCGGCGGTGGGAAGCGAGACGAGGAATCACTGAATGTGGAAAAAAATATAGTCCCAATCGGCAAGGATCCGAGTGTCGATCGAGTGGAACGAGCGGTGGTAGAGCTGGACGAAATATTCACAGCGGGAATAGCGAGAGCCAAGTTGGCGTCGAAAAAAGGTTCCGAGACAGTAAAACCCGTGGAAATGTTTGGGTCGGAGAACGACGAGCGAGATTGGAATCCAGGAAGTTTACGTACGAGTCTTGATTCTCATCGGATCCGAGAAAAATCATCGCCTTCGGGGAAGAAAGCATCGAAAGTCGACAAGTGGAGTCGTCACGTGCATTACGAGGAACCCGTCGCTTTTCGCAATCTAACGAAAGAAGAATGGGAAGCAAAGTACAGCGAACCTTCGTATTCGGCTTATCAGCGTGAATATCGTGCGATGGAAGCTCTGAGGGAAGAGAGATCGCGACGCAGTCCATCGTGCGATGGCAAGCTAGATTACAACGCGTTTGACATCAATGACCTTGGAAGTGTCAAGTCGCGACTGGGCGAGCCAGTAACTGCAACTGTCGAGTATCGCGAGGATTGGAGCGGAAGCGACGAACTTTCTCGGGGTCGCGATATCGACGAGGCGATGAGTTATACGGTCGATTACAATCGTAACAGCGGCGTCGATTCGTCGTGTACGTCATCGAGTTCATCGAGTAGTTCGAGCGACAACGAGGACAACGAAACTTCAACCTTGTCAGTCACCAAATTACTCAAAGTCATAAAAGAGCGTGAAAAAATAGCGAAGCAAAAGAGTTTCAACGAGGAGATCAGAGACGAGGTGACCGCGGAGATCGAGCGTCAGAAGCGTGACCGGGAAAAACTTCGTAAGCGTCATAGGCCGAGGGGAAAGAAGAGCAGCCACCACCGTCGCAAAAAAGACAAAAGAGGCAAAGTGCGCGAGAAAAAAAAGCGTGATCGTAAACGTAAAAAACGCAAGTCTCATCGCAGCGACGAAGGTTCGAAGGGAAGCAGCGACGACGAACTTGTCGACGATGAATATTTTTCCTCGAGCTCTCGTGGTCGCCATGCGAGCCGTTTGCTCAGCGAAAATGAGATAAAAAAAGAAATCAAGGAAGAGCCGGACGCGGCAGGTGCTGGACCGACTGAAAAAATCACTGCCAAGAGTTGCACGAGCTCCAAGTCTCCGGACGATCCACGACCCGCATCGACCACTTCCTCCTCGTCCGTTCCATCGATCGTCCCTCTTCCGAGCGCCTCCCAAAGCATCGCACACCAAACGAAAACAAAAGCTCAATTGAAACAAATGCCCGTTGTCGTTAAAAAACGAGTTGCAACTGTCACAAATGTCAATGAGGAAACAGCCAAGAATCAACCGGTTCAGGCTAATGAGGATACGCGAGAAAATATCGTGACAAAGTCTTCACCCGTAGATCCACAAACTCCAAACATTTCCATACAATCGGACAATCCCACCATTTCGAGCGTTCCAACTGTCACAACACCCGCAACACTGACACCACAAACCTCTGCTGCTAGCGATGACACTTCATTAAAAACCAACTCGAAGAAACTCGACATCAAAACTTACAAGGAACGTGCTCGACAGCGTCGGCTCAAACAGAATGAAAATATTCATCTCTTGTCAGAAAATCCGCCTTTGTTGACGCAAAATCTTTTGGATATTTCAGTCACCCGGAAAAATGAGGTTGAGGCGATACAAACGAATTTTAACGATCCGGGCAGGGATCCACGGTTGAAAAAAGTCGAAGAAACCAGCGTTGAAATGAGCTTCGACGAAAAACTCAACAATGAGACGCCCGTCGTTTCCGCTTCGAGTTCGACAGCAAAAATCGCGACACCGAGTAATGCCCAGGAAAACGTTTCTCCGTCGGAAGTGTTGGTCAGAAAAAAAATAACACGACCACCTTTGACTCCCGCACAGCCGAGCAAAGAGCCACAGCCCATCGCTAAAGATCCACCAGCTGAACCTGGCAAATTTTCTCACATCAAGTCAGAGGGTCGTAAAGAAATGAAATTGCGGGAAAAACTAAAAAGAGGACGTCCTCGGACCGGTTCAGAAACCTCCGAGACCAGTGGACCACCGAAAGTTCCACCAACGCGTTTAAACCGACGCAGGAGTCTCGTCACCACCGAAAAAATTCTTCCGACCATAGAACTGACAACCGATCAAGTGCCTTCAATCTCAGTTCTGGATGCAACAAGTGCCTCTCGCAATTCCGAGACTTTGGAAACGACTGAGACTTCGAACGAAACTCCAAATCCTGATGACGATGAGAAAATAGTGAGCGCGACCGAAACCTCGAATTCTGTCGAAAGTTTCGATCGCACGGAGAATGTGACGACTGCGAAAACTCCGGAGCCTCCAACCGGAGTCAATGAAACGAAATCTTTCGATATTTCGAAACCTCCGACGAAAAGTTTGGATGAGCCAAAAGTTCCGGATACTCTTGAAACTCTAAACGAAACTGTCGTCTCATCTTCGCCTGATTCGAACACTCTGGACGCAACGAAATCCTTCGCCACTCCTGGATCAACTTCCACGAGCGTCGAACTCACAGAAGTCTCGAATTTTTCCACAACTTTGGGTACTGCGGAAATCTTCGATGGTACGAAGCCTCGGGATACATCGAAATCTCCAGACGATTCGGAAAGACTGGATTCTTCGCGATCAGAAAGCACGAAGAATCAAAAAGTTCCGATTCAACCGAAAACTTGGGAATCAGTGAATTTCAAGGAAGAATTTGGCGATCCGGAAACTTTGGATACTCCGAAAACTTTGACCAACTTGCAAGATTCTGCCGGGGAAGAGTTTTCAGAAAATTTGAAAACTCCACAAACACCAACGACCATGGAGAATCCTGAAAAATGTGAAACGCCACGAATTGTCGAAAGCCAGGAAGCTCCTACGGAAGAATCCGCGAAGCCTGACCGTGAAACTTGTCTGGAACAGCGAGCAGATGCCTCGGAGACTACAGGAAATTCGGACGATCCGGAATCGTCGAATTTGTCGGAAAAACTCGTGACGACTGAAAAATTGGCAGGAAGCGAAAATCCGGATCCGGCGTCAGTGCCGGAAGCGATCGGGAAGGACGAGACGATTTTAACGAACGAGACGGAATTGATAGCGCTGGAGATGCCGGTTGAAGAATTGACGGATTGGTCACTGGACGCTCCCGCGTCATCGAGCAATATTCCAGAACCATTTGATTATTCGAACGACAGTGTTCCGTTCAAAGGATTCACGGAGGAAGCGATTTTACGACGTGACCGTGTGTTGACCGAGGCTGAAATAACGGAAGATTCAGAATTGAATACTTTCGAGAGCGTGCCATTGAATTTCGTGAGTGAAGCAGCCGAGAGCCCAACGGTAAACATGGATTTGGAGGAAATAACGTCGACCGACGTGGTCGACAGTTTGGACAGTTTGCCATTGGCGTACAGCGAGCAATTTCCAAACGCTCAAGACGAAATCGATGCCAGTTTACCGGATCCTTTGGGTCACACGATATTCACAGTGGCGAGTGAAATCGTCGACGATCCGGTGGCGATGTCGCTGGAGCCATTGCAGGCTTTCGGGGTAGACGAGCCTACCGAGAAAGCCTCTGAACCGCAGGAACACACGATGGAAGTTGAACATCCGTCTGCAGAGTGCAACGAAGTGGAAAGGTTGACGAGCGTCCCCGATTTCCTCGTAGACGATGTAAATACCAGAGAAACCGTACCATCTCCGATTCTGGTTCCCGAAACCAATGGATCGAATGAACCGAGTATGGCAGAGCCGACGAAGAGTACGAGCGACGAGATCGATAAAGTAGTTGCAACGTCGTCCCCGAGTGAGATAAATCAGGTGGCGAGGTTGTTAGAGGAATCGTCGACAGAACGGACAAACGTGAACGAGCCAGTGCCAGCGAACGAGCCTCGTCCATCGGAAGCAGAGAACTCTGATGTGAATGCCATCGCAGTGGAGAAGAATATTCGCAGCGAAATGGAACCGAGTTCACGTGCATCGAACGGCGACAACGATGTAGAAAGATCGCAAGTTCCTGACGTCGATCTCGAAGCGGAGTTGACAAAAGAAATCGAAGCGATTGAATCTTCACAAAAAAGCTGCCAAGTAAAAGTCGATAGCAACGAGCAAAGTGTGTCAGGAACGAATGAAGAAGCAGCGAAGAAAGAAGAGGCCGGAAACTCGTCGACAAGCCACCAGGAGAAACTCGATCCGGAATCGAAGTCAAAAGATTCTCCTCACCACTCGAAAGACCACAGTCACGGTAAAGTGAAAAAGAAATCCAGTCGTTACCATAATCACGGATCAAAAACGAGCAAGAGGACAACGTTGACGGAAAAACTTGTGGAAGATGCAATAACAGCGAACGTGGTCAAGCTCGTTGCAAAACCAAATTCGAGACAAACCGTAATGGCCAGGATGATGGAGATCGATGTCGAAATCCACAAATTGATGAACGAGAAAATGACGCTTTATAAAATGCTCGAAAGTGGTGATTTCACTAGTAATGATAATCAAGACTGCGTGGACAAAATTGTCGATCAGACGAATGTGATGAACGAAAAGGAAAAAGACGCGGAAGCAGTTCAAGCGAAAAGCTCGACGTCAGCGATGTCGAAAGCAACGGAAGAGCCGACAAAGAAACAAGAAACAAAGTCACCGCATTCGGAAGTTGAAGATAAAACGAAGAAACGGAAAAAAAGTCCGCACCGCGAATCGAAACACCGTTCCAGAGAGCCGGACAGCTCTCAGTCACGTCGCGAGCGAAAGCCTTCGGAGAGCAAGAGTCACACGTCGAGAGTCACTCTGAGCGAGGAAACCACGCGACAGGAAAGTGGTGTGAACAGTTCACGAGAAAAGAGTACGTCCTGGACCGACCTGGAGGATGCCGAGGACAGGCGTCGTAAAAAAGAGGAAACACCGACTCATAAATCGTCCAAACGTTACGATCAGCACTCGAGCAAAGAAGATCTTCTCGAGGTTCCACGAGATCCTCACAAAGCAGAAAAGTCAACGAAGAGCGATTCGGCGAAACGCCAGAAATCGAAAAAGTCAGTGAAGCCAGAGTCGAAGAAGTCAGAGTCTCGTTGGGGGAGTCGCGAGGCCAAATCGGCGCCCGAGAAAGGAACGACGACCAACACGGACAACATTTATTCGGACGACAGCAATTTGGAGCTGCAGGAAACCCACGATTCGACAAAAAACCATGAAGCGTCGAGTAACAAAGACCAAGCCGGAGGCTCGACAGGACTGAGCCTCCTGGAAAAGTCTCTGAAGCGCGAAAAGGCTCATCATCGGAAAATCAAAACCGTGGAGAAGCGGAAAAAGAAAAACCACGAGTTGCGACGATCTTTGCTGAACGCGACCGTCCTGACGGCGAACGAGGCAAAAACAGGCTTGATGAATTTGTTCGAACGGAGAAAATTGCACAGGAAAGAAAACTCAGCATCTTCGGGCTCGAAGGACAAAACGAGGAGCAGAAATCCGGGCAAAGTTTCAAAACACGTTTCGAGAGTTATCGACGCTGTGGCGAGTAACCGGGTTGCGGAACTTTACACCGAGAATTCTCAAGCAGCTCCGGGTGACGATCGAACAAGAAACGCAGAAGTGCAAGAAAATCGAGCGGTCGGCGACGAAGGAAAAGAAGAAAGGATCGACCGGGAAGAACAAACAAATGTTCCCAGGACAACGAACGACTTGACGAGTACAATAAAAAGAGTTCATCATCCCGAAGACGTTGAGAAATCAGAGCAAAAAGAATCCCAAGAGGAGAAAGAAGATTCCAATCAGAAAGGATTCCCCAACCGCGAGGATTCACCCGTGACCTCCGAACCCGAAATTCTTGAGATTCCGAAAACACCGGATATCGCTGAAGAAGACTTGATAAATTTAGTTTCTGCAACAGCGCAAAAAATATATATTTCGGACGCAGGATCGGCGAGCAGAGATAAATCGGTAAAAAACTCGAGAACGGAATCGAGATCGGAAGGAGAGAACGAGCAAGAAAAACGGATGGACGTTGTCCATCGATCCCGATCCGTAACGCCAGAATATCCAGAACCTTCCTCTTTGGATTCAAAAGAACAAACAAATCGCCGCGAACTGGGACAGCCCGAAGATTCTGATGCAGCATTAGCCGATGAAACTCCCGGGGAAGAGAAACGCGGAGTGAGAATCGTGGAAACAACAACAGAGAAGAACGTCACACTCCTCGACGACGATGATGACGACGAAATAATTCCCCGGAGTCATAGCCGTGCGAATGCACGTCGTACGAAGCGACGAGGAAAATCACGCAGTAGAACGAGGAAAGATAGGAGATCGCACCACAAGGACACTCGTGACTCTCCATCGAGACAAGAATACGCGAGCGACGAGAATGACCAGGAAGATGTGTCATTGAGAAGACCGAGATCAGCGACTAGCCGGAACCACAAGCATCGCGAAAAAGCTGGTCCAACGAGTCGTCGAGGCTCGAGGCAATCCGACGAGAATGTCAAGAGGAGCCGAAAGCGTGAACACGAACGTTCCAATTCCCGTGGCTTATCGCCTCACGATAGCGAACCGTCGAGAAAACGTTCTCATTCGCACCGATCCGTCACTCCCACGATTTTCTCGACGACGTCTGATCAGCAATCGAACAAAAAAGGCAAGAAGCGTAAACGCCCTGGAGAAATGTCAGTCGAAGAAATGATGAGATGCAAAGTCGAATTGATCGATTGCAAATACACTTATTTAAGTCCAACGATGCATCCGAAAATCCTCAAGAAACTTGGTATTTCAAGGATAAACCGTTACGTCGCACCGAGCAAAATTATAGAAAATTGGTCGCCACCGGTACTCACGAGAAACGAAACACCATCGCCGCCGACCCTGAGCAAAGCGTACGACGCGGAATATTCCAGAAGAGAGCTTGACGATATTATAGAAAAAATAGAAATTCCAGAGCGGCTCGAAGATACAATTTCCACCAGGAAACTTGTTGAAGAAGAAAGAATGAACGATGACGAGGAAGAAATAAAAGAAGTGCGAGTGCGCTCACCCATAGATTGTCTTACCGTTAAAGACCACGTGGACGACGTCGACGAGGACGAGGACGACGAGGACGATGATAATATCCAAATCGTCAAGGTGCTGGACGATAATTTGCCAATAACTCCCCAAGATCATGAGGACGATGACGTCAGAAGTGTGAAAGATATGGACCACGACGAGTTCGGTCGCATCGATACCAATGAGAATGGACCGGAAGTAATAGCAGTCGAGGGAGACTACGACACAACGGAAGAGTACGAAGTCATAGACGAGGTGACCGATGAGAACGAGGAAATAACTGAAGAAACTAACGACGACGTCCAGGTTGTCGACCCTTCGAGAACTGGACCTTCCGTAACTGAAAATTCGCCTGAACCGGAAGAACTTTCCGAACCTGACAATAACGATAACGAGAGCGAACCAAGAAGAACGAGATACACCGTTCACAAAGGTCCCATTCTGGATATCAAGGTAAAATTATCCAATAAGAAGAAAGCGAACACGATCGCACCTCGAGTTACGAGACATCGCTCGTGTAAAAACGTTCCAAAGAAAAAACTCTAATTTATGAGAAGTCACAACGTCGGTATATCGGTTCCTTCCATTACAGACTTCAATATTATTTTTTTGACACGTCCAGCAATGCAGCATTTGAACTGCATCGCCACGATGCAGAATTTTTCATTTATTTTTTCAAAACTTTTATCTCTCGAGATAATGAGCGTTCCTCCGCTGACATATCACAGCTGTGTGTTTTCAAAACAGGCTCAAAGGAGCTCACCTAGATTCTTTGCTCTAAAGGACACCGATTTCTAATTTTTTTTGCCATTTTCTTTTCAAGATTTCGCTGCATTTTGATGTTACCACAATTTTTATATTTTGTTTTTTCATTATATCGAATTATATTTTGCCATTTCGTTGCTGTTCCTTGGATTTAGGATTTTTTATGACGAGTTAGAGAACACAAATTTATTGTTTAATCGAGGAAAGAAACTCAGTGTATCTCGAGACGAGTAAACTTGTCAAAGAGCAAAGACAATCATTATGAATTTATGAAATTTCATATTTTCAAGCAAATATGTGAGCTTCAATAAAGAAATATTATATTTTTCGTTTCGCCCTTTGATTGCTCCCATTGCTCAATACAAACCTGACGAATTCTAGGTGCTGGAAGATTCGTTTCTTGCTGCTAGTGAGGATGGTGCAATTTATAGATACAGCCAAACGTCCAATGGGATATTGAACATTTACAAGGGTCACGAGGCTGCAGTTACTTGTATCTACGTCCTCGAGATGCCTGGCAAACGTTGGAATCTTTACTCCGGCTCTTTGGATGGGACTTTTCGATGTTATGATATAACGGTAACGATCCGTGTGTCTGTGTGTGTGCGTGGTTTTGGAAGAACGACCAGGAGCTAAAAGAAAAGATCGGAGCACTTATTCGGCAGTGAATTTTGTTCACGATCAGTTTGAATAGCTCAAAGACGTTTTTCTATACTTTTTCCTTTTCCGTTCGTCATTTTCGTCCTTACGAATATTGAGCTGATGAGAAATCGCTGATTTTTCCAGACTGGTGCTCAAGACCGATCAGCAAATATTGGGAGTCCCGTTCAGTGTATGGATCAAGCCTGGGGAACAATCTACATCGGCACTAAATCCGGACACATTTCTCGTTACAGTATCAAGGTTTTTATAATTAGTGTCCTTGAACTTTTTCAGCTCGTTGTATTTTTGTTTCTTCAGAAATATTCCTCTTGGCTTACGAGAATTTATCGTTTCTTCTTCGAGTTCCGGTAGATCGACTAAATATCGTTGTTCCCTCGCTTTTTGCCTTTTCATATCCGTCCGAATCGATCGTCTCGCTGTTCGTTCTTCAGTCGACTAGTTTGAAAGGCGATAGACTGGAATTTTCTGACAAATCTGTACTCGCTCTGAGAGCCTCTGCCGAAGGTCCACGGAGAGTCTTGATCGTTGCATCGAGGAACCAACCCATCACCATAAGGGATGCGAATACCGGTCTATTTCTACGCACTATTTGTGGCTACAAAAATCACACGGTTTACAGCCTCATGAGAGATCGAAATCTCGTCTATTGCGGGACCAGCAGCACATCCATTCCAGTATACGATTTTACCGTACGTTTTCCTCTTTCCCCATTCGCCTGCGATAACGTGCATCACCGACAAAACTTGTGTTTCAAAAATTATCATCAAAATCGAACAAAAAATTGAGGACACAGATTTTTCCAGGCTGATTGGTCAATCGCCAGTTCAATCCTAACGGATCGTGGCACCGAAAGGTCATTACTGAAAAATAGAAAAAAATACCAACAAAAATTTCGCTACAGACACTCAGCCTCAAAACCGGAAGTAACAAAATCCTAATTGTCCACTCGCAAAAAATTCTTTGAGTGTGGGAACCGGGTTTGAACTTCGGAAATGGTTTCGCAGTCACAGTGTCTACATCAAACTTTTCGGTGGTACATTTTTCGTTGATTGTATTCAAGCCCACTAACGCCCGATTATTGGGTGAGGCGATCTGCTAAAGAATTGTTGAAATATTGAGAAATCGCGAGTTTGATATGAAATTTGACGTTGCAGAGAATTCGTTCCCGTTTCACAATGATGCGAGAATTTTTCATTCGATTTTTAAATTTCATGCCAAATTAAATTTACACTTGACTTTGAAACGAATTATTTTCCGGCGTGACGGTGCATTCGTCAATTCGGTCCCTTGTCTATGTTATTCGATTCTTTTTATATTTCATAACTCTGTTTCAATGCAGAATGGTGAACAAGTAACGCAATACAATGCTGGCGTTGGCATTGTTTGCATGCGTCTCTATCGACAAATTCTTTTCGCTGGATGTTACGATGGACACATTTACGTATTCGATACTCTGGTAAGAAACATACTCAGTAACGCTGACTTTTCTTTTCGAAGGCAAACACAAAGTCCTCCAATGATTTTTTCTAAGTTACATTTACTTAATTATTTTGAAATAATTTTTAATGACTAACTTGATCAAAAACTCTGAAATCATTGATACTATTTTTTTTTTTTTTTTTTTCAATTATTCTGTGATTCAAAATTATTTTACACAATTTCATCATCGCAACTGAAAAATCGACCGAATTATTTTTACAACGAAGAAAATAAATGACTGAAAACGTTGAATGTAAATAATCGTTACAGGAATCGAAATTGTTGTGCAGCATTCCCGGACCTGGAAATATGTTGCTCAGCATGGAAGTAGTGAACGATGAGGTGAGAATGCGGAAGGAATATTATTTGCGACTGCATGATGATAAATGTAAAAATTCCCGAAATCATGAATAATTTTCTTTGTGCAGATAATAGCGGGGAGTAAAAATCGTCAATTACATTCGTGGCGTATGCCAAAAGGAGTCCGTGCCCTGTTGGCCGAGAGGACGTAACATAGAGAGAGTCCCTACAAGACGCTTGAAGAAGATTTCTAGTCAACACGTTTGAGGAATGTGTGCAAATTTATCTGTCTCCGGGAAGTGATCGAGAAGTGAAGAAGAAGAAGAAGAATGGAGCAATATTGTGTATATCAAATAGGACGAAGGGAGATCAGACGAGAATTGTAACATAGATTATAAATATGCACATAATCGCGTAGAAAAAATGTACAAATGAAAAGAAAAAAAACACAAAAATGAACGTGGGACACGAGAAAGAGGTCGTGCAGGACAAAGTGCACTTGTATTAGCGTAAAAGACATTTTTCTTTTTTAATATGTACAGTTTGTATTAGACTATCATAAACATTTGTGCTGTGTTAAAAAAAAAAAGAAAAAAGTTAAGTAATTGTCAATCTCGTTTTCTTTCACTTCATTGCAAAGAGTCAAAGAAACGAGAAGTCTTTGTCGCTCCGAACCAAACGCATTGAATGTTGTTTATAAAGTGAATTGTGAAGCTAAAGTGACTCTTTAGTCACAACTGAACAAAATGTTTTTGAATACCATTTGGTACGCTGAGTGCCAATGAATATCGAGGTGTACGACCGGAATTTATAAAAGTCCATAATATAATAAAAACATTTTTGTTATCGAGATCACACGAAATTTTTTAAGTAGTTGTTTAGCCAACGTATTAAAAAAAAAAAAAACAAACGTTGTTCTCTATTAATTCTCCACAATCTTTTCATTTGACACAAACTTTTTTTTCCTTCCTTTTGCAAAAATCCTGCCCGAATCTCCTAGCAACGCCGAGTCGTGTGATCAATACTCAGTATTTTCTCTGATGTGAACATTATTGTCTTCTAATTTGTTGGGTTTTCCACGCACACGTGGTCAATCGTCATTTGTTATTAAAAGACAAAAAAAAAGTTCCTCCGCCGTTTGCGAATTTTTTAACTGTCAGTACTAAAAATAAAAAGAAAATTGGACACGATTTTATTTGAGTAAATAGAAATCTTTCGGATTCGAAAATCTACTTCAAAGGTAAAAAAAATAATTGAGAATTTATCATAAATTATCATTTGTCCTTGTCGCTGAGAAGTTATCAGAAAAGCTCTACGGAGGCTCCGCCATGTGTCTATGTCTCGGTCCTGCAAAATCTGGCAAAACTCTGCTCATGAAGAGGCTCCAGGGTGAAGAGATCGACGAAGCGACTCACACAGTTCCAACTAATGGTGTAAATCTTTTTACCATTAAAAATTCCGATGGTCACTTTGATATGGTCGTGAAAGAAGTCGGTGGCAGTATGGCTCCGATTTGGAAGCATTACTTCGACAGGGTAAGTGCGTGGCTACGATGGTAAAAGGCTCCGTAGTCACACTGAGCTTGAAACAATTTCAAGGTGGAATTAAAAAACCAGATTCTCCATACCGACGACTTTCTAGTGGACTTTCTAGATTTTTTAAAATTGGGTACATCATAACGACTTTAGAAATTCTAGAAAAAGTCTTTTCCGTCATTTTTTCAAAAATATTATGAAAATCGAGCTCAGCAGATCAGTAGAAGTCTTTTTGACATTCGCGAAACGTAGAAAAAGTGTGTGATTACGAAGAGCTAACGAAAAGATCGACGGCATAGTGAAGAAAATGAAGGTAAAAAAATTAATATTTCAAGGTCTACAAAATATTGTACGTCGTAGACGCGAGTAATCTGTGTCAGATAAGCGCTGCGGGTGTACTCTTGTATTCGTTATTGGTCGAGCCAAGATTGGAGAACGTGAAGATTGGTCTTGTGCTTGGAAAAATGGATCTTTCGTATCGGCAGATGCGAAACGAGGCATTGCTGATGCTTCATTTCAACCGTTTGCAAAGAGAGGTCAAACAGAAAATAACGGTGTTCGAGGCGAGCGGGATGGGTGGCCAGGGCATCGAAGAGATTCGTTCCTGGCTCTTTGACCCAGAAACACTAAGAAAAAGTGGCGCACCACCGGACTCCCTTCCACAAACTTCTGCTGCGAAGAAATAAATTTGTTCTCAGTTGCTCGAAATAATGATGTGGTTTTCGTAGCTTTTTTTTTTGCTAGCGCTCAACCGGATATCCGATCGAATCATGAGCAGGCTTAAAAATAAGAGAAAGATTGATACGAGTCCATTCGTGAAAATGCCAATAAATAAACCCCGCTTCGGACAAATGATTTTTCAGCTTCTAGCAAAATAAAGGGTATAATATTTTATTTCAGAGTTCAACTTAATATAAAGTTACTTAGGTATGTAAACTCGCCTGAATCACCAACTTTTGTCATAAACAATGTGTGTTCTCGTTTTTTCTCCCTCCTATCACTAAGTCACTGACTCGCATATTATGGTTTTCTTTTTCATTTTTTTTTTACCATAAAACATTCGCACACGAATAGGCACACGTGCTCGCAGAGCACAAAAAGTCACTCTTCTCATACGCCCGCGAAAACTTTAATCGAACGCAAAGCCACAAGAACCATTCTCCCTCCTCCAGTTTTGATAAAAGGAGATTAAACTTTTAATGTATCCTCGTGAGGTCCTCGACAATTTTGACCAAGTCGTCGACCATTGCATCTTTTTTCATACCACTTCCGTCGTCGATCTGAAAAATAAATTAAAAAAAAAAAAAAACATTGAAATGCGTGAATTCGAAGAAAAATTGCGGTTTGCAAAATAGTTTTTTGTATTTTTGTTTTCTCACCGTGAGCCCCGTGGAAACTTCAGCCATTTTTTCATGACTAAGGTCAAGAAAACTCTCAATCAGATCACCGTCAATGAAACCTTCGCACTGTTCGATCTTGAGCTCGGTATTGAAACTCCGCCAGAAATTGTGCTCGATCTTGCCAACACTTTTGATGACCGTGGTAAGACGATCCTCGAGCTGACGGAGGAATTCGTAAAATCCGGCGGGTATTTGCGTGACGAGGCCGATGGCACCGCCGACCGTACCGAATAACACACAACCCTGTGTCGGTGTACTCGACTCTCCGAGATGTTGCATCACCAACGAACCATGCCTGAATACGTTGACCATGTCGCCAAGATGGAACTGACCGACCTCTTGCATCTGTTGTCTCTCTTCCTCGGAAGTGGCAGCGCTATTGAAGGGAAAAAGTTTAAATTAGATAAAGAAAAAAAAAAAAGATAATTCGAGTAAAGATTCGTTGGAAATATTTTGTTTCGTCATGCGACTCACCTATCTTTTTGGCAAACGAATAAATTGAAGCAATTCTCAGCTCCGAGGAAGGTGTCGTCGTCAAGAATTTCAATAGCTGTCATCCAATTGGGATTATAATCTCTGGCCATTTCCTCGAAGCTACCTTCCATGGTTTTGTACTGTAGAAGAGTGAGTGACCTCATGAGATCACCAACGAGAACAAAGTCGCCTTTTGTCTTGAGGAAAAGCGCAATAATATTATTGAAGTGACTGCATTCGAGTCTGAGTTCTTTCTCGGCGGTCCATTCGAAGAGTCTGACGGTGCTGTTTATACTGGCGAGTAATTTGCCATTGAATTCGACGAGGGAGTAACACGAACCTTTGATTTCTTTTTCAGCGACTTGCACCAATTTTCCATCGTTCCAATGGAATAACAATATTCTTCCCGATTTGGGTTCCGATTCGTCGGGATTAACGAGAGCTGTACCAACGATAAAATATGAGGTGGGATCTTCGCCGAGTTTTGTTGATATTAAGGAGAGCGCGTACTCGGTTGGCATGAGGGTATGAGCGTGAAGAACTTCGAAGGTGTGTTGATCGATGATCAACAAATTGTGAACCTCGATCTCTTGGCCGATATCACTAGCTGCGGTGTGTCCTGGTTTGTTGTGAGAAGCGATGTGGCTGCTGGTAGAAGTCGAAGCTGCTTGGGTCGACGCCGATTGTCTGACGACGCTGACGCCGGAGTTTTCCTGCATGTCAACGCGCATCGTAATGACACCGAAGGTTTGTGAACTTTCTTGATAAGTAATGCGTCTCGGTGATTCCCCAAGAGGTACGGTGCGTATGTGGAGTTTTTGTATTTCATCGATAGTCCCTATAGTTACAGTGCTATCGGTCGCGAGTGCCAAACTGTCGGCATAGGACTCAGCGTTCAGCGAACACATGTGATTCACTTCTTTGAGATTAACGTTGCTGAATACGAGTTTGTGATTGGAGGAGTAGATTACTGTTGGACGATCGGAACAGGCGAATACGTTGGTCGTCGAGAGTGACCGGAAAGTCCGTAAGACCGTCGGTTGCGTGCCGAGAGTAACTTTCTTCTTGTCGGACAATTGGCCACTGTCTTTTTGGAGGCTGAAGTAATACATGCTGCCATCACCAAGAGCGCACAAGAGATAAGTGTTGCCCTCGAAACAAGTCATTAATATGGATCTCGGGATAATCTCTCCGCCAAGTAACTCCTTGTTAGTTTCTTCGAGGGCTGGCAATGTGAGTATGCGAATTGAAATATCAGTCCAAAGTCCTACAGCGACGAGATGAGCCTCGTTGTAACCATCCAGAGGTGAAATATCGAGACAAGCGACTTCGTGCTGGAGAGTCGTGAAACCTTTCGAAACAATACGATCCTCGACAATTTCAAGGTAAAAAAGATCGTTGCCAGTTGCGCATAGAACTTGTCGACCGTTGCAGGCGACGACGCTTATCGTCCTCTTGTTGTCAGGCTCCCACTCGGAAACGACGCTTTTACTCTCGTTCGATATCAAGCGCGCCGAACTCGGAGTTATTTGTATGAAAAGATCGTTGCTAACGTTACCAGTGTGGAAGGTTTGCTCGTCAGCGACGAAACCGGTGATATCGGTTTCCTCAACTTCCTCACCGTTCAGAGTGAGTATACGAGTTTGTCCGACAAAAGAGAGCACCAGAGTGTTGTCGTAAGTTCCGTTACCACCGACTTTCAACGCCCACATTCCTTTGATCCCCGGTAAGTCGATACTCGCGTGTTCCTGGATGCCAATGCCATTGCGTATGATCCTTAAGGAGCCTTCTTTGAAAGCTCCCGAGCACGTTACCATTTGTCCTTGTCCTTGACGTTCAAGATCGACCACAGCCATGTCGACGATTGGCGCAAGGTTCGTGAATATCTCCATCGGTACGCAATACGATCCATTCTCGTCGGCTTTCGTTATTAATTTTATTAACTGAGAATCTCCCAAACGACTACCTATGAATATCACTCCGTTGTCCAGATAAGTTATGCACTCGGGAATACTCACTTCGCCGAGCAATTCGACCTTCAAATCTTTTATTATACTCGTCCCGTCGGCTTTTTTCTCTTGTTCGAGAAATAGCATGAACAAATGCCCCGCCATATCCCCGAGAAGATACCGCAATCCTTGGGCGTCCACTTTGGCGTAACAGGTTATTGTACTCTGTTTTATTATTGGCGGTACAACCGCCATGTAAGTCGTACCGTCGTGGTACAAAATGCTTTCTTGCCCGATTATTATAGCTCCGCAGATCGGCGATGGCACCGGTATCACGATCATTGCTTCTCGCTCAACGTTATCTTGTTTCCAAAGTGTCTTTACAAATTCCTTGTCCCTCAATGATATCTCATGGGTTTTCACGTGACGTCCGTTTATATCCTGATGAATTATTATCAACGTTGGATTCGTACAGCCATGAAGAAAATTCACATCTTGAACCTGTTGCTCTTCCATTCTTATCGACGATGCTTTCAACTCCGGATTGTCCTTGTCCAACGGTATGATTTTGAACAAACCGTCGTACAGTCTCAGACCTATTACCCGAGCTTTCGGATCGATAACGGCCTTGATTCCTGTCTCCGAAGGCTTTCCAATACGATCCGCTACGTTCCCATGCGCTTTTGTTATTATCTCTATTTCTTCTCCGTCTCCTGCGCATTCCAGTATCATCGCGTTGTACCGCGTTGTTAGAAGAAAAAGTAAATCTTTCTTCTCGTGCTGCAAATAAAAGTTTCAATCCATCAGCAAATTTTTTACAGATAATCTTCAGAAAACCTCTTTTACTTTTTCTACAGATTGTCGGTACCGCGCGACAACTACAATATCACCAGATAGCATCGCATAAGCCAAAAACTTTTTTCTCTTCCGTTCGTTAGTGAATTGTTCAAGAGTTTCTCGTAAGTAACTCATTTAGTTCAATGTTGAAATTTTATGTTGAGCCAACATTGATGATTCGATTCATAGAAATTAACTCTCGAGGGTTAAATCGACTCGTTGAACCAACGGTTCTGCATCTCAATTCACCTCAATTGGGCACAGCTCAATTTTCCAACATTGTTCTAACGATAAGAGTGAGAAAATTTGGCAAAAATCGGGCAAAATCTTTTTTATTCCGATCAGTCATGAGGAACCGAAAGTTGTTGCCTTTACAATTTGTCGCTCTCTCTCGTGCCCTCATGCCCAGGCCCATAACGATTTGTTTATAGCTTTATTTCCTTTTTTCCGTAGCGATACTTTATGTTTTTAAAAATGATGAGCGACACCTAAGGATCGTTACTTTTGAGTTTACGGAGAAACAAATTTTACAACCTCTCGTGATCAGTATCGGGAATCGCTACCGGGCGGAAGAAATGTGTTGGATTCTGACAATGCAAATGTCAAAATTGTCCATAATCGTTACAGACAAAATAGAAATATTAGGCATCGCTGAACAACGAAAAAAATGATTAGTAAGAAAAAGTTGCGTGTCATGAAAACATGCTTGTTCATGGTCGTTCAGCGTTTCCACGGAGAAAGGATCGCAAGAATTTCGTATTGTTTTTCAACAATGTCTCTGTGGTTTTTAATTGTTTGAATAATTCGTGCGCGTGTATAATAAGAAAAAATGAATAATATACGTACCGGAGGTCGAAAGAATTTGACAACCGCGATTTTGCCATAAATGCCGACTTCTTTGAGGGGCCTGAGGCCCTCAGGTGTCACGAGATAGATTTCCAACCTCGTGTTTTTCGCCAATATTAGATTGAGGTCCGTAGGTGACGTAAAATTACCTAGAAAGATTTCGGGGACATGATCGACGCGATATTTTGCAACATTTATAATAATAGTACACGCACAGTTTGGTATATACTTCGCGGGTTGTGTTTTTTTTTATTTTTGCACTCAGAAATAAATTAAGGTTAAAGCCGGAGTGAAGAGTATAAATCTTACCGGTTACACAGGCCGTTACAGCGGTCGGCTTGTGCGCTGTTACAACGTAATGATGCGCCATTGTTTTCATCTTGATTGCAATTCCAATAGACGATTCTCCACTTTTGTTTCTATTTATTTTTCCTCACTCTACCACGAAAAATTCACTTTGCCCTTACGAGCAATCAATTATATCTACACGAGAACAACCAGCTTCAAAATATATCACCAAGCGCAAGCGTAATCTCCTTCGGCTCGGGTTTCTTTCAATTTCAACTTTCAACCGCGCCACGCAGCTGGCTGGAAACGAATAACCAAAGACGAAACACGAAACACTCCAATAACTCAAGAATCAAGCCGGGAAACTAAAGAGAAGTGGATACAGTATAGGAAAATCCGTGGCGGGGGTGGGGGGCGTCCTCAAAATTCCGTATTGTAGCGGTTCTTCTTTCTGCCACCAGGTGTAAAGATCCGACATATATATAGTACTAAAACGCTGCAAATTGAAATTTGCAAATTGCTTCCTCAAGATGCTCACAGCGTTTGTTTTGTATTTGCATTTTAATGATATAATTTCGACAACTTTTCTAGAAAGTAAAGAGGAAGTACAGACTTATACACAATATCTTACAAATGTTGCAAAAATTAAAGCGGTTAAACGATTTTTCGAAAAACTAAGATTTTCGTAAATTTTGAAGACCCATAAAATTTAAACCGTTCAACCGATATTTCCCAACTTCAATACCAACCTTCCTATTATGACACTCTATTTATAAAAAAAAAAATTAATAATAAATCTTGAAATTTGCGCAAGTAACACGATTACACCCTTTTTTGAAAATTTCAAAATGCCGTAGAATTCGTATTTTTCTAGCAATTCCAACAAAATTCTCAGAGACTGAAGAGCTTGTATAGATTAGCATATGTGCAAAACAGAAGCCCTGTGGCTCAAACCGTTCTCAAGTTACGAACGTACACACACACATCCGAACATTTTTTCTAAATATAATTTTTCGATGTTTTGGGAAATCTTAAGGACAGTGACATTAAAAACGGGAAATAAAAAATTTTCATCGTCACATATAGCTTCCTCTATGAGGAAGAAAAAACATGTTTTTTTTTTCATTTTTCAAGTGCAAACTTTTCAGTCTTTATTTTATCGAGGCGATTGCGATTCGTAACGTTTTCCGTTCTTCGAAAACAATAAATATTCGTGCAAAATGTAATTCGGCCACCGTCTTGATTTTATTCCAACATGAAGACGGTGATCGACTCACTTTGAATGTCCCATCTATAAAAATTTACAACGGATTGGGCATAGCGGTTATTCCGAAATCGAAGCAAAATGCGTTCTTTTGAAACAGAAAATTTCAATAGATTTTATAGTTTTATTGCTTTCGTCGGTCGTGATTGTCTCGTTCGCTATAATTGCTCGACGTCTCGGTTATGTGTTGCAAACAACGCCACCTGGCCACTTGGAGTTAGTCTCGTCCAATTAAATGCGAATTTTCGTCTACTTTCATTCAAAGGATTTCATGATCGGGCTTTTCCAAGTCGTACATACTAATGGGTTACAGAATTACTGTCTGTCGTCGCCAGTAGAAAATTAGAAAAAACGTCTAGAAAGGATTCACACGTGGGCACATCGTTTCTTGACTTTCTGTTATTGAAAGTATAATTTTAATAACATACATTTTTCCAATATTTTGTAAACCAAGAATGGTTTTTTTAAATATAAATAAAATAATGAGTTTTTTTTACAAGTACGGTTGCATGAAGGATTAAGAGATTTGGATATTGAGAGATTTTATTTCATAATTTAAATCATAAAACAATCTGTTCTTCCATATATTCGAAACGTCAAAATCCCTGATTGAAAAACATCAGAAAAATAGATTTATAATTTTATCAACAACTGCTATCTCGCTGTCGATCGATAAACAGGGAATCATGAATTGAAAGAAAAAAAAAAACATCTCGGGCGAAGAGATTCGATGCCTGTCGCTGTCCTAGCAAATGCGATGCGATGCGTTTGTTACTACTGTTCGAAGCTTTTAGTAACGCCGTCTAATCCAAAGATCAAAGAGATAGTGATGAAGACGAAAGGTCAGCCGCGCAAGCGATTGACTTTCGTTTACGATTTGTGTAAAAGTAAAAATATCTGCGAGGGCGGTGACGAGATGGACATAACGGAGGAAGGCCAAGAAATTCCACCGACCGATCGCAAGCCCGGCGACAGAGGCACATACGTCATTCTATGCGTAAGTGTTGTTGCTGGACTCAGATAGTCGTGATAACGATATTAAAGTTTGAAGAAAAAAATCGTACTTTTTGTTCCGCACCATTTATGCTTTTCGAATATTTTACTCTTACCAGACTACTACCTTAATTGCTGAATCGTCGGTATGATGGGCTATTAAAAAACATTAATTTAAAAAAAACAACAACAACAAAATTCGTGGCCCTATTTCTTTTATTTATTGATTCGCGTGTTACGCGAAAATTATACGTATTTCATTATAATTACATTTATACTTGAAATTAACGTTCCGTCATTTTCACAAATAGTTCTTGAAATTCTATACTCTCGATAATGTAAAATATTGGTAGCTGTCAAGATCTGGCGATGTTTATTCTTCGGGCCATGGTTTCCCGATGCCCTGACTGGCGCCCATTCTCGAGGGGTCCTGGCTGGGGTAATGGATCGGCGCCGTGCCAGGTGGGAAAATGGGTGCTGCTGCAGCAGCAGCAGCGGCCGCGGCGGCGGCGGCAGCAGCAATTTGTGGTGGAAACATGAATGACGGAGCTACCGGTGGTGGAGGAATCATCATTGGCGGCATCATGCCCGGAGTCGCCTGAAGGTTGAAGAAGTTGTTTCCCATGGTTTCCGGTGGGGGCGGCAAAGCACCGGGCAAGCCGGGAACCGGTTCAAGCATTTCGCGGGGCGTTTCTGCTGCAGAGATAGTTTGTCGCCCTTGCGATCTGCCCCATTTGATTGTCAATCGTCTACCGCCGAGAATCAATTTGTTGAAAGTCCTTTCGGCCGCTGCTTCGGCGGCATTCCTTTGTGTGTATTGGATGAAGGCGCACTGTTGCCTTGGAACCATCGTTACTGATCTTATTTCACCATATTGATAGAAGTGATCCCGTAATTGTTTTTCTGTAAGAACATCACCCAAATTTCCAATGTACAGAGTCGTTATAGTTTTGTCCTCCGGTGGATCGAGTTTCGGCATGGCTGCCGCCCTCCTCATCAATTTGTCGGCAACGGGATCGTTTACTCCATAATAACGATCTTTTATGTTTTGATCAGCCAGCGGATCATCCGGATCCGTTGGTTTCTCGTGTCGGTACGGGCACTCTTCGCCTCTTTTGCATTCTCCCTTCACCCAGAACGAACAGATGTGAGGCCGGTTGCGTTTGTAATAAGGACTCGTGCGTGCCAGCTTCATCAATAAATCGCTCGCAGCTGCTGATTTCCCCACCGAACCCGCTGGGGTTGTTGCGTCCATCTTTCCAATCTCGCTATCAATGTTTTGGACGTAATATTCTTTATTGACGTCCGATCGTGGCAAATCGTCTTTGATCTTCAGTGCGGCGTCTCTCACTTGTATCGGCAAGCCGTATTCCAAATCCAATAAACATGTTTGGCACACGTTCTTCAGTCTACTGCACGTTTGGCAGACTTCCGTCTTTTTGAAACGCATACGCGCTCCTGGACACCAGCGAAATACCGTGAATGGTCTCACGCAGATTTTACATTCCTTGCCGTATTTCTCTTTCGTCTGCAAACATCCAAAAGTTTGTTATTTCTGTAATTTCGTTTTTTTTTTTGTTTTTTTCAATATTCAGTGAAGAATATTAAATTTTTTTTTAAATTTATATCGTATTGAGTCTTATCCGAGAATATCAACACAATATTTCGTATTCACGATTTTAACCTCCGTCATTTAAGGAAAAAATGAATTTTCTGTTCCGTTTTCCTCGTGTTGAAGTTTTTCGAAATAAATCAGAGTACGAACCACTTCAGAATCAAAGTAAAGTAATTGAAACTGCAACTCATATCATAATGCAAGAGAACAAGTTTCCAAATTTTCGTCAACCAATCTATTTGTTAACGAATATCCATTTAATGTATATGAAAACTGTGCATTTCACGGAAATATAGTGAATATTTTTTTATCACTGACGTAATCATGATAAGTACGATAAAAATAAAAATATGGAATAAAATTCTTGATAAAAAATATGATAATTTTATTGGATTATTTAATAATAGAAAATATACTTGTTTATTTATTGATCATCTGAATTTTGAAAAAATGGTATGGGTTCGAATTGATTATTGTTTTCTTTTAACTGTGATTGTATTTGATGCCAGCCCCGACCAGCAGCACTCGCTTTGGTCATGCTGGCAAGTGTCGAGGCAGGCATCGATACATAAATCTATCGTAGTTTCGACCGGCTATGAAGAAAAATAGTATACACCACACGGGCAGAAGTTTGAAAGCCCCAAACTGCGCAACATTATGCCCTCGGCTTGGCCGTGGGCACAATGATGCGCAGTGCAGGAATTCCAAACTTTCTGCCGTTGTAGTGTAATATACTATTGGAAAGGTTTTTATCGAAATGTCAGAGTCAGCTTCGAGGGGTTCGACTGTATGTGTTGCGTCTCATTCACGTCTGTGACTCGCCACAATACATCGTTGTTACTTATCGCGTATAAAATAAACTTCGAATTGGAAATAATGTCAATCTAGAAAAGATTTACTTACCATTCGTATGTAAGGATTATCTCCCAGGCAGGTTTGGCAGAGAATCGGGAATTCCTGGAATAAAAATTCCATTAGCAACAGTCATTAGTATGCCAAGCTTCATGCATTGATACGCTTGTGACGCTTATGTACTTACCGCATCTTCCCAATTTTGTCGATTGTACGTATTGGTCGTTTTTGATGTAGCCATTTTAACTTAAAAATATTGCACGAAATTTGCAGGTTTCGTAACGCTACGAATAAGGCGAATGCTTTGAAATATGAAAATTCCGAATTATGCACACTCGGGCACTTCAGTTTAGACTGTTGAGACTGAACACGCGTACACGATGGCGGATGGATGGCGTATGGTGAATGGTCAATGGTGTGGGTGGGTGTGGGGAACGAACAAAGCAGCAGCTCGAGAGAAGGAGTGGACACTAGACGGGACACAGCATAAAAAAATCGGTGGTGGTGGGGTCCATCTTAAAGCGGTTTTTCTTTTCGCGACCAGGTGTAAAGATCCGAAAGGTCCGTCAATGGCGCTTCATGCGCGGCAATTTTCAATCAATTCCCCATTCGAGAGTTTCAAACTGTTGTTGCTTTTTAAAACTTTTTATTATTTATTTAAATAATTTCTGGAAAGTTGTGAGTGATTAATTCGTGAAAACGAGAAACGAGAAATTCGATGATTGACGATAATGATTTCCGTCGTGGAAACAAAAGTCTCGGCACACTCCTTGGCCGCGTTTCAGTTCCACGAAGTTACGCGCTTTCCCGCGCTGGCGCGTCGTGTCGCACAAATGCCATTTCTCAGTGAGAAGTAGTTATACTCGGTGGGTAGCTTGTGTAGTTTATGGCTCAAGCGTCGGATTTCTCTGAGCGGCTACGAACGAACGGTTAGTTAGAGCGGGCCGCGACGCAGAAGGCCACGGAAGTCATTCGGCTAACAAAATGGCCACGAACGACTCCAAAGCTCCGGTGCGGATGGTGAAGAGGGTACAATTCGGCATCCTCTCGCCCGATGAAATTGTGAGTAAACAAACATTCAACGAATCCGAGTGACTCGTCGATTCACATTCTAAAGATCCTTGTTTTTTCATCGCTTTTTTTCCAACGATGTGAAAGTGGAATGAAAAGTGACGCACCGTTCGCAAGAGGCGTACGAGTACATACGATGTACCCTCACGTTAGGCTTCCTGCGTGCGTCGCGGCGTACTCGTTTTTATTTTCATGCATTTTTCGCGCGAAAAAACTGCATTCTCAAGATTTTCAGTATTCACAATGAAAATATTTACAGCGGACATTTTTTTCTATCATCCTCCATATACATTACGAATTTTTGTTCACATACCAAGAAAATATCGCTTTCTCTGAGCACGGACATCGAGATAGTTTCGAGACTTTAGATTTTGTAACATTGTTCTCGAAAATGAGATGCGAGTAAATAAAAATCGCAATTCTACAGATTTCTGGAATTGTTGCATTGAGATTCGCGTCGTTTTGAATTATTTGAGATTTGTATTATTTCTTAATTCGATAATCCTAAAAAATGTCAGCAATTAGTTTACAATCTCATTTCCTGGATTCCAAACGATATTGATTGCCCAAGTATACATTTTTTCTTTTTTCATGATGTTTAGGTCGAAAACCTGTTTTAGGTCAATTTTTGGTGGGTTTTGTGAATAATTTCCAAGCTTGTGTCCAAAAATGATAAATATTCCGTCCTTGTTCACATTTGTTATTCCACCGATTTCAAAGTGTAAGTTGTCTCGAGAATGTTGCAATATGATGCAACTTTTGAAAAATCCTTCGATATAAAAACAAACATTAATGTTTGCGTAATTGTTTGCAGTAGGAGCAAACTCAATCCTTTGTTTTCTTTGGTTCTCGAGTATGGTAGAGCGTTTAAAATTACTTTACTCGTAAATATCCTTGTGAAAAAAATTCCAATTTGAATAAAAAAATCATAAATAGGGTCTCATCAATAAATAAATAAAAAACCATGGATTTTTCCATAGAAATTAATTCCTTTTACTTGGAGGTGCCTAAAAAATTTGCCTCAGGAATATCCACAAATCTCTAGATTGTAAATGCGTAGTGAATTTTGTGTAATTGGAGATTTCCTCTGTAATGACAAATGATAATTAACAAAAATGTTGCGTAGCGAATTAGCAAAAATTAGGATAAAATGAAAATACGTCAAAACAATTTGTTTTTGCAGCGTCGTATGTCAGTGACAGATGGCGGAATACGGTTTCCGGAAACAATGGAGGGTGGAAGACCAAAGCTGGGCGGGCTGATGGATCCTCGGCAAGGAGTGATAGACAGAAACTCGCGTTGTCAAACGTGCGCTGGCAACATGACCGAGTGTCCGGGTCATTTTGGTCACATAGATTTGGCAAAGCCAGTCTTTCACGTTGGTTTCATGACAAAAACGATAAAAATATTGCGATGCGTTTGTTACTACTGTTCGAAGCTTTTAGTAACGCCGTCTAATCCAAAGATCAAAGAGATAGTGATGAAGACGAAAGGTCAGCCGCGCAAGAGATTGACTTTCGTTTACGATTTGTGTAAAAGTAAAAATATCTGCGAGGGCGGTGACGAGATGGACATAACGAAGGAAGGCCAAGAAATTCCACCGACCGATCGCAAGCCCGGCCACGGAGGTTGCGGACGTTATCAGCCAAATTTCCGTCGATCGGGGTTGGACGTAACGGCAGAATGGAAGCACATAAACGAGGATTCGCAGGAAAGAAAAATAGTGCTGACCGCGGAGAGAGCGTGGGAGATATTGAAACACATTGTAGACGAAGATTCCTTTATTCTCGGAATGGATCCAAAGTTTGCACGTCCCGATTGGATGATAGTGACGGTTTTGCCGGTACCACCGTTGTCGGTACGTCCGGCGGTAATAATGTACGGTTCAGCGAAGAATCAGGACGATCTTACGCACAAATTGGCGGACATAATAAAAACAAACAACGAATTGCTGAGAAACGAGCAGGCGGGAGGCGCGGCGCACGTTATAATGGAAAACGTTAAGTTGTTACAGTTCCACGTGGCAACGTTGGTGGACAACGATATGCCGGGAATGCCGCGAGCGATGCAAAAGTCGGGTAAACCGTTGAAAGCGATAAAGGCTCGTTTGAAGGGCAAGGAAGGTCGTATTCGGGGTAATTTGATGGGAAAACGAGTGGACTTTTCGGCCCGTACGGTAATTACGCCTGATCCAAATTTGCGTATCGATCAAGTCGGTGTTCCTCGCAGCATAGCCCAAAATTTAACTTTTCCGGAGATCGTAACGCCGTTCAATATCGACAAGATGCAGGAGCTCGTGAGACGCGGTAATTCTCAATATCCCGGAGCAAAATACATCGTTCGAGACAACGGCGAACGTATAGATTTGAGATTCCATCCCAAACCCTCGGATCTTCATTTACAATGTGGCTACCGTGTCGAGCGACACATAAGAGACGGCGATCTCGTAATTTTCAATCGACAACCGACTCTCCACAAAATGAGTATGATGGGACACAGAGTCAAGGTTTTACCTTGGAGTACATTCCGTATGAATCTAAGTTGCACCTCGCCGTACAATGCGGATTTTGACGGCGACGAGATGAATCTGCACGTGCCACAATCGATGGAAACTCGTGCCGAGGTCGAGAATATCCACGTGACACCGCGTCAGATAATAACACCACAAGCGAACAAACCTGTGATGGGTATCGTGCAGGACACGTTGACCGCCGTGCGTAAAATGACCAAACGAGATGTTTTCATAGAGAAAGAACAGATGATGAATATTCTCATGTTCTTGCCGAACTGGGACGGAAAAATGCCCCAACCGAGCATCCTCAAGCCGAAATCATTGTGGACGGGGAAACAAATATTTTCTCTGATTATACCGGGCAACGTGAATATCATAAGAACCCACAGTACTCATCCGGACGAAGAGGACGACGGTCCTTACAAATGGATCTCACCGGGCGATACAAAAGTCATGGTCGAGCACGGCGAACTCGTCATGGGCATACTTTGTAAATCGACTCTCGGTACTTCCGCTGGCTCTTTGCTTCACATTTGTATGTTGGAACTCGGACACGAGGTTTGCGGAAGATTCTACGGTAATATTCAGACGGTGATCAATCATTGGCTCTTGCTCGAAGGTCATTCGATCGGTATCGGTGATACGATCGCCGATCCTGACACGTACAAAGAGATTCAGAAAGCCATCAGGAAAGCGAAGGAGGACGTAATAGAGGTTATTCAAAAAGCACACAACATGGAACTGGAGCCAACGCCCGGTAATACGCTCAGGCAAACTTTCGAGAATCAAGTAAATCGCATATTGAACGATGCTCGTGACAAAACTGGTGGTTCCGCCAAGAAATCTCTTACCGAGTACAACAATTTGAAGGCCATGGTGGTCGCCGGTTCAAAAGGTTCCAACATTAATATCTCTCAGGTTATCGCTTGCGTGGGACAACAGAACGTCGAGGGCAAACGTATTCCCTTTGGTTTTCGTAAGAGAACACTGCCGCACTTCATCAAGGACGATTACGGTCCTGAATCTCGTGGATTCGTCGAGAACTCTTATCTCGCTGGTTTGACTCCGTCGGAATTTTATTTTCACGCTATGGGTGGTAGGGAGGGTCTCATTGATACAGCCGTCAAGACTGCCGAGACCGGTTACATTCAGAGACGTTTGATCAAGGCTATGGAGTCGGTAATGGTCCATTACGACGGGACTGTAAGAAATTCAGTTGGACAATTGATCCAATTGCGTTACGGCGAGGACGGCCTTTGCGGAGAGACCGTAGAGTTCCAGAATCTTCCGACCATCAAGTTGAGCAACAAAGCTTTTGAGAAAAAGTTTAAATTCGATCCGACCAACGAACGATATCTCAGGCGCATTTTCAGCGAGGATATCGTTCGAGAAATGATGGGCTCGGGCGAAGTTATCTCCGAGCTCGAACGTGAATGGGAGCAACTTAATCGCGACCGCGCTGTACTTCGTGAAATCTTTCCCAGCGGCGAATCCAAGGTCGTACAACCGTGCAACTTGCAACGTATGATTTGGAACGTTCAAAAGATTTTCCATATAAACAAGAGAGTCCCCACGGATTTAAGTCCAATGAGGGTCATTCAAGGCGTCAAAGATTTATTGGAAAAATGTATTATCGTCGCTGGCGAGGATCGCCTGAGTAAACAAGCCAACGAAAACGCAACATTGCTGTTCCGTTGCCTCGTGAGATCGACCTTATGCACCAAATGTGTCTCCGAACAGTTTCGATTGTCCAGCGAGGCTTTCGAGTGGTTGATCGGAGAAATTGAAACGAGATTCCAACAAGCACAAGTCTCACCTGGCGAGATGGTCGGCGCCCTCGCTGCCCAATCTCTCGGCGAGCCTGCCACGCAGATGACACTCAATACTTTCCATTTCGCGGGTGTATCCTCGAAAAACGTAACCCTCGGTGTACCAAGATTGAAGGAAATCATCAACATAAGCAAAAAGCCTAAAGCTCCATCTTTAACCGTTTTTCTTACCGGAGCCGCTGCGAGAGATGCCGAAAAAGCTAAAAACGTTTTGTGCCGATTGGAACACACGACCCTCAGAAAAGTAACCGCTAATACCGCCATTTATTACGACCCCGATCCACAAAATACCGTTATCGCTGAGGATCAAGAATTCGTCAACGTTTATTACGAAATGCCTGATTTCGATCCCACCAAAATTTCACCCTGGCTCTTGCGCATTGAACTCGATCGCAAAAGAATGACCGATAAAAAATTGACCATGGAACAAATCGCCGAGAAAATCAACGCTGGCTTCGGTGACGATTTGAATTGCATTTTCAATGACGACAACGCTGAGAAACTTGTTTTACGTATAAGAATAATGAACAGCGACGACAGCAAGTTCCAAGACTCCGAGGAAGAAACTGTCGATAAAATGGAGGACGATATGTTCCTACGTTGTATCGAGGCCAATATGCTCAGCGACATGACGCTTCAGGTGAATATTTTATTAACAAATTTAATAAAAAAGAAAAAAAAACCAACGAAAAAATGTTGAAAATTATTTTCTTTTGCTGAATAGGGCATCGAAGCGATTGGCAAAGTGTATATGCACTTGCCGCAGACGGATTCCAAGAAACGTATAATCATCACCGACACTGGTGAATTCAAAGCAATCGCCGAATGGTTGCTCGAAACTGACGGCACCAGTTTGATGAAAGTTTTGAGCGAACGCGACGTTGATCCTGTAAGAACTTTCAGCAACGATATCTGCGAGATATTCCAAGTCCTCGGCATCGAGGCAGTTCGGAAATCCGTCGAGAAAGAGATGAACGCCGTGCTACAGTTTTACGGACTTTACGTAAATTATCGTCATCTTGCTCTGCTTTGTGACGTCATGACGGCGAAAGGACATCTCATGGCGATTACTCGTCACGGTATCAACAGACAAGATACCGGAGCTCTCATGAGGTCGGTGTCTTTGATTTTTATTAACGATCGTTGCAAAAAAATCAAAACCCTCGCTCTTTTCGCTCAGGATTTTCATAAAATTCGTTTATTTCAGGTGCTCGTTCGAAGAAACCGTTGACGTTCTTCTCGATGCTGCTTCTCACGCCGAGGTTGATCCCATGAGAGGAGTTTCCGAGAATATAATCATGGGACAATTGCCAAGAATTGGAACTGGTGAGAACATTGACTACTTTTTTTTTTCATTCCACGTTGAAAGTTGATCTAAATTGGTCGTGGAATAATTTTCAAGCGAAGGGATGAGAGAAAATTGACAAGTTTTTTTGTTCCGTAGGTTGTTTCGATCTTTTGTTGGATGCGGAAAAGTGCAAAGCCGGAATAGAAATTCCAATGGCAGTGGGAGCCGGAGTGATGGGAGGCGCTGGAATGTTTTTCGGAAGTGCGGCAACGCCGAGCATGAGTCCGCAAATGACACCGTGGAATCAAATGGGTTCGACACCGGGTTACGGTGCCTCGAGCATGTCACCGACCTTGGGAAGTGGAATGACCCCCGGGGGTGCGTGTTTCTCGCCGTCGGGAGCATCGGACGCATCAGGTTTGTCACCGGCGTATTCGGCGTATTCGCCGCAGCCAGGAAGCCCGGGAAGTCCCGGGCCGAGCATGAGTCCGTATCCGATGTCTCCGGCGGGTGGTGCATCGCCGAGTTATTCGCCGACGTCGCCGACCTTTTTGCCAACATCACCGAGCATGACGCCCTCGAGTCCAAATTATTCACCGACCAGTCCGACGTATTCGCCAACGAGTCCAAACTATTCACCGACGAGTCCGAGTTATTCGCCAACGAGCCCTGGTTACTCACCGGCAAGTCCGAGCTATTCACCAACCTCACCGAGTTATTCGCCTACCTCGCCAAATTATTCCCCCACCAGTCCGAGCTACTCGCCAACGAGTCCGAGTTATTCCCCGACCAGCCCAAGCTATTCCCCAACCAGTCACAGTTATTCACCAACGAGTCCGAGTTATTCCCCGACAAGCCCGAGTTATTCGCCGACCAGTCCAGGTTATTCGCCAACCAGCCCCAGTTACTCACCAACGAGTCCGGGCTATTCACCAACGAGTCCTAGTTACTCACCGACCAGCCCGAGCTACTCGCCATCCTCACCGAATTACACTCCGGGTTCACCATCTTATTCCCCAACCAGTCCTTCTTATTCTCCAAGCTCGCCGCAATATTCACCAGCGAGTCCTAGTTACTCACCCAGTAGCCCCAAATATTCACCAACCAGTCCGAGTTACTCTCCGACATCACCGTCCTTCGCTGGCACTTCCCCCCAATACACACCCACCAGTCCAACTTATTCACCTACCAGCCCGACTTACTCACCGACCAGTCCGAGCTACTCACCGAGCTCGCCACAACACACCGCCGCCGGAAGTACGAGATACTCACCGAGCAGTCCCAATTATTCACCCACCAGCCCAACTTATTCACCCTCCAGTCCACAGTACTCGCCCTCTAGCACCAAATATTCACCCACCAGTCCTACTTACACTCCGACAAGTCCGAGCTATTCACCTACGAGTCCAACTTATTCTCCTCCTGTCCCAGGCTATTCTCCAACAAGCCCCACGTACTCCCCAGCGTCACCGGCTTACGAGACTGACGATTGAAAACCTTAGAAACCCAACACGTCTCACGAAAAACCTCACAACCTTGGTACCCAACAAAAACATTTTCATTTCGTCATGATCCTTGATTTTTTTTATACCAAATTACATCAAACTTTTCGTTGGGACTAAATCGAAGCTTTTTCACCGATCGGAATGTAACGAAAAACTTTCTTACGTTCTATTTTGACGTCGCTTCTTTCAATAGCGCCCAAAATCTCGATGATGAAACAAACGGAAAACTACAATCCGGTATTATTGATACGACTACGTTTTATTCATCGAACGAAGGAAGAAAAATATCTTTTTATCCTTCCAGAATTGATCTCTCGTTGCATTCTTGCGAGAGCATTTTCGGTCGCGATTATTTTTTCTCCTTATTTGCGACTGCGGTAATTATTACCTTTATGTGTAATTCCGAGAGATAATTAATAGAGATTTCATAAGTTATTAATCGATATCTGTACGATAGTCCGTATCGAGGTCAATCGTTGACTTTCTTTTTTTGCAAAGGTTTAAGCGAATTAAAAACACTCCAAATATACGAACAAGTTCACTTCATGTATAGGTGTAACGAGTTCGCTGATAAATCTATTTTTTGTAAATAAATTTCATGGTTGAACGAATTTTAAGAATTTTTCTTTTCGACCCTCAGAGCTCCGCCTTCCCCTGCGCCTCCTTGACGGAGCATTATTGGGTTTTAGAAAATGCATAAAAATTATTTTTCTCAGGGTCAACGAGCTCTTTGGTTCGATTTAATCGTCAGCGTGACTTGTGCGAAATCTTGTGCCAGCCAAAATTTTACAATCGAATTAATTATTGGCTGAAATATTTTATAAAAAGGATATGAGAATCCTCAGATTAATGAAACTTGAGAAATCTTCACATTTGCAAGTTGACCTTGAAACTTTCTAGCAAAAGTAAAAAAATTCTAACGATGTGTATTTTTTTAAATGCAATTAATGGTTTTTGTTCTTGAATAGAAAAAAAATCGTACATTGGGAAGAGGAGCAAAACTATTTTGAATGTCAACCGCACGTAAAAATCTTATTGCGTTGGTATCATAGGAAATTTCGATTTTTCTTGTGTCCGATCTTGTGGGTCTTCTTTTGCTCCCACCGGCCTCGTCGTTGAAATCATTCATTCGTGTTGGATAATACTATCGTGTTACGCAGCCGGCCACAGAGGAGCAGGGAACCGGTTCGTCCGTACGTTAGTCAGGAATATCGATAGACGCGATTCTCTCTGTGCAATTATTCGTTCGTTCTGAACGAAAAGTCGAACAAGTGGAGATGAATCGTGAGAGAATTCCATTGCTTTACAAAGAGGTGAATTCTGGTTTATCTTTGATTTTCGCAACTTTGTGCATCGTTGATATCTTTGGAGTTTTTCCCATCATCGCTTTACCTCGCGCTATTGTACAATGCGGTGAGTTTATATAATACAGCGTGGGCGTTTATGTCACATAAATATTGTGCAAGAAGAAACAGAGACGATGTACATATTTTTCATCGTTCAGAATTGTGGCTGTATGTTGATTTATTTTTCTAATAGGTTTGCTGGGCATTCCTCTTGTTCTCGTAGTTTTTGGCCTCCAGATTTATACCGCTGCGCTATTGGGAAAATCGTGGACTATAGCAAGCAGCATAGATCCACAAATATCTCGGAAAAATCGGTAAATCATCAACCGTTGGATTTTTAGAGGACAAAAAACAATTCACAAAATCATTGTCCGATTCGATTGAGTTTAATAGATTTTTCCATGCCGTTGAAAAATCATGGAATCCTCGATTATCCATTGTTTGTTATTAATCAACAGATTTCTTTGCAGATATCCTCTGGCAGCTGTGACGGAATTAACTTTAGGACCACGGGCACGAACTTGTGTGAATGTTCTCCTTGATCTCACGGTCTTTGGCTGCGGAATTCCAAATCTTCTGGTTGGTGAGTGGAATATTATCGAATGAAGAGAAGCTCAATAATATAAATAAAATTTTCCTCAAAAATGAACTTTTTCGAATTTTCAGAACATTGAGCAATTGAAATTTTTCAGCATCGCAGAATTTGCAGATTTTCGGCCTCAAGATATCGTCCAACAGTTTCAATCTCTCTTTCTGTTACTGGCTTCTGGTCGTTGGATTGCTCCTCTGTCCTCTCATGTGGCTGGGAAGTCCTCGTGACATGAAGTTAGAAAATGCGACATTATATCAAAGACTATCCTACGTCGAGTCTACAATTTATTTAAATTCATAAAAACATAAATAAACTTTTGCAGATGGTTGGCAGTATTTTCATCCGCTGCGGTTGGACTCACTGCTCTTTTGATTTGGTGGTGCATCGTATTCGACGATCGAGTATTGAATACCGTACCAGTACCGACCTCTCCGACGTGGGACAAATTTATTTCTGGGTATTAGTTCAGCCTTTTGTACTCCAATTTAATCCAGCCATGTGAATGCACAATTTTGCAATTTTTTCTAATTCTTTTTCTTCAATTTTGCAGTTACGGCATGTTGGCGTTTCAGTTTGATGTTCATCCGACCTTGATGACCGTGCAAGTGGACATGAGGCAACCTCGCGATATCGACAAAGCTGTGATCCTTTCATTTTTGAGTATGTTGACAATTTTCTACTGATTAAGATTTTTTTCCTCGTCTTTTCTCTTCCAAAAGCTCTTTACAAATATCCTTGTGAATTTTCATCTGAAATACTTCGCGTGAAAAATTTGAATTAAGCAACAAAAAACTCGCAAAGTGCATGGGACCGAATTTTCTTTCCTTTTCAATCTCATTTCGTTCGTTCGAGACTTCTTACTGTTTTTTTTTATTTTTTATTTTTTAATTAACTGTATGGAGAACGTAAAATTAATTAAAAAATGATTTTAAAAGATTCTGTAACCGGTTCCTTATGGAAGTGTCAAAAAATTATGATTAAAAGTTGCACGAAAGAAAGATTTATGGTGAGGTTGATGGTGATGTTTGGAATTACAGTCAGTGGGTCTCTATTCGGCGTGACGGCGGGACTCGCGGTATGGCGATACGGAGGAAGTACAACAGCGAATATTCTCCAAGTAGTGGGTTCCGGCTACGCCATACGAGCTGCAATTTTGATCGCGGCGCTACAACTATGTTTTTCCAGTGCCATAGGCCATTCGGCACTGTTTCAAAATTTGGAGGATCGATTGCACGTCAAGAGATGTGAGTTGTACAATTTTCGTCGTTCGATCACAAGCGAATTTGTCAAACTCGTAGCTGTGGCTCTTGCGAATGAAAAATCGAAGAATTTACAAAAAAAAATGATTGGAGTTCTCGTCTGGACACTGAGAAAATTGAGAATTTTTCTATTATTTTCAGCTTTTGGTTGGAAGCGTTGCGCGATGCGATCGGCAGTTGTATTTCTTGGAGTGGCGATCGGAGAGTCGGTCCCACGTTTCGATATCGTAATGGCTCTGATAGGTGGAACATTAACCGGTCCATTGGTTTTCGTATTGCCTCCGTTGATATACGCTCGTGCAAAAGCCTTAAAAACTGAAATGGCTTCGCGTCCTCCGAACCTCGAGATTATTTCACCGACTCAGCGTTACTCGGGCAGTGAGGCGTTGACCGATCCGAGAATTCATTCGCAATCAGTTTTTTATGGTTTCATTGACGACAATGTGAATCGTAACCGTTATTCTTACGTTTATTACGACGACGATTCGCCGGACGGTTTATTGAGTGATCCTGAGGATGAAACTACCAGCGAGGAGCGAGCCATCGTCGAGGATCTCAGGCTTAGAAATCTCGAAAAAGAAACAGCTCGTCCAAGACTCGTCGATTCTGCTGAACCCGAAAAAATCCTGCGCATCAAAAGTGTCAAACGATTAGAATTTAGCACAAATCCCAATGAAAAACAAAGTTTTCATCGATTGGTCGACTGGTTCGGATATTTCATCGTTGCTCTTGGTATTATCATCACCATTTCATCCACGTATATCAATATAAAAAATACCATCAGATACGTCAATTTCACACCACCTTGCATCATCAATGCAACCGTTTCCGCTAATGTTTTGGGTCTTGCGTGATTTTTATATTAAAACAAAATTCTTAACAATTTCCTAAAATGATCTCGCATACTTATGTTCTTCTAGCTCGTCCTCCACACAATTCGAAACTTTTATCATTAAGGAGATTGGCTACATACGACAATATGATAAGAATTTAATAAAACTTGGTGATAACATTCTTCACCATCAACTACGATTACACAATTTTTTTCATATTTTTCGTTTACATAGTTTTTGAATAATTGGAGATTACAATATGCAAAATATACCTATATATATCTGAATCCTATGCTTATGCATGTAAACTCTAGCGTTCAATTACTCGAAAACTATGTAGAAGAAAAATCTTAAAAAATTTGTATATTCATATTTAATACTAAAGAATATACTCACCAATGCTTTTAACATGGCAACATTGTTGTGTGTAGTCACCCTCCTTAATATCGTTCAATTATCACAGATTCAATCATATCTAAAGATTAATTTTCATTCATTATTTTCAATTCACTGTTCTAGGTTCATGAAATAATTACTAAAATTATTTTTCTACATTTTCACACCCCCGTCTCCATATTTTATACGAAACGCAACGTAATTTTATTCATTTCCATCTTCACATCAAACATTTTCATTTTTCTTTTTTTTGCAAACGTGGTACAAACTGGCGCGAAATTGATTGATGAGCGTGAGAGCGAGGATTAATCGCGAGGTGATGAAACATTTGAAAAAATGTCACTTTTTGACGTTTTCGTGCATATTGAAAATTTTCCAATTCGAGGCTAATTTGAGAATTATCTGGTGTGATTGAACTGACTAAATTTCATCATGTGGAGGAAAATAATTCAGGCAGAATGGATAAAAACTGTGGGAGAACGAAAAAATGTGCGTCTTTCCTAATTGAAAATAATTCGGATGCAAGTGACGAAAGCGAATCGTATTTAAGTGGTCAAGATGTTTCATACATTATTGAAAAACATAATTCGCAATTGATTGAAAAGAATCATCAACATTTGATCGAAGAACGTAATAATCCTTTCGACCAAGGAAAGCCTTCATCGTCAAAAAACGATGAGAGTTTTGAAAAGAATGATCGACATTTGATCGAAGAACGCAATAATCCTTTCGACCAAGGAAAGCCTTCATCGTCAAAAAACGATGAGAGCTTTGAAAAGAATGATCGACATTTGATCGAAGAACGTTATAATCATTCCGTCCCAGAAAAGCCTTCATCGACAAAAATCGATGAGAGCTTTTTACCACATGTATGTTTTTGTGGTGAAAATTTGGTGAATCCTTCATTGTCAAATACTTGGCTAACATGTGGAGCTGAAAGGAGACTCCGCGAGTTGATGGAATTGAGCAAGCATGAGAATGCTACAGGAAATTCAACGGACTGGAGCTCTCGAACGACTCAAATTTTAATTCGAGACGCTTCCGAAAAAAATGATGAAATCGAAGGAAATATCAGCATAAAATCCAAGGATAAAAATTTTAGCTCCAAAAAGTCAATAAAACGGGTTTTTAAGTTGAAAAACTTGAAAGGATATTGCATAAACGCGGATTGTTGGAAAAGTCGTCGAAGAGCAAGATGCTGTGCCTGCAATCGAGCTCCGAATGTTTACACTTACGTCATTCCCGAATGTAGATGTAAATAGTAAGATAATGAAAACTCTGCTGGCATCATTGATTAATTATTGCTAATGCCTGACCCAAAATCAGAATTGAAGAATTTATTGCAAATGGATCAAAGGCTCATAGTTTGGGAACCGAGAGAAATCCAAGTTTATCTCCAAGACGACGATCCCAGCAAAATTCATTCTCCCAGCAGCGAGACGTTCGAGCAGCGTGTGATAAGAGAATTATTGGCAGAGCGTCGTGAAATGTACGAATTGATGGCGAAACTAAAAGTTTTGTTGCAAGAGAATATTTCATCAAGTAAACACGTTGCACGCAAAGTGGACGAAGAGTTTATAGAAAAAATGATAAAAGTTCCTCGTGTTAGATTTTGCCACAGCCCGAAAGGAGGCACAGAAATATTACGGACAGAGAGCTCGACCGAAAAAGCCCGCAATCGTTCATTTTTCATTCGATGGCACTCAAAGAAAAAAAAATAATGCGGATAAATATAAATAAATTCCTCGTATCTTATCATGACGTGCAAACTTATTTATTTAGAAATACTTATAAATTATAAAGACTTATGGCTACAAATGTACGTTCCATATCATTTGATATATATACATAAATTTTCTTTAAAAGCGAACGATTAATATTCTTCAGTTCTCTTTGCTTTATACGAACCCCATAACCAATTTTCATTGAACATTTCGCTCGATAGAAAAGTAACAAATTACTCTAATTTATTCTCAAACGAAATCATTCGTGTCCGATAAAATTGTATTTTCCGTAAACCTTGGATCAAGTGTGAACGAACGAAAAATTCGGAATTCTCGTGGGACAAGAAATCTCCACGTTGTGGGGTTCTCGGGTCAATAGCATGTTATACAAAAATCATTGATTCCTCGAGTCTGTATATGGCTGCATTTACGTTCACGCTGATTAATTATTTCTACTTTTGTGTATAAAACAAAAATATATAAAATCAATACATTCGTTCACAGTAGACAAGTGTGTAGTTTTCGAAAATATTCTCTTCGTACACAGAGAAATCATTTTTTCGTATTTTCACATCCAAACTTTCGTCGATGCCTTTTTGTGAGTCAGTCATTTAACACCGTGTCGGTGTTTTCTCTCGGTAGAGGAACGTAAGAAAAAAATAATAATGACAAAGTGAGCAGCTCGATCGACGTTTTCATGCTCTTGATTAATTTTTTTTCTTTCTCGATTAAACGAAAATGTATTTAGCGAGTATGTATTAGTTTCTTTATATCGCGTAATATGCCAATTTCTAGTGAACAAGACAAAATGTTTGGGTCCTGTAATTTCAGTCGATACGAATTCTACTCGTTTTCTTTTGGATAAGTGTTGTGATTATTTCTTGCTCATTCTCTTATTTGACAAAAGTACTTTTCCAGGCTGTTTTTGTTTTTTTCAAAAGCGATAAAAATAATGCCAGCATTTATTTATAGTTTGTTTTTTACGTTCACGTTGGGCCTCGCAAACTTTGGAATGAAGAGATGGTTGGGGAATATTTCAAACATGGTTTCTAAATCCTCATTTCGGACAATCTTAACAAAACTGATTACGTCGTAATAATACTTGAATCATTCGCGCAGGATAGAGAAGTGTTTGCTGGAGAGTTGGAAAGATTGGTGAATTCTTTACACTGGATTGACGATTAACTCGATCGATTTTGGTAAAATGTTGAATCGTCGGCCCATGCGACGTCCAGCCACAACGAAAAGTTGTCCTTTGCTGTGATGTTGAAACGTCGTGTATCGTGCATCGTGGAAGATACGGGGATAATGTTGGTGTAGTGACAGGAAGAAACGTTCGATATGATTTTTTGCTTCACGCCTCAGTGTGCGATTCGGTGCTGTCGTCAGATTTGTGGTCCGATGGACTGATGGTATTTTGGAACCACATCATCCAATTACCGAGGTAGTGACCTTCGAAGGGATTGTCCTGAAGTTGTTCTTTGATCTGTGCGTCGTTCAACTGTTCGAAATTCCTTGGAGCTCCTAGTCCAGAGTTATTTCTCATCACTCGATCGTCACCACTGTACATTCTTAACTCTCTTTTTCTGAGTGCATCTTTGATCAACCTTTCGCGACGTTCTTCGTCGCTTTCGATAGCTGATCTCGTGAATCTCATTTCCCTCGCTCTCATCGCGTCTTTTTCCAGTCTCAATTGTCTTTCTTCGTCGGTCTCATTGGCGTACTGATTTTTTCTTGACTCTCGTCTTTTGGTTGATTCGCGATTGAGACGTTCTCGCCTCTCCTCGGGGGTTTCTTTCTCGTACATGTTCAATCGTTTCAAACGTCGGCGTTCGGCTTCGCGATCGAGACGTTTTCTTCTCTCATCCGGTGTCTCGTTGTACATCCTATGTTGCCGTTTCCTCGCAGCTTCGCTGTCCAATCTTTTCCTACGCTTTTCTGGCGTCTCGTAAAACATTCGCAATTCACGACGCTTCGCTGCTTCTTTCGCCAATCTTTCGTTTCTTTCCTCGAGGCTCTCGCTCTCGTACAACTTTTTCCTCTTTTCTCTCATGCACTCGGCTTTCTTTCGCAACCGTTGACGCGGAGTCCCTCGAATCGAATTTTCCTCTTTCACCTCTTTTATTCTCGTTACGCTGCTCTTTAGATTTTCAATTACTCTGGACAATTTCTCGCACGAGTTTTCACGTTCGCCATCGACCGACAAGTTGCAATCACAATCTTCCCGCTCTCGCTTTATACCGAAGCTCAGCTCCAGTACATCGCTCGGTACAACGACCGTTTGGATGTTGTAAATATTCTCCGTATCGTCTTGGTTCTTTATTAATATCTCCGGTCCTTGGCTCACCGGCCCATTGCTAAAGTCTTCGTTGGAATGTTCTCCGTCATCCAGCGAACTGAGATAATCCGACTCGGTCAGTAAGTTGCCGCTGGAAGCCGAAGGCTCGTGTTGAATCGAATTCAAATTTGGCTCCGGTATCTCTAGGTCGTTAGAAAAAAATGAACTATCACTGGACAAACTAGATCGCAAGGATTCTCCCTTTATGTCGTCATTGTCGATAATTGGTTCGTGGATTATCCATGATTCTCCTTTGTTTTTATCCCCACTGGACGGAGCGTTGGAAAATTCAATAGCATAGTCAGCTATCCGTAGATCAGCCTGAGTTATTTCCATGTCACTTTAACGACCACCTGAAGTTTCTGAAATGTGACAACTCGTTATTATCTTTCTTTTGATATTTTTTCTATTTTTTTTTTTCATCACACCCGTTGCGAATCACGGTATCAGAGTTTGTATCATTTGGAACTGACGGAACATTTCGTTTCGGCAGAATTAGTTCTTGGCAATTGAACGTTTTGTGTAGATATTTAGGTTCTCGCAAAGAAACTGCGGAATTTCGTTCCATTGCAACGATGTAAACTCACGCGAATCGTCACTTCAATAACAATAAGTGTTTTTTTTTTCGACATTGCGATGAAGTATTATTTTTACTTTGTTTTTCTGATCATTTCATTCGGTGCCATGAGATTTCAGCATCGAAAGGTCGACATTTGCCTACAATTGAAAAAAAAAAAGCTATGAAATCCGACATCGAGGAATATCAGTTAAAACTGAGAGGCTGGAATTGATTATTTAATCATGCTACGTTTTTATTACAAAAAAAATCGTAACAAATTTCCGGCACCCACGTTAATAAATCTCGTTTTTTTTTTTAATCCAGATTAAAATGCAAATATAAGGTCAAGTGTCTCAGTGAATGCGTCGAAAAAATACATACATATGTATCTCACCTGCTTGTCGTCTGCTTCCGTGACAGCTGATTACATCAAGATGGCATCGGTTGATCCCGTTGATATCCACACACGGACACAATCCTGATCTACTACGTTTCCACTCATTAATTTTGTTATTCCCGAGTTCTACATCGTAAACGTTTTATTAAATGTTTTTTCTAGTTTAATAATCAAGGCGACGCACTGAAAAGCACTTCATGGAACAATTATTCATATATTTGCGTGACGAATCGCAACATCGAACAGCGGACGTAATTTGCAATGTGCGTCATTATTACCAAATGATAATAAAGCCGGATTTTTAGGTTATGTTTGACGCATGCGCTGTTTTTTCGGTGGAAGTGACGAAATGGAGACAAATAATATCATCAACAAAAATGATACGAGCACAAAGGTAAGACTTGATCTGTTTTTTCATTGTTTTATTCATACTCGATAATTACTCATCGTAACCACCGTTTTCGATAAATGGTCTCACAATAATAATTCATATGGAATTATAATAAATTTGTTGGTTTGTCATTCTGTTTTCATACAATAATTATAATCGTAATTAATAAAACGTACATATAATAACGAGATGATGATAATGACGGTATTATTGTTATTATATAATAATCGTCGTTATTTCATATTTGTATTATACTTATTTTCGTGAGAGATAGTGTCGCGATGAGCCTTAAAACAATAACGTATATATGGCGGGAAACATTGCGTTTTTTTTTTCATTCAAACACACGAAAAGAAAGAACTGCTGTTAAATCAGCTCGTATTTTTTAAATGTACCTGTTCCAATGTGAGTGTATATGCTTATAATTTTTTTTCCTTTCATCTCGTTTCCCCATTTGTATATATTGCGTTTCTTTTCCTTCTTCTCATGTAGGATATCGAAATAGTCGAGGTGTATATTTCTTATGGATTTACGAAGTTGACAATAGTAATAAATAGACAATTGCAAACGCACAATTTATGTACACTTTTCCTTTCGTTCTTTTTTCTTACTCTCCTCATCCACGAATCCCTTCGGCATTCGTGAATTATTTTCATTATGTTAAGTTCGGAATCGAGCGAGATAAAACTATTTTTTCCTCACTTCTTTTTTCTCTCTCATCGTTCGATTTACTGACGCGTGTCATAACCAATTAAATTTCTTTTTTATCATTTGGTAATTCAGTTTTCATAACTCTACTCGATATTCTCGTCGATGGAGGAGAAGTGATGGGACAAAAATTTTCCAATCGTTACATGTAAATGCTTATTACGACTTACGAAAGGGGAATAGATTGGGACGAAAATTTCTAGCACAGAATGCTCATTTTTTTAGTCAAAATAACGATTTTTTCTTTGTTAAAAATTGGAGCTGTTTTTCAAATTTTCTTCCGCCCGCCTGAGTTGAGATATTTGTCGTTTAAAAGATGCGAGATGATTAGGCTTTTTATTTGGTAAAAGAAGCATGGTACTGCGTTCATAGACGGATCATGTATTTTTGGGACGAATTTGAATTTCGGAAAAAAAGATATTTTCTCTGCTTCGTTGAAATAAATCTTACTTGTCATGAATTTATTTAGTTGGAATTAATTCGATTGAGTTTTTGAATGGTCGTTGCAACTCGTGCAACTCGTGCTATATTTTTTTTTTTAAATTTAATTTACTTTCCTTCGATTCAACATCGATGAAACAAGGAAATTCCCTGCTTCGATGATCGACTGAAGAATGTAGTGCGATTTGAAAAAATTTATTATCCTTCTGCACGAGGAACCCGAATGACAATTGGTTTTTCAGAAACCTGAAATTTTTATTTATCTCGGTTCCTCAAACAATTTGTCATAATTGTACATTTCCCTGTGGGATTTGGGCATATTGAGGAAAACCGGATTGAAATCACGTTTTGCACAATTAAAAAGCACCAGGAGTGCATTGAACCCAATATTCCGATTGAGAGACCAGAAATCTCAAAATCGAAAATCTTTCATGCATTCCTCTCTCTTAATATGATTCTTCAAACTCTTGACGACAGAAGACATCGAGAGGAGAGCGAGAGCGAGAGCGAGAGAGAGAGAGAGAGAGAGAGAGAGGAAGAGCTTGACAAGCATTTTCGACTTTAGTTGGTAGTAAAATTTGAAACTTTTTCTTCTTTTAGAAATTCCTTAATTCTCCTTTCTGTATTTGTAGAGTATAGTACAAATTAATTGTTTCCTCCATGAGTTTTAATCTCCCGTATCGAATAACCGATAAAAGAGTCCAGGATCACTGCCACGAATTCTTTACTTTCAAAAAATCATGAGCACCAAGACGTAGTTTAAAAATTTGATTACACCATTAAAATCTCGATGGTGATAAGTGAATGAAGTATCTGTGCATTGTTTCTCTTCAATAAAACATCCATGGTGATAACAATGACAATAAAAATAAAACAACAACAACAACAGTAATAATGAATTTGAGGGTTTACAAATAACTCTACTTTGAATTATTTTTTTTCGTAGCATCGTTTATAAAGATGAGAAAGATGAAAACGTAACTTTTTTTTTCGAATATTCCTATACAGAACATACAGTAGTTTATTTCACATTCTTTTAAACTTTGTCTCCTAATCGATTTTAGTTTCATTTACGTGCACTTGTCATAAATGGCATATTTTTTTTCTCAACTGTCGAGTGACCGATTAAAGTCGAGACTGATACTTCAGCTTTCCCAGCATATCTACGAGTGGAAAAGTAGGGAAAAAATGTTTTCTATACGCATGAAAGACTGCTGTTTTTTTCCTTTGGCGAATAACGCGAGAATAGATTCCAGATCTCATCGTCAACCGCGATAAAAATGTGTTATAAGAGATTTTGTTTTTTCAAGAAGACGCATGAACGACCTATAAGTATAACGTTATAATATTATGTCGATATAATTATAGTAAAGTATTTATATTATGTATATACTTATATATATTTAATAATGATGATAGTAATAATAATAATACTAATAAAATGATGATAATAATGACAATATAATAATAATTAAGGTGTATGTATCACGGAGGGACAGAGTGTAGAATGAGTTTCATTTGCTTTCTGCTTATAATTATAATATCTGAGAAGTTTGTGCGCATCCCGGAATTCCGAGGGTTTATTCACGTTTAGCTGGATTTTTATTTCTTTCGCCTTCTTAATCTACTTTCGATCCTTTAAAATACCCGTAAATGTAAGAAGAACATGGGTTTTTTTTCGGAATATCTTCGAACATATTTTTGAGAATGACGTTTTTGTCAAACGATCGTTTCGTGAATAAATCGGCGGATCGCGAGCATTCCTCGTGACCGGAAATACGCGGTAAGTCTAAGAGAAAGGCGCTGGGTTCGTTTTCTTCTTTTCTCATGATTCTCTTCTCATTTCTGCTTTCTTCCTCACTTCCCTCTTCTTCCCAATAGCACACTCAACACTCATCATACTCACAAATTGCACAATTTATTCTTCTAATGGATTTTTTCAAATTTACAATCTCTCTCTCTCTCTCTCTCTCTCTCTCTCCCCCTCTCCCTGTTTGTGACTTTCTCTCGTCTCTCGTACCCAAACTTTCTTCTCCGCACAGACTACCTCGTCAATTGAATTTTATTAGTTTTTTCTCATCGTCCACTCACGTTTTTTCTTGCTCATGCTCCTTGATCAATCGCCTCGTTTATCTTGTACTCTTGTTCCTTTTTTTTATACCTTACTTCGAACACTACGATAGATTTTCTACGACGAGAAATTACAAATGCATTGAGCTGCTGTGTTTTGTTCCTCATGAATTTGTTTTTTTCCGATGCTTGTCTGGTTTCTTCCGAAACAGAAAAAAATAATGCAGTTTGCATCGTGAAAATGTAACGGAATTTACGGTTTTTTTTCGTCCCGACTAACATTCTCTTTGCATTTTTATTTTTTTTTTTTCAACGATGCGAACTTCGATACTCGAATTTGTGTGTCAACCGGTCCGAAGGTCCGAAGATTTTGTGCGGGGTTTATTATTGTGAGCGGATGAATTAATAAATCAAGCCAAAAAAGCCAATTGCAGGAAACTAAACTAATCCAATTTTTTCGCGCCCAAAAGTTGTTCGATTTTCGAATTCTTTGATTTGAACTTGACACTAAAGTTGTAAGGAACATTTCCAATTAAATATTGCACGAAATTCCTTTCTCGTCGTGAAGAAAAAAAAATATTCAGACGGGTGAAGAAAAGTGGTCGAGAAGCAGAATGGAACGTTAGTTTTTTCATTTTTTTTTTTGAATATTTTATTTTATTTCGAGAAAAATGGATCGTCTTGTACAATGTTTGAATTACGATCTGAATATTTTTCGAGGTGATCATTGAAGCATTTGCAGCGATCCCTTCGTTCAGGATTTTCGATCGGTTCTTTTTTTTTTGGCAAGATTAAGAAAATCGCAGTTTCCTGTTCCGGAAAATTAAGATTCACCAAAAAGGACGGTATTGAAAAATTGCTTTTACGATATTTCAACAACAAACACTCCCACACATTGTCATTCATTTACTAGGAAGTTTCAAATCGATATTTCAGAGATTCAGACTCCATTATTGTTTGTTATGTTCGAAAACTGACATAAAAAAATAATCGTTAAATCGCAAAAATCGCAAAAAATAAACTTTCAAAAAATTTTTTACGAAGTTCGCTGAATTGCTCATAATCGATGATTTTTTTTCAGCAACTTCGTGCTGAAGAACAATGAATATTGCATGACTCGCCACAAAAATTAAGAACAATTTGTTTGTTTCCAAATACAGTACTTTTTGGAAAATCTTGAAATATCATGAATTTTGTTTTCTTTTGCAAAATTTCTAATGCCTAGAGGCCCATCTGGGCTTCCTCGAAACTCCAAAGAAAAAAAAAAGCACGAAAATCCTTACTGAGGGATCGTAAGATCGGCGCAGTTCGACAAAACACACAAAAACGACAAATTTGTACATCAAAGGATGATTGAAAAAGCTGTTTGTGAGGATACGAGTTTTCTTTTTTGGTTGAATAATCGTGACAGTGAGATTACATTTTCTAGCGAAATAAATGAACAAAGCATTATGGGCGTAGCCGTCAGCGTACGTAATTAAAGTCTGGAAAGCATGTAAAAATTGAGAAAACGAAAAATGCTGCAAAAACAATAAACCGGGAATAAAATAATTCCGTAAACTACAGCATCGCGTTGCGAAGAAAAAAAAAAGAGGATTGAAAGACAAAAGAAAAAAATAAAATAAAAATGACACACCGTCGCAATACGAACAATTGTTTGTCTCGCTAATAAAATTTCCTTTGAAAGGTAATAATATTTTCTCGGATATGCGAGTTCGAGTTTGCGTTCCAGATTGAATTAAATCTCGCTCACGTATACTAATTTATCGTTAGCATCATCATAGGTATAGTTAATTTATTAAACGTTTCATTAGATTGGCCTTACACACGATAAAATTAACTACCCAGAAAAAAGAATTGCAGTTTCATCGACTCCCATTTCTACGTCGTACTTTCCGCACATCATAACCACTGTTCTTTTCCTTTTCGTTCTCATCTTTCACACCGAAGATATTTTCACACGTTTATTCACTTAAAATTTATATACTTGATTTTTTATCGGTCTGTCGTAATTTTTTTTTGTTTTTTCATTGTTTTATCAATTACGAAGGGCGATGACGAGTGTTCATCTCGTAATACACAAAACGATCGACCAACAAGTTGCTTCGTTTTCCGCATTCATATCTTCCTATCAGCTTTTTCGAACTCCGTTCTTTCATCATATTTGTATTTCTCTATAGTGTGATATCGATGAGTAATAATAACAATGATAACGTTAATAATAAAATTAATAATAATGATAATGATAATAATAATCATAGTAATAATAATATAATTAATGTTATGATATATGTATATATTTATAATATATAATATGCATTATTTATACTTTTATATTATATTTTATATTTATTATGTAACACATTGTTTTTTTTTTGTTTGTACAAGTAAATTAATTAAGAATAAGTACAACTTGGTAGCAAAGAGAGATAGAATTATTATTTCATTATTATTTATCGTAATGAAGAGAGAGAGAGAGAGAGAGAAAGAGGGAGAGAGAGAGGGAGAGGGAGGGAGAGAGAGAGGGAGAGATAGAGATAGAGAGAGAGAGAGAGAGAGAGAGTGAGAGTGAGGGATATTTTTCAATGTTTTTTTAAAATCCATATCCGCGGTATTTTTCAGACCATTGTCGTATCGTTACAATTGGTACGGAGAACGAAGCTTTTGTCGTCATTTATCAGAAGATCATACAGAATGTTTCTCTCTCTCGAGATTTTGTATTTTTTTTATTTTTTATTTTTTTATTTTTTTATTCATTTTTTATTTTGAGTCTCGATGACGTACGAATAATTTTACGAGCCTCGAAACGATCAGCACACACGAACTTGAAGATGAAAAGGTGGAACAATGTTTTAATATAGCTAATACGATGAATTTCTCGACTGACTTGCGAGATAAATATGTATAATTGTATAATTTATTATTTCAAAACGCTTTTGGCTTCGAGCATTTTGCATTTTTTTCCATTAATCAAGCATCGAAGGAACGTTAAGGTTTCTTGTCGTTTTTTTTTTGGTTAAATTTATTTATATAACTACAAGAATCGTTCGATGCTCGAAAGCTGGTCGTGATGTTAATTTTTGAAAAATTTGTCGATCTTCTGTTCTTTTTTATTTCCTCATTTTGTCGGCAAAAACTTCGAACGTCCGGCCTTGAGACGAAATGGCATGCGGTCTCGCGAGCGATCAAACACTCGGATTACTTATTTTCGATAGCAAGAACACACATTTAAAAATCATAGGGTAGATCAACGCAATTATCATTATTATTTGTTTTGTTTTTTTTTTTCCATTATCATTTTTTTTTCTATTTTTTCCTTTTTTTTCATTTTTTTTTTTTGGGTTCCACTTTCTTCTCCTCGAATATAATGAAATCTTCATCAAGATGATGGTGCAAATTATTATATAAGTCGCTCTTTTCGTGGGCGCTTCACGCACTCGCTTTATAACAGTTGCTCGTTTCAACCGTTCGCGATATTTCCTTTTTTCTTCATTTTTGTCTATTTTTTTGGATTTTTTACTTGGTTGCACGCGATTAACTAATATTCGGTCTCCCTCCGCTCTCCCCTGTATTTATTTATTCTTCGACGCATCATGCGCCCTCATCATTCCCATTACAAGATTCGTTTCAGTTGCAATTCTCGAGTAAACTTTGTGATTATTTATTTTTAAGAATCAGCCCTTTTTGTCTGTGCTCATTCTTCCGGATCTAACCTACGATAACGAAATTGAGAGATATTTGTTTTTTGTGTACTCTTACGATTATACAATTCTCTGATTTTTTTTTTTTTTTTTCGTCGTTTAACATAAATTTTTAATGAATATTTATAACGCCTGGCGTGAAAGGAAAACGCTCATGATCTCGATGAATGCTGTTTACTTCCGCTCATGTATTCACGCTCTTTTAAGATCTATTCGTCGATTATATTATTGAGATTCTCTTTCGTCGCTGTTCTGTTTCTTTTTTTTATCGTTCATCACCGTTAAGATTATCGGACGAGTTTTTTTGCTTTTTTCCGTTTGTATTTCGATCTTACGATGACTTGACTAGACTCACGTATTGCTGATTATAATGGGCAAGAAGAGAAGAGTGCTGTAAATTCAAATGAGGCACGAAACGAAAAAAAAAAGAGAGCGTGGATTGTTGTCAACTTCATAAGTACAGTGGCAAGAATGGAATTCAATGGCCCGCACCATGTTTGTAATTAATGCAATTATTTATAACGAAAAAAACGAATGAGATTCGTGGGCAAGATGAAGAAACGAACGTACAGACTCGATATAATCGTAACGGTGATTTACACGACAGACACAAACTTGGATTCCTTTTTTTTCGCCATCCTTCATTGTATGTTAAAAAAAAGATTTACACAACACTGTTTTCTTCTTTTCATCGGATCTGTGAATTCGCTGAATTATAATCGATAAATCTTTGTTACATTCCATCGTATGAAAGTCATTCTATTTCAACTGCATTTTTACGAGTGTATCTCTTGTGTGCATGAGTGCGTGTGCTTGTTGAAATTAATCCCGATAAATAAACTTTTAATCGTTCCTCGAAGTCGTGAAACACGGACAACAAGAAAATAAATTATTTCATAGGAAATTGTTAATCAGATTTTTTGCTCCCTTCAAAGCATTTGAATCGATGACTTGTCATCGTTGAATCGCAGCCTGCAGGCTCAACGTGACAACTGCCGGTTATAAGAATTGCTCAATTTTCCAAAAATTATATTTCTCATCGATTGACATTTCATTCGTTACTTTTTTTTTTATGTACCAAATATTAATCAGCTCGGTTTCTTTCTCGGATGTTTTTACGCACGTAAACACACACGTACTCAAACATGTGTACATGATTCTCTTCTTGTTCTTTGCCCTTCGCTAATTTTGCATTTCTTTATGTTTCACATATTTTACACGACGGGACAATGATTTATGCGAAACTTGATGGATGGAGCATAAATATTGTATTTTGTTTGTTTGTAAATTTGATCATGTCTCACAAAATCGTCCACATTGACCCGAAAAATGAAAAGATTCTCATTCGCATTATGGAAGAGCGAAAAAAAGTGTTTTTCTCAATATTTCTTGCACTGAAGGAGAGAGATCACCGTTTCGATGGTTCACAGAGACACGAGTGTGTACAAGAGTTTTCAACGAAATGACGATTTTTTTAGAAATTCTTAAATGACGTAATTTTTATATTTTTTTTTCTTTCATATATATATATATATTTTTTTTTCAATAGCATAATTATAATATGGCATTTATTTAGATGAAAGGTATTTGAAATATTTGTTTTTGAGATGCTAAGAAACGTGATTTGAAAAAACAAAAAGAGAGAGAGAGAAAAAGAGAGTGTGTGATGCGTCAAGCGATGATTAAACTTTCTTTGATACGTTGTTACTCGCCTTAACGGTAATGTTTTTCGTTTCTTCGTTTCCCTCTTGGTTTTGTTTTTTTTTGTTGTTGTTGTAATTTCCGATTTTATATTTTTTTAATCTTCTCCCTCTTCGGCCGTCGATGATCCTTGACATTTCTCTTTTATTCTTTCTGCTGCATTTTTCTTAGTTGTTATTCTTCCGGGGAGAGACGAGCAATGGTTGTAACGTGGTGAGTGGCGACCTGCCAGGGATCTACGTCCCCTCCTAGTCACCTGTAATTGACATTTTTGTTTTTCATTCACTTTTCGTATAGAATGGAGTAACCAAGTATGTTTGTCATCCGCCAACGTTGATGGATCAAATAAAATTTGAAAAAAATGTTATTCGTCGAATCTAAAGTAAAGATTTTCCTTGTATCATCCAATGATCGCAAAGGCGGCGATGAGAAAGACAAAAATGAGTTTAAAAACGACAAGATGACAGGGACGATTGCATTACCTCAATTGGACCCGGATTTGGCTCACGAATGGGGTTGGGTCGTGCTGTGGTCCCGCTTCTCTCCCGTAGCAGCTGGTGGCTTTATAACGGGTTTCTCCTCGTTCACGGGTGTCGGCGGTGCGTCTTTTCGTGGTGGCATTCTTTCGTTTATCGCGTCCAGACCTTTTGCTTCGGCGAACGATGTGATCTTGTGATTTGGCGAGAAGCCTTGGAGCGCTGCAATATTTATCATCAATATTAACAGTTCTTCGTTATTCGATCAGCATCTAGAGTCGCGATAGCGACTCGAAGACAAGTACATTTAAAAGCGAGTCGCTCCAAGACTCTTTACAGCAACCACAGCATTTCCAACTGTTTTCGAAAATTTTCGAAAACTGTTGCTGGAATAACTCGATAATTACAGCGTTTTGGAAAATTTTCCAGTTTTGAGTATTTTTTATTTTTTTTTTGTATCTTTCGATTGCGACTATTTTCGACTCCGTAGCGTATTCCGCTTTGCAGATATGAATATTTTTCTTTTTTATTCTCAGATTTTCGATTAAATATTGCAGCAGTGTATTCTCATCAGTATATTGAACTTTAATAAATTTTCATTTTTTACCGTTCTTCAAAGAAGTTTTGCCGCCCGATAAAGCACCCAATGGCAGAGCACCGGTCGGCGTGAGACCCTTAAGCTGCAGGACACTCTCGCTCTCCTCTCTGAAATATTGATCCATGTTTAATCAAACATTGTACAATCAAAGAGAAGAATTTGCATTTGTAATTTTTTATTTTTTTTAATTAATTAATTTAATTAATTTAATGGAAAACTGGGTTTTACAGATTTCTTCCTTTTTTCTGATTTGATTTTTATTACGTTTTACTATTTTTTCATAAGTATTTTGACTTCAGGATTTTTAAAATCTTTCGTTTCTTTTTTACCTGAGCACGGAGAATACACGTGCCATTTTTCCAATCGCCCTGATCTTGTTCCTGATGACTTCCTTGCGAAGGTTGGCTGCTGCACCTGCATCCACAGACAGAAAATTATTATTCCCTCGTGTCGACTTTTGGGAGTTTTTTTTTTGCCAGTAGCGAGTCGAGGATCAAAACTAGCCATAAAATCTCAGTATCTCAGACAATTTTTTCCATACTATAGAAAATTAATTCCTCCTCCGACGGAGAAATTCGGAGTTAAGAATTCGTGAAATTTCAAGTCTCGCAAGATCTCTCGAACGCTTTCAAATTGCCCAGGAGGCCTTCGACGCCGAATCAGCTACAGCCGTTCCCCTGCCATTTGAAACTCAGTTTTTCAAAATGTTCTGATATTTTTTTCGAATTTTTAATAATTCTCTGGAAAATCGAGATAACCGAATGAATGAGGCGACTCGGATGATTGCTCCTAAAAGGATTTCATTCGAAATTAAATAATAAATAAATTTGTGGCGATTGGGAGAAACGTCCAAAAACAATGTTTCAAACAACAAACTCGATACCAACTTCAATGAATTTTAATGAAGCACTTGCTATAAATTACCATGAAATTATTCAAACACATTAAAGTATTTATCCAGCTAGCGTCAACAGATAAAATTGAAATATTATCAAAATCGATCTTGAAACTGGCTGTAAAAGAAAAATATCGTTTTTTGGCTCTACCGTGTTTATCCCGATGGCCATGGGGACCACAGAGATCGTTTTGACTATGAGAAGAATTTTTTTTTACACAATGTACATATGGATCGATTTTCCTCATAGTTTTTTTTTTTGCTTGAAATTATATCTTCCCTTCCCACAATTATATTGCCTCCGTTTTCAAATTATACACGTATGAACCAACATTTTGGGTTCTCCCCTCGTCCATTGGGTTACTCCATTTTTCGTGAAATCACCGGAGACAAAAAAACGAAATCGATAAACTATTGAAGAGCTGGCAAGCGACAAAGGTGACGAAACAAGTTTCGATCGAGGCCGAACAAATCGCTTTTTAACTAAAAACTCTGAATTAAAAATATTTTCAAAAATGAACTATGCAAACAGAAGCAGCTGTTTCGCTGTCGAATGTCCCTCCTCATGTACTTGTTTATTCTAACTATATAGACTATCAGTTAACCGAGTGTGAACTTTCTATAGCTACTCGCAGAGAACAGCCATCATACGAATTTGAATAAAAAAGTGCAAAATACTCGACACTTGTTTATGCACAAAGAGTGCGAATATTAAATTCGCTGAAATTTCGATTTTATTCCGTCAACGATCGCGCTATGAGGCTGAAAAAAATTTGGGAATTCCATTGAGGGAATCACTCTAATTATTATATTATTCGTGTCTGTCACTCGGCGCCTAGAAACTATAAATGTGTGAAAATGTCTCGTCGAGCGATCAATTTTTTAACTGTACGTTGCGCGACCGTCGACGGTTTGAATTGTGACTGTGAATGAATTAAAATATTAATAGAACGATCGAATTTCTTATAGAAATTTTCTGACGTACACAATATTGCCAAAATCCTTTTGAAGCTTTTACAGCAATTCTCTTTGAGTGCTTTACATCTATTATTTGTACATTGGCTTTTGTATCGTTGTACATAATTCCAAAATGTCTTATACATAAAGATTATAAAAGCGCGTTGTCGTGCATAAAGCGCTCAACGTTCACACGATAAAAATGCGACGAAAAATTGTAAATATTTCGAAAACACAAACATTAATAAAAATGTACAAAAAACGCAGCATGCTCGTGCGGGGTGGGGTATCGAGAGTCGTTCGCGTGATTTTTCACTGCTCTTTTAAATCGTTACCTGCATTTTCGAATTCCCGTTCGTGGATTTAATCACGTACCTATTTTTTTAAATTTCGATTTTTTAATAGTAATTACTTGAAATTTTGTCAAGGCTACAAATTTTATTCAATTTTGATAAATTTTTTTTTTTTTCTAAAATAGTTCGAGGGCCATGGATAAATTAATGGATTCTCAAAAAACAACAAAAAAAATTCAAATAAGTTTGTCGCTGGCACTCCTCGCGAGCTTGCGAGATCAGTGATTGGCCAAAACGAAGACGCGAGGTCACCCCGAGCCCGAGTTGTGCATGAGATTGCAGGGAAATTCAATGGGAAGGGAAAATAGTAATTGCTCGAAGGCAACTCCCTGCGAGAAGAGAGGGAGCGAGCGGAGGAATTTCCGTCGTCATCGCGTTTCCGTTTGATTTATAATCTCTACGTACGAGTATGTGCTCCCGTATTTGCGCATTGAATTTACGTGAATCTCCTAATCCGTTCCCGGAATCTCGTTTGCGAATCCGACGTAAGCTCAAAGCACAAATATCACGTTTCGTTAATCTAATATTTGATTTTTACAAAAGGAATATATCCAGAGAATAAAAATGTCAGCCAAAGTATTTTTCAACTGAATTTCCCGCCAACAAAGTTCGAGTTCACAAAATGACGAAAATTTTATCACTCAATTGCAGCCAGTGATTCTTCCACATCCTGTGACTTTTTTAACGCGGTTTATTAATCCGCAGCAACCACTTCGAATGCAAAAAAAAAAATATCTATATCGTGGAAATGCGTCGAGATTAAAACAAAAAAAAAAACAATAAAATCTGCTCGTATGTGGTCACTACGATTCGAGATTTGCAATTTTTGTTTTTTCGTTCAAGTTGATCCGCGACCGAAATTAATTTCAGTTGGTACACTGAGAAAAGAAATTTGTTGAATCAACAAAATTGTAGCGAACAAATTGAAATTTGTTGATTAAAAAAAAGTAATGTTGCGGTTAACGCGTAGTTGAGGAAATAACTTAGGTGGTCAAAACAATCAATTTATCCTGATGCAGTCGGTCAGTTACTGGAACACCTTTAGTCGTTTATTGTGACCAAATCAAGTCGTTTGTATAACAAAATCGAACTCTGGTTGACTAAATGTTTCATCGATTTGAGAGATTAAGAAAAAAAATACCGTGCGTTCCGTTTAACAAAACTTTCAGTTGTATAAACTAAATCATCAGTTTGATCAACTTTTGGGTTGTTGGGTGGACCAACTGTAGGTTGGTAGTTATGGGTTGTCTATTTTTGGGCAGTTGAAATAACTGAATTGTTTTGTAAAGTGAAAAAAAAATATTTTTTTCGGCCTCTGTGACTGCGGGATTTGTTGATTCAACCAAATTTTCTTGTACCAACAAATTTCTTTTCTCAGTGTAGGAGCAACGAGTGTCGCGCTTAATCGCTAATAGTGATCTGAGTGTATATAGTAAACGACTTGTATAACGAAGCTAGACATTTATTCGAGCATAAACTATGAAGAAACATCGGAGTATACTCTCTGTGGCCTCGCGTGAGATATACACACATAGACGAAGAAGAGAGATATGATTTCCATTTCGTGCTTATTCATTGGTTACAAAGATTCTTATTTTGCGAGGCTCTGAACTATGTAGCTATTTACATATTCTTCGGATCATGTATAAATATACATAAATATACATGAATAAAAGTGTTTGTTCTACTCAACTAACATTTAACGAACTTGGCAACGAGCATTCGAAATTCGATGCAACGAAACGGCGATCCAGAAAAAAAAAAGACAAAAATAAATGAAGGAACGAATAAACGAGAACGCAATCACAATTCAATCAATTATGAAAAGACGTTGATTCGAAAAACTCAAGATCCAAGACCTCACATAAAAATGCAAAAAAAAAAAAAAAAAATGTAAGTGGATCACCGAATTGAGTTCGATGTCTCTTGATCGTGCCAATGCGTAGTCACATAACTGTCTTTTTTTTCTCTCCATTTTGTATCACGTTTACTAAAGTATTCGCATTCTATAAAGAAATGAAAAAAAAACTGAACACAAAACTCACCATACGCGGTTGATATTTGGGTAGAATTTCGGCCGGAACGTCGTTTTTTGGACGTCGTGCGAAAACGATGCCGATTAATGGTTTATCGGTTGTATTTGGTTATTTCCAAAGGCGACGATCACGGTCGCAAGTAAAAGGACAGAAGTACCAGTAATGTGAGAGCAGCGTCAATGCGGCCGATTTTTTATTGTTTATTTTGTTTTTTTTTTTCGTGTTTCGAAAATTAATTTTTTGTTTTTTTATTGATTCACGTTACGGGATGATGGTGGTTGGTGACGGTGGTAGATACAGTATCGGTAGTAGCAGTAGAGGTAGCAGAAGTGTAGTGGATAGAAAACAACACATAGAACAGACGAAAAAAAAAAAACAAGTGCACAGCGTCAGTGGCATTCTCAAGCATGTGCTATAAATTACGAAATTTTTGAATTAATCAATTAATTACGAACGAGGAATAATTCATCATCAACGAGATCGAATTTCGAGGACGAAAAAAGAAACAATTTCTTTTCGATGTCGTACATGATCTTTGTCATTTGCATTCGGTCGTACAGACAGCGAAATTTTTTTGTCAACCAATTTTTACGTGTAACTTTTCTGTCGATGTTTCAGTTTGTGAAAAAAAAGACAATTTTTCTTTTACACTCTAATAATTTTCGTTATTTTCCTTGTTATATTCTTTCATGTCATTTTTCGAAATCTGTTTCTTCGGTTTCTCTTTCCGACCCCAGGCTCTCTCTCTCTCTCGGAGCACCAACCACGAGAGAGAAAAAAATGTTCGATATTTTATCGTTCAGACAGCTATGTATACCGAAGGTACAAGGAAAAATTCATTACTGAAGAAAAAGAGAAAACTGCCTGCGGCGATTTTGACTTCTTCGTTAAACTTTCAATGCTTGATAATAAGATGATAATAATAACATGGGACTTGAAAAGAAAATTCTTCACCGAGAAGACGAGATTGTACGAATTAATTAACGATGATCATAATTACAATAAAACCATATACGCCTCGCTCAGGAAACATAATGACGAGATAAAAGCGTTCTGAAAAGAAATTCTAAAGGAAAAAAGACACCCGAAGGATTACGTTGGCTTTTTGTATTGCACGGTTCCATCGGGGTCTTTTTTTTTTTATTATTATTCATCATTTTGTCAAATGGTCGCGTTGAATTTCTGACTCGGATTAGATTCGCCCATTTTTTTTTATCTTCTCGAGCACTGATAGTAACTTGATTACACGCCGCAGACCGTCGAACGATACATGTCCCTGAGGCTGCTGGAAGAATGACATTTTTTCGAGCAATTAGTCGCGATCTCTCATTCAGTCAAATTCGAGCCCTCTGAAATGGCTCGAATTTTTCGAAATGGAATTTGTACTGCAGAGACAAAAAAAAAAAGGTCACGATTAATTAAACTCAAAGTTTCTCTCTGTGCAGGTGAATCTTTTATGCACCGATTCCCCCAGAGTTGACGATGATTCGAAAGCAGCACTTTGGGCCACTAAATACGCTGATTAATGTGAAAAATTTTGAACCGTAATGACCAATCGCACCTCCTTAAGGACGTTGTATGCAAAATTTTCTGTCGATAGAATTTCTTTAAATTTGCACCACACTAAGAGAATAGTTACATCTAATAGCTCGCGCAATTTTGCGAGGTTTCACCATGTGGAAGTCGAGATATTAATTTATAAAAATCACAATTTTCAATAGTTTCTCATAAGAGCGTGTGTTAAAAGTTGCAATTTTCAACATTAAATATTTCGATTTCTAAATGGTGAAGCATCTTAAAACTTTGCTTTATTTAGTTTTTCAAAAAAATCGGTCGTAAAATTTTTTCGAAATTTTGTTTATTATATAACAAATACAGATTGCCTCGGACAATCTTGGATTTAGAGTATGTTGTTCTTTAGTCAATTTGTAACAACTTTTTTCGATCAATTTGGGCTCGCAAACCATTTTTTATGTAAGAAAAACTGAAAATAAAAATTTAGATTCGACGGTCGCCATACAACGTCCTTAACATCGGAAAATTGTCAAAACAAATCTCTAACACGAATCGAAATAATTCGTCCTTGGAGTGAAAATTTAGTTGTGACTGTGTAACGCGAATAAAAATTTAGTTCCGGCAGCAGCCTGAGGAACGTAGCAAAACACTCTCCAGTATATTCGAAGAGTACGTTGAGGAACAAAAAAAAAAAAAAGTATACGTAAATGTACGATTCGTATATAAAATTGTGCGTGCTGCACAAGGCTGCTACATAGAAGCTACCTGTAATAAAAAAGAGGAAAAAAGAGACAACTCTCGCAAAAGAGAAATCGATTAATTGCAATGCCAGAAACCTGGCTGAACTAATTGTTTTTTTTTTTAATTTCGTTAATTTTACGAAAAAATAAAAAACTACGAGCAATCTCGTATTTTCAGTCATTCCTGCTCGTCCAAGTTTCTTGCCCGGAGAAATTTAAGTGAGAAAATAGATGAATGTACACAAGTATAAAGGGCAAATGGTTGGTTCATGGAACAAAGGACAAGGCTCAGGTGCTCTGGATCAGGAGTTCGAATTCTGACCGAACACCAAAAACAATTTCCAAGGAATTTCAATTGTTTTTATTGCAATTCCGGATGCTAGACACCTGTCTGTGATGCCTGAGTGTTCGGTGCGCAGTTCCGAGTTCCTCCCGTGCATCACAGTTGACAAAGGTGCCTTCCTAAGTGCCAGTGACGGCAGAGCTCGCATTGTTACCCGCGGAGCTAAGTTCGCTATTGGTTTTATCGACAAGGTATTCTGCAGTTTCCTTGAGAGAGATTCGGACGTGATCGAACGGGGGATGAGGAGATGGCGAGAAAAGGAGAAGCTGGAAGGGGGAGGAGGAGGAGGAGCAAGTGAGAAGAGAAAATATCGTAACAAGCCCGCACGGGCAACAATGGAAATACAAGAATCAGAAGTAGTAGAAAGATAAATATAGACTGAATCGTGTGATCTATAAAGTGGAGTTACAATAGCCTAGACTTCATGGTGGGATTAAACGTGCACTGAGAAGAAAAAAAAGAGAAATACAATTTTTGTAAAACGAAACAAAAAAAAAACAAGATTGTTTCAATAAAATTAACTAAAAAAATAACAAACATATCGCGTATGTAGTGAGCGATGAGGTAAAGAGTGAAAAAAAAGAACGTTCGCATAATGTTTAAGAGAAAAAAATATCGAGCGTTAATATTGTGAGCGAGAAAGTACGAAAAGTATGTAATGAATGATCTATGTTTTCAATAATTATGAGCGATGATACTTGTGCGACGATGATTGTTATTCTGCCAATTACGAGCAATCGGAAGTTGAAATTTTTTATTATTATTATTATTGTTATTATTATTATTATCGTCGTTGTTGTTGTGGTTGTTGTTTTTGGGAGTATTAAACGGAAAGAAAAAGATTACGTCGGTCGAGGCAACGTTCGTGGAAAACAATCCAGACTCATCTCGAAGGATCCAATGTGGCTCGCTTCATCGAATTAAAAAAAGTTTTGTATAAACGTTCTTGGCATCAAAACTCAGAGTTTTCTCCTCTGAAAAAAGTTTTCTGACGTCTAGAATTTGTGATATTTAAATTCCAATTTTTTAATTTTCCCATTTAAACGCGTGTAAATTGGAGTCGCGTTTCTTTTGGTTTTTTCTTGCAACTTTCTAACGTAAACGTGACTTGAATTTACAGGCGTTTAGATGGGACAAAGAAATTGGAAATTAAATATCTTAAATTCTAAACGTCAGAAATTTTTTTTTTCATAGGAGAAAACTGTTAGTTTTGGTGCCAGGAACGTTTCTACAAAATTTTGAAAGAACCCTAAATAAACTAGTGTCGGGATTTTGAGGTATAAAAAAGATGGAGAATCTAGTCAGAAGGCAAGTGTCGAAGCGAAGGAGAGAAGCTTGCATCATGAGAAAGAATGAAAGAAACGCGAAGGAAGAGAGAAAGAGAGAGACGAAAAAACCGTAAATACAGCAAAGAGAATTGAAGACACCGATCGTGGAAATCAACAGTCTCGTCCAGGGACAGAAGCGAAAAGTGTATAGGAATGGCACCGATGCAGCTGAGATTGCTTCGGAGGAGACAACGACGAGCATCTCGGGCCAATGTTCATTAAATTCAGTAAAATGGAAGAAGTGATAGATTTTTTGTATTGCACGAAATCAGTTCACCGAGAACGAAGCGACGTGATTTATTTCGTCTTTTTAGTTTCGTCTGTCATTACTTTCTGACAGACATATTTTTTTATTACTATACACGGTGCTAATCACTACCGGAACAAGGAAAATGTTGGACCAAAAATACGCTGACTCTCCGAGCAATTGTAGGACTGAATCTAATTTTGAAATCCAACAAAAAATAAAAAAATGCGATCCGTTTCGTTGAAAAGAAATGGAGAAACGATAAATTCTTAATTCCCAGATTTTGATTTTTTATTCCAAGTCGAATGCACGGAAGAAAAAATGGAGGGCTCAGTGAGTGAAATAAAAAATAATCACAAATCGATGGGGGTCGATTTTATCAGCGGATTTCCATACGATTGAAAAAAAAAACTCAATAATTACTACTTACGTTTTGTTTTTTTTTTTTTTCGGTTTTTAACAAAACATTTTTTTGTGCCGTCCATGGGTACGATTCTCGGGTATATTGACGTTGAAATGCATCAACCTAATCGATTGTACAAATACTTAATTGCTGCTCATTATAATCTGTCGATAAAAAGACTCTCGTGTTGAGAGAAGAAAAATTAACTGAAAAAAGATTGTGTTTGCTCGCAATATGACGAACTTCAATGGACGAGCTTGTGTTTGGATTTGCTTACTATAGGAAAAAGTAAAAAGAAGAAACTCTCAGTTTTATTTTTCGCTCTCTAAGTAAAGCCTGCAGATCTTGCGAGTGAGTCAGCTAAATAAAGAGAGTACAGTGACGTCTTTTTTACTCTGTAAATACATTTTGAACATATTTTTTTGAGTTCCTTACAAAAAATTTGAAAAAAAAGCTACTCAATAAATTCATTGAGAGTAATCAACATTCCAAACGTTTTGGTGGCTTCACGGAAATGGCTGTAAGTTTTTTCCCCTCCCAAATAGGTGGCCCAGCGTCCGTTCATTCGCTGGTTCTCTAATTTTCTTTCATTGAACGAAATAACACGAATCAATCAACGAATGCATTCGGTAGTTTAATTATTATTGAATAATTGGTTAATCAAGTCTCTCTGAATTTTCGATATTTTTCAATTTGAATCTTTCGCACGAAATTCAATTAATCGTTTTTACATTTCCATATAAAATGATTCTTATAAATTGTAAACGGCCTGAAACTTGTGTCGATCGGCAGCTTTCGTACCGTGAAAAATGCATCGAAGTATGTTTAGTGGCTCTCGAGGTTTATGCGACAACGAATGTTCGTACACCGGCGACCCGGCGCCCACTCGTGTAGATAGAAAAAATAAAAAAAAAACATTTTAACCGGAATTTCAAGAAATAAGAGAACAGGGAAAAAAGGGGAGAGAGAGAGGAAGAGAGTAAGCGCAAGAAATCCAGCCAACGGAATTGAAATGTGGCAGGTTGACTTATTCTGGAACGTCCCATGTATACTTGTGATCGGAGCTTTCCCAGCTTTTGGCCCGGGCTCGCTATGGCTTCGAGGGGTTCAGAGGGTAGGGGTGAAGCCTAGATATAGGCCAGCTACGGACACTCAACGAGAGAGAGAGAGAGCGAGAGAGAGAGAGAGAGAGAGAGAGAGGGCGAGAGAGAGAGCTAAGGAGAGGGGGAGAGAGAGACCTCTTTCTCTCATTCTCACGAAAGGGGTTGATCGATGCCTCACGGCGGGTGGTCTTACACTCTTATCTCGCGGAACTCCTCAGGGTTCTTTGGCGCGCGTTGCGTTTAATCGATTGCGCGAACCGCGGCACACCGCACCCGACAATCTTTCTCTTTCCCTCTCTCTCTTCCTTGTTTTTCTACCCCTCTGCCTCTTTGTCCCTCTCTTTGTCTCTTCCCCGATAAGTTATAGTGGTTGGTGGTGAGAGGGTGATGTTTTCGTAACAGCCTTGAAATTCCAGGGCTTTTCGACGAGGCTTTTCTCTCACATTGTGGCTGAGTGCCACGCGACACGACTTCGTATATTCGGGTATAGGCAACATTTTCAATTTAAAAATATAAATATTTCATCTTTCTGTAAAATGAGGGCGCGATCAAATTTTTTTAATGAAAAATCGAATAATTAATCATTAGTTTATGTCATGATGTCAAGGTCTATAGATCTTTTCACAGTTTCAAATCTTTGCTAAACTTTTTGACTGGTTTCTTGAAAAAATTGAAAATAAAACAAAAACAAAACAAAACATTACAAAGAGCAAAAAATCAAAGTCACAGCAATCACGAAAATGTACACGCAGTTAGTTTTTGCAACACGCTATTCAAAATGAAAATGCACGCGACACGGGGTTCAGGGTGAGGGCAAAGGGTCATTGGACATGGCTTTGCGGAAATACTCGCGATTAATTTTTTTTTCTTTCGTCTTTTTAGCAGCAGCTATTTCTCGAGAGAGATTTTCGTTGTGTGGAAAAATAATGAAAGAACGTGTTAACTCGAGCGACCGTGTATGTAAATTTCGTGTGCGTAACTGTCATGTAGAATGAAATTAATGGACGAATTCAAATCAGCAACAATAATGATGTTAAGTTGTTCAATTCGGTGGTAATATTAAATAGAAAGAGACAAACTAACAAATGGAAATCACTTTACTCGGTTGTTACTAGTATCGTGTGAAATTGTAAGAAAAAAACGTTGGAAAAAGTGACAAAAATGAACGGAAAACGTGTTCGACACTACGCGGAACGTTCGTGATGAGGTCGCGTTGCTGGCACCGTTTCTACGTCGTTATCGTACAAATCTCGATGTTCATAAATAAATATTTGAATTTTCCTTTTGGTTTCCTTCTCATTCTCTCTCTCTCTCGCTCTCTATCTTTTCTACTTCATGATTGATTTCTCTTCAACTACAGATCGAGAAGTTGTAAGTAGAGTCCAGAGAATTTGGCCCAAAAAAATGTAATGTCGGTGGTTTTTTCGAATCGATAAACTGCGGAGTGTACGAAAATATTTATTTTGTATTTTTTAAGAAATTCTGTTACACCGGGAATGAAATTTTGTTAAAAATCGTCGACATTTTGTTGAACACGGTAAAGTAAATATTTTTGGATAATTTCAAAATTTTCGTTATTGTGACAGTATCTTTGGTTTCTAATGGAATTGTCAGCAAAATTTACGATTGAAACGACAAAAATTAGCTTCCGAAGAGACTTTCTATAATATTTCTTGCTGCGTTGACACAATTTTTGGGATTATTCAAAAAAACGTTTAGTCGAACGTATCGAACAAAATATCGATCTTTTCCAACAAAATTTTCTTTTCAGTGCACGAAACTAAAGAAATAATGAAACGTTGATTATATGAAATTTGAGATTGGATAATCGAGTTACTATCACGTCAGGATGATGTTTGAAGTTGATGGAGAAGAAAAATGGTACAGAGACGTAGTGAAAAAGGTACAAAAATGAATTCAGCAAAAGTACAGCGATCGTTTAACGAGCAATAAATATAAAAACCGACAATATACGATGAGATGAATGGAAGCATTGCAAAGAAGAATAAATAAATGAAAAGTGTTGAGAATAATAAAAAATACAAGAAAATTCAACAGCCATTGATTTTTGAAAACGTACGAAAAACAAAAAAGATCTAAACAATTGAATAGAAAAGGTGCAGCAAGCTCGATGTCCAGCAAAACGACGAACAACGACACGTCCGCGCGAAACACTCACTTTTCTCGGGTTAAACAATAAAACGTAAATAAATTATCAACAAAAAATATAAGAAAATTAATTGAACAAAAAAAAAAACAAATAAAAATTGAATCAATTTTTCAAGTCCTACATCACGTCTGCTTTTTTTTTTTGTTCGGTGTTGATTCTTTTTTTTCAAGTTAATTTGCATTTCGTGTAAGTCTTCAGGCGGACTTACCATTTTTTTTTTGGACAACGACTTTGGCTGCGACTTAACGGGGTCGAGTTTTTCCGGTATCAATTGGAGTATTGAGTGGTAGTAGTAGTAGAAGTAGTAGAAGTAGTAGAGGTAGTAGTAGTAGCATAGTGTCGTGCCGATATAGGAGGAGTCCAAGGCCAGTGTGATTGACACAAATATAATAGAGAAGGAGTACGATAAAAGACAATCAGTGCGATTAAAATTGTTTTTTTTTTTTGTTTTTTTCTTTTTCGAGCTATATATGAGGGACATGGCTTTTCCACTACGATTTTTTTTTTCCATACTCTCGCTTGTTGCTCATTCTTAGTGCCGTTTTGTAAATACCATTCCAGTGATTTTTTTGCATCATTCTCTATTTTCTGTTTCAAACTATTAGGGATTTGTTGCTCCAAGTTTAATTATATATTTTTTTTTTTAAATATATAAATTAAGTGAAGAGAAAATAAACGGATATGAGTCATGAATAACGTGTGTAACGAACAATCAGTGAGTTGGCAAAATCGATCAAATTTCGTCGGATTCTTCATACGACGTTTTTTTTTTTCTCCATATTTCGAAACCGTCGTCATTTTTCAATTTCCATTTGTTCTCACAGTTGCCCTTCCCTAAAGGGATTCGACGAAATTTCGTCGAGTTCACCCGCGTGCCAGACCAAATGTTTGCGTCAACGAAACAACAACAACAAAAAACCGTCAACGATACTGTACAAGTAACGCAAAAATAATGAAATAATAAATGTCAGCGAAACTTTGGATAAAACACTGAAACGCTAAATATCATTAAATATGAACAAAGATAATCCGTTGTTTTTAAAACCATGATTAATAGCATGATCGCGGAACTACAGAGTCCAGAAAATCACATACATATACGTGTCCACATACCAGCAATGTATATTTGTATAAAATACGAGCAAATATTTCAAAAATCATTTCATCATAGACGCAAAATAGTTTTTTTTAAGAAAAAATAAAAATAAAAAATTTCACCCACAAGCAAGTTATCAAAATCCAAAATTTATCGTTTCAAATATACATGGCATGTTTGTAAAGACACAAACACGTATAAGTGATGAGGAAAAATGGGATGACAAGATGAGAAGAAATGAAGAAAAATTGCTGCATTCGATGAATGACTTTCAGGCTGTCGATAGCGATCCAATTGATGAATTCAAGAATTCCTTTGTATATTTATATAAATATATATATATATAATCCTTTATATATATATAATATATAATAAAAATATGTATATATGTATATATGTACATATATGGAGAAATATAGAGAGAAAGAGAGAGAGAGAGAGAGAGAGAAAATTTATAAATGCACATATATAACATGTACGTCAATACAGAAATCTGCATATTTGCATATCTGTACAGAGTGTAACTTTAAAAAAATGAGGGTAGACGAATAATGATACAGAAAGTATCGAATAGAAGAGAAATGCTTCGCGTTTCAAGAAACGAATATTTCTCGCATCACGAAGACTGCTCCGTGTGCATTATAATTTTGAAAGTTCAATTAAAACGAGAATGATGCTTCTCGAAGTTTTTAATTTGCACATTAACGTTGCTTTCTTGTTGTGTTTGTTTGTTTGTTTGTTTGTTTCGTGATTGTATGATTTTGCACATAAAAATAGAAAACTCGATACACTGATACGAAAAATTATATGCAGCGAGAGTGATATATAGTAACAGTGACAATAATAATAATAATAATAATAATAATAATAATAATAATAATAATAATAATAATAATAATAATAATAATAATAATAATAATAAATGAATAAATAAACAATGATAAACGTAGATATGTATGTTTACAGACAGAACAGTATAGAACAGGGAAGAAAGAAAAATCAATATGAAAAATGGAAAGCTCTCGTTAAAATGTGGCGATTTGTAGAAATAATCGAGTGACGATTTCTTACCATCTGTCCGTGCGGCGTGTAATGGAAAAAAGAGAGAATAATATTTTTTGCATTTAATAAACGTTCCATGTTTGTTGAATATTTGGAAAAGTTCATTTAAAGTGTTGTTTTTTTCTTTTTCCTATAAATTTCTCAATATTTTCATTCCTGTGTTTCGGCCAATTGCTGACAGAACGTCGTGAAGAATTGATAAAAATAATTTGGATGTGCAAATTTGAGTGAAAAACTTTTTTTTTTCTTTTTTTTTTTTAATATTTCAGTCGAAATGATTGTCAGGACTTTTTGTTTCGTCGCAAAAGTTGGAATTCATGGTATTCTCGACCCTCTACAATTTTCTCCTCAATAATTTCATTGTCGTTAGCCTAAGTCTGAATTATCTTTGGATTCAATTTTCAATCATCATTTTTGATGCTTTATGAACATTTGTTCTATTGGTCGAGTCATAAGTATATCATTAGATACGTGTGTGTGTTTATCACACACATGAGATCGTTGGAACGTAAAGTATCGAGACATGTATGAAGAAATAGGAAAATAATATTTGTAAGGTAAATAATTGATAACGGACTGTACCTTCCTCGAGGGCGTCGTCACCGTCGCTCATGAGCTCGTCATCCGAGCAAATGTTCAGTACATTAACCAGCATCTCCGTAACTGTCAATTAGTTGAAGAAAAAAAAAGTCACAAAATGTTTTGCGCAGTACAATGTTTCCTTATTCGAATAGAAATCAACGATCCTTACCTTTTTCCCCAACAAATGGTAGAGACCACGTGAAAACGTCCATGAAATTGGGCAACCAGTAAGGATGTGGCGAGCAATTAAATTGCCTGATGTTCATCACGTTGTTTTCGTACTTGAGCACGGCCGCCTGTGGCAGCAATCGCGGATGATAAAACGTACCGGAAATTCATAATTAAATCATTATTTATTGATTGATTGAGATTTGTGACTTTGAAACGAAAATTTTTTTGTTTATTCGGTCAGGAAAGTTTTCGGCCTTTTTATAAAGTTGAGTACTCAATAAAAGAAAAAAAAAAAAGGTTATTTTTCGAATATTCTGACCTTGTTGTTGTAGACGTCGAGGTAGTTGGGAGCGCTAAAGATTGTGATAAGCGAAGGGAAGCCCGTCGTCTGGGATTTTCGGTACATTCGATAGCCAGCGTCCTGCGCTTCGTGTGCCCTAATAATACTCAGAAGGCTGTTGTTCTGAAGAAAGTCACAACATGCTGCGTAACTGTAATGAAAATCAACAAAATATTGTCAAATTCAAATCTTCCTCTACAATTAACTGATGCGTGACATCATAAAATTGCTATTCTTATGCCTAATTTTTTTTACAGCAGACTTCCTCATGGCAGAGAGGATTTGATCCAATTATTCATGTCAAAATAAAAAAAGCAGTTTTTTTCACACGTTTTTAAAGAAGAAATAGAATTTTTTGAGTTTCTTTCCTTTTGTTCTCTGCCATCGAGAAAGAATACTTGCGAAAAATTTTCTCGAGATACACTGAGAAAAGAAATTTGTTGAATCAACAAATTTCAATTTGTTCGCTACAATTTTGTTGATTCAAAAAAAGTAATGTTGCGGTGAACGCATATGTAGCTCAGGCAATAACTTAGGTCGTCAGAATAATCAATTTATCCTGATGCAGTCGTTCAGTTGCTTCAACACCTTTAGTAGTTTATTGTGACGAAATCAAGTCGTTTGAATAACAAAATCGAACTCTGGTTGACTAAATGTTTCATTGATTTGAGAGATTAAGAAAAAAAAATACCGTGCGTTCCGTTTATCAAAACTTTCAGTTGAATAAACTAAATCATCAGTTTGATCAACTTTTGGATTGTTGGGTGGACCAACTGTGGGTTGGAAGTTATGGGTTGTGTATTTTTGGGCAGTTGAAATAACTGAATTTTTTTGTAAAATGAACAAAATATTTTTTCGCCCTCCGTGACCGCGGGATTTGTTGATTCAACACAAATTTTGTTGTATCAACTGAATTGACTGCACGTCATAGATTTTCGATTATTTACACGTAGGTGGCAATTTGTTCATTTCGAATCATTGTGAACCATATTGCGGTGCGATAAGGTAAGAAACTAAAAAGCCCGTGTTATGAAGGTTGGAAAAATATATTCGTAGTGGAGGATACTGCATGCGATGTTTTTATAACGAGCGGGAAAGAGGAAAAGGCAAGGGTTAATTTCGTAATGGCACCCTTGAAGGAAAGAGGAAAATGTTATGGGAGTCAAGCGTTGGGACATTTCACACGTCCGCCCACATCGGACCTTCATCCACTTTGTGAGATGGAAAGGACGTGAGAGGCATTATTTAATATAGGAAGCTATGTTGGCCACGCGCCTTTTTCATTCTCGAGCTCGAGTAATATGGTTTATACGTTTAGTACAGTCTTCTTTTAACCCAACACTTGGACAATAAATTGTTACTCTGGCGCTGCGAAACACTCGATCGCTCGTAAAAACACCGAGAAAATTGGACATCTCTTTCCTTCGAATTTTATCCCAAGTTCTCCAGAAAACTCACAGACGTTTCTCATTTCGTTCCAACTCGTAAACGTTTGACCTGATTCTCCATCGTTCGAGGAGTCGCTAAAAGTGTTGATAGTAACGCTGAATTTAATCAAAAATTGGACCGTTTAATCTTTGAGGAACCTGGACAATTGCTGAAGCAACTTTTGCTCGAACCGTCATGACACTTCATGAGATCATTTTCTTTTGTTTGACGTTTTGTTGAGTTGAAATTTTAAAAAATAAAAAAAGCCTTCGTAGGAGATTCGAATCACTACCAAATTCTTTGGTTGAGCATTATACAAAAATTCCATTTTCAGAGGAGAATAGCTAACAACTTTACAAATCTGACAACGAATGAGAATTCTTCCAAAGTATCCCAGCAATTTTCGTCAAGATGCGGTCAGACATACACGATTGCGAGGCTCAAGAAGCACTTTTCTTTCCCATCGCTCTTATAGAATATATATTAGTTCGGGAGCCAGAATTTAATTTAAAATTGAATTGGACAATGTGAATATCTCGCGGGTTCAGCTGGAAGGCACTTTTCGCAGTACGTGTGGTTTCTATCTAATTGAGCTTCGTTCTGCGAGGGCAGCCTGCCAGGGAGTTCTATAAATTTATTTTTCGTGAAATGCTGAGCTCGGAATTCCATTAAGCTAATTAAATCGAATAAAAACGATATTCGAGTGCAAAAGAGTTAAAAAATAATGTTAAATCGATGAGATGATTATTGATGCGGAACGAAAATCGTCATTCCAAATGGTACCGAACGATTAGAGCTCCTCAAAGTTATATACCAATCAATACCAAAGGAAAATCTTGATAAATCGTCATTTTGTAAATAGATTCTAAAACTATTTTTTATGCAGCGATGTCTGAAGCCAATGGGTCATTTTTCACATCACTAATTTCCCAAGAGATGGGAGAAATGTCAGTCGCAATCCGTTTTCCTTCTCTGATTTCTCGAGGATCAAATGTCTCGAAGGTCTCAGTTGCTATACTGATGAGATCTACTTTTCTTCTCCACCAGTCCTCCTCGTTCCGCAATTGGAACGATTAAGGTGATCTAGCAGTCGTGTGAGTGCGAGAGAGATAACCAAAAAGTAGATACACGTTTTTCTCAGAGACCCTTCATATTTTGAGAAAAAAAAAGTTACATCTTCTTCTCTGGTGAAATGGGAACAACGTGTAAATAATATTTTTCTCTAAATATTCAGTCTCTTCAATTGAAACGTGTAGGGGGATTTTTACCGACCGAGCAAGTGATAGATCGTCTTAAGGAGGTTGGCTACACACAACAATGTTGCTATGTTAAAAGCATAGGAAAATTCGAAATTTTTAGAATTTAATGAAATTTGGTGAGTATATTCTTTGTATACGAATATACAAATTTTCCATTTATTTGTTGAAAACATTGGAAATTTTTGTAATAACTTCGCAGACAACTATTGTGAAGATTGGACATTTGTATGACCAGTGTGAAACACCAATTTCGACTTAATTGTACTTTCCACTTTAATATTCGTGTTTATAATTCCATGTGGTACTAGAATCTTGTGTAGGAGTGTTTACGGTCGATCAGCGTGCTTACACACGTATCGAGGTCACTCGATGTTGCTGATAATGACGATGATTCGTCGTAGTCTAGGCTCTCGCGTCATTATAATTTATAAACGGTCGAACTACCCCGGAAATATTCTTATCAGCTCGAGGAAACTCGAGATACAAAATAACGTACAGAAAAGAGTCAGCACACCCAGGCACAGCCTTGGGAGCTCGGAACAATATTTTTCAGATCTAACCTTAAATTATGTTGAAGCTTAACAACCCTGTGTAAGCTTGTGTGATACGCGAAGAGAAAAAAAAAGAAAAAAAAATTGAACTAAAGAGAAAAGTGTTTACATGATTTTCGTAAAACTATTATTTGCTGCGTCATTTCCGGTGTACGAATCGATACTTTTTATTCTCATTTCGCTATCCTTGCAATTTAAACCGCGATATAATTTTTTTTTGTTGAATATTTCTTCGGCTGTGCGGTATTTTGTTTTTATTATTAATTTCGTATCAATGAACTGGAGTTTCTTGAAAAATAATATTCCCTCGATCAAGTAAGTGTAATAAGCCAGCATGAAACCTACAAGAGTTCAGTATCGAGTGCATCGCCCAATCGCTCGTTGGAAGCCCGAGGAAATCACTTTCTTGAACAAGAAACGTTAACACGGACGGTACACGAATGCGAAAAAAAAGATTGACACGTGGATTGTGCGCGCCCTAAAAATCTTTATTTTGTTGTTAAGGACGTTGTATCGCAACGATCAAATCTAAATTTTTTTTTTCAGTTTTTCTTACATACAAAATGGTTTCCGAGCCTAAGTTCATTGAAAAAAGTTGTTACATATTGACTAAAGAACAACATACTCTAAATCCAAGATTGTCCGAGGTAATCTGTATTTGTTATATAATAAATAAAATTTTGAAAAAATTTTACGACCGATTTTTTTGAAAAACTAAATAAAGCTTCTTCGATGTTACGTAAAAGTGTATGCGAAGTTTTAAGAGGCTTCACCATTTCGAAATCGAAATATTTAATGTTGAAAATTGCAACTTTTAACACACGCTCTTATGAGAAACTATTGAAAATTGTGATTTTTATAAATAAATATCTCGAATTCTACATGGTGAAACCTCTTAAAATTGCACGAGCTATTAGATGTCACTATTCTCTTTGTGTGATGGAAATTTGAAGGAATTCTATCGATAGAAAGTTTTTTAAATTCTGATAAAAAAGAACGGATAGAATGGAAAATCTTGGTTGATAATTTTTGTGATTTTTCAAACACTCTCCATGTGTGAACTGAATGAGATGAGCATTTTTGTCAGAGATTGGAAAAACTCTGAAGAGTCCGTACATTTTTATTGCAATGAGCCTCGCAACCCTTTTTAGCGAAACGATCGCGTTTCGCGCTGCGATTTTTGTGGTGACGAATTAGAGTATATGTACAAAAAGACCTCGATGGATGGAACGAGATTGGCATATGCAGGAGAGGGGCAAGTAAACCGCGAGTACACACGAGGGGGAAGGGGGCGAGTCAGCGGTTTCGCACGATTATAACTGACCTCGCCCAACGAGCGTGAGAAATATTCGTGCCAAGGCGAGGCAAGGTCTCAAAAGCTATACCACACGATGATGACATTATTATACCATTTCACGAAATTATTCGCGAATCTTGAATCTAGCGACTTTTTGTATTCAGACAGAAAAAAAAAAAATTTCGTATTAATTAACTAATCAATATTTGCACGTTGGAGCTCTCGTCACTAAAAATATAGCGCAAGGCATTTTTCGTAATGATCATTTTCGAGAATTATTTTTCAATTTTCGCCATTTTTTCTAAAACAAAGTTCAGAATCCTCGAAATTTTGTTTTAGAAATTTTTAAATGCCGCGAAATTCAAAACCGACAATTTTCTGCTTTCCTTTACTTTACCACGAGTGAAAAAATATAAAATACTGACTTACCTGTAAAAATAAGAACAACCTCTGACACTATTGTGAGAAAAGTGTTCAGCATTTTTCTCAATTCCGAAATCCTCGAGGGGGTCAGACCACAGGAGATCACACATTGGTCCGAAAGCCGGTGGCTCTTTGAACCTGTCCAACTGCAAACAGAGAATATATTCATCGTCGTTAGTCGCGCTTAATCGCGTGCTCCACTAAATCGTAATTTCAACCTCGAGAAATAATTTCTGTGTGCATATGCCTCAGAGTTTGCCAAATAACAGCAGACTTCGTTACTTAAAACATTTACAACTGATTATCCAGACAGGTACCTATGAAATGCACGTGATGTATACAAATACAAATACTCTATTCGTACGTCTGTTAGCCTCGTTTGATTTACATGTCCATCGAATTTCGTTGCGAAGCTGATTAAGTTTCTCGAATATATTAATTATATCATCAATTATATTAATTAGGCATTGGATATGATTTTGTTTCACTAATGAGAAAAAAAACAAATCGTCTGCCAAATATTGTAAGGATTTTCAAAATTCCATACGAATCGCGACCATTGACAATTAAATCGATGAAAAAGTGCCAAAATTTTTACTCTTTCTTATTTTTTCACAAAAAAATTTGCAAGAGAAATTACTTATTTATGATTTATAGAAAGCGAGATTTTTTTCTGCTATCTATCGAAATTTTCAACTTGTTCTCGATAGAATTGCCTTCGTCGGAATGTCTCGTATCCATAGTTACAAATATTTGGAATTATCTATAGTATCAAAGGACGGGTCAAAATTTGTATCACTTGTAGATTTAGTCTCCGCTCTCTCGTCTTTGAGTAAATATAACTGCAAACTAATTAGTCCACACAGCAAAGCACACAAGCATCCTCGTCGTTGCCTATACCTCTTTCTCGTATCTGTGGTGTGTCTCTCGTTATTTATAGATTTATATAAATGTGTATATAGATATTTTACGGTGTGTCTCATTTTGAGGTAATATTTTCTTTGATATCGCGGCGCAAAATCTTCAGCCGATACTCAAAATTTCGGTGATGCGGAACCCAGCAAATTTTTTCTCGTTCAATTGCATGGATTAGAGTTATTTTAATAGAGTTATTTTTTTATTTTTATTTTTTTATTTTAGAGAAGAGTTATTCGACCATAGTCTTATTTAGGATTTGAGATGTTTCTCGCATAGAGTTGTTTAAGAATAGAGTTATAAACATTAGAGTTGTTGTCCTGCCAAAAAAAGGGTTCGACTTAAAAACAATGTTCGCCGGATGCAGTTTCATAAAGATTTGTCGACATTAATCATTGCTATATTACGAAGAAGCTCCGTTGAGAGTTGGCAATTAAAAGTTTGTAATTTGACACACAAAGTTCGTAGAAAGGCGTTCTGATGTCGCCTCAACGCTATTCTTGTCATGGTAGTGACGAGCCCTTCGATATTATTGAGGAAAAGGATCAAGATCTTTCTCATTTCGCCTTTTTCGTAGTGTTCTCTATTTACGCAACACACTCGAGCACAAAGGTGTATTTTAACGAATGAAAAGGGTACCGCATGGATAATTAAGCAGCTGACGCATAATTGGATTCACGATACTGCGACAAATTGCGTGGTCTGACCACGTCGTTGTGCGGTAATGCACAAATCGTTATTTCCACCTTAATATTCCACCATTCGCCCGCCACTCAAACGTGCCAAAACCGTGGAGAGAATTCTTAGACAAAGAAAGTAAATTCCATCGACTGTTTACCAACGAGGGGAGTGCAAACGAAACAAAGGGTTCAATGGTATCGGAGAATGAAGAATAATCGAGGGAAACTCGTACATTCGTGTGCTTAAGAATTCGAGGAGCTGCTGCTGCGTATCTCGATCTTCGAGGAAAAATATTGGAACGAAATTGCCAAAATCGATGAAACAGGGAATTTAAAATCGCCTCAAATCACCGACATTGAATGAATAATTAAATTTTTCACGTTATGACCAAATTAATTGAGAAAATGAGCGATTTTTTTGTTTTTTTTTTCTGTGGATAGAAAATACGAAAAATTTCATAGATTTAAGGACGTTGTATGGCGACGTCCAAATATAAATTTTTCTTTTCAGTTTTTCTTACATAAAAAATGATTTGCGAGCCCAAGTTGATGGAAAAAAATTGTTACAAATTGACTAAAGAACAACATACTCTAAATCCAAGATTGTCCGAGGCAATCTGTATTTTTTATATAATAAACAAAATTTCGAAAAAATTTTACGACCAATTTTTTTGAAAAACTAAATAAAGCTTCTTCGATGTTACATAAAAGTATATGCAAAGTTTTAAGAGGCTTCACCATTTAGAAATCGAAATATTGAATGTTGAAAATTGCAACTTTTAACACACGCTCTTGTGAGAAACTACTGAAAATTGTGATTTTTATAAATAAATATCTCGACTTCTACATGGTGAAACCTCGAAAAATTGCACGAGCTATTAGATGTCACTATTCTCTTTGTGTGGTGGAAATTTAAAGAAATTCTATCGACAAAAAATGTTGGATACAACGTCCTTAATTGTTGGGAAACGCTCTTAACTGCATAAGCAACAACTTTTCTTATTCCTTCTCGCAGAGAACGTTCCTCATCAACCGGAAGTTTGGACAGATGGGACGAAGCAACAAAAAAAAAAAAAGAAGAAGAATCTTGCGACACTCGGCGCCGAGTATGGCGATGCAAAAAAGTCTCGGTTGAAGTGAAAAAGACACATTGGAGAAAGTTGCAAAAACATATGGGCAAGAAATATAAAGGAGAAAAAAATGTGAGACATAAAATAGAAGCCTTGAGGACGACCCCTCGCGCGTCGTATAAAACGTAATTCAAAGTGGAGCATCCACCTCATTTCCCTAATGGAATGTTTCGCTCGAGGTGAAAGAAATAAGAGAAAAAATATGTGTTGAAAGCATCACTAAAGGGAAAAATGCACTCTATTCTTCTCCGTAATAAATAAAACCGCTTTGCTATTTCTTTGAGATGCTCGGGTTTCCATTGTTTGCTCTCTTTTTTACGATTGATAATGCGAAACCAAAAACCTCTAATAAGCCGTGCAGCATTGTACGACTCGGCTGGATGGCGCTGCATCCGCAGCAGCGTCACGTTCAACCTGTTTTCACCTCGTCTTTTTCCATATTTTCTAGCTTTTCTTGACAAAAAAATGTTGCATCGATAAATCGAATGCTAAAGGGCGAGGAACACAAAACGACAGGATCGAAGATGGCGAGAAAGGGAGTTTCCATCAGCAATTGATAAGAAATTCTGGCAGAAAACTCATAAAAATATTTTTTTATGCTCCTAACGAGCAGTCTTCTTCGCCAAGTTTGCTCTGACTGTCCGTCCATTTTCGTCCAAGTCGAAAAATATCTTGATATTATCAACGTATTACTATCACAAAACGACTTCATTTAGGATTCTTTCAAAATTTTGCATAAACGTTCTTGACACCAAAACTAACAGTTTTCTCCTCTGAAAAAAAATTTTCTGACCTTTAGAATTTGAGATATTTAATTTCCCATTTTTTTTTCTCATCGAAACGCGTGTAAATTGAAGTCGTGTTTCTTTTGTTTTTTTTTTCTTAGAACTTTTTAACGAAACGTGACTTTAATTTATACGCGTTTAGATGGGAAAAAAAATTGGAAATTAAATATCTCAAATTCTAAACGTCAGAAAATTTTTCTTCATAGGAGAAAGCTGTTAGTTTTGGTGACAAGAAGGTTTATGCAAAATTTTGAAAGAACCCTAAATAAATTCGTTTCTTGATAGTAATACCTCAATTAGAAGCTCCGGTGCATCTTGAATTCTGAATACCTCTGGTCGGTTTGGAGGGCAGTTCCGAATTCCACGCTGAGAATCTCTAGGATCAGTTAGCGGCTCAAGACCGACCGACACGATTGGCTCCCGAGGAAAACGAGGATAAACGCAAATACACACGAGCTCGCGAAGGGCCCGAGAACCGAACATATGAGAGATAGCCGTGCAAAATGTATGTTTGTGCTCTCACGAAATTCTGTAGCCATATCGCAATTACGTGACAGGACCAAGGGGTGCACACATGCGCTACGAATTTCCAAACAGACGTGATGTATATAATCCATCCCATATGTAGACACTTTGGTGGATGACTCGACCAGGTGTTGCGGTGAGAGGTGATACGCGAATCATCTGAATAACACAACGATGCAATTTCGGAACAATAATGAGCCACATTGGTGGTAAAAATGGTTAATTCCTGCATTAAGTTCATTCGGTATTTTGTCGCTTTTAGTAAATGAGAAAACGTTTGGTAATGTATGGTATCGACCTACAAAACCTCCAAAATCAATTCGTAAAATACAAATCGTCATAGATCATGATTTTTGCAACAAATCTTTCGAAACTTAGGGAAATTCGAAATGATTAGAATTTAATGAAATTTGGTGAGCACATTCTTTAGCATTAAATACGGATATACAAATTTTTTAAGATTTTTCTTCTACATAGTTTTCGAGTTATTCAACACTAGAGTTTACACGCATCGGCATAGGATTCAGATATATATAGGTATATTTTTTACATATTGTAAATTCCAATTATTCGACAACTATGTAGACGAAAAATTTGAAATAAATGGTGTCATCGTATTTGATGCTAAAGAATGTTATCATCAAATTTCATTAAAATTCTATTACATTGTCTCATGTAGCCAACCTCCTTAAGTAACAAAAAAAAACAATCATTTCAATAGACTTTCGTATCATTTGATATTTCTAAAAATCTGTTAAGCTACCTTTTCTAAGATTTTTTTCTAATCTGGAAAACTCTCAACTTGTCAGTTAAGTAGCGCGCCTTGGACAGTAAAGTTGGAACCAAGAATTACGTCTCTGTAAACAAATTAAACCGTGGAGGAGATGGCATTTTGCGCGATGTCAAAAAAGTTTCTCTTCCGTAGACTCAAGAATGCTGACGTTCTTGGGAATGGCAGAGAGGATGCCGACGAGCTTTGCAAGACGAAATAATTCACGAGGGGGACTAAGTTTGAGGCCGCAGAGAATTTGTAGAGAAAAATTAGTACGAACGCCCTGGAACGTATTAGCTTTTGGTTTCTTTGTTTTTTTTTTCTCGTGGCTTTTCGCTTGGTGAACGCAAAGGTGGCATTGTCAGATCACAGCGTTACGAGTGGTGAATTCCTACCTGTCCTGTGTATATAGCTGGGCAAAAAGTTTCCATGTAGCTACTTTATATTCTCGTTGAAGATAAAAAGAAAATGTTCGACGAAAATGCTAGCCTGAGAGTCGAGCAGGAGTAGAAAGAGAAGAAGAAAATCGAGAGCATAGAGTGAGGTCATGAAGAGTGAAGAAATGGGAAAAAATAAGAGCGAAAAGAAAAAGGATATGAGTACGTGAAATAGGAATAATAGTAAGAGCGATGCGGGAGATATTCCTTTTTGCGTTTTTTCCGCTGCTGCACCTTTATTTTGCGGAAGTACGATGCGCTGTCTTGGGCACAAGAAAATTCTTTCTCTCAAGCCGCTATGGGTGAAACGGTGCGAGTACAACCTTTCCAGGGGGAATTCCAAGAGATGGAGAAAGAAAAGCTCACAAGCTTGGGACGCACGTAGCGTGTGTTCAGTTCCTCCAATGCACCCGCGAATAAGGAGCAGAGAGTTCGGAATGAAAAACGAAAAAGAGAAGAAAATGTCTTCTTGCAACATACATAACGCGGATAATGTAGATGTATGAGATGTGCACGTGCGGGGAAGGAGAAGGCAAAGGAGAGGAAAAAAGCATACCGAACGATGCGAGCGAGCTTATGGCTTAGCTCTTTTCCGAACCGGTGTACAAATACAAAGAAAGTAAAACTCGTGTGTCAGAACGAAGCTGTGGAGAAAATCGAGCTTTCTCCGCTTATTTCGATCTTTTCTCCTCTGCCCCTTGTCCTGGCTTTTCTTTCTCTCTCTCTCTCTCTCTCTCTCTCTCCCCCATTTATATCGTCTTTCTTTTAAATAAAAATATGCTCTTACAATTCGCACGTACTTTGGCGAACTCTGAAACGTCGTAGAAGGTGCAATAACGTTTTGAAATTCCTCACATTTGTCGGATTTCATTTCTATGGGAATATTCAAACTACTCAAAAGCACTAAAGGCTGCTTTGAGATTTTCTCATCATGCTCAAATGAAAGGGAACCTGCTGCCGCCAGCGCATAGAGGACTTTCACTTCAAACATTCGTTAGATGACGATTATTTCCCCATTCAATACCAGGAACTAGTAGATATTCACGCCGGAAGGTGGACACTGGGTGGATTCTACCCAGTGTGACCACGAAGGCTTAAAATCGATGCACGATGAAAATTTGTTCAACTCATTCTTCTCGATGTTAAAAAACGAAATTTGCAAAACGATGGATTGGGTGGAGTTTGCGTGCATTTATTTGATGTATATACATGCAGGGCTTATAAAGAGGTTGATACGTGTATAGGTGTGTGTTTGTGTGTGAAAGGTAACGTAGGTGGGAAGGATCGATAGAGCAGGTGGCAGCACGTCGGCTTGCCTGGTTTGCTTCCGGCTCCGTGGCTCTCTCCGTACGAGCACTTTTGATAATACCCACACTCATACATTTGTATGGCTTCCCGCAGGTGTATACGCACACGAGGAAATTGACTGATCCGCCCCAATCGGGCGAAACTCTCTCGCGCTTCAACTCCCCCATACAGAATATCTGGACCCGAATGTTAAATTCAATGCCGTCCTACATCCCAACATTCCGCTTTCACAAGCCCTTACGATCCCCCCTGCTGCACGCCTTATCCTTTTCGTCTTTTCACTGCTTTACGACAACAATCTTTCCCAAAAGATGCCGCACCATTTCTGTCGCAGCATCCAAAGTTGCTGCAATTTTTTTATGCCTCGCAAACTACACAAAAAAAAGAGTAAATCGTGGTGACTCCGAGGGAATGAGAAAATTTATGGAGCTGAAGTTCGTAACGTTGACATGCAACGAAAAATATTTATTTTTATTCACGATTTGTTTAATTTTCAAAATAATCCTAATTTTGCGAGTTGATATAATTTTTGGGCGGCGAAAATCGATCGTTTTATCATCATAATTACATTCTGCGTTTGAATAATAAGCATCGCCACAGAAAAAAATAGATTTTTGTTGCATTGAAACTATTCAAACTTCAACGTCGCGAAAATTTGGATTTTTGGTCCATGGAAAAATTGGATCGGAATCATTGGAGTTTGTTCTTTTTTCCTAAAAATATCGGGCAACCTATGGGACACTGTTTTCAACACATTAACCAGTAACTCCGATTTTTTTCAACTGGTAACCCTATGATGATGAGAAAAGCTTTTTAAAATGAAATTCAAATTACGCAGAATAATAAGAACAAAAAGGTGTTTTTTTTTTATGCCACAGAATCGAAGAATCTTAACCCTAGGACCCTACACTATGTGTTTTAAAACAAATCCCCTACACTGGGGTTACGGGCACCCCAGGACTTTGAATCGATGCAATTGACTCGCTATTTGTCGTAGAGAGCTTTTTTTTTAAATTTGATCGTTCGAATTCTGAAAAATAAAATGAAACTTTAAGAAAAAGTGTAATATTCATTTTTCACGGTGAAAAATGCAATTAAAAAAAATTGAAAACATAATCTTCGAATTTTTCATTAGGAAGCTCGTTCAATAACGAGCTTCGTCATGAAATTTTCCCCTTAAATACTTTAACCAAAAAAATATCAAATTTTCAGAATTTTCTCATCATCTGCGATTTGGGACTCAGCACCCCTAATATTTTCGAAATTACTCTATGTCGTACGGTTCGTATGTATTTTCCTACGTTTTCGCAGGAAATTTTTCGACTCTATTTTCCCTAGTAGCGCCTTGGATATTCATTGATTTTTTAAAAACGCTGAAATTTAATGAAAATATCGAAATTTATTGATGGGATTTTAACTCACTTTGCGTATGTCATCTAAATGATGAATCTCTGGCGAGAGTCCACCATGGACACATAGAAACTGTTGGTTCATCAGAGCTGCAAGTGGTAAGCAGTCAAAAGCGTCCATACAAGCGTCGTAAACTTTCTCCGAGTATTTTATTTTGCCTGTAAGAATAAAGAAAAAGAAAAAAGCATGAAGATGGTTATTCCATTAAAAGTTGGATGCTTTAAAAAGGGAAACAAAATTATTGAAGTTGAAGCACATCGTGGGCTTTAATTCGTTTGGAGAAACGATATGGAACACAAAGTTTCAAAAGCCAATCTCGGGGCTTTACGAATCCGATTGAGGAAAGCATGGAATATTTAAAAAAGAAAGTGAGAAGCTCGGTTCAGGAAAAATATATCGGGAGAAATGGATTACACAGGAAGTGAGAAAAGGAGGAAAAAAGGGATCGAGAGTGAAGAATTTACGAGGAAGTGAGAGAGCAAAAGTGCCTAATACAGTTTTGTGGAAAACCGTGAGAACGACAAGGACGACGTTCGAAGAGAGATTTGTCTTTAATAAAGTAGAGAGCGACTTAGGTCGATTGACTGACGTACCAACGGGATTAGAATTTCGATATATACGTATATCAATGTGTGTGTGCGATAAAAAAGACGTAATTTCTTTGCTAGAAGAGTAAATCACTTCTTCGTACGCCTTTTTGTTCGGCAAGAGTTTGTATCGTACTACATCGAACGGCAGCAAGAAAAGGAAGGACCATAGCCGATAATTGAAGCCTTGCGAGTGGCTGTGAGTTCGGCCTTTCTGTCTGTAGCGAGTATAAACATTTACACGTATACATGAGTGGGTGTCTGTGTTATATTGAAGGAAGTGGATAAATCGATGCTCCCTCAAGCAGGGCCGCGAGCCCTTCGTGCTCTTACAGCTTCCGCAAGTATGGCAGGACTCTCTTTCTCTCTCTCTCTCTCTCGATCCTTCAATCCTTTCCCTCCATCCATCTCCATCAGTCCTTTCACACTTGACTTCCATATACACACAAGTCCGCTGCTACTCAGTCTCACGAATTCTATCACTCTTTTCGCTAAGATAAACTTTTTAAACAGTCAGTCGATTCTCACCTCGAGCCTGGAATTACACGGAGTTTGTTTGTTGAGAAGTAAACATCGAAAACAAGATTTTGATGCTGCGAAATGATTCACAAGTCCTGCGTTTCTATTTTGCTTCCTCATAGAGAAAGCTATGTGACGGTGTATTTTTTTTTTCCAGTTTTCATGTCAATATGCTTAAAATGTCCCAAAACATCGAAAAATCATATCTAAAAAAAATTTCCGGATGTGTGTGTGTGTGTATGTTATGGCACTGTAAAATTGAAACCTTCGTAACTCGAGAACGGTTTGAGCTGCAGGGCTCCCGTTTTGCACAGATATTAATCTGTACAAGCTCTTCATTCTCTGAAAATTTTGTTGAACTGGCTAGAAAAATACGAATTCTACGGCATTTTGAAATTTTCAAAAAAAGGCTATCGATGCTGTAACTTCCGCAAATTTTAAGATTTATTACTAATTTTTTTTTTTATAAATAGAGTATCATGATAGGAAGGTTGGTATTGAATTTGGAGAATATCGGTTGAACGGTTTAAATTTGATGATTGTTCGAATTTTAGGAAAATCTGAGTTTTTTGAAAAATCGTCCAACCGCTCTAATTTCTGCAAATTTTATAAAATGTTGTGTATAAGTCTGTACTTCCTCTTTACTTTTTTTTTTATGTTACCACGAAAAGCTGCAGAGCACAGCGTGTGATGGTTTCGCAGGAAGAAAGCTCTGGTTCCGGCATGGTTTTTGGGAATAACTCTCGTAGTGAATTCCAAAACCGCATGTGTGTTTGTTACGAACTACGAGAATTTGTGGCACACACGTGCCTACTATTTATTTCGATCCTCCTCTCTCTTCCTTTGTCGTTATTTCCTATTTTTTTTCTTTCTCTCGCTCTGCTGTCTACAATCTGGCCCGAGTCCAGGTCTCTCCTGCGCTACGGGAAGGGCTTTGCGGTCCTGCGGCGTGGCACGTTATCGGCAACTCTCTGTGGCGGTGCCGAGAACGCTCGCAAACCGAGCAGTGAAAAGTTGCTGCGACGACTGTATGCGGCTGGAGCATCATACCAGGAAGGACCAAGCAAAGGATATTTCTCACAAATATTATGCGTTTTTGCATAATTCAATGTGCCTCCCGACGCATTACACGAATAAGTAACAAAAACGAAACAGACGAATTAAACATAAAGAAAACTTTGTTTAGAAAAACGATAAATTTACGAAAAACTTGAAATAAAGTTGTGCAGAATTTTTCACCTCATATAATTTCATCGAAAAATGCATTTTAACATTCACAATACAACAACTCTAATGTTTATAACTCTAATCTTAAATAACTCGACTCCCAAATATCTCTATTCTCAAATAACTCTATTCTTAACAACTCTATGCGAGAAACATCTCTAATCCTAAACAAGACTATGGGCAAATAACACTACTCTAAAATAACTCTAATCCTAAATGTAGTTCAAAACATCTCTAATCTTTGACATATTCATACCATTGAAACAACTCTAATCCGGAAATTTTATATTTCAAAACATTCGTCGCGAATAACAATTGCCGATCACAGTCACCGATCGTATTTGCAGTCGAAATAATATGTCAAAGATTAGAGATATTTAAGAATATAGATGTTTGGAACCACATTTAGGATTAGAGTTATTTCAGAGTAGAGTTATTTGACCATAGTCTTATTTAGGATTAGAGATGTTTCTCGCAGAGAGTTGTTTAAGAATAGAGTTATTTGAGAACAGAGATATTTGGGAGTAGAGTTGTTTTAGGTGTGAGATATTCGACATAGAGTTATTTCAGAGTAGATTTATAAAGATTAGAGTTTATGTACTGCCTCAACATTTACTAAATGTTAGTGAATGGATTACGAGTGTGTATAAAAATTTCAGTGCACAAAAATGACTAGATGTGTTCTGCATTTTTAGGAACTTCGAGTTACCGTTTTTTTTTTACTCAGCTTCCTGTCCATGCGTTTTTACGAGAGTTTGGAGAGAGTCATGTTCATTCGAAGATTTCAGATCGTATGAAAACCGCGGAGTGTAGAATGGGAGAGAGTTGCGTAATTGGGGCGAACAAAAATGGGCAATGAAAGAAAAAGCTGCACTCCTTGTGCATTCGTTGCAATGAAAGCATCACGTGGGATAGAAAAAAGAGAAAAGCGAATCGTTGAAAACAAATCCTCTTGCTTGGATTCAGGTGCTTTAGCCGACTGTGCACTTCGCCCTTTTCGCGTTATTGCCACTGCAGATAGTCAATGCTACACCGCACAGAGACGCGGTAAATGAAATACTCGCGGTCGTGGATATGCTCCAGTAATACGGATACAGAGTGCCAATAAGATAATTCTATACAGTTTGTACGATAGGCCAAAATCGTAGCTGGTGAATTGTTCGAAAAAAATGTAGTTTTTTTTTTCTTTTTTTCTGCGACGTGTTTCATGTCGATAATTAATTGACGATTAACGACCAATCAATGACATTACGAAAATGAGTTTTGCGCTGAGGCAAGCTCGGCCCTCCAACACCTCTATCAAGTTGGAACCGCCGAATGCAAAAAATGAATATTAAAATATCAAATAATTAATAGCTATTTAAGAGCTGAATAATTATTCAGCAGGGAAATCTCATCAATGAACCAGCTGCGTATTTTTCAATGAATCAAGAACTCCGTGTCTTTTTGTCCTCCATATAAATCAATCTGTAGAAATTTTTATCGCAAACAGTATTACGCAGACAGTTTTTTTCAATCTGCACTGGGAATGAAACTTTGTTAAAAATTGTCGATATTTTGTTGAATACGGTAAACTAAATATTCTTTGATAATTTCAAAATGTTTGTTACTTTCGTAGTATATTTGGTTTTTGAAGGAATTGACAGCGAAATTTACGAGTGTAACGACTAAAATTTGCTTCCGAAGAGACTTTCTAAAATATTTCTTGCTGTAATGACACAATTTTTGGAATTATTCAAAAAAATGTTTAGTCGAACGTATCGAACAAAATATCCATCTTTTTCAACCCAATTTTGTTTTCAGTATTGGAAAGTTTTTAAAAGTTACGGCCGATTGAGTAGGATTATGCAAAAAAAAAAACTGAATAAATAAAATAAATAAATTTAAAAAAAAAGAGCCGAAAAATACTTTTCGATATCGGATCGAATGTAAACTACTCAATATTTTTGGATTCGTGGCAAATTGGGGAAATTCTGTTGTGTGAGAATCGTCATAAATCGTCAATCTGATTAGCAGACAGTGCAAATTGATATTTCAATGTAGAAAGTTGAACTTACATTCTTGCTTAAATGTGAAGTACTCCGTGAGATGTCGGCATTCGTGATTACCTCTGAGGAGGAAGAGTGTGGTTGGATGGCACAGTTTCAATGCCCACAGGTACAATACGCACTGAAACATTTAATTCAAACGGTATATTAATATCGTTTTACCAGATATTCAGATAAAAGGATTGCGTTGAATGGCAACAATGAAAATATATCAATGATGTTAAGGATGATGGGTGACGACTACGTGATCTTTACAAGGAACTATTTTCGCCTAACGTTTCCTAATAGAAAACTGACTTCGAAATAGTCATTTTATTATTTTAGAAATATACTCCATGAAGAATCGATATTTTCATAAAATTTTATTGATAAAAATACGTTCAATGAGTCAATTTTGACTAACGTTGTAAATTGTAAAACGAGGCGTTTTACAACGTACGAAAAAAACAGCTGACGCCGTGGTCGGTTATGGGTTATGTTGTGTCTTTATTTTTTAATATTTCAATCGATTTTTAATGGGAAAGTCCAAAAACTATAACACGTATATATTCCTGAGTATCCAGGGAATACATCGATTCGTTTTTCATTATGAAATCTTGGGAATTAGCAGTGCAAAAAATCAAAAAAATTTCATTATTCTATGCTGGTGGGGATAAGTGTCCAGAAACACTGGAGATTCAATAATTAATTACTGCCGAAAGGCAAAAAACAATTACGAATTAAAAAAAAAAATTTACCGATGATAAATAATATCAAAATTTGACACATCGATTCAGTACATGTTTATTTACGCCTATAACAATTTTCAACCCTTTTTCTTGGACCATACAAATTCATCGATCATCCTTAAAGTTCGCATCGTTGGAATTCAACGGAAACTGATTATTTTTTATAGCAGAGTGCAAAATTTTCATACATTATTTGTCAGCGATAATGGGACAGTTTTCATTGCCATAAGAAAAGTGAATTTGTTGGAAAGTTTGATCGAATGCATTGATCATCAAAATGATGAATGAAAAATATATTTTCCGTTGGATTCAAACGATGCAAACTTCGTTATCATAAATATTGTGGTAATCAACGTTTATATTATTTATAAATGTTTAGATAAAACGATGGGCCGAACGTCTAGTACAGAATTTGTAAAATGGCATAAAATTTTCAGCCGGAATTCTTTTTTAGGTTTCAAAAATATTACCAATTTCCATGTCATCGGAAATTTGCACACCCTATGAAAAAATCGATAGATTCATGTGCGAAATTTGAAGAAAAAAAAAAAAACGCGGTTGACCTCGGAGCTTTTTCTTACCCTGGAAAAATACTTCAAAAACAAAATTCTAGAGACCAAGGCGCGCCTATTGGGTCTCTCACTTTCGTGGAGAATCTCGTATATTTTTTTCTATACGCAAATATCCTCAGACATTGACTATATGTTTTTTGATGAATTTTTTTTTAAGGCCTCGATCGGGATTAAGTGAGGTTAGAGCGAGAGTGAATGCCTTGCGCCACCTCGAGCTTTTTAGGGTCAAATGTTGCGATGTGACCGTCAAACATCTGAAGCTGTTATGAAAGAGAGAAAAAAGGTTATGAAGGCACGCTCATAAAATAAATCTCAACGTTTTAGAAACGTATATATGGAGCGCGAAGAAGGGACGAAAAAGTGACAAAAAACAATGAGGAGAGAGAGAGAGGGAGGAACGAGAATAGCAGAGGAAAAGGGAGGGTCGAATATGACGCGTGGGTGACGGCGTGAAGAGGTAATTCTCCGGCAACGCAAGACGAGACTCTCTCACGCGAGAGAGCATTCTATACATATGTGCGTGCCGAAACGTGATGACGAGGGGCTAAATTTGTGTGTGCACCAAGGTGTTTATGAGATAATTCTTGGCAAGCCTGCGCGATGCTTCTCGCACGCGTATAACAGTCTTAGCCAACGGCATCTATGTTTTGAGGATGCAAGCTCTGTCGACATGAATTTGTATCGTTATTAGCCTTTTTATTTTCCAAATTATTATGCCTTTTTCTCTGATTGTTTTTAAAAAATGAAATATTATTCGTTAATTTTAAAATAACGAAGCAAAATTATTTCTTCACTGCCAAGAAAAAAGTATTACGATAAGTTTTCTTCGTCTCGTTAATCCTTACGCTTAGCTTTTTAATGAATATTAATTAGCGGGTAAATTTTTTTGCTTCCCTTTGATCCATTTCATTGAAATCTCGTTAAAACGAAAAAAAAAATATTTGTGAGCTCGATGTTATTTTTTTCTATACTCGCAACACGACATATAAAGACGTGGAAAAAAATCGTCATTCGTCAGATTCGAGAATGAGTTTGGCGTTTCAAAATCTTAAGCTCGTCGTCAGAAAAAAGAAACGACGCGGGTTGCCACACCCCGAGAAACGGAATAATGGAATTTAAAGGTGAGGAACGAAACTTTTAAATATTGAGAGACTCAATGGCAGCGACGAAAAACGAGCAGAAAAATCTGGCAAGCTACACCAGATTTCACAATCGAATATACTCCGTTAAATTCTGAATCACATTTTTCTTAACACGTCGTCTTGCAGCAATCTGACACTAATAATTTCGAAATTCCAGAATAAATGTCAACAAGAGATTCGGAGTTTCAAGATTATTTGTTCAATAGATCGCTGAAAGTTCTCGTCGTTCCAGAAACTAGTGATTTGGAAAATCTTTCGCAGGAGGTTTAAAAAAATTGGGCAGTTGGAATCTTTTTTTTTCATTAACTGGATGCAATGAATCAGTTGCGTTGAGAGAATGGGAGACCATTCAAAAAAGCAGGATGTAAGTGACGTTATTATTTTTCCTTCGTTTAAAATTTGGTATCTATCGATTCAGTCAAAATGACTGTTACATGTCCTTGGAAAAAACCAATCGCGCGTATGTACGATGCGTGAGCAAGAAGGAACAAAAAACGGTGAGTGGTGAAGATTAGAGATATTTTAGAATAGAGATGTTTTTGAACTACATTTAGAATTAGACATGTTTCTCGCATAGAGTTGTAGAATAGAGTTATTTGAGAATAGAGATATTTGGGAGTAGAGTTGACTGAGAAAAGAAATTTGTTGAATCAACAAATTTCAATTTGTTCGCTACAATTTTGTTGATTCAAAAAAGGTAATGTTGCGATGAACGCATATGTAGTTCAGGCAATAACTTAGGTGGTCGAAACAATCAATTTATCCTGATGCAGTCGTTCAGTTGCTTCAACACCTTTAGTCGTTTATTGTGACCAAATCAAGTCATTGAAATAACAAAATCGAACTCCGGTTGACTAATTGTTTGATTGATTTGAGAGATTAAGAAAAAAAATACCGTGCGTTCCGTTTAACAAAACTTTCAGTTGTATAAACTAAATCATGAGTTTGATCAACTTTTGGGTTGTTGGGTGGACCAACTGTGGGTTGGAAGTCATGGGTTGTCTATTTTTGGGCAGTTTAAATAACTGAATTGTTTTGTAAAATGAAGGATGAGGGATATTCGACACAGAGTTATAAAGATTAGAGTTGTCGGTCGAGACTGGCGACATATTCCTCTATCTCATTGCATGTTTTACAAGTCCATTAAACTATTCGTCAGCTCGGTACAGAACAAAGTTTGTGTACCGAACGGATTAGAAAACAAAATGCAAACGTGCGTTTACCAAATGTACTTGTTCGGGCTTTTTTCCCACGTGAAGGCTCGTATTATTCTCTCGTCATTCGCTCGCCTCTTTAATTTATTTTCCGTTCTCGTTTTCGGTCCGATAAATGGTGAATCGTTTGATCTATGTGATATATACGGAACGGAGGAGCATAAAAAAAAGCCTGAGGATTCAAACAGCAGAGATCGTGATTTTCCTTGGAAAGGAGAGGGACGGAGGGAGAAGCGAGTCAGCTTTGTCTGCGACGCAGTAAACTTTTCGTTTTCTTTCTTTTTCTCTTTTTAGTACTTGCGAATGCTACGGGATCCCCGAAACATTCGGCCACGTTGGCGACTTAGGTAGCTCGTTCGCTTTTTGTCCTATACGGTCTTTGGCGTTTCTACAGTGACCGTTCGGTCGTAAGTGCCAGAAAAGACATAAATGGCACGGCGAAGATTTGAGGTAGGAGGAGGAAATTTCCTCGAGGGTGGTCTCCTTGAAGAGACGAAGATGACGACGACGTTATATCGAGAACGAGCTTAAAGAACGAGGGGAGAGACAATTTTTCCGTTCAACGAATAACGCACTTCCGGATCATTTGACAGGGATGAAATAAATTCCTTCAATTACTATTCGAAGAGGAACGTATCAGAGAAATCGACTTTTTAGCATCAATCAGGTTTGCAACATTTTTCACATGTTCACATGTACCTGATCATTGATCTGCTTAACGAATAATTATCCTCGTAGTATCGCGATTGACAAGATTAATAATTAAGAACGAATCGAAAACGATGATTCGATTATTCGCATATTTATGCAGGCGGAAAAACTGTTTTGTACGTTTACATTCGATAGAATAATAATATTGAAACTTACCTCGATACTGAAGTAACCCCTGTCTACGTAGTCACCGAGGAAGAGGTATTTTGTCGTTGGGGGTGGCCCACCAACCTCGAATAATTTCATCAGATCGTAAAACTGTCCGTGAATATCTCCGCACACTGCAAGCATAAAAGAAAAAAATATTGTTTCACTATTTGCATAACTTGATTACTTTTCATTTAAAAACTTCAGAATTTTTTATTGGCTATTTTTTAACGAGTTAAAAATAATACACCGAAAAGGTTAATTACACGAATGTGAATGTACGATTGAACATTTTCAACTATGAATAAATATTGTCTATTTAATTGGGTGCATCGAGGGTCCCACCCTCCAACGGTGACTCGTGGTACTATATCCTCGTATCGATTTTATTGTTGTGCTTCGAAGCTCGTCTTGAATTATGTATTTCATTACAACCAGCAGCAGGGAGGGTGAATAAAAATAATACAAATATAACTAATGATAATAAAAATGCAAAGTGATCCAAAGATATCGTGAGACAGTGGAATGAAAAATGAAGTCACAAGGGAATGAGTAATAATTATTGGATAATGAAAAATTCATTAGTATGGAAAATTGCCTCAAATCGTTAGACAGCGAAATTAGGTTTAAGGGTTCCGCACCCTAATCCATCTGGAATATTGAAAATTCAATTCTCCGGGACCGTTCGATCGATCGGAATTTTAAAAATTCCAACCCATTTTCGCTATTTTCTCGCGAAGCATTCAATTTCTTTCAACACTTTGTCTGTGTAAACGTTTTTTCCGGACATTCCGTCTGTAAACCTGGACACACCGTTCTGTCAGCCTGTTATTACATTTCAAAAATTCGAAATCTTCAACTTGGAATTTCAATTATAAAATTGTAGAAAAAATACATGTTTTCATCAATTTTTGATCCATCGTATTTGCCCGGACACGAATGACCCAGGTTTACAGACGCACTGTTAAATTTTGAACGTACCAAACTTTTTTTTTATTGACTCGACTTTCGAAATTCGTAATTATTGTATCAATCGATCTACTGCCTTAATTGCATAGTGAATTTTCTTTCGTTGGCAACATTATCTCAGTTGTTGAACATTTAATCAACTATATTTTTATTTATTTCAATTATGCATGAGTACGAAGCTAAAGAAATGACTCAACATGGAACATATTAAATCGGAATAACTTTCGGAACACAGTTATTCGGATATTGGACGAGGAAGTTGATAATTAATTCGTAGGACGATTGATCTACAGTTTTGGAATTCATCTCGATCCTTTGACCTGCTTTGGGAACAGAGATATGCAAATACAACTGCTGCTTCTTCATTTTCGGAATTGTATCGCAACATCGAATAGCCCCATTCTGAAAATCGATTCCTCGTCGTTTTTTGATAAGGTCCTCCAATTTCCATAGTACGTAGGGCGAGGAAAATAAAATTTTATTGATATAGTTATTTCGTTAGTATGATAATATGATTATATGTTAATAACTGAATGTTAAGAGCCGAATCTACTCTCGATACGAGAGATAATTCATCCTCTCTTGCATGGAAATTTTGTGGGGCTACTTATCTCTTGTTCCCTGTGTCATTCTTTGAGAAACCGAATGCGAGGCAAGGAGCTTCCGATATTAAAACTCTTAAACGGTTTTAACAAAGAAACATCTTATCGCGAACTCTCAATTACTTCCTTCGTTCTATTTTCCTATCTACCCTATTATTTCTGCTTCTCATTCATCCATCTACCCATCTTTGTTTTTGTGGAAAATTATTTTCACGATTATAAAAGACATTGAGACCACTGATTAAAAAAAAATATGCAAGGATACGTCAAAGGAAAGACTCCTTTTCCAGTATTTTTCATTAGTCTAATTATTCTCTGGCAGCAAGTAACCCTAGGAACCTAGTCAGGTATTCCCCAAACCCCCACTAAATAGTGAAAAATTCGAAGATTATATTTTTAATTTTTTTTAATTGCATTTTTCACCGTGAAAAATGAATATTACACTTTTTCTCAACGTTTCATTTTATTGTTCAGAATTCGAACGATGAAAGGAAAAAAAAACAAAGCTCTCTACGACAAATAGCGAGTCAACTGTGTCGATTCAAAGTGCTGGAGTGCCCGAAACCCCAGTGTAGGAGATTTGTTTTAAAACACATAGTGTAGGGTCCTAGGGGTAAGATTCTTTGGTTCTGTGGCATAAAAAAAAAAACACCTTTTTGTTCTTATTATTCTGCGTAATTTGAATTTCATTTAAAAAAGCTTTTATCATCTTCCCAGAATTACGAAAAAACTAGCTTCATATCATTACGTTTCATAATTTTATTTATATTTTATTTTTGTGTTACAATGATCGTTAATTTTTTATCGTCGGGCTTGGAAAATTCTCCACCAGCATGATTTTGGTGCAAAATGAAATGAACAGTCTGCAGACTCCGAGGATACAAAGTCCTTGTCACTATATGGTCTCTGCGGTTCGCGAATATTCTATCGATGGAAGAAATTTGTTAGGGAGGCCATTACCGCGACGAAATGTTTGGGGAAACTCCTCGTTCGTGTCATAACGCCAGGAAAAGCTTCGCTATGTGCGACCTTTATGCTGGCGTACGAGGAGCAGGAAGCCCCGAAGCAAACTTTGAGTTTCCTTTGCATAGCGTTACTCTCTCGCTTGCTCTCGTCATGACCCTCGCGTTAAACAAGAAGCACTTTGTAAATGAACTCACGTGTTCAAAAACAATCATGGATTTTCAAAAAAAAAAAAAAAAAAAAAATCGAAACTGAAAAGGAAAATAACGACCGAAATAAATTTACGAATTTTTCTCTACGGCAATTTTTTCTCTTAAATCGCTTCACCGTTTTTTTTTTTGCAAGGAGGTTGTCAAATTTGAAAAATAAACAATTAAAACGCTCCTCGGAAGAATTGTGCAAATATTTTCGTTGTTGACGAGTTTTTCCCAAACTTTTTAAACAAAAGCTTCGAAAATAATAAAAGTTTCTGCTGCCAAGAATGCTCCAAGTGTTCCAATTATAAAACATGTTTACTTGGGTGTTTGATGTGAATCGGCAACATGGTTTGTATATGCGAAATGACGTGAGGTTCGATAACCGTAAGGGATCAACCGGAACTGGGCTTTAACGGTATAAGGAAAATCCAATTATAAAAAAGGTTTGGCTCATAGGGTAAAAGCCGACTGAACAAATACCAGCGGATCAGGACCGAGAGAAAGAGAAGCGGATTTCAAGTTGTTTGACTTTCGAAACTGTCGATTTTTATTTATACGAAAAATCATAAATAAACTTCTGTAGGATAAGGGATTACGAGGAGAAGTACGAAGAGAAAAATGAAAGTATGATTGTGAGCTATTGAACGAAATCGAGAATTAGGTGACAACGCGGCACACTCGTGGCTGATATATCGGGCGCCATGCGACAGTCAATTAAGCGTCGCGACGCCTCGGAGCCATGCCATAATAAGCTCCATCGCAAAATCATACTTTTCACATTTTGTATGTTCAAGCTTTTCTGAACAAACGTCGATTTCATCTTTCCAACTCTTTCAATCATGTTTCAATATGTTTTTATTTTTATTATTTTTGCCTATTTTGCATTTTTCTATATTTTTGTATTTTTCAAATTCTTTTTATTTTTTTCACATTATTATGTAATTTCTCCTCTGTTATTTTCACTCTTGCCCTATAGTTTACCGGGGCATAACAAACGTTATCAATCAATCAATCGATCATTATCGCACAACGATCTATTTCCGAAAATACGACAAAACGATGACCAGAATTCGAGTTGGAAGTTTTAAAGAAAAAAAATGAAAAAAATGATAGAAATGAAGATTCTTTCCTCAGTAACGAAAAAAGTTAACTCATGATCGCAAGGTTGGCCGTAAGATGAAACAAGGCTTTGTTTAGGGACTCTACGAGAGTGTAAATATTTAACGAATGAAACAGAGTAAGAGCTTGATTGTTGGAGAAGAAAGAGGCTTTTTTTCTACTTTTATTGCGAATCCTTCTTCGAGCCACACACGTTGTTCATACACGTTACGCTGCTCGCGTTCTATTTCTCTCATTTTTTCCATTTTCTTTGTTTTACTGTTGCGTTTTTTACCGAGTTTCTCTCTCGTCTCTCGAGGCAATCAGACTGCAGCATTTTTCACTGGTAAATGCATTTGCAGTGCGGTATAGTATACAGTTGGAGAAAAGAGAAGCTGCGAGCCAAGGGGAGAGAGCCAAGCTTTGTCGAACGAGTGGACGCGGTCTTGGGTGGCGCGCTGCTTGTTTCTTTCCTTCTCGCTTCGCTCTGCCTGTCTTTTTCTAGCTCATTTCTGTACCAGCCTTTTCCGTATATGGCCCTCTTGTCGAGCCCTGCAAAACCATTACTATTAGTCCTATATACTGCAACCCCTATTGCGAGGAGTCTACGCTACGTCCTTGAAAAGAGAACAAAAAGTTGTTCCGTTTCGAATACAAGCACGAAAGAGGGTTAAGAAAAATCTCAATTGCATCCTCCAATGTCCGCTGCACCCTACATGAGTTTGTAAAAAACTTTACACCAAAGATTTATACCGTAATTAAAAATAGACTTTCTGCAAGTACGATCGAAGTTGCGAATGTTTTCAAACCCTTTGATTTAAAATAATAAAACTGCTTGACACTCGACGAAAAAATGTCAATTTTTCTCAGTCGTTGTTCGCAGCTAAACAAATCGATAAATCGTCACGTTGGATTCTACAGTGTGTGTGATTAATTTGGAATAATTATAATTAGGATAGATTTGGTGAATCATCGACTGTACCAAATACAAAAATTCAATTTTTATCTGATGATATTGACCAATCGTAAAATGGCAAGGAAAAATATTCTCATTTTAATTTTCTCTTTCCACTCGTATTTTATCGGTTTTTCTCCAATCGAATTCGCACAGCCCTGCCAATATTTCGAAGAAGATAAAAAAAGTCGACTCGAGTTTTTATCATTGCTTGGTAGTTCAGTTTCGAAGCTATACTTTTATCCGACGAGAGGAAAATTACTCAGAGGGCCACTAACGATACATCAGCATGCTATACGCTATTTACCTCTCTATATCTCCATGCTTCATCGATTTTGTTTTTTTCCTGCTCGAAAGGTGTACGAATGAATTTTCTTTTTTCACATTCGTCCTTCAATTATTGTTTCTTCGTTCGACTGAGCTTATGGACTCGGAGACTTATGAGTTTTCAAAGATTCGACCAGTGTCGTAGAGCCAGAAATTTCCCACACGAGTAATTTCGGGCTCATTCATTAGCCGATTAATTAATTAATTCTTCGTTAATTTTAAAAATTATTCTCGAACTTGTTCAGTCACTTTTTTTTCTTTCTCATATAAACTATCTCATGAATTTATTTCCATCATTGAAATTATGCTTATGACACAAAAAAGAGTGACTCTTGGGTCTATTTTTTTTTTATAACGAATTTACATATACGCGTGATGAAATGGAGATATTAATCAAAATGTGAGGAAAGCACGAGAGATAATAGAGAATGCCTCGCCCATGCCGAAAGAAGTCGAGCTTCTACTATGATAATTACTTGAATTTATTCCTATGACCGTGAACAAACGCCATCGTCCAAATCGAAACGAGCGCAAAAAGGATCCCTCCAGTCATGCGGCTTTTAAATTAACGACACGTTTCGAAAGTCTTGGCAGGACTCTCACCGAATTTTCAAATATTAATTATCATCGAGTAGAATCGAAATAAACGTACCAACATTTTGTTTTGTTAGCTTTTGACAGAGCGGGGCTGTGTGTCACGCCTAACTGGAGATTTTGACAAACAAACATTTAGAGAGAAGCCTGAGGCACTATAAGAGCAAAATTCAATTGACGTTGATATAGTTTTTTGAACGTACGAAATCATCAACTACAAAAGTGGCGATTAGGATAAAGGGTAAAGTAACAAATTAGCGATTACAGGATCATTTTTTCAATTATTTTTTGCCACTTCACTGAGACAAATTCGAACGTGTCGATCCGCCACAGTCACTTAATCTTGAGGACCTGATTTTTTGGATAAATGTGGAAAAATTCTCGATCTATTGTGTAATCGTGGAATGAAAAAACACGATGCTCAAATCTTCCTCTATGAGGAAGCTATATTTTTAATTTAATTGACTTCCCCATAGAGGAAGCTTTGAGCATCGCATGCATCTTGAGCATCTTGAGGAAGCAATTTGCAAATTTCAATTTGCAGCGTTTTTTCTATTTACATTTAAAATTATACAATTTGGACAACTTTTCTAGAAAGTAAAAAGGAAGTACAGACTTATACACAATATTTACAAAATTTGCAGAAATTAGAGCGGTTGGACGATTTTTCAAAAAACTTAGATTTTCGTATAATTCGAAAAATCATGAAATTTAAACCGTTCAACCGATATTCCCCAAATTCAATACCAACCTTCCTATTATGATACTCTATTTATAAAAAAAAAATTAGTAACCAATCTTAAAATTTGCGGAAGTTAGAGCGTCGACACCTTTTTTTTTGAAAATTTAAAAATGCCGTAGAATTCGTATTTTTCTAGCAATTCCAACAAAATTCTCAGAGAACGAAGAGCTTGTATAGATTAACATCTGTGCAAAACGGGGGAGCCCTGTAGCTCAAACCGTTCTCGAGTTATGAAGGTTTCAATTTTACAGTGCCATAACACACACACACATCTGGAAATTTTTTCTACATATGATTTTTCGATGTTTTGGGACATTTTAAGCACATTGACATTGAAAACTGTAAAAAAAAAAAAAAATTTCACCGTCACATAGCTTGCTCTATGAGGAAGCAAAAATGATGTTGTACGATCAAATGTTTTTGGAGCCGGAGTGGTCACCAAACTTCTCCAATAGGCAATCCAACGTGGTGAATCAGTAGATCGATAGCCAAAACTTAGTAGTTTAGTACACATTGAGATGTATGCCATGATATGTCACTAACTGGAGCGTCGGTCCAATATTGACTCGATACACGGTCATGACGCGAGTCTACAGATCTCGGTCAACATTGAGTTTAGAATGCACGTTGCTTTTCTCAGGATGAGCGAACCCGCTGCAGTTACAGATACGCGTTTGCTGTGAATTCGAGAGTTAACTGTGGCGAATAAACGTCGTCACGCGCTTTGGTTGTATATCCTGAAACTGGAGGAGGCTGTTTGGGTTAGTTCGAATTTGTTTGGATTCAGGAAAAATCTGTTTTTGATAAGTTTCTGCTTGAGTTTTTTTGATTATGGCTGAATGTTTATGGGGGCAGAAACTGTTTAGGTTTGCTTGGATTCGCAGGGGTTGAGAATATTTTTACAAGGGATAGAATAATTTGGGTTTGTTCCAGTTGAGCTGCAGCCTGGAGGAACATATGGAGAGACACCTCAAACGCAATGATGATCACAACAACGTAATGAGCTTCAACAGACTCTGTCATTCTCTCTCTCTCTCTTTTGTATTTAGTTTTCGTTACTAATATTTTTAGTTTTATGTTTTGGTTTTGGTATTTTTGTATTCTTTTGCTAGTTTTAAGTTACTATGTTTTTTCTCTCATTTCTTATTATTTTTATTATTATTGTTATTATTTTCATGTGTTGGCTATGCTTCCTGTGCCTTATGGAAAGTTTTTCCAAGGCATACATAAAATAATCAATCAATCAATCAATCTCTCTCCCTCTCTGGCCTCTATCTCCTTTCCTATGAGAGACAATTTGAATGAGAAGAGGAAAAGAGGAAGAGAAAGCAGAAGCTTAAAAGCTCTTGAGCTAATTTTTTTTAATCCCCAAATTGTGTTTTTCTTCTCTGGTAAATTTTATCAGAAATTTCAAACTGAAGCCATTCCTCCTTTTCGATAATGAATCGCGGAGCATTGTCATCAGGGCGATCAATACAAGTTTCGAAATAACCTGCTGCTGTTTTAGGTTTCAACAGAATTTTACGAAATTTACTGCGGAATAAGATTAATAAACAGTTGCAGAGTTTATTACACCAGTAAATCTTTTGTGATCGTTATTAAATAGCGGGAATGTCGCATTAACTGTTTATGGTACTCGGGAAACCGTCGAGCTTTTAATAGCTTTTGGCTACTTTTATGCGTTGCTTGGTTTTTTTTTCTGTCTCTATTATCCAACGACGGTTTACGGTCGCTTCTTCCGCCCTTTGCCTTAACCAGCTCTTACCCGCGGCTCCCCGTGTTACAGAGCATTTGTGTCTTCGGTATAATTTTCCTATGACAAAAGCTGCGCCCCCTGGATGTCAGAACGACTCCAGCGAAGGTTCCCATGTCCCGACAGGTTCGGAACTACGTTCGAGTCCATTTAGCTTTCATCTACCGCGAGCGGGACTGCGACAAAGGGAATCACACAGAAACACACATAGACCTGTTTTTTGGCCACCACTAATCAAGGCATTGGCCCTACCTTTGTACGGGAATTCCAAAGCGTCCAGAGCGCACAAAAACATGGAAAAATGCCATTAATGTTGGCGGGAATCTACCCCAACTCTCTGGTCGTGGGCCGACCGCGCAATCACTCTGCCACTGTCCCTCTCGACTACTTTTATCACTAAACCACAACCATGGCAAAACTTTCTTTTTATACCATCTCTCTCTCTCTCGCTGTCCCTCTCATTTTGACATTGAACGATAGAAACATTTTTTTTAAATGCCAGTTCCAGCGAGAAAGAAATGCGTAAGGCATAACGATGTAGCGTTAACGATCAGACCCACACGACCCTAGATAAAATATATACACATTCGAAAAGCCGTTTCCTCCGAGGAAACGACGAAGCTATATTGGCTGTAAAAAAAAGTCTCCTGTATCGGAGCCAAACGTCATATACCAAGTTTTACATTCTGCACCTAATGAAAAAATGTTTCCTTTCTCGATTTTTCAGTGGCATAAACGTGGCCCAGTAACTTTGCACACAGTATGACAACAAAAAAATTGAATCAAAAGACATTAAGGACGTTGTTATGACGACGGTTAAATCTAAATTTTTGTTTTCAGTTTTTCTTACATACAAAATGGTTTGCGAGCCTAAGTTCATTGAAAAAAGTTGTTACAAATTGACTAAAGAACAACATACTCTAAATCCAAGATTGTCCGAGAAAATCTGTATTTGTTATATAATAAACAAAATTTCAAAAAAAATTTTACGAGCAATTTTTTTGAAAAACTAAATAAAGCTTCTTCGATGTTGAATAAAAGTGTATGCAAAGTTTTAAGAGGTTTCACCATTTAGAAATCGAAATGTTTAATGTTGAAAATTGCAACTTTTAACACACGCTCTTATGAGAAACTAATGAAAATTTTGATTTTTATAAATTAATTTCTCGACTTGTACATGGTGAAACCTCTTAAAATTGCACGAACTATTAGATTTCACTATTCTCTTTGCCTGGTGGAAATTTGAAGGAATTCTATCGACAGAGAAGTTTTCATACAACGTCCTTAAGGCCTCGGGCGTATACTTTCATTTTCCATTTACACTTTTTGAACTGGAATAATTGCAACTTTTCATTCATGTTCATTCAAAAAAATCTGCAGTTTTTTTAAAAACTCTAGTACACAAACTGCATGATGAGGGGATTTGATAATTATTGCTGAACCGTTTGGTATTCGTCATTCAATAATCGCTGGAAATTCGAAGAGCAGCTGAATATGAAAATAGGAAAAGAGAAAAGTGTTTTGTTTGGTTTGCTTGGTTTTTTTTCCCTTAAAAACTTTTCGTATTGTTTTGGAGTCTTGAACAAAAAGTTTGAACGAGGGACTTTGGTGTTCCACACGAAAGCTTTCTCCCTCCGCCCATATATGCACGAACGAGGAAGGAAGTCACTAGGCCAAAGGGTGGGTGTTGGTTACATTCGTGTATAGAACGAATTGAAGAGGGTTGAGGAGTGAGAAACATACGGCGAGCCAAGTATCTGCGTGACTACAAATTGCCACGGTAAATCCGTGTTAATTACGTCAATGGCGAAGTAATTAATACGAACTGCCGTTTCAAAGTCGAAGTGTCCGGCCCAAAGCCGGATTCTGCGAACTAGAGCGTTTCTTTATGTATATAGATATAGATTTACGGTGTTTCTTACTTACTGACCAATCTATATAAACTCCGATCTGCCTCAAGATCTATTTGTACGCGATGATTTCGTTCCATTTATTTATTCCATTCATCAGAGAAATGAATCGATAACGTCACTTCCGAGTCTCGTTAAATTTTGTCTTAGGAATCACGAAATCGACGTTCATGGCAAAAGGGAATAAATGCAAGTAACAAAAACCGAGTATCTATGGGAATGAACCTCGAAAACTTAAGTATTCTTAGTTGAAAATTTCCGCGAGCATTATTTCATGTTGATTATTATTCTTGAATTATTAAAGAATAATATTAAAATAAGAAAATAATAATAATAAACAAGAATGAATAAAATAAATAATTGTTGAGGGATTACGAGCGTGGACTGTTCAACGAAATAATTTAAATTCGGCAATGTTCATTTATCGAAAGTGGTGTTTGTTAATTAATCCAGGAGTACACGAAAGTTGCAAGCTGTTTAAACTTATCGGAGATTAAACTGTACTTAGCGCTCTCGTTCGATCGACATTCGGTACAACGTAGCAACGGTTTACGCCATTGATAGAGGACACTACTTGTATTCCATGTGCTCGGTACTGTAACGTATATCGTATGCTTAACACCGATTCTGCAAGGGGATTATGTACCAACAAGAAAAAAGCAATAAATCTCGAGGTCAGGGATTACACAGAGTTGGCGCGAGCAAACGAAAGCAAACCCGACGCGCCAGTTCATTTCTAAAAAATGTCGTTCCATGGACTTTCATTTTAAAACCATCGTAAATGCTCGACACTCGAATGCCGCGTTATTGTCTCGTCTCGCTCAGTTCCCTCTTGGCAATAATATTAAGGAGGGTGGCTACACACAACAATGTTGCCATGTTAAAAACATAGGAAAATTCGAAATCATTAGAATTTAATGAAATTTGGTGAGTATATTCTTTAGTATTAAATACGAATATACAAATTTTTTAAGATTTTTCTTCTACATAGTGTTCGAGTAATTCAACACTTAGAGTTAACATGCATAGGCATAGGATTCAGATATATATATAGGTATATCTTTTGCATATTGTAAACTCCAATTATTCGACAACTGTGTAGACGAAAAATTTGAAAAAAATGGTGTCAACGTGCTAAAGAATGTTATCACCAAATTTTATTAAATTCTTATCATATTGTCGTACGTAGTCAACCTCCTTAACAATGGCAATTACAATAAAAATTGTGTTGACAAAAGTAAGTAGAATAAGTAGAAAAAATATGAATATAATGCAATCCTGTTAATTTTAATATTTCAGCCTGATCGTCTCTCGCTCAATTCTTTCATGAGTTCTCGTTATTCTCGATTAACCTCAGGGGAATCCTTGGCATTGCTGCTTCTCCTAATATACTCACAGCATGGCAGTCAGACCAGCAACAATAACGATTCCCAATGGATTTAATTCCAGAATACAAAACATTCAATCGTTTTCATCCGCAGCTCAAAACTTTTGTATAAGAAAACAACAAGTTGAAATAATTTTTTATCTCGTCTCCCGGAAACGTATAAAAGCGAATTTTCAATGAGGACAAAATTGAGAATATTTTTATGAGAATGGGGAAAAAATGGATTACAAAGCTTATGGAAAATGTTTTTTTTTTTCGTTAACGCGATACTAGACGGCGAGGAAGAGACGACGACGCCAAGAAAGCCAGAGCACTTGGGGTGTCCACACAGTGCAGGTGATCGATCGATCTCGCGTGGTGTGTAACCGAGGGGTGAGCCCAAGATGAGAGAGGCCAAGTAGTTGAAGCGAGTGAACCGGAAGCAAAGAAATGAACAGTCGACACGCACGTTACGTGTTCACGTATTTCTCGCATGTCTCACATCATCCTGCAAAATTTACCCATTTATGCATCAATTGTACGTATACACTGTCTGACAAATGACAGAACAGAATATACCATACACCTTCTATTTCTGTAGAAAGCAGAATAGGTAGGATGTAACTAATTTAACTGCTCATCATAGTTACTACTTCACAGGTGATGAATTTTTCATTGATTATTATGACATTATTACCTCCACACCGATCTCTTTCCTCTGCGAATGGAATTTGGGTTTCCATTCGAAAGGAAAACAACAAACGACACGTGTTGCGATATCGCAATCAAGGATCTTACGAGGCCAATATTCGTTCAGAAGGTTTTCGATAGTAAGAGTATTTACTGTGAAAACAGCGATATAAAAGTCATCCAGCTTGACCGATCGCGTCATTTTTCGATTTTTATGGAAGTACGAGACGTTTTTTTTTTTCATATACGAATTTAAAAGTAACCACCAAAACAATATAAATTCTAGCCCTTCGGACAGGGTTATTGGTACTTTTTTCCGGAGCGAGATTCATGATGGAATCATCATGCTCAATTTTTTTTTCAATACAAAAAAAAACGACTCATTCCATCGAGTTGTCGAAATATTTTTAGTCACGTACTTCCTGGTGAACGAACTTTCCGCTATTAGTTTCTGGCTGACGAAAATGTTTCTATTTATTTAGTCATTTCGAAGGAAAAGTTGTCGACAAAATAGAATTTTGTTATAATAACGTGGTTGAAGCTGAACGCACGAGCGTGAATTTTCGAAAAGTATACAAAGCTAGTCACCCATCGATGGATAAGAAACGATGCCGCTGGCGAAAATAAAATTACAGCTCGTCAGGCTTCGAATATTCTCCCTATTATACTTCGGGGTAGTTTTTCTCGTTTCCTCATAGCTGCTCTATCTACTACAGTTCGAGAGTCCACGCAATTGTTAAATGACGAGCTTCCTGATCGTCGTGAAACGTTTATTTTCTTATCATTCGCGATTTGGGACTCAACGGCATTAAATTCAGGACTATTTCCTTTTTCATAAAATTGACGTTTCGCTTCCCTGTCACGATAACACACGAACTGTAAACCTACCAGAACGATTTGCTTCGACTTTGTTATCATCGTTCCATTAATACGTAATTACTGATCGTTTGCAGAGATTTTTAATTCCCCTGCAATATTTTAATTCGTTTCAGGTCGAGAGCCAACGAATTTTCGCACTAAAAATCGCCAGTGTGTTATTCGCAAGTTTGTCACTCTTTCGAGATCGATCCCGCCGCTCTAGTCGACAGCAAAGAAAACATACTTTTTTTATTGCTCGTTACAATGAGATCGAAAAGAAATGATTACTCATTGCTTCGTAATTACACGTTCGATCGAGTAGACGAAATTACGCGTTACACTGTAATGATTAATAGGAAAAATGAATTAATCATCACGCCATGAATTTATACCGCTAGCCCGAAATAAAATTCTCTCAAAAATTACTACGTTTTGCTGAAAATAAACAGAATGGACTCGAGATATTTTTGTACAGCGCGATGTACATACGGGCGAGTTCGTGTGTCAAATGGAAAATGTTAGATTTTCTGCTCTAGAGAGAACGTACAAATAGAGTCGACTTATCACCATGTGATGTATGAGGGTACGGATAAAAATTTATCAATGCTTGACAGTTATCGATAGAAATTGCATGGATAAGGTCACAAAACTTGTCGAGGCTGAAATACTGTTGTTGTCACACTGGAGCAGGTTATTTCATTTCTTTTTTTGTTTCGTTTGAAAGAATTCGTTTGAATGGGCAATTTCCATATTTTGGTAAATTTGATTCAGGCAAAAATGATTAGTCGGAGAATCGACAAGTTAAGAAATTCAAGTCCGAAATGTTTCAATGTGACAGAAACTGGTAAAGTATACAGATTTGAATTTTCGTAACGACCCAAGCAAAGCACGATGATAATATATTTTCCATCGAATTATTAGAAAATTGTCAATGTCGTCGAATTCCTGGAACTTGATACGAAGGGACTGTGAAATGTTTGTTAATAAAGTGGTCGAAACAGGGTTCAACTTCCAAGTGAAATAAATGAAAAATTATCGTCTGAATTGTCCTGCTAGGACGATACGTGAGAGGAAGAAAAATTGAGAGAAATGGAAAAAAGAAGGTCGAAACTCATCGCAATCTCTGTGACATTATCAGGTCATGGAATAGATCGAGGGTTGTTAGACCAAAAGTGGTAACCACCGCACCCTGAGGCATCTCCTCTTTTCCCCTTTTATACATCTCCCACTTTATGGCATTTTCTTTTTCTTTTTCACCGCTCCTGTATCCATGCATAAGCTCCAAGTATTCGACGTATCGGGAGAACGATTGTACTCGTCGCACCGCGTACCATCTATTTGCGATTGCGACTAAATCTCTCGCTCACCCTCTCCTCTCTCTCTCTCTCTCTCTCTCTCTCTCTCTCTCTCTCTCTCTCTCTCTCTCTCCCTGTCCTTTCACTGCCGCTTTTATATCAGTGATCGATCCATATGGACCGAAATATTTCAGTTGTTCTCTCGTAAAAGACGTATCGGAACGACTATCCGGGCATATTCCTACGATGTTTTGTGAACCGTAATGGTAGACGAAGCGCATGAAAATCGTATGACAAATTTATACGACCACGCATTTCCCGCTTGGGAAACACAACTTTATATGGTTTGTAATTCGACCGTTTCATAATCCATCAGTAATCGATCGAATGGCGGAAAATTTTCTAAAACGTCGTCGTTAGAAAATTATTTTAACAAATGGAAATCAGACGAACGTGATTTTTTAATAAATTATACAAAGTCGCAAAAGAAAACTTTACCGTTTCCAATGAACCACATTGATAAAAGAAATTTTTTGAATCAACAAAATTGTAGCGAACAAATTGAAATTTGTTGATTAAAAAAAAAGTAATGTTGCGGTGAACGCATATGTAATTGAGGCAATAACTCAGGTGGTCAAAACAATCAATTTATTCTGATACAGTCGTTCAGTTGCTTCAACACCTTTAGACGTTTATTGTGACCAAATCAAGTCGTTTGAATAACAAAATCGAACTCTGGTTGACTAAATGTTTCATTGATTTGAGAGATTAAGAAAAAAAATACCGTGCGTTCCGTTTAACAAAATTTTCAGTTGAATAAACTAAATCATCAGTTTGATCAACTTTTGGATTGTTGGGTCGACCAACTGTGGGTTGGAAGTTATGGGTTGTCTATTTTTGGGCAGTTGAAATAATTGAATTGTTTTGTAAAATAAACAAAATATTTTTTTCGCCCGCGGTGACTGCGAGATTTGTTGATTCAACCCAAATTTTGTTGTATCAACAAATTTATTTTCTCAGTGCAGAACGAATTGCAGAATATTGAGTGAAATAAATAATAAGAAAAGCAGATTAATTAGAATTTCGAATCAGCCGACCAGAAAAATCGGAGCTACTTTTTTACACTCCCAAGTATAAATCCATCCCGCTCTTCCTAACCCCGTCTCGTGCTTTCATTCCCTGTGGCTTTCGCCCGACAAAGCGGAGCGATTCAAAATTCCGGAAGTTACGTGACCCCTTTTACCATCTGAAATTCCCTAGACCGAGGGAGCGAAGAGTATATGTATGTATGATGAAACTATATACCCACACGGGAAGATGTTAAACAAAAGGTCGTAATTGACATAACGTTACGTATGAAATCATGCGAGTCATAAGCCCTTTGGTTACGCCGACACTCTGTACGTTTATGTGTCGAGTGAAGGGATGAGAGTTGGGGCTGGCGGTTGTAACGATATGGAGAGTTTGCCTGAGCAATCTCGCTCACTCTCTCTCTCTCACGAGGCAAAACGAGACACACAGCGAGTGCAGGTATCGCTATAAATTTTGCACGAGACGAGAGAATAGTGTATTATGAGCATAGCGGTATGCATGTTGCACACTGTATATAATATCGTGTACGAAAATTTATTCGTGCATGCCTTATTATAAACTTTTGTACACGCCTCCTATGTATTTATATAAATTTTCTATAGGAATTGTGCAGCCTGTATAGAGCCACTGCAAGAGTTTCGTGCACAGAATCATTCAGAGCAAGTGCGATAGTTGGCAAATTCTAAATAGTCTGCAAATATGTACTTACAATTTTTCAAAAGTTACTCCTTTCGAAAACAGTACTTGATGGAAATAAAAATATATTGTGCTATTGTCGTCGACCCAAAACAGATTCGAATGAATGAAGAGAAAACAGGCCCTTCACACTACGAGCCAAGTTAAATAAATGTTTAAATGTAGCAAAACAGTTGTATTTATGCAATGGTTGATACGATAATAACGTTAATTGAGAGTTGGATTTTCTCGGGCTTTTGTCAAGAAAACTTGCACGAACCGTACAACAACAAAAAAAAAGGCAAAGCACAATCATAATTTGTAAAAATAATGTATTCGACCTGAGCTTGTGGATAATTTGTTAACGCAATTAAACGAGACTGCAGTATATTAAAGTCTATAAACGAAATGCGCTCGGTTTACGGTGTGCATGAAATTTTTCAAGCTCCTCTACAACCGGAAATGAAATAATTCATAATCGAGCTAATGTGATGAACGGATTACTCTCCATTAGACAGTCCGCATGTGTGTATATGGAGTTGCCACAATTCAACAAGGGATCTAGTCACGTGTATCGTGTTCCAGGGAAACTTGAAAAAATAAATTACTCCAACGATCTCGTAAACCGGACGTGTGAACAATTCGAAAATTATTGATAAACTCGAAACAGAAAAATGGGTGATGAATTGCATTTTATTGAATCTGATGACGCGACGCATTCCTCCTTAATATTCCTAAAAGTCATCTGTGGCTTTAGCTAAATTCGTGCCCTTTAAATCTTTTGTTACGAAGAACATACAATCGTACGGTTTGGAACGCTTTCTCTCTCCCATACAATTTAGCATCGTGTGTCTATGGTTCCGTGATGTTTGCATAAGTATAGAAATACACACTGAGAAGGTGTGTTATTGTCAATGTGCCAGAGCGAATTAACCATAGCTCGGTGAAGCACAAGGCCCGGCAAACGATTGCATTGTTTCTCATGACTGGTAGAGCCGTCGAACCACATTAATTATGTTTGCCCTCTCGGACGCATGATCTACGTACGTTTGCCGCGTTCTCCACTCTCACTCTCTCTCTCTCTCTCTCTCTCTCGTGCCTAAATATCGAACTTCCTATCAGCCTCGCCTCGTTATAAATATGGCATGAGAGACACGTACACAAGAGAGAAACTCTATAGGACCGAGCAATGCGAGAGAGAGAGAGTGACATAGAGCGACTGGCTTTATCTTTAGTCTGTGGACTAAATAACAATTTACTGTGTCTCAACATTTGGGGGTTGGACAAATTGTATGGAAAGCCATATGTATATTGGCATTCGAGTCTCTCACGTGTAGTTATTCCACGTTATTCATGCAGCCATCCGATCAACACGGCTGACGGGACGCAAAAGACAACCACATCGAGGAGGGAGAGAGAGATAGAGAAAGGTCCGACTGAATAATTTACTGCAAAAGTCCGCACGTCGTGGCGGGACACACGTCCGAGATACTCATACAAATTTATGATTGAAAATAATCGTTTAGAGGAGAAAGATCGACGAGGATAATTGGTAAAAACAATCACTGGACTTTTTAAGAGATTCTCATTTAAATTCTTGCATTATTGTTAACGAGTCTCAAGAAATTTTAATACCAGCTTTCATTTCTACGAGTAAATGAACTTCCGGAAATTTCATGCTCCGATCCAGTTGAATGAGAAATTTCATGCTTCGCCATGTAATGGAAATTTTTCGATAAAAAATGAAGCACCGGATGAAAAGAACTCACTTGAAGCCTCGTTCGTACTTCTCCTTGTTAAGAGAATTAATTCTTGTCCATGGGAACTTGCTTTACTCGATGAATTAATTCGCGCAACCTGGCTTCCAGCTAAATTCTCTTCCTCTCCTGCTTCTTCTCATAGTACTGAGAACAAAGAAGGTCGCGGCCGCGCCGTAGGACAGGTGAATCTGTAGTGGTCTCTTGGACCAAGAACTTCCCTACTGCATTCTCTCGCTCTCTATTTTTCAGTTGTTGTAATAAGTGAGGAGAGGTCGCAGAAAGTCCGAAAGCACAGCTTTGTCAAATCGGGATCATGTAAGATTTTGCTGCTTTCATATATAACCAGCTGCACAGAATCTTTGCATTGGTGCATCAAAAGAGGGAGCAGAGCAAACGAAAAGATTCCAGAGTGCGTAAAAAACATATGAACGTCCATTATACGAGAAGATCTTTCGACGACATAAACTTAACAATAAGTCCTGCAATATGCTGTGAATCCGAGGATTATTTTCAGTTGGAAAAAATCGATTGCCAAACTTTCCAGAAATCTCAAACTGTAATATTCGTTCCACATTTATTTACAAAAAACTAGAACTCCAGTAAATCCAATGAAACTGCAGCATTAAATAAATTGGGTCACAGTCAAATTGTTGTGGAATCATTAATTAATTCAAAATTCTGTGAAAATAAAACACAAAGAAGTTTATTCTAAGCAATGATCCAAATGCTCTACTCGCACTCAAACTTGAAAGAAAAAAAACTTGTATACGTGACCTGAATCATTGATTTATTGTTTACGATTAAGGAGGTTGGCTACATACGACAATATGATAAGAATTTAATAAAATTTGGTGACAACATTTTTTAGCATCAAATACAATGACAACATTTTTTTCAAATTTTTCGTCTACATAGTTGTAATAATTAAAGTTTACAATATGCAAAAGATATACACCTATATATATCTGAATCCTATACTTATGCATGTAAACTCTAGTGTTGAATGACTCGAAAACTATTTAGAAGAAAAATCTTAAAAAATTTGTATATTCATATTTAATACTAAAGAATATACTCACCAAATTTCATTAAATTCTAATAATTTCGAAGTTCCCTATGCTTTTAACATGGCAACATTGTTGTGTGTAGCCAACCTCCTTAATATGTATATATCGAATGTTTCAATTAGTGATACACTGTATGGGTGACTGAGCATACATTTTCCAATATACATGAAGTTTATAACGCGACATGAAAGTTGCTTGCACACGATCGAGAATAAATGGAGCAACTTTTCTTCCCTTGGCAACGTGTACATCTGCGCTCGCGAGATACAAGTATTTTAACTGGAAGTGTACATCGATCCAAATTACGTATACATATATCTATAAATATAGATATAAAGGAGTTTGGCTCGTATTTACACAGTCTGCATGAATAACGATGAATTGCATTTTATCTATTCTCCTCTATATGTTGATATCGCGATTGTTTCAGAAAATGTCTCATCTCCGGAGCTTTTCTTATATTTAATGAAAAATGGGTTCGAACCTTTCAGCGGACGTGTCTAAAAATTGTATAGTAATGGTAAGCGATGAGAGGGTAAAGTGAATTGAATTTTCTGAATATTTATTGTATTCCAAGCTGGCATCGAGGCTCAATCAATATATTTTATCATTTTCATTGTTTCTGCGCATATCCTCACACATTTTTTCTAGCCCATCTCAACAACTTTCTTTCCTACTCGAGTCCTCCTCTTCCTGTCGCTGTGAAACTCTCGCCAACGGTTCACAGATACGATTTCCTAATGCACTATGTTTGGCGCTTCGCAGTTTTAGTGAAAAACTGACACCACAAATAATTACCGATAGTAATAATTATCGGTGATGCTCTTCACGATAAAATCGCGTTCGATAGGAAATGCAAAAAAAAAAATGGAATAGAGGAAATGCTTTTTTTTTTTATTTCTCCCGGAGCTTGACCACCTGAGCGTGAACCCAAACAAAGTCTCACAGAACTTTCGTGGGTATGTAGTGTTGAGTGAATGTAATAAATTCCCAACAATTTATTGGATTTTTCAGGTAAATTTTTTGCCTTCGAATCGTTTTGTTGAAATGAATTCGTGATTGAGAATGTGAGAAGAAAAAATAATTAAATGGAGCAACGAGTTTCTCAGGATGGGGGTATATATAGAGATGAGGAGTGTGAAAAGCACGATAGCAAGTTTTCCACGTATTAAAAGTTGATAACCAGCTTTGCCTGGACCGTCTGACCCTTCTGTCATATTTCTTTCCTTCTCCATCACAAAGAGGACCTAACCACTCTGTACATTGTGGAGAGGAGCGAATGGGTTGAAAAGTTCAAGGGGATTCGAGGTAAAGAGAGAATGTTCACATTATGTGCGCGGGTGTAGGTTAAAGAGTGGATGTCTCGGATGAAGAGGAAAAGCAAGGTAAGAGTGGAAAAGGAGATGGTGCGTGATGATCCCGAAAATTCTACGTGGTATGGAGCGAATTCACTGGCTATCGTTTTTCTCAGCTCTATCTCAGTCATGGAGTTTATACGGCCCTCGGGGCAATTTTTGCTTGGCAACCCCGTTACCAGGGTTTTTCTTAACCCTCTTTGCTCCTTGTATCAAGCTTATACTCGTTTCCTTCGTCTTCCTCCTTGCTCACCTCCATTTTCTCGTACCCTCACTCGTTTTTGGCCAGACGAAGCAACAAAGCAAGAAAAAGAAAAAAAAAGACAGAAGAACCTCTTGCCCCTGTGCCCTGCTAATATCTCATCCAACATCTGTACGTGTGGGAAGATGTTGATGCTTTTCAGCTTCTCATGGATCAAAACCGACAAAAAACCTTAAATATATATATAGAAATCCCACAGATTGCCAAGCTTGAGGAGAATCTCTGATCGGAATGAATTTGTCTCGTTCGACTTAAATTGCCTCCGTCGTGTGCTCGCCCCTATATGTTCTATTCATTGCATACAAGTTTCCGACGTTGCTATCTACATGCTCGCGACGTTGATTAACGATCGTTTTTTCGCAATGTCGTTGTCGGACGGCCCACGATTTCTTGCTTATTTATTTATATCAATTTGTTAAGAAAAAAAAAAACAAGTTCCTGTTGATCAATTACGTATCGCGTTGACTTTATGCATGGACAGGCGTGATTGGAGTTCGTTGGAATCGTTGAAACGCGATATAGAAAAATTCTTGTTCATTGACAACTTTCAACTAATTGGCAGAATGAAAATTTCTGTAACGATTTCGAGAAATGCCGAGAAAATAAATTTGTTGAATCAACAAATTTTAATTTGTTCGCTACAATTTTGTTGATTCAAAAAAAAGTAATGTTGCGATGAACGCACATGTAGTTGAGGCAATAACTTAGGTGGTCAAAACCATCAATTTATCCTGATGCAGTCGTTCAGTTGCTGCAACACCTTTAGTCGTTTATTGTGACCAAATCAAGTCGTTTGAATAACAAAATCGAACTCTGCTTGACTAAATGTTTCATTGATTTGAGAGATTAAGAAAAAAAATACCGTGCATTCCGTTTAACAATACTTTTAGTTGTATAAACTAAATCATCAGTTTGATCAACTTTTGCGTTGTTGGGTGGACCAACTGTGGGTTGGAAGTTATGGGTTGTCTATTTTTGGGCAGTTGAAATAACTGAATTCTTTTTTAAAATGAACAAAATATTTTTTTCGCCCTCTGTGACCGCGAGATTTGTTGATTCAACACAAATTTTGTTGTATCAAGAAATTTCTTTTCTCAGTGTAAGAAGAAAAATCATATCGCAACGAAAATTTGCTGATAACCACTGAGAAAAGGATAGCATTAAATATCTGCTCGTATCCGGGCGAGGGTTAACTTTTTGACGAAACGACTTTGCTTGGAATCCTTAGTGAGATTCCCTTGTTCCATCTTGAGAGGAAGATTTTTCCCTTTATTTGAAACGCTATGGCGCATAAATGTCTCATACATCTTTTGTCTCTGCTCCAAATTCATACTACCAAATTCATGCGGTACACTTAGCCCTTATCCCGAGATTGTGAGCTCGAGTAGAAAGCGCGAGTGCTTGTCACTCCGAGGGTAATCAGGGGTCGGAAAATTTATTTATGATATTAAATCTACGCTTGCGACATTACCTTTTTCGCTAAGGTTGAATCGTCTCGTTCTGATACTCTCCACCAACCTGACAGCCTCTGTCAATTTGATTTACGGCCCGAGAACAAGACTCCCGCCCCTTTTATGATTCCATGGCACGAAAACAATAAAAACACTTGGCGATGAATGTGCAACGACCAAAAATTAACGTCAAATAACATTCTTATTGAGTATACGTACTAATTTCTCTTATTCACATAGTTAGTCAATTGGCTTGGTTCACGTTTCTTCAAAGTGGATTACACTGGATTATCGCCAAGGTTTAAATCGCTCTCCGCATGGAATCTTTCCCTTTAAGGAGATTGGCTACATACGACAATATGAGATAAGAATTTACTAAAATTTGGTGATAACATTCGTTAGCATCAAATACGATGACACCATTTTTTTTCAAATTTTTCGTCTACATAGTTGTCGAATAATTGGAGTTTACAATATGCAAAAGATATGCCTATATATATCTGAATCCTATACTTGTGCCTGTAAACTCTAGTGGTGAATTACTCGAAAACTCTGTAGAAGAAAAATCGTAAAAAATTTGCATATTCATATTTAATACTAAAGAATATACTCACCAAATTTCATTAAATTCTAATAATTTCGAATTTCCCTATGCTTTTAACATGGCAACATTGTTGTGTGTAGCCAACCTTCTTAACTGATTTTATGAGAAAAAAAAAAAACGTAAAAGAGACTAACGATTGATTCTGACCATCGTACACGTTTGTATATAAATATATGATGGCTGAGGTAATCCGGACAGCATGGAACGGATTGTGTTGGGACTCTTCAATGACCACAATCCCTTCAAAACTCTATAGGCTTCTGTGGCCAGGACCCGGAGAGTAAGGAAGAAAGAAATGAGCGAATGGATGAGAAGACATCTCTGATAAACTCGTGTACAGAAGGTGAATCAGAGGGGGAGAGAATGCCCTGAGGGCGACAAACGAATTTCCACCGAAATCGCTCCGAGACAGCAGGATACCGCCGGAATTTTTCTCAGAAATATCCGAAAGAAGGGAAAGAAACGGGAGCATCTTGTTTGTTCTCGGATTTCCTTTTAACCTGTATTCCTATCGAAGCTTTTACACGACCACACGTGCGTTAAATATTGTTTGTGACACATCCTCGATCTCGCAGATTGTGCCTCTCAAAGACCATACTATTGTTTAAAATTTTGTCGGAACCCATTGATTCTTGGAGGTGACGTAGACATTGTTTCGAGGATACGAAAAAATGGTAAAATCAGCGAAATTTTTTCTAAAAATATGCGCTGGCGATATCTCGATTATTCGTCGCCAAATTCGGTTGAAATTTCATTTTCTCGACGCACGATCCTTTCAATACAAACGACAGGATGAGGCGACATCCCTGAATGGATTTTTTAAAATCTTCACGTGTTTTCAACTCGTTTTAGGCAAAAAAGAGTTCGAGCAATTGCAGAAATCTTTTCATACGATTCGTTTGAACTAAATTTCTGGTAAAATGCAGTCAACATATTGATGTGAAGATCGAAGTTCCGTGTCTGACTAAACTCTGACTTTCTCTACTGATTTCGTTTGCATTTTCACAAAGCTCCACACTGGAAAGAAAATTTCATTGGAAAAGATGAATATTTCGTTGGATACGTACGACTAAATTTTTTTTTTTAAATCCCAAAAATGTTGTCATTGCCGCAAAAAATATTCTAGAAAGTCTGTAAGGGAAGCAAATTGTCATTCCACTCGTAAATTTTGCGGACACCATTAGAAAACCAAAATACTGTCAAAATTCCGAAAATTTTCAAATTATCCAAAAATATTTAGTTTACCGTGTTTAACAAAATATCGACGTTTTTTGACAACATTGAATTTTCAGTGCCAAATGTCTTGCTGCTTGACAAATTGTATCGCTAACAAAAAATCCTCAACAATTGCCTCAATTTTTTTTTGTCCTTTCAAGTTTATCTCAAGTTTGCATGTTTCGAAGAAAAAAAAAACAGTCGCATGCATGGAAAATCGAGGTGACAGCAATCAGCGGTTGCTGGACGAAAAATGTTGTTGTTTTTTTTTTTTTTGCTTTTTTTTTAGCTTGATTAATGTGCCAAACGATTTTTCGCGTGTACAAAATATCTGATCGACGCTCTTGTTGTGCCTGGGAAAAAGCGTTATAATAATTGCAGTATCGATTCGTTTAAATGTTTGCGGTTTGTGTGTTTCTACATCGTTGTATCTCCTTCCGGGCTGAAAGTTGTGCTATTTTTTTGAAAGCTCTCTTTTCTTTCTCTCAAGTTTCGTGCATGTGTTCGATGGCAGGGGCTAGCAATAACGCAGTGAGCTCGTGCATCCAACATGGTCGCGTGTTCACCATGGTTCAATGCAATCCCCTTCCATGTTTCGCCTCCCTTTCTTTATCGCGCGCAGTAATCACAGAGAGTGAGAGAGTAAAGCCTTGCGCACTCTGCTGGTTGTACGAAAAGATGGAAAAAATAGATTTCACGCGCAATGACCAGCACGTTTCGAGTCGCAGCCCTCGTCGCGACCTCTTTTTGTTTTTCGACCCAACAGAGTGCGTTTCTCTTGTACATATACGTCAAGATCGGAAACTCTTGCCCCCAGAATTCTTTTTCTCTGCTTTTCCGTATCGTCGAACACAAATTGAGCCACGAAAGGAAAAAAAAAACATCGAGTATTTATTCCTACACTGGGAATGAAATTTTGTTAAAAATGCTTGATATTTTTTTGAATACGGTAAACTAAATATTTTTTGGTGATTTCAAAATTTTCGTCATTTTGGCAGTTTATTTGGTTTCTTATGGAATTATCAGCAAAATTTACGAGTGGAACGACAAAAATTTGCTTCCGAAGAGACTTTCTAAAATATTTCTTGCTGCATTGACACAATTTTTGGGGTTATTTAAAAAAACGTTTAGTCGAACGTATCGAACAAAATATCCATCTTTTTCAACAAAATGTCGTTTTCAGTGTATGTGGTAATTGGATTTTTATTTCTGTTATAATAAAAAACAAATACAATAAAGAGCAGGCACGTTATTTTTTCGTTGCGTCGTTCTATAAATCACAACCCAAATTATATTTTCCCCTGCTCGAGGAAAAAAATGTATGGTCACTGAGGCTCACACGCTTTTGGAATGCAGCGAAGAGATTCTATGGATTTGAATTTGAACCCCGTGTTTTTTTTGCTGATCTTTAAACCATCGAGCCATTACTCTGCACGAATTGTTATGCAATTTCCAACAAAACGTATATTTTGATGAAATTTTAATGCTTTTGTAATTGCTCGTCTGGCTTTGCTCAGCTCCTTCCGCGGAGACGGATTTCCATGGCGGGGATGCCGCACTTTGGCTCCGGAAGTGCTCGCTAGGAAATGATTTCCGCACCGGGTCTATCCACAAGCTTTTCCGCAGTTTTCCTTCACCCTCGGCAAACACACTGTTTACACTATCCGGGGAAAAAACGTCTGCATCCCCGCACAGGGAGAAAGAGTCGGAGGAGCGACGCAATCGCGGAGAGAATCCCGGGCACTGACAATACGAACAGGCTCTGTTCTATATTAAGAGCGAGAGTTAGAGAAAAAATTATTCTAGCACGCGTATATATGAATAGCGGAAAACGAAATCCTTGTTCACCGCGACGTTTTCCACACTCGAGAGTTTTTACGTCTACGGAAAAATGTCACAATTTTCAGGGGGTCAATTGAAGGTGTGCGAATTATCAAGGTCGAATCATCAATCGAAATAATTCGTGTGACGTCACTGAGTAGGAAAAAAAAATTGCGATTTTTGGGGGTAAGAAGAGCCCCCCATTCCCGGGGATTAAAATAATTATTTTTATCGTATGGAAATTCTGGAAAAAATAAAGCCACTAGCTGCGCGATTTCTCTTCAGTTTTCCTGTCAATTCTTAACCCTAGGACCCTACACTATGTGTTTTAAAGCAAATCCCCTACGTTGGGGTTACGGGCATGCCAGCACTTCGAATCCATGCAGTTGCTTCGCTATTTGTCGTGGAGAGCTTTGTTTCTTTTTTAATTTGATCGTTCGAATTCTGAAAAATGCAATGAAACATTGAGAAAAATTGTAATATTTATTTTTCACAGTGAAAAATGCGATAAAAAAAAATTAAAAACATAATCTTCGAATTTTTCACTATTTAGAAGGGTTTTGGGGAACCCCTGAGAATTTGAGAATTGAGAGGGTTAAGGTATTACCATCACGAAACGACTTTATTTAGGGTTCTTTCAAAATTTTGCATAAACGTTCTTGGCACCAAAACAAACAGTTTTCTCCTATGAAGAAAATTTTTCTGACGTTTAGAATTTGAAATAATTAATTTTCAATTTTTTTGTTTGCCCATCTAAACGCTTGTAAATTCAAGTCACGTTTCGTTAAAAAGTTGCAAGAAAAAAAACAAAAGAAACGCGACTTGAATTTACACGCGTTTAGATGAGAAAAATAAAAAATTGAAAATTAAATATCTCAAATTCTAAACGTCAGAAAATTTTTCTACACAGGAGAAAACTGTTAGTTTTGGTGCCAAGAACGTTTATACAAAATTTTGAAAGAATCCTAAATAAAGACGTTTTGTAATCCGTAATCCGTTAACGCAAAGGCCCCGAAAAAAATCTTTCCTTTTTAAATATTGCCATGCGTAACTTTTTTTTAAACTCATAAAAATCTTGATCGAGATTATAAATAAATGACAATGAATTTTCGAACGAGACACAGCGAGTCACCAGGAGAATCCGATTAAAAAATGAATAATCAATACTTGAGTAAAGCAGTACGATCTCGTTACGAAGAGGACGTTAAATATTATACTGCAAATTGCATGAAGTAGTTAAACGTTTTATGAGAGCTTTTAGAACGGGAGCAGGTAAACACGCGGCGATATGCAATAATAGAAAGATCCGTATCGGATGCTCGATGGAATAAAAAATAGAGGTGGGTAATGAGAGAAAGAAAAAGCGCAAGGATGAAATACCTCGACAGAGGTTGGACGGAACAAAAATAGAAATAGCGAATCATTTGATGAAAAAAAATAAATAAATAAATAAATAAAAAGTTGCGAGAACGCCGCGGTGTGGAGAAGGGGGATTTTTGAGCGTTCGAATCTTCGCACAGATGTAATTTATCTATTTTATGATAATGTACAAACGACGATACTCGAAACCGTAGCGACAAGAGAGCCGTTTATTAATAGAACCTGGCGGAATTTCACGCGACGCGTTTAAATATAATCTCTATTATTGTACGAGAAGACAGCGGAAGGGGGACGAGTAAGCAGCCGCTTGAGGCCAGGAAAAAGAATAAGAACGAACGGGGTAGGAACGAACGGCCAATAAAGAGAAAGAATAAAGCACTTTTGCATTTTCTTGGATGACGATCCGTACTCCTTGTCGATCTAGTTCAAAATGGCAAACTGCAAGAAAACTCTTTTCTTCTTTTTATTCCCTCCCTCAATGATTGCGAATGATAAATTTAAATTTGTGTCAATTCCGAGGGTTCTGCTGCCTCCGGAACTTAAAATTTCCACGGTTCCTTTTTGTAGCTTTCGGAATATGCTCATCATTCGTCAAAAGACATTCGATCCATTTTGAAGGTTTGTGCGAAAAAAAATAACACTTGCCCTGCTCTTCGTAATGAAAGACTGCAAGGTCGTAAAGTGTCAAACAACTATCTCTCCGCAATGACACAGTGGAAAGAAATGTTTTTAGCGACTATATACGAGATAGTCTGATATCTATGGGGAAAAATAATAGTGGACTGCTTGCACGTGTAAGCTTAAGGCAAAGGTTGAGAAGGAGATAGACGAGCAAGGAGACAGCAATTTTCGTGCTGTGTTCACGAAGGTGAGCCTTGAAGAGCCCTCGAGGAGCACCGACTGGAATAAAACGAGACTGTTAGGTCAGGTTAGGCGTTGAAGGTTACTTTCGGTTGAAATTCAACGCGAAATGGCTGTTGTTTCGGTACGCACGAGATGTCGAGAGTCTTGCTTTCGTTTCGCACGTTGAAAATGGAGGATGTGTATCTTTACTTCGTGTTCTCCATACGAGACTTTAAGGTCTCTCGTTGTACCGTGAAAGTGGAAAACATTATAGAGAAAGGAACAACGAGAATGAACAACGCGAAATGTTACGGTTATGGGCATTATTCCACTCGCATGAAAATCGAATTCTAAAGACTCGACGTGTGACTTTGTTTTTTTTTTTTCGGTCGCGTGCTGTTATGGAGAAAATTGCGATTTTCCTTTTTTTTGAACAAACCGGTCAATACGATAGTTTTATTTTTCCTTCCTCATAGAGAAAGCTATGTGACAGTGATTTTTTTTTTTTCCAGTTTTCAATGTCAATGGGCTTAGAATATCCCAAAACATCGAAAAATCACATCTATAAAAAATGGCCGGATGTGTGTGTGTGTGTGTGTGTATGTTATGGCACTGTAAAATTGAAACCTTCATAACTCGAGAACGGTTTGAGCTACAGGGCTCCCGTTTTGCACAGATGTTAATCTATACAAGCTCTTCATTCTCTGGAAATTTTGTTGGAATTGCTAGAAAAATACGAATTCTACGTCATTTTGAAATTTTTAAAAAAAGGGTGTAATCGCTCTAGCTTCCGAAAATTTTAAGATTTATTACTCATTTTTTTTTTATAGATAGAGTATCATAATAGGAAGGTTGGTATTGAATTTGGAGAATATCGGTTACTCGGTTTAAATTTTATGATTTTTCGAATTTTACGAAAATCTGAGTTTTTTGAAAAATTGTTCGACCGCTCTAATTTCTGCAAATTTTGTAAAACATTATGTTTAAGTCTGTACTTTCTCTTTACTTTCTAGAAAAGTTGTCCAAATTATATAATTTTAAATGTAAATACAAAAAACGCTGCAAATTGAAATTTGCAAATCGCTTCCTCAAGATGCACGATGCTCAAAGCTTCCTCTATGAGGAAACTAATTAAATTAAAAATATAGCTTCCTCATAGAGGAAGATTCGAGCATCGTGCATCTTGACTGTCTTGAGAAAGCTATTTCCAAATTTCAATTTGTTTTCTTCAATTTACTCCATCGATGAAAAAGAATCGTGATTATAAATATGTCAGCGATGTTGACAGGAACACGAAAATTTCTGGATCCCCGTAATATTTTCTCTCTCTTTTGCGGAAGTAGACGAGAGATTGGAAAATGTATGAATGGTTTCTCTTCGTTTTGTGGGAATGGTTTAATTTGACAAGAGAAATCTTGTATGTGTACGAGGAATAAAGGAAAAAACTAAAGAAACTGGGGTAAAAGTAGATGAGAAAAAAATTGGATGAGAGAAACCAGGAAACGGAAAAAAGTGAAAGAGCAAGAAGATGAAATAGTATTGAACGAGGGGGGAAATAACGGAGAACATTTATATACGCACTCCCACATGGGGCATTCCGTGCCAAACCTTTGTTACTTTAACATTTTCTCCTCCGACCATTGAGAGGGACAAAAAATGTTTCAAAATTAATTCCAATCAGTATTTAAAAATTCTTCCCAAAATAATCATTTCGACTCACTCGCCGCTTGCACGATTTCCGACAAACTTACAGAAAATTGAACTAGGAAGTGCGTCGTATGAAAAAAAATCAATAAAAAACATTCTAACTAAATATTCGTTCAGCTCGATTTCGTGAGTCAAAATATCCGGAAATTCTTCACAAAAGCATTCATAGGAATTCGAAAAGAAAAAGCTCCCACGGAGATCTCGCAGCAAAAAAACAGTGACGAAATAAAAAAAAAGCAGCGATTCGACAGTGAACTGTTTGATGTGGAATTTACCGTGTGCACAAAGTTAAGGATGCTGAGTCCCAAATTGCAAATGATAAGAAAATTCGAAAAATTTGATATGTTTTTGTATGAAGTATTTAAGAGATCGTGTCAAAATTTCACGACCATTAGGAAGCTCGTTATTGATTAATTAACATTAATAAATTAAATGTAGTCAAACGTAGTCGTATGGAAACTGGTATAACTTTGCAATGACTTTTTTTTTCGACCTTTCAATTTTTTAACATCTACAATATCCTGAAAGCAAAGGAAATAAAATAGAGTTTATAGATAAATATTTTTTTGTATTTGTTTAAAAAATGGTTTTTATAAAAATGTTAATTTTTTAATAACGAGCTTCCTAATCGTTGGGAAATTTTAATGCGACCTCTTGAATACTTCATACAAAAACATGCTAAATTTTGAGAATTTTCTTATCATTTTTTATTTCAAGCCTTAAGCTGCTTAAAGTAATGATGACAGAATTCTAAAAATCTGGTATGTTTTTACATGAAGTATTCAGGAGTCAATGTCCAAATTTCACGTGCACCTCTAATTGGACAAATGTCATGCTAGCAGGATAAGGTCGTAGCAGTTAACACGTTGTTTCGTACAAGATTTGAAAACGTAACAAGAAAAAAAAGAAAACATTGTAAAGTGTATAAATTGATGAATCGCGGACGATCGATGTTTAACCGAGACTCAGCACTTTGTGACGTCTGGACCGAGAATACTCGTTTACCTGTTTCTCGAGAGTCGAAGCAAGAAGCAATTGTGAAAATAAAGTGTCAATTGTATTTCCATATCTTCGATTTTGTGCGTACAATGTTTGCAAACGCGCCACGGGCCATTTGCACTTGAAATTAAACTCAGAGTACCGGGGATCTTGTATACTGCGTATTTCCGGAGCATGTGCAAAAAGAATATAAATACGTAACCCAAGGCTATTTGTTGGCCCTGTGCGTTTTTCACATCTTTCTTTATCGCCGGCCGCACAACATTTCACTAACACTCGGTCTATTAGAAATTCATAATTCCCCAAACGCTTGTTTCAGTAATACAGTCGTCTGAAGGATTCTTTTATTTTATTTAAGCTCCGAACAATGGTCACTCGTCGTTTTTGCTTGGTGAATAAAAACTTTTGTTCAAAATTCTCTTTGTTTTAATTTATTTCTCGCGACGGTTTTATAGAGTGAGCTTGACGTTAGCGAGAGCTTGAGTATTCTTTCTAGCGGATAAAAGTGACCGAGAGGAGAAATGAATTATTTAAAAATATGTAAATTAACGTCAGCCAACGATATTGAAAGGAAACAATAATCAAAAATGTCAAAAAATTGATGTAATTGTTTAAGATTTTCCATTATTTATTTATATATCGTTCAATATTTTTGTTGCAATTATTATTAAATACGCGCAACTGCATTATATCAAAAAATAATAATGACCTACGTTTTTTTTCTCGATTATTTATTTATACACGCTACGACTGAGTCTGTTCGAAAGTTATCGTGCACGCGCTAACATCTAAAAAGCGTGACCCAGTTTGAGCACCAGTGGCATTGTGCTTATATACCGAGCGAAGACTCTCGCCCTCTTTCTTCTCATTCTCATCATCCCCCTCGTTTTCTCTCAGTCTCTCTCTCTCTCTCTCTCTCTCCCTTGCTCTGACGCTGGCGCTCTTTCCCTCTCGTTCTCACATTCAATTTTTCCTCAACTCTCGCACCCTTCTTTTTTCCGCTCGAGTTCTCAACCCCATGTTTTCCAGTGGAACGCAGCTCCGTACTTTGATGCGTCCTATACACATATACGTACATTATTACAATATTCTAGACTCAGTTTTTATCCCCATTTTATCCACTACTCTCGCTGTCTCTCTTTGTCTTTCTGACTCTCCCCCCTCTCCACCTCTTCCTTCTTCTTCACGTCCCATACCCTAACTGATACTTCTTGCCAAGGCCAACCATCACGTGCTCGGATGCAAGCTAATCAAGACAAATCTACCCTAGTCTCTGGAACGCGATTAATAATACTGAGGAGCCTGAATTTATAATCATTATGGATTACCATGCAGTCTCCGTAAGTCCCGGAAACTCTAGTGTTAAACATTTTTCTATTGCTTGCAGTTTTCTTTCGATATGAAATGACAGGTGAACTTCACGGTTCGCCAATTTATGGAGAACCTTTATCCCGTGAGCTGAGTCAGTGTTTTCTACGCACGGAAAGAATTAAAACCGAACTGGCGTCCAGAATGCAAATTATTATGGAAAGGAAATCAAATTTTCAATACGAACGAAAAGAGTCAATTAGTTTTTCGATCCCGAATTCTTGGCTCTGGATGATTTTTTGATAATGTGAAGAGACGGTTCTGAAAAAAAACTGCAGAATTAACAAAAAAAATTGATTAATTATCGATTTAATTAAGGAATTATTTTATTCGACATTCTTCTCTCGTGAAAAAGACGCTGTTGAATTTTTTGGGAGTGGGTATTGAGAGCTGAAAAATAATTACTCAGTTTCAATATCAAAAAGAAAAGAGGTCGAAAATAACAGAGAATGTTGCAGAACTGGAGGCAAGTTCATAGACACAAAAAAACGGTTTTCTCTTTCGATTTTCAGTTGCGAGTGCAGCCCGTTTTATTTATTCGAATATTCCCTCGACTCTGTTTCATTAATTGGTTTTTTTCTCCTGGTATATTTCATCAGCATGTCCCTTGAAACGTCTTTTTAACTTTTTCTGTTTATCGTTTGGATGTACGCTCGTGCGTGTACGACGACGCAAACGAAACAAATGGCGGTGAAGCGCCAAATGACGTTTTCTCTGTCGCTCGACACAGATGTCGAGTGTCGCGGATATACGACGTTCCACGAGTTATCGATGCAGCTGAGTTTTTGAATATTTTTACGACGTCGAGATTTAATTTTTTTATTATTTTGTATTGTCCCGATGTTTGCTTGATTTTTTGAATAATATCAAAATAATAACCCTTCGTGGTCACACTGGGTAGAATCCATCCAGTGACCACCTTTCGGCGTAAATATCTACTACTTCCCGATATTGATGGAGATGTAATTGTCATCTCACGATAGTTTGAAGTGTCCTCTATGCGCTGGCGGCGGTAAGTATGACCGCCGCCAACGTTAAAATCTCTAACATATAATTTTAAATCAAGCCACATCCAATAATGGAATAAATATGTTTTTTTAAACGCGCGCTATCCTACTATTTTTTTCACAAAAGAACCAGATCTGATGAATATCAGGTCCAAATTTTAGGCAAAAATATTGAAAATCCTCGAAGTGACGATTATTTTGGTGAAAAAACTTTTTTTCCCGTTTATTTTCTTCATTCTGCATTTTAAAAAATATGTTTGCCTTCGATTTCTTTTAGGAAAATTTTTCGTATCTAAACTGGAATGTCTAAAGGATGTTCAGTAATTTTTTGAAAATTTTCGGGCCGATAGGCTGGTCACAATGCGGGTTCAAAGATAAACTGGGTAGAATCAACCCAGCGTGACCACCGAGATCGGTGGCGGAAGTGTGATCACAAAGGGACAAACCGAAGGTGCGTATGCTCGTTCCCGAGTCGTAGCCCAAACAGACTGTCTTTGTTTCTACAAGTCGAAGAAAATGTGAGGGGCGTGTCGCGCGGGCCTCAACTCTTGTTGACATTTTGCCCGAGCGGGATTGTTTATATTCTAGTGTAACGGTTTCCTCGGCCTACGCGTCTTAGCGCACCTACACGTAAAAATTAACAAGAGAAATAATAAAAGTCATGGTTCAAGTAGAAAAATTAATTGTTTTCGTATTATTATGATGACTGAAATAAAAAACAGGTTCGTGCCACTATCAACACGATATCGTACAACGTTGTCAATTATTAATATAGAAAAATGGCGTCAGTGAATATTGCCAAGGTCATAAGCCATGCTCGAGCGGTCAGTGTGTAGCTTCGGGTGCCTCCCATGGATGGTTCTCAATCTAAGCTTCGAGCCATGCTCAAGGGGTTTCGCAGGGGTAAAAAGTGGTGGGGACGGGTGCTCGTGGAGCTTTTACACCGAGGAAAGCGAATAATGGACTCAGGCAGGCTGCGAAGTTTTTTTATCGTCAGAAGACCGCAATTTTCCGACCCTGAGTGCAAGTTATTTCAAAACCGAATTAGAAAATCGTTCGTTACGAAATTACATTTTCTCAACCGCCTCCATGAAAGTTACTGTAAACAAAAAAAAAAAAAAACGAAATTCTTTTCGTTATTCGGTTGTTCAATGTCGAATGCAGTGGACATCGAATCGCGAGTAACGAGAATTTGGCCAAAGGAAATATGAAATGCGAAATATATTTTCCTCAAATTGCGGAAGGAATTTGTCAGATTTTGCATGGACCGTCCCATAGCATGTCAACAGAGTATACACTAGTTTTTAATTCGTGTCGCGTATCGTTCGTACGTTGAAGCCATCGTACGTGATGCGTACATATGTTGACGTCCTCTCCCTCTCAACCTTCGGGTAGGTATGCACACGTGCTCTTTCTGCGACACGTTCCTTGTCCCGCCAGTGCTGGCAACATACGGTTCGTTTAACTGTGAAAGAGAGTGCCGGCACTGTCCCGATTACCAAAGCGCGCTTCGGCAACCGTTCTCGCTTTTGTCCTTATTCTTTTATTTTACTTTATTTTATAGGCATTTTTATTTTCTTTGCTTTTCGTCTGTGAAAGACCCGAGAGAGCGACGCCGGTTCGTGTGAATAATTCGGTGGGCTAAAGAGGGCACAAGAATGTCACGACACTCGAGGATTTTAATTTTTTATTTTATACCCAAATCTACACGTGTTACGAAACAACAACGCGTACGGAACGATATGCGGAAACGATGAATTCGTTCTAAGTCGAAAAAATATTCCTCCAGACTCGCAATTCCACAGATTTGTAATTTATCATTTTGCGACTAAAAAAATAATCAATTGAATTGTTTAATAATCGCGAGACGCTCCGCGATCGAAGACAAGGTCGAGAGTTCACGTTCATTAAGATTTCAGTGTATATAATTGATCTTGTCCATTGGGTGGCTAATGCAATCAACTAATCGCCGTCAGAAGCCTTCGAATTATATTTTCCGAATAGAAATCACACCCAAATTTCGTGCACGAGTTGCAAAAAACGTGAATTATGAAAAAAAAAAAACAACAAGGACGTTCAGCTGTTTGTCATAATGCGAAAAACGAGAGCAGCGTCGTGAGAGAAATCTTTGAACCGTTGTGAAAATATTGGTGGAGCAACCGTCGACAGCTGCGCGAACTCGTGAGAGGAGACTCGAAGAATCCATAACGTTGTAGTTTGCATCGTTGGAATGCAGCGAAATTCTATTTTTTCTGTGGCGAAGCTCATTATTCAAACGCAGAATGTAATTACGAATGTAAAACGATCGATTTTCGCGACCTCAAAAGTATATGCGCTCAAAAAATTTGGATGATTTTGCAAATTAAACAAATCGTCGATACAAATGATTTTTTTTCGTTCATTTCCAACGTTGCAAATTATCTTCAGCTTCATAAGAATCCAGCTGTGTTTCTCTCTCGCGTAAGATCGTGTGACCTTGGACGCTTGAGATCGATTGAATTGAGGGGTAATTTGATGAGATTTCAAGAGCACTGATGCGATTGAAGAAAAAAAAAAAAACTTCCAGGGGAAATCAATGTGTTCGTAGAAAGAAATGAAGTCGAAAGTGGAAGAAATAATCTTGTTGCGCGGACGTTACGGAAATAAGCAATGTTAACACTTCGTGGTCACACTGGGTAGAATCCACCCAGTGACGACCTTTCGTCAACGCTAAAATCTCCAACATCTACTCTTAAATGAAGCCACTTTCAATAATGGAATAAATATGTTTTTTTAAACGCACGCTATCCTACTATTTTTTTCACAAAATAACCAGATCTGTTGAACATCAGATCCAAATTTTAGGCAAAAATATTGAAAATCCACCATGTGACGATTATTTTAGTGAAAAAACTTTTTTTCCCGTTTATTTTCTTCGTTCTGCATTTAAAAAAATATGTTTACCTTCGATTTCTTTTAGGAAAGTTTTTCGTATCTAAACTGGAATGTCTAAAGGATGTTCAGTAAATTTTTGAGAACGTTTCTGGCCGATAGGCTGGTCACAATGCGGGTTCAAAAATAGACTGGGTAGAATCAACCCAGTGTGACCGAAGGTTTAAGGGGTGGCGGGTCTTGCTGGATGATGAGACTCATTTATCACAGATATATATTTAGAGGAAAAGATGCACTCACCAGTGACGGGCGCCTCAATGTCGATCATGGTCTTTTCAGAGCGTAGAAGTACGGCGCCATCGTTGACGATTCGAAGAGCCGCCGCTTCATCGATTCTACCCTCGAGTATGAAGTGATGCTTGAGGACATCTGGCCGTGGCCGACCTGTCCGTGTGTCGAAGACCTCTGACACGGTCAGCTTGTGCGACGGTGGAAATGGCACACCTGTTAATCATAACGATTCCAATTTTAATATCTCATGCAGAACACACTTACTCATTATCGTTAATCATCGAAGAAAATACAACGATGAAGCAGAACGTCAGGATTGCGAACGCAATCTTGTAGATTTATTTTTTCCATCGTCGCGATTCACCTTCCTGTAATTTATTGCGAAATCATTTATATGTCGATGAGAAATTTTGTCACAGACAACGAGGTTGAAATGTTCTTGAATTTTCTTTTTGTTTTTCGACCAATTTCTTCGGTAAACTGATCCTTGAAATACAACAACAAGGAGCAGGGCCAACGGCATGAAAATATTCCACTGAAAAACTAAGCTTGCTGGATATCAACAGAGTCTGTGTTTACCAAAACGTTTTGCTCATTCCATAGTATAAAGATTCGAGCGTTCCATTTACGCGAAACAAATATTGCTCACTGCTATGAGATGATTGACAAATTTCGTTTTGTTGATCAGATTGTGTTGACTGTGCAAATTTGGTTTTTTTGGTACATGGATTAAAAGTTTACTTTTTATTGGGTCGTGACGATTTTTCGAATGACATTACGTTTTCGAGGGATTTTTCTATAATAGCGATCCGGTAAATTTTACCTTTCGGACGACCTTGGCCTTCAGGTCTCGGACTAGTCGTAAATTTTGAGTTGAAGGAAGCAGGAGCTTCGTTCGATTTGGGTGAGTCTGTGGGGATTGTTTTTGATTTCGGTGATTTCAGGATAGATTTGAGTGGTTTAGCGTCTTTGTGAGGGAGCTTGGCCAAGGGTGAATATTTAATAACACGTTGCATCGAGCACGACGAAGAATCAAACCGAGCGATATGACGAGACGATTCGAGGTCGTCAGACTCTGGCTCTATGAAGACCTCGTCGTCATTGATTTTTTTGTATGGGTTCGAAGCATAGCAATGACCTTCGGAGTCATTTTTTTCCTCGCGTTTCGAAATTTTCCCAGTCGTTTTTTTTCCAGGCTTCGTGGAAGTCGATGCAACCGGAGAATCGAGGCCCGCTTTGGAAGTGGACGGTTGTGAATCGTCGTAAACATTTTTTTCGATCGATTTTTTCACCGCCGGCTGAGAATCGACATGATCGTTTTTCGGCGATTCTTCGCTACCCCACGAACCGATACTCACAAGTTTTCCAACAACAACTTCATCGATCTTTGTACGCGTTTCACATTTTGCCTCTGCTTCCGACGATTGATCATCGGCGAGGAGAGAATTTGGAGAAAAAGGACGATCCTTCGTTCTTTCATCGCTGCTCGTCGAACTCATCGTCTCCGGTATTGCCGTGTTGGCTTCGCTCGTATGTTTACACGTCTCGCTTTTGTTCGTTGCATCTTCGTTACACGAAACGTCGTCGAGGTTGCCATCCTCTTCCAAATAATCGGATGTTAAGTCGACCGTTTCGCAACGCTTGCGAGCCGTCGGTTCGTCGGGACGAAAAACGCTTTGTACGATCACGCCGTCGTCATCCGACTCTGGCTCAGGCGACAGCGCTGGTGACTTTTCTTTTGCGGGTTTGGCAGCGACGGTCTCTTCCGTGAACGTTATTAAATTTGACATTTTTTCTGGTAGACTGATCGACTTGTTGAATGTCTTGAGAGGCGAGTGACCGGCGTCTCGGTGAACGTTTATCTCCGATCTCGTGCGAGTGTGCATTCTTCGCGGACTATCACTTGATTTTTCAGACTGTTCGCCAATCAACGCGGAATAATTGATACGTTCCTTGAAACTATCGTTCGATTTTTCGTCGCACGTTGAGCCGGTTCTCTGGGAAATGAATTCGTCCTCGTCGTAACAAACTCGCATGGAATCGTTCGGAGACAATATTGTGCAGCTCTCGATGTAATCGTCGCTGATTCTCAACGATGCCTCGCTATCGGCGGCGTTGCTCTTGAGGCTGTCGCACGAAGCTGACGGCGACGGCGGGCTTTCGCGATCTTGCTGCTCCTGTCTTTTTTGTTTTTCCGTGTCTGTCTCTTTCGATGGATTGCTCACTCCAGAAAATTCATTAAAAAAACCGACTTTCGGTAACGATTTTCCTAGAGGATCTTGACGGAGTTTTTGCGTGTATCTGTTGGTTATTATTTTCTTTTGAATCGGTGTAAGGAGATCGCCGACTCTCTCCTCTATGGTATTTATCAGAACCTTCGTACCGATATCCGCGTTTTTTTCTCTTTTGTAAAATGGATTCTTGTCACTGCCCGGCACATTTTTCGCCTTTTCGGCGAGAGCTCGAGCTTTGTTGCTCAGAGTCAAGATGTAAAATACTTCGGAAACTTCGTGAAGACTACGTTCGAGAACGGACTCCGCATCGAGCTCGTCTTCGTTCTTCTCAGCGTACAACTGAATACATTCCAGAGATTTCTCGAGTTCAGGTAAAATTTCATTCACCACGTGTCTTCGCTCAGCAGAATTTTTTACACCTCCGGTATTTTCTTTTTTTATACCAACGTCCGGATCTTCGTCCACTTCGGTATTAAACGTTCGTTCGCCTTTGCTCGATGAATCTGTTGAACGTTGGCTCTGAAGCGAGTGAGTTTTTTTCAGTTGCAAGAGGCGAGTCTCCTCCTCAGAGTCTTGATGGTCGTCCAGCCTGGTCAAACGACGATGATGCTCACGATCCAATGTTTTCACTAGCGTCTCGTCGTTGACCTTTCGTCCTTTCCCCGCTCGACGTCCCGGCGAGTACAATTTCGGCAAAGTTATCCCAAAATCGTCTTCCATTCTTTTCGTATAACTAGCCAGACTGTTGGGGTTCTCGTCGGTTTCCTCGATCACCTGATGGACGTGCGATCGAGGCGATTGAGACTTCGGACTCTCGTCGCCACGCTTCAGTGGCGTTTTTAATGCCAAAACATTCATTCGCTCCATGAGACGTTCCATCGTGGGACTCATTCTCTCTTCGGAATTTGTCCGGAAATTCCTTATCGGCGATGACACATTGCTCGGGCTTGATGTATTATGAGGCGAGTCTCGCGATCCCGAGGATTTCGAGTCTCGACCGTCGGCCATTTTGCTGCCTTTTCTGGAAAGCACTCACGAAACGACAGTTCGTCCCGTGCGCACCAGCGACGATTGACAATTTTTTATTTTATCGCGATTCCCTCGAATTTTCTTTGCACTCCCTAATACGGGGTTTTCGCGAAATTTTTCTGTGACTATTTTTTTTTTTCAAACCTAAACACGCGAACGAACGCGTATCGACTAATCAGACTTTCTCCAAGTTCCGTGTACGTTACTTGCGGCCTGAATATTGAAAATTCTTTGACTGTTATTTGCGCCGTCTGTGTCAAAGTGTCAATATCACTTAACCATTGCCAACTTACCAGTCTTATTCTTACTACTCGGTTTGCTGTACTTACGTTGGTCAAGGCAATCAACGCAATAACCAGAACAACTTCAGTGCGAAGTGTTGAATATGAGGTCGTATCGCTGAGAAAATAAATTTGTTGATACAACAAAATTTTTGTTAAATCAACAAATCCCGCGGTCAAGGAGGGCGAAAAAAATAATTTGTTCATTTTATAAAACAATTCAGTTAATTCAACTGCCGAAAAATAGACAACCCATAACTTCCAACCCACAGTTGGTCCACCCAACAACCCAAAAGTTGATCAAACTGATGATTTAGTTTGTACAACTGAAAGTTTTGTTAAACGGAACGCACGGTATTTTTTTTATTAATCTCTCAAATCGATCAAACATTTAGTCAAGCAGAGTTCGATTTAGTTATTCAAACGACTTGATTTGGTCACAATAAACGACTAAAGGTGTTGAAGCAACTGAACGACTGCATCAGGATAAATTGATTGTTTTGATCACCTAAGTTATTGCCTCAACTACATATACGTTCACCGCAACATTACTTTTTTTGAATCAACAAAATTGTAGCGAACAAATTGAAATTTGTTGATTCAACAAATTTCTTTTCTCAGCGTAGCTTTTACAGAGAAATTTTGTCTATCCCCGGACGTAAAGGGATCGCGATGAGGACGTCAATATATTTTGGAAACGACGACTCATAATGAACGACCTTGTCGTACCGGCAGGACGTTGTGTACACATCACAGGTTATGATTACATCACCAAAGTCTCTCCAATACTGTTTCCAATATATTTATTCATCGTTACATTATTGACATAAAAATGCACTAATCTACATGGAATTATCGATAAGTATTGATCGGTATATGTCAATGCTTCATATTATAATATATTTGGAAAAAAACGAAGCACAAAGACTGTTCATGGGTTTAAAAAATGTAAATACAATATTTCTCAATAGAGATCGTACATGAATAATATTCCCAAATGTTTAAATGTTCAGTATACACCATTGTCTTCACGATGAATCAACGAGAGAAAAAAAAAACAATTTAATATCTTCAACCTGGTTTTTCACTTCGTTACGAGGACATAGTGCACAAGATTTTATCCAAAAATTCCAAGTACGCACAAGTGCAGGGAATAAGTTTATTAACATTCATTAATTTTCAAAGGGAGAGAAGAAAATAGACAATAATGAACAGAACCTGCTGACATATGCAAAAAGAAATTGGGAAGGAGTGATTATCCCGAATTATTAAAATTTATAGACTCTTTTTGAGAATCTCCTTTTTTCGATCTTGCTCGTTTTCGAAAAGGCCACAATTCGTTTTCCGCTTTTTTCAGTGAAGAACTTAAAAACCACTGGGGAGCTCAACCTCATCCTCGTCAATGTCGTATGTAACGCGGTTCGGTGTGCTGTATTCTAAAAGAGGAAAAATTTGGTTGTAAACGATTTTTTGCTCATGCCCTTGAATTAATGAAATTCATAATTAACTATTCCAACAGTCGAATCAGCGAATTTTATTTTACTTGTAGCTTCCGTTGATACACTGGGTCAATTTGACCCAGAGCGTATTTTCTCCGTTTGCCCCTCAACGAATCATTGACAGTGAAAAATGAGTCCGGGTCGAATTGACCCAGTGTGTCCACGGAGGCGTGATTGATAATCCTTGCGAATATGAAAAGATCGCATGGTCAAAATTCGATTAATTTGAAATAAAGAATTTGATCAAACTTTGTTTTATGCTGGGAACGAAATTTTTGCGAATGCCATGGAAACTGCAGAGCTCCTTGTATAAACTTGCCTAGATTGTAGACCTGGTGAGGTTTTTTTGCGGAGGATCCTTTTTTGCGGAGAAGTCTGTTGAATTGTTTGAAGAATGAATTTTGCCCACGATCGAGATTTTTTCCGGAAGACAAATTGTTATCTGAGGCTCTGTCTACGCCAAGAGAATGTCGATCGAACAATGATTTAATTTGGGCGAATCTGCCAATACTCGTTTCGACATAAACTCCAGGTTTAGAAGGAGTTTTAGGCTCTACGATTGAGCTTTTCGAGACACGATTGATTTTACGTAAATTTTCTCGTGCTCTTGCGTAGAGAGTTTCATCTTCCAACTCCTTGGGATCGTTGTAAGTCTCGGGAGATTCGTGATTCTTGATACGGAAAATTGGCGACGTGGTTTCGCCTCGTTTTCTTTTACGCTCATTTTTCCATTCGCCAGATTCTTCGATGTCGTTATCGTTGTTGTGATTTATCGAGGCCGAGTGAGCTTTTTCGACATTCGCTCGAGCTTCGCTCAGATTTTCGTAGCACGACATTTTCACTTATTTTTCAATTTCACTCAACAAGTCCAACGATCTTTCTCACTGGCTCTCTGTGTCTCACTCTCCCACTCTTTCTCGACGATCTTTCTCGATCGGATGTACGACCGCGAATTCAGGGGCGACAACTTTATAAAAATATTCCATATCCTTCGAGACATCGAATATAGAAATCTAGTAATTTTTCAGGATTGTCCAAAAATTTCAAAATCGCCTAAATAAAAAAAATCATTTCTCCGCCCTAATTATTTGATTTATTTTCATTTAATTCATTACTTCGAAATCCAAAAACCGATCAAAAAAGACAAAATCCGCATTGAAACGCGGAGATGAAATCGAAAACTCCAATTCTGCTTCCATTTCGAATCAACCAATTACAAATATTCCACATATTAATTCCGAATTAAATTCCAGCATTTAGTTCCATATTCGCACGAAAATTTAATAGTCACTAGTTACATGAAAATTCAATTGAAACGATTAATTACGAAGATTATATTAACTAATCGATAAACATCGAACGAGAGTCTGTATTACGAATAATGTAACAAATTAATTATACCAGACAATCGCAGAAAGATCGTTCAATTAAAAAATAATCATTTTCTTTAATATCCAAATTTATAAAAACTTCTCGAAAAAAAAATCTCGATAAAAATAATAATAACTGTACTATGTGATTGTAAATTTTAAGAATGCCATTAAATGTGAGGAGCGAGTATCATTACAAATTGCAATTGTTGGGAACCGACAGGGGCGATCTGCTGGGCAGTCGATCATAAATTTTGTTCGCAACCATAGCGAGGAAACTTTTTCAAAGGAAACTGATCGTTTCTAATTTGGCTCCACTGTTAATTTCGACTTTCCAATTTTCTTTCTGACGTTGAAAAATGTTTGTATTTGTATCGAAACGTGATTGTTGAGCAAAGGAATAAATGTGGCTGTCTGCGATGTTGACTCAAAAATGTGTGTTTCGTTTTCAATAGTCTCTCTCGCGCGGATGCCAAAATCTTTCACGAAACGTTTACGATCTCGTGAGGTGAAAATTCGGACGAAAAGGTGGCGAGAAAATATTCGATCAACGGTATAGCGAGCCACAGTGAACGAGAAATTCGACGTTAATCACGCGCTACCCGGGCCCCGGGTGTCGCGTGTACGTTACGAACAACGTCGTTATTCCTCGTAATATATATTCATTGCGTCAGAATTCAAGGCGTGGAGAATCTCTTGGTTACCTAGTTTGATGCTCGGTCACAGCGAATTCTCAAAATATTCGTCACCACCGAATTGTCATTGTTTTTATTTTTTCTACTCTCGTCTCGACGGATTGCCAAAAACGAAAGCAGCTCCGTTGCCAAAATTACTTGTAGGACGTTTATGATACACATCCAGCATGTTGTCTCGAAATTCGAGCGAAGAGTCATCCTCACGTGCGATACGAGATCGCGTTTCCTTTGCCATTCCGTTCTCGTAATAACGACGTCGATTTTTATATTCACAATGTTCAAATGACCTTTGCTTCTTTTATTTTTTTTTTGACAGTGCGATTAAAGGAATCGAATAATTCTTATGGCAGTGAATCGATTAAATAAAATCTCATCGAAGCTGCGTGACGTTTTTTTCTGTGTATTTCTTGTTCGTTGCGTAACAAACGAAGAATGGAAAAAGAAATAAAATGTTATTCCGAGAGCTTTGCGATTGTTCGATCTTCGAGACCGAAGCTATTGAAAGACTTTACATCGACGCGAGAATTTTTTTGTTTGAAAACGATCTTTCGAGTTTCAAACTTCGATAAACTTGACCGTGTTCGATGGGACATTTAAGGACGTTGTATGGCGACGATTAAATCTAAATTTTTGTTTTTAGTTTTTCTTACAAACAAAATGGTTTGCGAGCCCACGTTCATTTGAAAAAGTTGTTACAAATTGACTAAAGGACAACGTACTTTAAATCCAAGATTCTCCGAGGTGATCTGTATTTGTTATGTAATAAACAAAATTTCGAAAAAAATTTACGACCCATTTTTTTGAGAAACTAAATAAAGCTTCTTCGATGTTACACAAAAGTGTATTCAAAGTCTTAAGAGGTTTCATCATTTAGAAATCGAAATGCTTGATGCTGAAAATTGCAACTTTTAACACACGCTCTAATGAGAAACTACTGAAAATTTTAATTTTTATAAATAAAATTCTATCGATAGAAAATTTTGCATACAGCGTCCTTAAGGAGGTTGGCTACACACAACAATGTTGCCATGTTAAAAACATAGGAAAATTCGAAATGATTAGATTTTAATGAAATTTGGTGAGTATATTCCTTAGTATTAAATATGAATATACAAATTTTTTAAGATTTTTCTTCAAAATAGTTTTCGAGTAATTCAACCCTAGAGTTTACATGCATAAGCATCGGATTCAGATATATATATAGGTATATCTTTTGCATATTATAAACTCTAATTATTCGACAACTATGGAGACGAAAAATTTGAAAAAATTTGTGTCATCGTATTTGTTACTAAAGAATGTTAACAGCAAATTTTATTAAATTCTTATCATATTGTCGTATGAAGCCAACCTTCTTAAGATTCGACTGCCAGGAAAATGGGAATTAAGCACAATAAGGTCATTAATAATTCAGAAATTATATGAAATTCGTATATCAACTTTCTTTGACGTTCGCGGACTCAATTTGCTGAATAAAAAAAAAACCTATCTTGACGAAAGACACTTGGTAGTCGTGAACCGATATTTCGACTTTGACAAGTGACTAAAAAGTAGCGTGGCTTTTTTTTTATTCTTTGAATACTCAATTATCTTGCGAAGCACCTGATAATTTTTTTTACTCCTATAGCTAATGAAATTTTTAACGAATCAACGTTTTTCTTCTTTCTCAACCGTATCAAATGGTGCCTGATGAAAAAAAGTCGATACCTGCTGGTCTATTCACCAACGCGGTCCAATCATTTCGCTCGATCAGATGCAAATGTTCTTTATCCCTCGAAGCTCGTCAATTTTATATTTAAGCTTCGCGTTCCATGATTTGTTTTTTGTCTCATTTTCAAGTGGGCCAACGGGATTTTTTTTTTACAACTTGATGAAAAGTTGAAGCGAAACTTCGTTATATGAATGAATTCGTACCAGCAGGAAATAATCCAATTTATTTTCAACGATTAATGCAGAGTAAATGAGAAAGTTTAAAGTATAAATATAGAAAGTAAATTTCGTACAGACAAAAAAAATCGTTCAATCATTTATAGAATATATATCTTGCGTGCTCAATAACCTCATTTCCGATCGACTGTGATTCCATCGATTCGTTCAAATTGGACACCCTATTCTCACGAAATCCGATCGGTATAGCCAAGAATTGGAAAATTCATTTCCCGAGCTTTTCACTCGTAACGTATCGATGCACTCATGAATTTTGTAAACAATGAAAAAAAATGCATATTAAATCGTCGAATTTCGATTTATCAGATTATCAGATTTTAAGCCGCGTACTTAGAATTTGAAAATCAGACAAATCTATTTTCCAGTATCGATCAATTTTTTTTTTATTTACCTTATAAAACAAAAATTCATCGGGTACGTTCGATATGAGTTTTCGAGTGGAGAATTATTTTTTTTGATAATTCTCTGTTTCGGTTCAGTGGATTATCGCGTATTTGAGAAATCCCAAGTGAAAAGCTCGAGAAAACATTTCAAATCCTGTGATCACCACCTGCCGGCCCGGAATGTCACGAAACTTCCGTGCAAAATTGTGATAGAAAAATCGTGAGAAAAAATATTAATTGCCAACTTTTTTGACTTTTTCATCTTCCAAACGAGGTGATGAAAAAGCACGAATATTTTACAAATTTTTCTATTAACCTGGACATTAATTGTAACTAAATAGTTGTGCCATTATAATTATCTTATCAATAGACTTAATTATACAATTATTCATTACAAATGCAACTTATTTCTGTATCAAAGATTTTTGAGATTGAAATTCTCAGAAATGTTTGATTCGAGAAAGGAAAAATCATTCGAGACTGTTTTATTGTCCAAAGCGAAATTGGAGATTGACGAAAAGATTCTTTCAAGCGTAAAAAATATATTTCTTCTATAGAAAAAGCGATCGCGAAATATATATTTTGACGAAGCTAATCTTCAGGTTGTTATCAAGTGCGTCTATCGGTACGATGATTTTTCTTTCTCTCACAATGTTTTTTCGTTGTCGCCATGTATTTATGAAAAAATAAGTAAAAAAGAGAAAGAATATGTATCGCTCTTGATTGAAAAGGTCGAGATATTTATTTTGCAGCCTCATGGACCACAGCAGGGTGTGAATTGTCAATGTTCAAATAAATTCAGAAAATGATGCAAGCAAGTTCCTTATTTTCATCTTCAAATATATAAAAATGGTCAAACGTAAAAATATTTTCACACTCGGGGGAACTGCAAACCTTGATGTTGAAAATTTCGACCAATCAAGATTAATAATCTTCATCTTTTTTTCTTAAATTCCAAAATAGCGAAACGTAATGGTACGTGCGATAGATTTTAAAACAAATTTGGACACAGAAATCGTATGAATATAAAATCGGCACTTTGTCATGGATTTTCATCGATCGATCATTTTTCGTCGTCCAATTCGTCGACACAGATATGACCTCCCAACCATTCGGTGTCGACAAGAAGGATGACGATTTATGGGATTCCCGAACGCCATGACGTGCACTGAGTTCGTAAAATTTGACAGTTGGAAAATTCAGTTAATCCGTCGGTTGAATATCGATTAAAAAAGTAACTTAACGATCCACAACTTTTCAGTCGAACCAATTGGTTCGACTGAAAAGTTGTGGAATTTTTACTTTCGATCTGAAATCGTATTTAAAATATTTAATCGAATCCTTATGTAAAAGTTCCATGAAAAAAAAAAATAGAAAAATAGTTCTACAGGCTCCGCGAAGGTCCGTGAGTGAAAAGCAACGTTACAAAATTCTGTCATTTCGATTCTACTTAGAGGTGTGAGAGAATTAATAGTTTACTTGTTTCTATCATTCAAAGAGAAATACGATCATTTGTCGCCAAGTTGTAAATATTATTCGCAGGTTTCCTTATTCCGTTGACCTTGAAACGAAGACGAATGGAAAAATATGCGAACGAAAACGAGAAAGAAAATGTTATCGAACGTTGACTCTCGCATTTTTACTCCCGCCAATTTCCACTGATGAATTATTTGTCTTTCGTGACATCGAGGCAATGATGACCTCCCAACCATCTTGCATCGACGATAACGATGACGAATAATCCAAACATCGAACGACGTTCCTTCACATTTCGATTATTCCGAACCTGTTTGAAAATTTCAGCAAATACAGAGCGATTGTTATTTCCATACGTGACTGAACGTAAGAAACGAACAAGAATTTGGAGACGAGTAACCACCGAAATTCAAACAGTTTTTTTCCCAAAGTTATCTCAACGAGCGTGCGAGTGATCCCAAAGTTTCAAGAGAAGCTCGAACGCGTTTCTCTGACTGTGCGAGGTGTTTCTTCAAGTTCTCGTGCCAAAAGCAAACATATAAATAGTCAGCTTGACAAAAACACATTCGCTAGTCGTGTGGGACGATTCGTAGCTCAACTTCCAATTACGCTTTTCCAAAAAAAAAAAAAAAAACAAGTTTCGAAATAAAAATATTCGTTACGAATCCCCATCCCATAATTATTGATTCTGCAATTCTTTCGATTTTATATTCCCCTCAATTAACGTTCCTCCCTTTGTCAATAGATAAGAAATTAAAAAAAATAAATTAATTCAGTTTCTGCACGTTTTTCGTTACCTCGACACGTAAATATGAATTTCACCATTAATTCGAAATTATTTAACAACAACCAGCAAAGACAGGAGTGTGTTTTAGAAAAATCATTTCGAGCTCTCGATTCCGAGGAAAAAAAAATTGGTCTCACCGCTGAATTCCCATTGGTAACTCGATACCAGACTCGACGATGGAGACGAGTTCCACAGGGTTTGAAAGATGTGATTCGGTGGAAAGATCGAGAGATTTACATCGTTTTCGTGCTGGTTAGTTGAGACAGATTCATTGCAAGATTTGCCGCCTTCTAATCCCGGCAGATAAAACCGATGGGACGAGCGAGCATTGTACGTAGAACAAGAAAATTCCTGAGCATTGAGGCAAGAAAAAAAAAAATTAATTTTACGATAGACTATAGTGTCGCGACTTAGCGAATGTTTATTGAATTCCGAAGGAACACATACATTCCGATTTCCCGAGTCAAACATCACGAGACAATGTAATGGCACAGCGTCAACAATATTATTGCGACGTGATCGGTGACGAAATTTCATCAAAAATAACGATTACAAAAGAAGCTCGTGAACAATTTCCCAAGATCAATTCATTTGTCATCCGAGACCGGGACCAAAGAAATCGAAAATATACTCGTCAAATAATCGTCGTTTTAAGGAGGTTGGCTATATACACACAACAAAATTGCCATGTTAAAAGCATAGGAACATTCGAAATTATTAGAATTTAAGGTAGTACTGTCAATTTTAGAATTACTGTTCAGAATTTAATGAAATTTGGAACAGTAGTAGATTATGATTAGAAAAAGATCCAGTCAAATTTTCAAGAGGCCACAAAGAACCAGAAAAAAAAATTTTCGCATTGGTAGTCTCATACATTTAATATTCAGTTTTAAGATAAATCTCACATTTCATTGTATTATACAATGAATTCTTATCAGCTCTTAGAAGAAATCACAGTTTTTATTGTAAAATATAATGAAATTTATGAAATCGATGTTAGATTCATGAAATTACCAATGCGAATATCTTTTTTCTGGATCTCTGTAGCCTCTTAAAAATTTTACTGGATTTTTTTCTTGTCATAATCCACCACTGTGCCAAATTTTATTAAATTATGAACGGTAATTCTAAAACCGACAGTACTACCTTAATGAAATTTGGTGAGTATATTCTTCAGTATTAAATATGAATATACAAATTTTTTAAGATTTTTCTTCGAAATAGTTTTCGAGTAATTCAACACTAGAGTTTACAAGCATAAGCATAGCATTCAGATATATATAGGTATATATTTTGCATATTGTAAACTCCAATTATTCGCGACAACTATGTAGACGAAAAATTTGAAAAAAAATTGTATCATCGTATTTGATGCTAAAGAATGTTGTCACCAAATTTTATTAAATTCTTATGATATTGTCGTATGTAGCCAACCTCCTTAACAATTTTCCGAAACGAGCGTTATCAGCACTTACACGTGTAAAACATTCGAACGAATCAAGGAACGACATGTTGGATCTAGTCGCAGCAGATCCTGGCCGATCAGCCGTTACGTATCACTCGGATTTCTCGTCGTACAGGCACACATGTTCAGTCACTTCGTGTCGTTAAGACACTGATTTCTATCCCACGGATCAGAGACTCACGAGAATGAAATTATATCGAGAGACTAAGATCAACGAGTTTCCAGCATGGGCAATGGTCATTGAGTTGACAAATTCACGGTTTATCGCGAAAGGCTCGTACCTACGGTCGATTTAGAAGAATACAGATAGCAGTAGGTATCGCCCGTTCGTGGTCAGAGGCGGAAATTCTAACCCTTACTTGCCACACCTCTGTAGAATTACGTACTTGCCACCATGGGGTAGATTTTTACCCCAGTGACAAATATTGTTATAAAAAATGAACTACTGAATATTTCGACTTGAATATTGTTGTAGAACATATTGAAAGCTTTTTTAAAAAGATTGTTTACTTTATATAGCCAGAAATTAAATTTGAGTACACTAAAAAAATACTAGAACCAACAAAAATGGAAAAATTATCATTTTCCTCCTGGGGTAGTTTGTACCCCAAGGTGGCAAGTAAGGGCTGGGGTAATATCACAAATTTTAGCCAATTGCTTTCGTCACCTCTGGCACATAAAAAAGTTTTGTCGTAGAAACGTGTATTGCGGAATATTTCTCGAGCTAATGAAATCTAAAAGTGGATTTTGCAGTGCAGTGGAACGAAATGTACGAAAACGTCGTTCTTGTCTGCTGACGAGGGCGCAGCGAAAAATGTGTCGGATTTATAATTTTTGTTTGCCAAATCAATTGTTCTTTGCTCGGCCAGATCGATGCCAAGAGACGGGGGCGTAGGGAGAGAGAGAGAGAGAGAGAGAAAGAGATTGAGGAAACAAGTGAACGAACCAATAGCCGTAGAGAAATGAGAGTCACGATCGGTCTGGCTACCTACGAAATTGGCTAATGGCCAGTATAGCTCGAGCGTCGCAAAGGCTTTGTCACGCGGACATCGTCGTCGTCTTCGCAACTTTTCCCGCGTGGTAAGTCGACCTGAACGTATTGTCGACTGTCGGATAAACTGCCCGACAGGTGGCACAGAGCTCATTTTACGAAGATAGTTGAAACGAGAGTGAGAAAACGTCTTTACGGAATTGTTGAAATTGACACCATCGGAATTTTAAGATAATTCGACTTTTGGGATTACGACAAGGTTGAAAAAAAAATTGAAATTTGAAAATTGCTTCCTCAAGATTCTGAAGATGCACGATGCTCAAATCTTCCTCTATGAGGAAGCTATATTTTTAATTTAATTGGCTTCCTCATGGAGGAAGCTTTGAGCATCGTGCATCTTGAGCATCTTGAGGAAGCAATTTCCAAATTTCAATTTGCAGCGTTTTTTGTATTTACATTTAAAATTATATAATTTGGACAACTTTTCTAGAAAGTAAAGAGCAAGTACAGACTTATACACAATATTTTATGAAATTTGGAGAAATTAGAGCGGTTGGACGATTTTTCAAAAAACTCAGATTTTCGTAAAATTCGAAAAATCATAAAATTTAAACCGTTCAACCGATATTCCCCAAATTCAATACCAACCTTTCTATTATGATAATCTATTTATAAAAGAAAAATTAGTAAAAAATCTTAAAATTTGCGGAAGTTAGAGCGTCGACACCCTTTTTTCGAAAATTTCAAAATGCCGTAGAACTCGTATTTTTCTAGCAATTCCAACAAAATTTCCAGAGAATGAAAAAATTGTATAGATTAACATTTGTGCAAAACGGGAGCTCTGTAGCTCAAACCGTTCTCGTGTTATGAAGGTTTTAATTTTACAGTGCCATAACATACACACACACATCCGGAAATTTTTCTAGATATGATTTTTCTATGTTTTGGGACATTTTAAGCACATTGACATTGAAAACTGGAAAGAAAAAAATTTTCAGCGTCACATAACTTCCTCTATGAGGAAACAAATACTACAATCAATTTTTGTTACCGGAATTGCCAAGAAATTGTTTAACCGTACGAAGCCGAGGGATTCTTAACTTTCGGTCTTGGTGAGAATTACGCGGAAAAAGTCGAAATTAATAAAAAGAATCGCTATGTTAATAAAAATAAATTCGATCCCACAATCAAGCCCTGGGATCTCAATCGAGTTGGTTGAATTACATTTTTTCTTATAAATCGTACGACAAAAAGCATGAACTCTGTTTCCCAAGCGTCTCGCTCGTTCCGTTTTTGATTTAAAGATATAAAAATAACCCTCGATTCACTGCTGTGAGGTGAGTTTCGACCCAGTTGGAAGAACCGTTCAAGTCGCGGTCCCGCACTAAAATTCCTACGTGTACACGAACAAGAAAATCACGACATCACAAATCACGTTAAATCGCTACGTCTTGTCGGCTACTTTTTGGGGATCGCGGAGAAATGAGGCCTGTGGACATGTTCATGCCTATTAATAACAGGAGCAGTGGCAGAAAATTCGCTCTCGCAACGTGTTTCCTTACAAAAGCTTGCAAATTTCACGATCGTATTTGAAAGCACGCCAATGTGGATTCGGTTCACGGTCGTCAATGGTGAGATTCCGAGAATACGCCCAAGACGCTGTCAAAATGATGGAAATTTCAATGGCAGAAAAACATGCGGAGAAAAACCTACGATATACTTATTAATTCTCTTTTGTCTCTTTTTTACGTTTTTCGCTCCTTCCTGCACTTTTTCGGCTTCCAGATTCTCGTCAGATCATCCGAGCGTTGTGTCCACGCGCTTATGCTCTCCTTAAGGAGCTTCGGGACTCAAATCCCGAATTCAATTTGATACTTCTGTTCGAGGGACACGCAAAAAGCAATAACTAACACGCCAATATAAAAGTCGATGATGGCTGTCGAGAGAATATAAAATTTAACGCACATCGTCGTTCTCACGAATTTTTTCGATTCGCGTGGGTTAATCAAATTCTTAATCGTCACATAATATAATAAAATCGATTTTGATTTGATCTTTTTAATTACGTGAATATTCAATTAACCCTTAATACCGACACCTCCAGATTGTGACGTAATAGTCATCGGGGGTGTTATCAACCCCACTCACTTTGGAAGGCGATAAATAGTTGAAAAATCGTAAAAAAAATATAAAATAAAAATACAACAATGTATTTTAAACCCTCGAGTAACGATCATGATAATTGTATTTAATTCGTGCAATTTCTAATTTAAAAAAAAATGTCGAAAAAAAAATTCTGCAAAAATGACTTTTTTTTACAAAAATTGATGCAGGAATTGTAATTTTCAATTAAAAAATAAAAAAAATTCGTTTCATAAGTCTGAAATAGCATGCTTCCAGGTGGGACTGGTTAAATTAGCGACCGTTCCAAAAAGTATACCCCAGGTTTTATACCGTCTACTTGCTACGGCTTCCAAAACTGAACTAACGAGCCCTTTCAAATAATAACGATGAAGCTCCCTACTAGAAGGTTCAAATTACCGATAGAGGGTGTCATAAGTCCCATTTTCTCAAAATTTCTATTACGTATCATCGGTCGAAAGCAGCTGGGGTAAAATTAACCCCGTGTGACCAATAATGGTTAAACCTTCGGTACGAACCTTTTTTTTCTCGAAGATTAAAAAATAGTTCGTTTCATTTGCTCGTCCATATAGTGAAAATCTTCATATGGTCAATTTAGTTGGGATTGAGACATGTCAGTATTTTTAAATCGTGCTTTACACTGACCCCGTCGGAAGTCTCTAGGGCAGACGACGTTCTAGCGATGGTTGGTCGTGCCAATTGCAAAAATATGAAATGCCATTCCTTCAACGTTGCTGTTGCCAAGATTACCAGTAAGTGTTTTGCAGTGTAATTCGCACGTATTCACATCTACTTGCAGAAGTTCTAACGCTCAAAATCGTTTCTGGAAATTTTTCAAGAGAGCGAATAAAACACAATTAGATTTTTTTTCAATCCACATTTTACGAGCGTGACCAAGTGATCGATGCGTATGGTCAAAGAATCGAGAACCAACGGAAAATCTTGCTCGTGTGTGTATAGTGTGAGGGAAGGAATAAATAAATATCTGTACGTGGATCTGAATGAATGCGGAAAAAAAATCGAGTACTCTCCGGAAACGATGAAATAAGGACAAAATGGAAATATATGACGATGATATTCCAGAAAGAGTTTGTAAGCGTGTGTCAGTGTGTGCACGGCTGTTGGTACGCGTGCGTGCCTAAGGAACTGTGACGAGGATAATAAATTCGGTTTGGCGTTTTGAGAGAACCGGAAGTTCGGATCAAGCTTTCGCCCTATTCCGCCTTCCCGTTTTCTCTCTCTCAAAGCCCAGCATCAGAGACGTCTCTATTGTAGTCGCGGACGACGTCGAGCCTCGTCATCCCGATGAGGTGCTTTCCATCGACAGCATCTGTGACCGAGAGAATATTTGAATGGGCAATTCATCGGTGTGCGCACGGAAGACACACACACACACACGCATGCACGCACGCACGCACGCACGCTGAAAGAAAGACTAAACTATGAGAAAGAATTCCGCGGGTTTAAAGAATTCTTACATGAAAGAGTGCGATCATTAACAACAGAACTCATTAGCAACGTTTTCAACGAGAACTCTAAAAAGGATTCTCGACTCGAATGAAAACAAATTCAAAGAGAAATCGCGTCAATACTTGGACCAATGGTCGTTGCTGAACTGTTGCGCGGTTCTTTATTTAATAATTAAGCAAATTTTCTGTGCTTTTTCTGCATGGAATGGTTTTGGAAATTTTGACTTTTTTTCATCTTAATGAACGGGAACGAAATCATCTTCTCGTGATTGTACGCCCTTATGAAAATCTTCAGTGGGAAGAGATAAACGCAAGAGATGCTGCGAGACAAAAAATCAATGAAGGAAATGATAAAAAACAAAAAGAGAGACAAATGGAACGAGGGACCGAAAAAAATCAGTTGAGGGGACGAGTGCTGTGAAATAACGTAGAGAAAAAGGGTTCGACGAACTAGAGAAAGGACGAAGGAGAGAGGACGATGCGGAGGAATATAAGAGAGAGGCAGAATTTTTTAGGGTTGAAGAGAAAAAGGGTCACTGACGAGAGCGAGAGAAAAAACATGGAGAAAATCGAGAGGACGACAAGGGACAAGTGCGAAAAAGGATGCGGGAACCAGGGACCATAACTGAGAAAGAGAGGGATGAAAAATGGGGAAAATGATAGTAACCAATAGAGGGAAAGAGATAGAGACGGATGTGACCGCGTAAGTATGAAGGACAGCGAGCTATGGGTCAGAAGAAGATGGACCGGACGGAATATTGATCCATGAGTGAGAACGCCCGCGATAGCTGTGCCACAGCAGTGGCTATATCTCACAAACCCCTCTCCCCCCAGCGCTGCGAGAAAACCGACACAATTATTGGCCGCCGAGGCTCGCTTTTATCACAAAATGACTTTATTTAGGGTTCTTCCAAAATTTTGTATAAAACGTTCTCGGTACCAAAACTAACACTTTTCTCCTGTGAAGAAAAATTTTCTGACGTTTGGAATTCGAGATATTTAATTTCCAATTTTTTATTTTTCCCATCTAAACGCGTGTAAATTCAAGTCGCGTTTCGTTTGTTTTTTTCTTGCAACTTTTTAACGAAACGTGACTTCAATTTACACGCGTTTAGATGTGAAAAATAAAAAAAATGGAAAATTAAATATCTCGAATTCTAAACGTCAGGAAATTTTTCTTCAGAGGAGAAAACTGTTAGTTTTGATGCCAAGAACGTTTATACAAAATTTTGAAAGAATCCCAAATAAAGTCGTTTTGTGATAGTAATACGTTTAAAACAGAGAAGCATAGAGCGTTGAATGCTTTTCGATCATCATATTTTTTCTCATCCCACCAACATTCAATTTTCATCGAAATCGATCATGGTTTTTCAATCATCGTGTCCTTGCCTCGTTTGTTCGTTGTCCAAGATTCATCCAACTACAAAATCATGATAACAATTCCTTTCCATACGCGCAGAATATTTCTTGTTACGATAAAGGGAAAAAAACGATTCTTGTTCGACAAGTTTTTCAGCCTCCGGAGAGTTCGACTAATTTACGAGACGTCGTACATAAATTTACATGTCGGATTTGTTGTGTTCATATATGAACGTACATGCCGTAATATAATTTATTCTGGTGACCCCTGGCTTTACGTGTACACGTGGACACGTGTGATGAGAGTTTAGCTATGCACGATTACGATGAGTAATATTGCAACATCGTGTCACATACGCATCTCTACGTATATATTGATTGGTAGACAACATCTGGGAGTAACCGACATTGGCTTACTCCTCAAACTCTCCTTGTTACGCCTCTTCGTTTGGCAGCTATCGAGCAACGTAAATTTGATAGTAAAGGGCATATTTGATACATCCAGCAATAACACGTTCGCAATATCGTTCGCGTTAGCGATATATTGAGTCTCCGTTCGTTGGGAACGAGTATATCAGCATTTGGTCATATGAAACTTTTCGATTGTTCGATACACAACGCAATTGCTACATTGCCGAAGAATAATTATCAACGCGCAAGAATATTATAGGCGAAGATGATTTATCCAGCGCCAATACACTGTGAAAAAATATTTGTTGAATCAACAAATTTCAATTTCTTCGCTACAATTTTGTTGATTCAAAAAAAGTAATGTTGCGGTGAACGCATATGTAGTTGAGGCAATAACTCAGGTGGTCAAAACAATCAATTTATCCTGATGCAGTCGTTCAGTTGCTTCAACACCTTTAGTCGTTTATTGTGACCAAATCAAGTCGTTTGAATAACAAAATCGAACTCTGGTTGACTAAATGTTTCATTGATTTGAGAGATTAAGAAAAAAAATACCGTGCGTTCCGTTTAACAAAACTTTCAGTTGTATAAACTAAATCATCAGTTTGATCAACTTTTGGGTTGTTGGGTGGACCAATTGTGGATTGGAAGTTATGCGTTGTCTATTTTTGGGTAGTTGAAATAACTGAATTGTTTTGTAAAATGAACAAAATATTTTTGTCGCCCTCCGTTACCGCGGGATTTGTTGATTCAACACAAATTTTGTTGTATCAACAAATTCCTTTTCTCAGTGTACATTAACGATGCGCGTCTTCGTATACCTCAAAGTTACGAATGGCAATTCACTTTGAACTTTTTTGTCATCTGATTCTTCATCGTCTAGTGAGTACGAAGATCGGCACTTGGACGAGTGCCCGCGACGTGCAGCAAGAGGCGGGTGTGCAGAGGGAAAAGAAGATGAAAAGTATTTGCAGGAGCAGAAGGGGGAGCAGACGGAAAGGGACATTGCTCAAAGGTTCAAAGGAAAACGAACTGTCGCTCTACAAAAATCGCTAAACAGTTTGCATCTTGTATATTTTCGGCGATCCACCTTGATCCACTGCCATTTTTCTTCTCCCGATATAATCGACACGTTACGTCCTGACATTTTCTTTCGATATTAATTTCGTAGATCCAAAGATTGTGCATTTTTTGTACATAAATAAATTTCACTGCAAGTTTTGGTTTTTCTTCGACATGACTCGTAATTATTATTCAATATTTTCTCTGGACAATAAAACGATCCCCTCTTTTCCGACCCAAAAACTGAATCAACACGAAATATTGCCATAATTTTTAAAATTCAATAAATTATCGATGGAAAAAATATTTTCCGTTTGATCCCAAAGTTGCAAACTCCAAATTCACATGCTTTTTGATAAATTACTTAAAAAGTTTGAGAGTCCTGCCAACTTTTTGTTCATCTAATCAATCGGAGTCTTGCACAGGCAGTTGTCAAATTAGCGCGCGATTGAATCGAATTGAAACATGAAGAAAATAAATACAGAATTTAACGTATTACTATCACAAAACGATTTTATTTAGGATTCTTTCAAAATTTTGTACAAACGTTCTTGGCACCAAAACTAACAGTTTTCTCCTCTGAAGAAAAATTTTCTGACGTTTAGAATTCGAGATATTTAATTTCCAATTTGTTTATTTTTCCCATCTAAACGCATGAAAATTGAAGTCACGTTTCGTTAAAAAGTTGCAAGAAAAAAACAAAAGAAACGCAACTTCAATTTACACGCGTTTAGATGGGAAAAATAAACAAATTGGAAATTAAATATCTCGAATTCTAAACGTCAGAAAATTTTACTTTCCCGGAGAAAACTGTTAGTTTCGATGCCAAAAGAACGTTTATACAAAATTTTGAAAGAATCCTAAATAAAGTCGTTTCCTGATAGTAATACTTTAAATTGTAAAGAAAATTTTGCGCCAAATTAATTTGTTGTTATCGTGGTATCTTTTTAAATTTCATTCAATTTAATTTCGTTAAAATACACAGTGGACCTCGGAGAGTTTAATTATCGGAAGGAAGATAAGGTCATGGATGGAATCTGCAGTCGACGTTGAGAAAAGAGGAAGAAAAATTAGACGAGGTCGAGAAGGGTTGGAGTGAAAAAAGAAAACGATAGAAGTCTGTTTGGTACGCTTAGCTATTTATACACTCTATTATCTTGAAGAGAAAGGTTCTTCGAGCGAGAGACGTTACGTGCATGCAAGGAGCCGCACGATTATTCTAACAAAGCACGATCTTCTTTCCATTTAATTTTTTTTTTATTATTAAAACAATTTATTTTTTCCCTCGTCCTCTTATCCCTTCACACTCGCCTGTGCATGCTCTTTTTTTTTTTCTTAATATATATTCTACTTCATCTCGCCTCGCGATAAACTCTTCGATAATTTTTCGAGGCGTCAAACCGAATCGATCTGTGTGTTGCAAGTGTTTTTTTCTTTTCGCCTCTTCACTCCCTACCCATTTTTCTTCTCTCTCCAGGCATTGGTGCCACTTTCCTCGGAAACCCGTAAGGGATGAAATTTTCTTTAGTAAACGCGAAGATAATTTTTTTTTTTTTTTGCAGTGAAACGCGATCATAATAATCGAATTACTTTTTTTTGCTTCATTAAACAAGTTCATTATCGCGTGCTCGACCGTTCAGGCAATTCGCAAACATTTGAAAATAATAAATTGAGTCCCTCTGCGCTCCGATGGTCGACGAAGTTGTTGATAGAAATTTTCAACGGTTTTCACAAACGGGACTTGTCTCAATATTTCTCCATAACGTTTGGATTCAGTTGTTGACGAAAAATTGAATTGGGAGCTGCGCGTTTCAAGTTTTTTTAACACCGCGCTCGGAACAAGGTCAAGTATCGTTCAAGGAGTCACAGGAAGCGACTCGAATGTGCTTATTCCCGAAGTTACGCTCCCGATCAAACAATCAAATGCGCTGACGTAGCGCGTGAAGTTGTAACGTTAAAAAATAAATATTCAAAGATGCTCGGGAATTTTTTTCCTCTCCGCCACTCGTCAAGGAAACTTACTTGCCCGAAACCATAAAAAAATGAAAAAAAAACATGTAAGCAGAGAGATAAAACCGTGGCACGCGAAAGCACAAATTCGAGAAATGAAAAATTCGTTTTAAAAAATGAGAGAAAAATGATCCAAGCTCGAAATACATCGCTGTGCACTTTTTATCGAAATTTTCATTTTGTCACTTCCTCCTGACTCTCTATTTTTTCCTTTATTCGTGAAGCAGATGCGAGTTCAGCGATACAACGTAACTGCGAGATTCTCTGGATGCTGGGAGTAGAAAAATGACACGAGGAAACCAAAATACACAAAAAGTAAACAGTAGCGCGTACGCTCGCAATTTTTTTTTTTGTCTTTTTACTTTCTTCTATGTTTTTAATTCGCTGCCTTGCCTGCCAGCTTCCCGTCTCTTCTGTGAAATATCCTCAATTTCAAAATCCGATAAGAACGAGTTAATTTTTTTGTTTTTTTTTTTTATCCCAACACGCTGCACCTGTATTTTTCGCCCCATAAAGTCTCACTTCCGGTTCAACAGACCAGAGTATGACGTGCAAGGCTTAAGCATTTTGGTGCATCCTTTGTTTGGTTGTTTGTTTATGGTCTATGCAAAAACCCAGGAGGCTGAATAAAGCAGTTTGAATGAATGAGTGAATGAATGAATGAATGAATGAATCCTCTCTCCCTCGCCCTCCGGTCGTCTCACCACTCGTCTCCTTTCCTCCCTCTCTCGGTGCTGAGGATAAGAACGCAGCCGCGGATACATCGATTTGTGTGGTTCCACTGCTGTGGAAGGTAGAGAGCGAGAGGAGTCGCTCGACGGTAGAGGCTCAAGCTTCGAGCACGCACACTCATACGTTTGGCTACCAACCATCATCGCGGAAAGTCTACCGAGACTTTTAGTCGAGTCTGAAGACTGGACACGAGTCCGATGCAAAGAGACCTACGAAGATTCATTCGTTTCGTTCAAAGTGGCCCTACAGTGAGTCTCTCGCTTCAAAAAAAAAAAAAAAAAAAAAAAAATAAAGAAATAACTAACGCACAGAAATATCGCGTTGCTTTGTTTATTGAAAAAAATTCATCTGCCTCGACCATCTTTACAGAGGCTCGTCGCCATCTAGCAGCCAATGTTCGAAGCTCCACAACACAAATATGAGTTTTCGGTCAGCGATGCGAACTTTTAATGGAGAAAATAAAATTCGTACTGTTTACTTTTTTTTTTTATTAAAGGACTTGACTCTTTTGGCCATGCATATTTTTCAGTCACGTCAACTCGCAGAATTCCCAGCCATTGAGTGATGGTTTTTGTTGAAATGATTTTTCTTCGGACAATCACAATTTTTCTAAGTATCTGGAATACTTTTGGCATCTCACGTATCGTTCTCCATTTTTTTAACCCTGAATTGTCACACGGAATTAATTTTACCTCAGCCGCTTTCGACCGACGATACGCAATAGAAATTTTGTGAAAATGGAACTTATGACACTCTCTATCGGTAGTTTGAACCTTCTAGTAGGGAGCCTCATCGTTATTATTTCAAAGGGCCCGTTAGGTCAGTTTTGGAAGCCGTAGCAAGCAGACGGTGTAAAACCTGGGATATACTTTTTGGAACGGTCGCTAATTTAACCAGTTCCACCTGAAAGCATGCTATTTAAGACTTATGAAACGATTTATTTATTTTTTTATTGAAAATTACAATTTCTGCATCAATTTTTGTAAAAAAAAGTCATTTATGCAGAATTTTTTTTTTCGACATTTTTTTTATATTAAAAATTGCACGAATTAAATACAATTATCATGGTCGTTACTCGAGGGTTTAAAATACATTGTTGTATTTTTATTTTATTTTATTTTTTTACGATTTTTCAACTATTCATCGCCTTCCAAAGTGAGTGGGGTTGAGAACATTCCCGATGACTATTACGTCACAATTTGGAGGTGTGACTATTAAGGGTTAACCGCGAAGGCAACGTAAACGCGATTCATTCGTCCGATCGATTGGATCCAGAATAGAAAAATATTCAGATTACCTGCGTGTGAAGGCTGCGACGAAATGAATCAACATTACAGCAACAAAATCTGTTGCGATCAGAGAATAAATTTCGTCCTGAACTTTCTTCTTATTATTCTGCTATTTTCCAAGTCAAAGTACGGCGATGTTATTTATCGAGATTCGGTAAACTGCGTGTACGGTTAAATACCATCAACTAATAGCAAACTCGCTAAGGTCGGTGGATCCTCGGGAATCCAATAAGCCAATAGACCCTCTCAAGCATCGATGTACAGACGTAAAATCCCTCTTTGCCCTCCGTTCTCTATACGCTTTGCTACAACGCTCCTCAATCGTTCCTAAATTCCGATAAAATTACTTGAAATTACGGGGAAACAGATGTATATATAGATTGTGTTTCGCTTTGCCTACTGAAACATTAATCGCATTGTGGAATCGACGAGAGGGTTCGAGAAACGAAAATTACCCTTCAAATCCAATCAAAGTGCATCGGTGCACTGAGAAAATAAATTTGTTGAATCAACAAATTTCAATTTGTTCGCTACAATTTTGTCGATTCAAAAAAAGTAATGTTGCGATGAACGCATATGTAGTTCAGGCAATAACTTAGGTCGACAAAACAATCAATTTATCGTGATGCAGTCGATCAGTTGCTTCAACACCTTTAGTCGTTTATTGTGACCAAATCAAGTCGTTTGAATAACAAAATCGAACTCTGGTTGACTAAATGTTTCATTGATTTGAGAGATTAAGAAAAAAATACCGTGCATTCCGTTTAACAAAACTTTCAGTTGTATAAACTAAATCATCAGTTTCATCAACTTTTGGGTTGTTGGGTGGACCAACTGTGGGTTGGAAGTTATGGGTTGTCTATTTTCGGGCAGTTGAAACAACTGAATTGTTTTGTAAAATGAACAAAATATTTTTTTCGCCCTCCGTAACCGCGGGATTTGTTGATTCAACACAAATTTTGTTGTACCAACAAATTTCTTTTCTAAGAGTGAATTTATTCGAAGTTTGTTACAATTTTTCATTGGAATACATAATGCTGTAAAAACTGGCGAACGCAGAAAAATAAGAACGAAAGAAAAGATCGATCTCCTAAAAGATTGCACCGAGAAAAATGAATGGAGCTCTGCTTGCATCGCGAGTCGTGGATGATCGCAGTGATGCGTGCACGAGTAAGACGATGAAAAGAAAGAAATGAAAGGGGATGCTGGATGTCGGAGAAGAGGAAGAAACGAGAGAAAATAGCGCGTAAAGCGATTGGCATCATGGGCAAACCGTTTCCCAATCTCCCTAGCTTTTCGTGTATATAGTTTTTCGAGGCCGCACGCGGGATCTCCGTCCCGGCTAAAATCATTGTCCAAAGGGGATGGAGAATATTATGAGGCGAGAAGCTGGCAGCCTCGATAAAGGTATAGCAGGAAAAGTTCGAGAAATTCATCCACGCATACGAACGTAATAGGGTTTTTGGATTGGCGAGGCTAATCATTGTTGCGAGGGAAAAGGCCGAAAAGAGAAAGAGCCGGCGAAGGAGATGGAGTCGTGGCAGGAACGGAGAGTCCTTGAGAACGTTGAGAGGGTTGAAAGCAAAAGAAGTCGACTTCGGTTACATGGTCCGGAGGAATTTCCGAATACGGCTCGATCGTTTGCTATATATTTGATAACCCAGAGAGACAGAAAGCCAGTAGAAGGGATTGAGAAGGAAGAAGATACCGAACGAGAAAAACAACCGGAACAGTAAAGCACTCGATAATAGGGTTGTTCAAAAAAAAAAGAAAAAAAAGTGCTCGTTCCGTAGATGAACCGGAAGCTGAGGACCGTTCTCCACACATTTCGACACCCACGATTCCCCCTTTTTTTTCTTTCTATTTCTGTAACTCCCGGGTTCTCCCGGCTTTGGTTCAACAGACCCACAAACTATGTAGCAAAGCCGCGTCGAAATATAAATTTATTAAGGTCTTTTCTGTTCCGGTTTCGTTCTCTTTCCTTCGCTACGATTTCCGTTAAATCTTGAGAGATTACGGATACACGGAAAACAAAGCACACGCAAATAATAAAAAAAAGGTGACGTACTGCTTATCACTTCAGTTTCAAGGGCATTGGGAACCAATTGTCATTAGGGATTGAAATTCAATAACAAAATCCTCGCAATCATTTTTTAGATCGGGAATGAATTTTTCTTTCGAATAATGAAGATTTGACATTTTTCATACGCTATTAAAAATCAAAGAAATGAATAATTATTTATCAAAAGCGATCAAAATATGCTCGGGATCTATCAACACAGCAGATAAATATCCATAAAGCCAACTTTTTTCGAGACGGAACGTTTTAAATACCCGCAAACCATTTCCCATACGTAACAGAAATTTTCAAGTCCACTGAGAAAAGAAATTTGTTGAATCAACAAATTTCAATTTTTTCGCTACAATTTTGTTGATTCAAAAAAAGTAATATTGCGGTGAACACATATGTTGTTTAGGCAATAACTTAGGTCGTCAAAAGAATCGATTTATCCTGATGCAGTCGTTCAGTTGCTTCAACACCTTTAGTCGTTTATTGTGACGAAATCAAGTCGTTTGAATAACAAAATCGAACTCTGGTTGACTAAATGTTTCATTGATTTGAGAGATTAAGAAAAAAAAATACCGTGCGTTCCGTTTAGCAAAACTTTTAGTTGTATAAACTAAATCATCAGTTTTATCAACTTTTGGGTTGTTGGGTGGACCAGCTGTAAGTTGGAAGTTATGGGTTGTCTATTTTCGGGCAGTTGAAATGACTGAATTGTTTTGTAAAATGAACAAAATATTTTTTTCGCCCTCCGTGACCGCGAGATTTACTGATTCGACACAAATTTTGTTGTACCAACAAATTTCTTTTCTCAGTGGATCCAATTATTTCCTTACTTCCAAAATGATCGGAAAATAATTCGATAAAACCGTGATGGGAGTGGTTGCAGCGAAAAGGATACAAAAAAAAAAAAGATGGAACGACTCGGTCGTCGTATACAATCAGCAAGAGAAAGACACGGTTGTGATAGTGAGCGAGAGCCACAAGGTTTTCAAGCCAAAGTCGAACAACAGCGAACAGTAAAAAAAATAGAACGAAGAGACTGGAGGGATGAGCATGTCGTGGCACATGAGACACAGAGACGAATAAAATGATACAACACACTATTGCATTATAGAAAATATATATCGAGGGAGGGCAAGGTGTGAGAAACATCATTGGACAGCAGAAACAGCGACAAGGGTGGAAATGCTGGAACCTCGAGGATGCAAGGGGGATGGGGAGCGAAGAAGAAGGTGGAGGAACAGAGAAAACAAGAGAGAAAGAGAGAGAGAGAGAGAAAACGATGCAAGCAGCTATGAATAAGGTAATCTATGCGTTACTGGGGTTGGCAGTGGGTATATTGATCCGACTATGAGCCCCGCCTCTCATTCCTTGCAAAAACACAACTGACCTGTGTTGCCTGTCTCAACTGGGTTTACCATTTCTTCCACAATTCTTTCAACAACCATTTTGCCCAACTCTAAACTTTCTCTCCACCATGCACCACCTTTTCCCACTGTTTCCTCCATTCTCAAAAAACGTCCAAAAAGTTTATCGTCTTTGAGAAACCACAAACTTCTTCTTCCATCAATTGTTTTCCATTTAAACAGAAACGTGCAACTTTGCTTATTTTTTTCCTGCAAACAATATTCCGGAAATTCCGTCTCTTATGTTATCGGAATGTTGGGAGTCTCGATTATTGGGAATTTCGTAGTTTCGGTCTACCAAGAGGTAATTGCATGTAAATATGAAGGAATTTTTTATTTTTTTTTCCATCATTTTCGATACGTGAAGAAAATCATTCAAGGACGTTGAGTACCTATGAAATTTTTACACAACCTCGTGAGTACTTCATGTAAAAACATATCAAATTTTGAGAATTCTATCGTCATTACTTTAACCACCTTAAGGCTTGAAATAAAAAATGATAAGGAAATTCTAAAAATTTAGTATGTTTTTGTATGAAGTATTCAAGAGGCCGTGTAAAAATTTCCCAAAGATTAGGAAGCTCGTTATTAAAAAATTAACATTTTTATAAAAACCATTTTTTAAACAAATACAAAAAAATGTTTATCTATAAACTCCATTTTGTTTCCGTTGCTTCCAGTATATTGTAGATGTTGAAAAATTGAGAGGTCAAAAAAACAAACTCATCGCAAAGTTATACCAGTTTCCATAAGACTACGTTTGACTAGATTTAATTTATTAATGTTAATCGTTCAATAACGAGCTTTCTAATGGTCGTAAAATTTTGACACGATCTCTTAAATACTTCATACAAAAACATACAAAATTTTCAGAATTTTCTTATCATTTGCGATTTGGGACTCAACATCCCTGAGTGCCAAGGAGGAAAAGAATGGTTTATGGTGGATTTTTTGTTGATTCAATGACACAAATGTGGCTGGTGTTTGGTTGTTTGTTCGTTGCATGGATATTTATTATACTGGCTAGGACGAGAGATAAATATCCTTGGAGGCTTACAACTAGTTGAGTTATTCCGGGGGTGGGCGATGCCAACGAGCCAGGCCATCCACTCTCTGTTTTATTCTCTCTCTCCCTCTCTCTCTCTCTCTCTGTCTCTCTGTCCCTTTCTCACAATCTCATTGAAAACTAGAAAGCTCGCAGTCCCTGGTGGACCGTATGTATAACGAGGAAACTGAATAACAAAAAACATAACACTCGAGTCGAGATAAGCGAAAGCTTGCAACAGCAGTGGAGAGGCAATGAACTCGCTATCAAAACTGGACACAGTTGATTCTGTATAGATACACACTAGTTAGCTGGTTGGTTGGTTGCTGGTTCGTAGTTGGTGCGATGGTTCACCTGTTGATGCCTTCTGTGCCCAGGACTCTTCGCTAGAACCGCCAAGAATGATGAGGATAAAAAAAAAAAACACGCTAGAGTGTTTGCAACGCAGTCTCTTTCTCGTAACGTCATTCCCTCGAACAAGTGAACAAACCCTCGGGGTTATGTTCAGCTTTTCTCTGAGATATTCATGAGCCATTAAGACGACGACGAAATAATATAAGGGACTTGCAAGACGAACAATCAAACTTATGTGTAATTTTTATCGTCTATGCTGATGAACCTCGAACCGTAACATCGATGGTATAGACGTTATTTCGTAACAAACATATTTTCGTGGGAGTGGACGATGAAAGGCTCTTGCGTGCGAACAAAGTGACAGCACGAATACCAAGTGGATTTTTTTCCAGCGTTTTAAAACCAAACGATGGCTCGTCGATCTCTCAAGGTCAGGGATTTCGAAATGTTCCCTTGGTCATAGAGACCGAACGATGATTACGAAACTTGTGTTTGGAAATATTCTTTTTATGATTATTCTGTCGATAATGATAAGAATTTCGGAAATAAAAACAAAAGTCGATTCTTTCGATCCAAAACACTTGTGCAAGTCTGCATGTTGTATACACGTAGTATGTACACAGGTGGCTCACTTATACGTTCTGACGCCATGTTCTAACGCAAGTTGAATGAGATAATGAATTTAATCGACTTCTGGGTGTACAGGCTGTTCCAAAATGTCACGAATAAATGTTGAGACGATGATAAGAAGTCTTTTCATCCACACACAACCAGAATACACGATTCGATTCCAGCTCATGCTCTGAGTTTTCCAAATTCTTTCGTCACCAAAACTGCGTCCTGAAAGCTACGACTGACCATGTTCAACGACGCTTATTACCCTCGATAAACGTGCAATTGAAAAAAAAAGTTAAAAACTCGAGTATTTTTGTTTTGCATGAAGAATTAATTTTTTTTCGTTCATTTTATTGAAAATATTTTTGTCTAAATTGCTCGTTCTTGTTTTTATTAATTTAAATACTTGTCACAGCTCCATTTTCTATAACAGATTGCATCATGAATAATCTGCGAGTTCTCTAGAAACAATATTTTTCCACTTGTTGGTATTTTTCGTCATCGTTGTTTCGTCTTATGACGAGAAAGACAATTTAGCAAAACACGTAATCGTTTTCTTTCTTTTTTGTGCTAGTATCGAATTTCTACGTCTTCCACGAAGCTCGAGGACGTACAGACTCAGAGGGCCCTCCCATTTAGCTAAATTAGCCAATGTCTGTAAGAGATGATACCATAGAAAATATCTCGTCAAGCGAACGTGGTGAAAAAGTCTTTTCTCTCTCTTGATCAATTTTATTTCACAATTTCTTGTTCCCTCCTATTTTCTCCCGCTTGCCACAGGAGCCAATCGTTCGTTTAGAACGTTTTTTGGGCATGAAAAAATTGTTGAATTCACACTTGACCCAGAAAAAATGAAATTAACATGGACGATCGAATTATTTTTAAATATTTCACACGTCCAATCGGTTTATCCATATATTTTCAAGAACCAACCAACGTGTCAAGTGCTCCCGAATTTTCAACAACCCACGCGAACGAATCATTGAAAATTCGATTTTGACATTTATTAAAAATTTTTTATTCTTTTTTTTCGGTAAAAACGAAAAGTCAGGAATTTTCATGTGTGCGTGAAGAAAAGTAATCGAGAAAAATGGTCAGTCTCCATATGCCCGATGAGAATCGTGCGTGGAACAGAGTGGACGATGGTCGAGCCAAATGTAGTTGGCCAACCAGCCAAATGAGTTTGTTTGTGTCTATTATTACACTCCAGCCGGCCGTGAGCTACTGGCACTCGCCACCGGCAAATCTTCCGTTATATATTTACGCATAAAAACCCACTATTTAATACACATATATATCACACTATCATATTATTGTCTCAAACGTATTTAAAATAATGATGAACATCGAATAGAAAGAATAATTCTCAAGCGGTAAAGAATTCGTTCACTCCTGATCAGGAGACTCTGAAAAAAATCTTCAGGTCCTTCGAGCGAGCGAAAAAAACTTCGATAACGAATTAATTTTCAACGTTCATAATTTTTCGATGCGTTCACAAAAGTTCTGCATTAATAATCCATCGATGAAAATTGCGTAATTTAAAATATTCATATTGAAAAAAAAAAGTCGAACGTTGCCTCAAATTTTGAATAAAATTGCGAGAACAGTGAAAAAGTTAATTCGGCGCAGAAAATGGCAGAGGAATCATTTTCGGACGCCAACTCCGGGGGGATAAATAAACAATTTTGAAACAAGAATCCGTAAAATCGCTATGTCGTCTGCGACCAACCAAGCAACTCCAGAATTCTCGTATTGTTTCGTGAGAATCTCGCTCGTTCGGTCGAACCAGTTGGAGAGAAAATCATCGCATTTCGCACGTATGATATTCCGTATAAATTTATACGCAAGGCATTAAAATACGCGATCGTAAACCCACTCGAAATATCTTACGTATGAAATATATGCTAATGCGGTTTATCGTGCGAACGCGTGACATTCTCCATGCGTATACATTCAGGCTGTTCGCAAAGCCACGCGAAACGCTCGATTTCCACTTACAATACGCGTCCAACTTGGAAACTCCTCTTCCGCGAGAGTCTCGATCGAATTTCGTCCAGTACATGATTCCAAAAAAGTTACGAGCTGCTCTTGTCCAAAAAGTGCAAAATTGTGCTCGACTTTTCTTTTTCAAAAACTTTCATTTTTGCTAAAAATACAAAAAATTTGTAAATTTCAATTTGCAGCGTTATTTTTTTGTATTTGCATTTAAATGATATATAATTTGGACAAATTTTCTAGAAAGAAAAGAGCACGTGCAGACTTATACACAATATCTTACAACGTTTGCAATAAATGAAGCGGTTAAACTATTTTTCGAAAAACTAAGATTTTTGTAAAATTCAAAAAACTATTAAATTTAAACTGTTCAACCGATATTTCCCAAATTCAATACCAACCTTCCTATTATGATACTCTATTTATAAAAAAAAAAAAATTAATAATAAAGCTTGAAATTTGCGCAAGTTACAGCGTCGAGACCTTTTTTTTGGAAATTTCAAAATGCCGTAGAATTCGTATTTTTTTAGCAATTTCGACAAAATTGTCAGAGACCGAAGAGCTGGTAGAGATTAACATTCGTGCAAAACGGGAGTCCTGTAGCTCAAACCGTTCTAGAGTTATAAACGTTTGAATTTTACAGTGTCAGAACATACACACACAGACACACACATCCGGACATTTTTCTAGATATGATTTTTCGATGTTTTGGGACATTTTAAGGACGTTCTATGCATAATTTTCTATCGACAGAATTCCTCGAAATTTGCACCACACAAAGAGAATAATGACGTCTAATAGCTCGCGCAATTTCAAGAGGTTTCAGCATGTAGAAGTGGAGATATTTATTTATAAAAATCACAATTTTCAGTAGTTTCTCATAAGAGCGTGTGTTAAAAGTTGCAATTTTCAACATTAAATATTCCAATTTCTAAATAGTGAAGCCTCTTAAAACTTTGCATACACTTTTATGTAACATCGAAGAAGCTTTATTTAGTTTTTCAAAAAAATCGGTCGTAAAATTTTTTCAAAATTTTGTTTATAATATAACAAATACAGATTACCTCGGACAATCTTGCATTTGGAGTATGTTGTTCTGTAGTCAATTTGTAACAAATTTATTTAATGAACTTGGGCTCGCAAACCATTTTGTATGTGAGAAAAAATGAAAACAAAAATTTAGATTGGACCGTTGCCACACAATGTCCTTAAGGAAAGAACAAGCAGGTGTCCAACAACTTTTTGGACGCCCTGTACACACATTTTCAAGAAAGAATGTTACGTTCGTTGCATAATTCATTCACGATTTATTTCGTTGTCTCCATATGTTATTACGAGCTCGGCTCGCTGACCTCAGCAGCCAAATTTGCGTTGGAAAAAGCAGGTCGTTACGATGTGTCGAGGAATGAATGATTTTCTCGAAATTTTCGTACGATTCAGGAACAAAAACGAAATTCGAATTTTAAGCGAGATTCTATTTTTTTATTAGATTCTATTGGCGAATTAATTCGATGCTATATACATCGACGTACGATTGAGACACAGGTTAGGCACGAAGGTCACTCGTAAAAATTTAACAAAAACTAACAAGTCGAGCGCAGCCGCTACGAACTATCGTTGAAATCCAAGACCAACGAGCCGAGGCGTCTGGAGTTTCGTAATATGCTTAACCCTACGTCTGTGACCCTGTGTCCCGAGCACCGACACAATTACGTAGTCTCAATTGAAAAACTCCTTCGTTCCACTGTTTGCGGAGTCTCGATTCTCGTAACGAATAGAAAAAGAAAAAAAAAAACTAAAAATTAAAGTAGCAAAAATTGTAAAAAAAGTCGGAAGCGAAAATGAAAAGAATAATGATCGGAAAACGAAATGCAGATTCGAAAATATTTGAAAAAACTTAATTGTACGTCAAAAATAAAAGAAGCTAGTGGTTTCCACAAGAAAAAAGTAACGATTCATTCTCCATTGAAAGTCGAACGATATGTAGCTTCCATTTTTTATCTCGAAATTTCCAGCGTGTCAGAAAAGTTGCGTAGCAGGTTTTTGACCGACCGATCGACCGAGGAAGCGCCACGAGGCATGCGGTCAGTCCAAATCCCCGAAGCAGGAGCCGGTCGCGAAAGATTGCAAAACTCGTCAAGCACGCCAAATGCTCGATTGTTTTTCTCCTGTTCGTCTCCTCCACACGTTAGGAAACCAGGGGCTGTTAAGGAGGTTAGCTACGCACAACAATGTTAACATGTTAAAAGCATAGGGAAATTCGAAATGATTAGAATTTAATGAAATTTGGTGAGTATATTCTTTAGTATTAAATATGAATATACAAATTTTTCAAGATTTTTCTTCTGCATAGTTTTCGAGTAATTGAACACTAGAGTTTACATGGATAAGCATGGGATTCAGATATATATAGGTATATCTTTTGCATATTGTAAATTCCAATAATTCAACAACTATGTAGACGAAAAATTTGAAAAAAATGGTGTTATCGTATTTGATGCTAAATAATGTTATCAAATTTTATTAAATTCTTATCATATTGTCGTATGTAGCCAACCTCCTTAAAGGGATCCGTGTCACGCCTCCATATGGATGATTTTTGAAGAACCGGGTCGTTGGCGCAATCACGACCGCAATTACAAATGAAAAAATCTAAAAAAGTTCATGGTCAATCTTCGGACTGCACTTTTCGAGCGGAAATAGAATTTTTTTTTTTTTTTCTTATTTTCAATAATTTTTTTTTTTCATCAAATATCAAGCAATGTGCCAAGCACATGAAAACGACTCGGGTTCACGGGGTTGAGGGTTAAACTCTTCATATTGACCAGAGCATTATAATGTCGGGGCAACGTAGTGCGATGGCGATGAGCTCTGTAACGATTACAGCGTCCAGTTGATCCAACCCGAAACGAGGTAATTGGAGCTTGCTGGTGATTAGAAGGTAGAGCTCGAGACCAGCGTGATCGTGCGGATGGGGAACGAAGAAGGAGAGATGGAATTATATTATAGACTCCACTGGACATGAACGTAAAAATATTTCGGGTCGAATTTACTGACGAATGAAAATTAGCAACAATCTCGATGGATTCGAAAATTGCAATTACACAATAAAAAACATTTTGCATACGATTATTCAAACGTTTTTGTTTACTCGTCGATTCGCTGGCTCGTTTAATTATCAACAAAAGTAATTTTTCGTGAAAAACGATAAAGATTCTGCTGCTTCGAGTCGCGAATCGTTTCACCGGATAAGAAAACCATCGGAATTCCGTATGAGATTCGAAAAATGTGAGGAACTTGTCGAGTGATGCAAAAGGAAGGAAAAAAGTTTGGATTTGTCGAAAACGAAGCGAATTGGATCTTGAGAAAAAATACGAAGAGGAGAGTAGGCAGAAGAGGAGCGAGAGGAGAAACAGCAGCAGCAGCAGCAGCAGCACCACCAACGAGCAGCAGCAGGTCGATACCAATGGCGCCGCGGCCCCGCGGAGAAAATCAATCCCGGCTTGACGCCGGCCTTGTTTTGACGTGGGGACCATCGGAGCTTTGCTGAGGGCACGGCTTCGCCTCTTCTGCTTTATATTTTTCACCATGCAACACCTTACTCTAGTTTTCCACAAAGATTCCGTTAATTATAATTTATCATTCGATAGATCGTTCATTAATACTTCAGGCCCCTTAAGGAGGTTGGCTACATACGACAATATGATAAGAATTTAATAAAATTTGGACATAACATTCTTTAGCATCAAATACGATGACACCATTTTTTTCAAATTTTTCGTCTACATAGTTGTCGAATAATTGGAGTTTACAATATGCAAAATATATACCTATATATATCTGAATCCTATGCTTATTCATGTAAACTCTAGTGTTGAATTACTCGAAAACTATGTAGAAGAAAAATCTTAAAAAATTTGTATATTCATATTTAACACTGAAGAATATACTCACCAAATTTCGTTAAGGTACTACTGTCGGTTTTAGAATTACCGTTCAGAATTTAATAAAATTTGGCACAGTGGTGATAAGAAAAAGATCCGGTGAAATTTTTAAGAGGCTACAGAGATCCAGAAAAAAGATATTCGCATTGGTCATTTTATGAATTTAACATCGATTTCATAAATTTCATTGTATTTTACAATAAAAACTGTGATTTCTCCTAAGAACTGATAAGAATTCATTGTAAAATACAATGGAATCTGAGATTTATCTTAAAACTGAATGTTAAACGTATGAGCCTACCAATGCGAATATTTTTTTCTGGTTCTTTGTAGCCTCTTGAAAATTTGACCAAATTTGCCAAATTTCATTAAATTCTGGACAGTAATTCTAAAACCGACAGTACTACCTTAAATTATAATCATTTCGAATTTTTCTATGCTTTTAACATGACAACATTGTTGTGTGTAGCCAACCTCCGTAACCCTCGACATGAGAAACGAATGGAATTCGTCTTCACTTCCACGTCAGAAAACTTTTCTTCTCCGACGTTTGAATCCGTGCCAAATATCGTAATCAGCCTGCGGACCTTGGAATTTTTCATAAAAGTGTTGACTGAAAAATGGATTTTCAGGATTGGGTTAATTTTTTTGGGTTCGAAGTTAAAAAAAGATGGATTCATTTTTTCATATTTTTTCTTATGCAATGACACGGTACGAGGGTTGACTCGAGGAGGGCTCGTCACGTGAGCCATCGAAAACGTAGAAACGATCGGATGGACCTGAACAAGAAGATAAACGCGTTCAACTCTGTCGAGAATTTTTTTTCTATTCGAAAATGAAAAAATTGGGAAAGTTCATGAAAAATGTCTGAAGGGTCGAGAGATTAAACGATGAATTTACCAGGCACACGAATTAAGGGGCGTCAACTTTCGTATGCAAATTATTGATCCTACGGTGAATCAACAATGGAAAATGTTTCTCTGAAGCAATTGAACTTTCTTGCATTCGATCGTGTGGGAGGCTCGGACGATGAGCGAATTTTTCAATCTGTTTTCTGTTATAACGGGAGCAAAGTTTCCACAAAGTCGTAAATACTTGTCGATATTCAGAATGACTTTCAACTGAATTTTCATGAGTTTCCGCACGTGGCATTTTCGTCTGACCCGAATTTTTCGATCTTCACTTAACGTTTATTTTCCATGGTCGTCGATCGATACAGCGCCATGAGATGCGCCCTTTCTTGCTCAGTCGAGTAATAACATCATTAATTGTTGCTACAACGATATTGTCAACATCAGACACACTGTGGATCTGTCTATTGTTGTCCTATTGGCTCTTTGTTCGGTTGACCCTGAGACCTCAACGTCGTGGAGGCTTCACGGTCAATCGAACACACCAAATAAGGCCCACGGAGAATTGTTTTCAAATTGTACGCATGAGAGCCTACGAGTGTAAACAGAAAGTTCCTAGTTCCAAATATTACGATGCAGAGAACAAAAACAAAATATGTTTTCGTATTCCAACGTTACGCATCCTTGGCACTAAAAATTCTACGAAAGGGCCGAGACACTCAGTTCTGCGAGACTCTCGCGAGTTCCTAGAAGAGCGAACAATGACAAGACGGCGCTCGTAGCGCCACCGGTAAACAATGCGGCTAAACAAAAATTAATTTTCGTTTTCGTCAAAAAATTAATTAGGGGCCATAAAATATTGACAATTTACTACAAAAAACGTCTCTACAAAAAAACAAATACAAAAAATTTGAAAAACGCCTCGGGTCAGATTGACCCAATATGCACTTATAGGCGGTGTGCACTCGAAGGGTCAATAACGCAAGAAAAAAAATTAATTTCCACGAGATATTTGATCAAAAAATAAAAAATAATCGATAATGCGAACGACTATGGTGTAGAAAAAAAAACAAACGACCGTTAGGGATTTTTAGCACCAAAAATGCTGTGAAACACTCTGTACCTAGAACTTGAATCAATTCTTGGAAACTCACGAGTTCCTACAAGAGAGACAACGACAAGTCGGCGCTTGTGGCGCCGCCTGTAAATATGCATGTACGAAAAAATGAAAATATTAGAATTTTCGATATTTTTCCATCTACAAAGATTCCGGTAATGACGAAAAAGGAGAAAGAAACATGCAAACTCGCGCAACATCCTTCGAAATGCTGCAAGTAAAGAAATATTACGAAAATATGTTCGAAAGCTTTTGAAAACAGTTGTGTACTCTTGTCATGAGTCGCTACCGCGACTTTCGATGTTTACGAGCAATCATGCTGAAAAAAGTATCGAAAAAAAAGTAAATTTGTTTCGTATATCGTGATTGCATAATTCTTACTTTTGATAACTCGGTCCGTGGTGGAGAGCTTCTGGGAGTTATTGGAGGTCATGCTGATGCTGTTCGGCTTTGCTCGTACAGGTTAGGAGGGGCTCCTCGACGGGCGAGGAAGAGGGGCTGCGCGGGGGTAGGGGAGGGAGGAGGAGGACGTCGGCGGTTGACACCGGCCGCGCGCACCTTATGCACGCTCCGACACGCACTTTTTTTCTTTTCTTTTATTTTTTTGTTCACACGCGTAAAAAGGAGGAATTACGAGAAAAATAAATACATGACACTTGTACTTTAATATCACTTGTTAAGCTCCACCTCTTTTCACTTGCTTCTCGTACCGGAGCTACTTGTGCTTTACGTTTTTCTCTGTTGCTTTCTTAATTCGATCCTTCTCTACTCCGTTTTATTATTCGGGTTTCCTAACCCCAAATTCGATCTTTGTCGCACCGCACACTCGCGATGCGAAGCTTTTTTATATTATTTATTCGATTGACTCGGTGGCGTAGAGGAAGAGAGAGAGAGAGAGAGAGAGAGAGAGAGAGCGACAGAGACAAAGAAAGCGAACGAGAAGCACAGGGGCGAGGAAAAAAGGGCAGGCGGGAGTTTCGACGAAGGACACAGGAACGAAACGCTTGCGGGGTCTCCACCGAGGGGGAGAAAAAAAAAGTGTATTTCTATCGAGCGTGTTGATATTGGACACGTTTCTCTCCCGTTTTATTTTCTCGCTTATACCTCGGAACACTGCAAGTCACAGCACCCACGCAAAAAATAAAAATCTTCATCCACCCTTCGTTCTTCGTGTTTCGTATTTTCTTTTTTACAAATATTTATTTCAGTTTTTATATTATTGCACTTGGCGATCTCTTTTTCACCAGCTAGTATAATCTCGCACTCGGACCCGGTGATCGTAGCAAAGGAGACTCTACAATCGCCCCTAGTGACACATAAGGAAACTTATTTTTCGATTCGTCGTTGATGCTTACGCGCTCGTTTTAGGCTTTTTAAATATCTACTCGCGAGCTTCCCACACGACGACACTTGTTTTCGTCTTTTTCGCTTTCTTTATTAATACTCAATTTCGTTCCCGTTTATTTCCTCTAACACTCGCAATCTCTCGCGCTTTCTCACTCTCCGTCTCTCTTTTTTTCGCCCACTCGATATTATTCCTCGCCCGAGATCTTATTGCCGTCTGCCACGCGACACACTACTCAAACGTACCCCTCCGGACCTCTTCTCGCCACACGGTTACAAGGAAACTGACGTTTGAGGAGGTTGGCTACACACAACAATGTTGCCATGTTGAAAGCATAGAAAAATTCGAAATCATTAGAATTTAATGAAATTTGGTGAGTATATTCTTTAGTATTAAATATGAATATACAAATTTTTTAAGATTTTTCTTCTACATAGTTTTCGAGTGATCGAACACTAGAGTTTACATGCAAAAGCATAGGATTCAGACATATATAGGTATATCTTTTGCATATTGTAAACTCCAATAATTCGACAACTATGTAGACGAAAAATTTGAAAAAAATGGTGTCATCGTATTTGATGCTAAAGAATGTTATGACCAAATTTAATTAAATTCTTATCATATTGTCGTATGTAGCCAACCTCCTTAAACTCGGCAAATACGATTTTCCAGCACCGTGAATTAAATATACTCGAGCTTTTTTATAACTGAGATTGTACGTCAATATTTCTAACCTGTACAATAGCGAACATTCGACTCTCTCGCGCGCGCGATTACTCCGACGTCTCTTTAAACGAAATAAAAATGTTTACCGCGTCTATACATGCACGAACGAGCACTTACACGGCCACGCCACACAAGCACACCCACAGCCACACGATTTTTAACTTGGATTTATTTCTCAATTCGCGAGGTTCGTCAGAATAAAAAAATATATATTTTTGATTTCCCGACCAATAAGGCGCGCGTATTATCCCATCGAATATACTCCCCCTAGCTCGAGCTTTCGTTCGACTAGGGACTTTTCGGTCTATTTTTTTCAGTCTTAAAAGGGTCAACCGTGCGGTGCGAGCGAATAAAAAAACAATTTGGCGAGACCGAAGAGATGGCGATGAACCCAGGGGTTGATTCCCAAGAAGAAGATATACCGGTGTAATATCCGAGGACACGCGATTATAATCATATACCTTGATGATCGAAAGGCGACGAGAGAGATAGAGAGTGAGCGAAAGAACGACGAGATTCGGGGAGGGGACCAAAAGAATAAAATGTTGAGCGCGAGGCGGCTGATTAAAAACACACACGTTAATCACGGGCCCCGGGTGACGACGACGACGACGACGCGACGCTATGACGACGGCGACGACGACGACGACGACGGCGACACAAGACCGCGGAACGGGGCACCCCACGGTCTTTAACCACGCCGCTAAATTCTACTACAAGATGTCTGTCCTGTGCTCACCGCGGCACACGAACACTGACGACTCCGTTAAACTCTACGACAAACCGTGGACGTGCGCAACCTCAAACGCGCAACGATTATTCGAGGTCATAGCGCTACAAGCCGCTCGTCTGTGCCGCTTCTTCCATACGTGTACCACCCGCCGCGCGAGTGTGCTCGGTCCTTCGTTACCCTTCCCACTCCCTCCGCCCTCCCATACCGCCCACCCGTCCACTCCACCGCAACCACAGCTACGACGTATCCGAAGTTTCTCTCGACGGCCGAAAGAAGACGCCACCGGACGACCGAGCGAGCCGAGTCGGTCAAACAGACAGACGTTTTATTTTTTCACGTTGTATGGCGACGGTCAAATCTTAATTTTTGTTTTCAGTTTTTCTTACATACAAAATGCTTTACGAGCCTAAGTTCATTCAAGAATATTGTTACAAATTGACTGACGAACAACATTCTCCAAATCCAAGATTGTCCGAGGTAATCTGTATTTGCTATATAAGAAACAAAATTTCGAAAAAAATTTCCGACCGATTTTTTTGAAAAACTAAATAAGGCTTCTTCGATGTTACATAAAAGTGTATGCAAAGTTTTAAGAGCCTTCACCATCTAGAAATCGAAATATTTAACGTTGAAAATTGGAACTTTTAACACGCGCTCTTATGAGAAACTTCTGAAAATTGTGATTTTTATAAATAAATATCTCGACTTCTACATGGCGAAACCTCTTAAAATTGCGCGAGCTATTAGATGTCACTATTCTCTTTGTGTGGTGCAAATTTAAAGGAATTCTATCGACAGAAAATTTAGCATACAACGTCCTTAATTATACCAATAAATTTTTCAAATCGTACTTCAGCAAAAAAATCGTACATTTAATATTTATAGACACGAGTCGATCGAAGCGATTGCAGACAATCATTCGCATAACCACGGGACATTCATAGAGACAATTGCTTGAATTTCAAATACTACAAAATCGAGAAATCGATTAGACGAGGAATCTCCCTGTTCATGGCTACGACACAATATATATTAAAAAGCAGTTGAATAAGTTTTGCTAATAATGTTATCGCGTAACGATAACTTATCGACTGAAGGTTCAGCCGCGAATGGATTATTCTGTTCAGCATTACCGACCAGTGTTAAGATCACGTGATGAGAGGCTCAAGGCCAGTGCTCCACGACAGAGTTAGCCGCTCCAGATCAACTGCATCGATTTGTTTACTTCTGAATCTCTCGGTGGCTGTTCAGTAGTACAGGATGTCGTTTTGAGGAGGTTGGCTACGCACAACAATGTTGCCATGTTAAAAGAATAGGAAAATTCAAAACGATTAGAATTTAATGAAATTTTGTGAGTATATTCTTTATTATTAAATATGAATATACAAATTTTTCAAGATTTTTCTTCGAAATAGCTTTCGAGTTATTCAACACTAGAGTTTACATGCATAAGCATAGCATTCAGATATATATATAGGTGTATCTTTTGCAGATTGTAAACTCCAATTATTCGACAACTATGTAGACGAGAAATTTGAAAAAAATGGTGTCATAGTATTTGATGCTAAAGAATATCATCACCAAATTTTATTAAATTCTTATCATACTGTCGTATGTAGCCAACCTCCTTAAAATCTTTCGGTCGCGTACAATTTTTCGTTGAGGAACATCTGAATGATAGGTCACTCTTGAGTTTTCTCCCAAGAACCCCTTACGAACTATTTTAACTTTTTTTTCCACTAATATCGCTCATAGTAAAACGTTCAGTACAGTTTGCATTTTTTTTAACCTCAAGTATTTGATCAATTGTCGTATTTTATTTTATTCTTTTAATTTTGTGAAGAAGCACTTTGTATGGACGTCTCATACATTGGGAAACGACGAGGTTGTTGAACTATTCACGTCTTGTGTGAAAAATAGAACCCGCCATATCGATTCGAACCTGTAACAGTTTCTCATCGACTCGATAATGATTTCTTTCGTTTCTGTCATTGCTCACGAATCTTCCACGTTGTTAAATGCGTATTAAAAAATGTACAGTCCTTCGTGAGTGGATGAGACGTGAAGATAAAAAAAATCAATCTCCAAATTTTACAGAATTCTCGAACTCAGCGTGGCGAGACTCTTGCGTTTTTTTTTTTTCATGTTCCGGTATCGAAGATTTTTATTCACAATTTAAATTCAATGTAATTTTGCGCCGCATCATTTATCTGATTATTTTATATGCGTGGGATCATTCATTGAATTTTTTTCGAAAAAGTAAAGTTTTTGACTTCAAAACTCTCGTTTCACTCTCGCGATTTTTCAAACGCACTTTCTACACGAATTTTCAGCCGTGTGGTTAAGCAGGTTGACTACATACGACAATATGATAAGAATTTTATAAAATTTAGTGATTACATTCTTTAGCATCAAATACGATGACACAATTTTTTTCAAATTTTTCGTCTACATAGTTGTCGAATAATTGGAGTTTACAATATGCAAAAGATATACCTATATATATCTGAATCCTATGCTTATGCATGTAAACTCTAGTGTTGAATAACTCGAAAACTATTTCGAAAAAAAATCTTGAAAAATTTGTATATTCGTATTTAATACTAAAGAATATACTCACCAAATTTCATTAAATTCTAATAATTTCGTATTCTCGTATGCTTTTAACATGGCTCCTTAAAAAAAAAATATCTGATCAAGTTTTGTATTGTTTTTATGACAAAAAGTCGTTGTATGGCTATCCACGTATTACGAATGCATCTTATTAAACAAATAAACTATCGCTATCGTGAAACTCGTCGTCCAGCATCCCAAAACGAGCTTTGGTGAATCCGAGGATGAAAACGCGACTCCCTGTCCTTTGTAGAACAGCTTATTCCGTCTCTCACTCTCTGTATCACTGGCTGAACATTCGTACTCGTTGTCGTCCGGTATAACGTCCTTTGTCAGTTGAAGAAATTTCTCGAGTGGGCACGTCTCCGTGCATCCTGGTATCTTTTGCGCTATCAGCTGTTCCGTCACTCCGGTCCAGTGCATCACCTGTCAAGATGCAATGGTAACTTCAATTTTAATGAAATGTTGATTTTTTGGCAAAATCACACGTCGTCAAAAATTTTGGAACCATTTTTTGCGAAAGGACGATTTTTTAAATATTTATCAAAAAAAAAAAAACGAGTGTACTGCAGGGCGAGTGTAGGCTCGACCCGCGATCTATTATTTTACATCATGCAGATGTGCTCATGGACCATTTCCGTCCAAAATTTTCGAGAAGCGGAAAAGTACTGATTATAGAAAAATGAGAAAAAAAAACTCAGAGAGTAGGAAAAAAATTTCGTATGATTGGAGCGAATGGTACGAAAAACTCACTCTAACGTAGTATCGACTATCGTCGTCTTGGAGCGTTTCGAGAATAATCGTAGAGCCATAAGCAGGAACAATGGGATCGTCCGTTCCTAGAGTCCTAGCGAGAGCTGCGATGTTAACTTCGTGTGCGGAAAAAAGGAAAGCTTTTCTTTCGGCAGGCTGTAGAACTTCGTCGCGAAGATCGATCATATCTTCAGTTATTTTTCGTAACAAGATACCTGTGGAAAATAAAATAGAAGAAATAACGGATTGTGTCATGAAAAAAGCATTGAAAAGATTCAGCAAATTTTTTTTTTTAGCTTCGATTAAAATTGTGAGGATTCGCACGAATATTTAAAAAGCATTCGTTATAGATGAAACGATGCAATCTAATTAATTATTGATTAATTAATTAATTGGTTAATAATAAATAACGAATTCCAATTAAGGCATTACTATTACAAAACGACTTTATTTAGGGTTCTTTTAAAACTTTGAGAAACGTTCTTGGCACCAAAACTAACAGTTTTCTCCTGTGAAGAAAAATTTTCTGACGTTTAGAATTTCCAATTTTTTACTTTTTCCATTCAAACACGTGTAAATTGAGGTCACGTTTTGTTAAAAAGTTGCAAGAAAAAAAAAACAAAATAAACGCGACTTGAATTTACTCGCATTTAGATGGGAAAAATAAAAAATTGTAAATTAAATATCTCAAATTCTAAACATCAGAAAATTTTTCTTCAGAGGAGAAAACTGTTCGTTTTGATGCCAAGAACGTTTATACAAAATTTTGAAAAAATCCTAAATAAAGTCGTTTTGTGAGAGTAATACATTAAGGAAAAATTTTTCATCAAACATCTCACCTCCGTTCATTCGTTTAAGAGACTTTGTAGACGAGCGAAGATAAAAATCGAGAGCCAATATCTCCTTCATAGGATTTGGATACACAGCTTGACTCCACTCCGGCAGAGTCAAGTTTTGCGCAGCCTGTTGGAACCAGACCGCAATGAATACATTACAATTAGCATATCGGATACGAAGCTACTCTCAAAATAGCATCGGTCAATAACACCGAGCACCTGTACAGCATCGATCCAACCATGTCGGGAGTAAGGACCATTATAATTTTCTAAATATGATCATTAACGTTCATATCCACGTACATCAACATCGTTGCATCGAAAAGTGAGAGAAATACTGTTCGAAAGTGAAATTTAAATTTGACATTCTCTAAAAAACGAAAAAAACTACGTGGTCTATTGTTTCGATAGTTGTCAAATGATTTTTTCGGTCGAAACATTTTTTCTGGGACCTCCGGGTGCTTGTGCCCTCTCGATACTGCGGGTCATTCGTGTCCGGGCAGATACGACGGATCAGTCCATTTTTTAGATTAAAAATGGATGAAAAAATGTCTTTTTCTACAATTTCATAATTGAAATTCCAAGTTGAAGATTTCGAACAGTACACTGAGAAAAGAAATTTGTTAGTACAACAAAATTTGTGTTGAATCAACAAATCCCGCAGTCACGGAGGTCGAAAAAATATTTTGTTCATTTTAATAACCAATTCAGTTATTTCAACTGCCCAAAAATACACAACCCGATAACTTCCAACCCACAGTTGGTCCACCCAACAACCCGAAAGTTGATCAAACTGATGATTTAGTTTATACAACTGAAAGTTTTGTTAAACGGAACGCACGATATTTTTTTTCTTAATCTCTCAAATCAATGAAACATTTAGTCAACCAGAGTTCGATTTTGTTATTAAAACAACTTGATTTGGTCACATTAAACGACTAAAGGTGTTCAAGCAACTGACCGACTGCATCAGGATAAATTGATTGTTTTGACCACCTAAGTTATTGCCCCACCTACGTATGCGTTCACCGCAACATAACTTTTTTTAAATCAACAAATTTCAATTTGTTCGCTACAATTTTGTTGATTCATCAAATTTCTTTTATAGCCAGCATTTTGGAAAAGAATAACAGGCTGAATGAACAGTATGTCCAGGTTTACAGACGGAAGGTTCGGAAAAAACGTTTACAAACAAAGTGTTAACATCAGTCGATCGATCTATTCGTAGGGACAAGATTCTTAATTGTTTTAGCAAACACTCCAAACATTTCGAAACCCCTCTCTCTCACTCGGCTCTAGCAGGAACCTTGTTCGGATGATATTTTCATCGGATTGTTTCAATTTTATCTATAAATACAAAGCAAAGCTTACCTCCTCTTTCAACAAGTTGTAGAGGTAATATACCGCAGATGTAGTCTCGACGCGCTTGCCAGTGTGAAGAGTTAAATAGTCCATGGTCTTTCTGTATTTGTTAATGATTGCCTGAACGTTGCTGTCCTTCAAGTGACGTTTGTACTCTTTGATGTATCTGACGGTAAACGGTTTTTTTTTCTTCATGAATTTATCGCTAATTGGATTAAGGTAGCGGCAGTATAACGATGAATAATGCGATTAGCTTTTAGATTAATTAGCCTCTGCCGCACGTGCTGTACCGAATACCAATTTTAATTTTTGAGCGACAATCTGTATTGAAACATCCTTTACCGGGGACATTGGTGCGGAAACAGAAGATGATCCTCTTGAACAGGAAGGAAGAACGTTGAGGTTGGTATCCAAGGCAATCGAGGATTCCACGTTTGAATATCCGAGGGTGGGAATAATCCTGCTAATACTAACTGCAGAGACATCTGTGTTCTGGGCACTTCAGTTGATCTCGCGTAAATCATTGATGGACGATAAATTGATCCGAAATAATCATTATATCTCTCTCGCAATATCGTACCGATTTTATATTCCCGCATCATCCCTTCCTAATGAACAAATAACAGTGAGATTAATTCTTAGAGTATTTTCTAATAATTACACAATAATTCAATGGAAGATATGAAATTGTTTATTTGTGAAATATACCTAACAAAATGCCAAGCTTATTGAAAGAATAACGAAGCAAATCAATCGAATTCATTACTCTTGGACGTCACTAATTAATTTCTTCTGTGAAAAATTATCTGGAAAATTTGGGCATCTCACTCATTGTTTACGTATTACTATCACAAAACGACTTTATTTAGGGTTCTTTCAAAATTTTGTATGAACGTTCTTGACACCAAAAACTAACAGTTTTCTTCTATGAAGAAAATTTTTCTGACGTTTAGAATTTGAGATATTTAATTTTTAATTTGTTTATTTTTCCCATCTCTAAACGCGTGTAAATTGAAGTTGCGTTTCTTTTGTTTTGTTCTTGCAACTTTTTGACGAAACGTGGCTTCAATTTGCATGCGTTTGGATGGGAAAAATAAAAAATTGGAAATTAAATATCTCGAATTCTAAACGTCAGAAAATTTTTCTTCAGAGGAGAAAACTGTTAGTTTTGGTGCCAAGAACGTTTGTACTAAATTTTAAAAGAACCGTAAATAAAGTCGTTTCGTGATAGTTATACCTTAAAAATAAATTCGGCAGTTTGATTCGAGATTATGATAATAATTATTGTTTTTTTTTTATTTGTTATTCGATAAGAGTTAATAAACTGTCTGGGCGGACGGTCATATAATCAAGAAGATGAACGACATTACATTGACTTGCAAGTGTCTCATGTCTGGAAAGTATATTTATTTTATATTTTCATACAATGAATATGTATGCGATGCGCATAAGAATTTAAAGACCTGTTTCAACGTTTATCTTTTTCCCCAGGGCTCCCTGACTTTTTACACTTTTTTTATTTCAAAAAGTACGAATTTTATTTTTGGAGACTACCCAAAGTTCAAGGATCTACAGTTCTCGTTTTCTTTTTTTTTCTCGTCACTTTCATGACATTCGATCGCGTAATGACATTTCTTGAAAATTCGTGATTGAACATTTAATCGAATTCAACTGATTATTCAAAAATGGAATAAATATTCGATATCGTGACACCAGCAATAATCGGGCTGATTTTTTTTTTTTCATCCATCGTAACGACTTGCTAACACCATCAGCAGTCATATTATGCAGGCGCATGGCCTTCTTAAAAAAAAAAAAAACAACTTTAAGGAGTTTTACAAATTTCACAAATAACAAATTTTACAAATTTTGTTCGAAAAAATCTGTCGGACCCAAACAAACCCAAACAAAACACGAAATGTGTTTGTGTGTGTGTGTGAAAAGAAATCAGCCTTATTACCGCTTGTGCGGCGATATCGAATATTTACCAAAACTTGAAACATTTGTACGTAAAATTTCAATGAATGAAAATATTGAATTTGACGTTTACTCACGTTCGTCAATCCTCCATTGTCGATCGGATAATAAGAATGATTCCGATGTGGATCATTGGGATAATTTTGGTACTCACGATGGGGTATTTTGTCACCATGTCGGAAAAGCTTTAAGGGAGTCAAACAAAAATGTTGATATTAAAAAACAAATAAAAAACACTTGAAACACAATTGAAAGAAAAAAAACAGAGACGCAGGAGTCACTCATTGATTGTGATGAAAAAAAAATTACCACGTGTAAAAGTTTGAGCTGGAGTTCACAATTCGCGAGCCCGACAAGGATCGCAAAGATGAAAGCTTTGTGCAGAAACATTTTAATCTTCCGAGGGCGAGAAACAATTGTCGAAATGATAAAAAAAACGTGGGAAAATAAAATGAAATCGATGGAAGAGTGTGATGTGAAAAATTGACGAAACTCCGAATTGTCGATTCTACTAAACTCTTGAGATAAGAATAATCGTTCGCTAGTCTCGACGCGTCGTTTTTCACGAATCGATCTAAAAGAAGCTCGAACGTCGATCGTCACTTATTCCTCGTTAACGACTAACTTGTAAGTTAGTTCTACGAGTGGGGGAGGACAAAGCAGCAAAACGAGTGTTGTGTTTTTATAACTTTCATTGTGAGAGAAGGAGGGGCCTCTCCTGCTCAGGTCTCTGTGAGTGGAAGCGTGTTAATATGATATCGGAAATGACGAACTATTCCACTTCCTGACCTTTCGAGCTGTGATTAATCAAATCCTGGGAAAGCAATGGGATCCCCTTAAACCAGGCTAAAAAACCGATTACTACAAACATTACGAAATCCTTTTTAATTAAAACTTAAGGAGGTTGGCTACACACAACAATGTTGCCATGTAAAAAGCATAGGAAAATTCCAAATAATTATAATTTAATGAAATTTGGTGAGTATACTCTTTAGTATTAAATATGAATATACAAATTTTTAAAAATTTTTCTTCAACATAGTTTTCGAGTTATTCGACACTAGAGTTTACATGCATAAGCATAGGATTCAGATATATATAGGTATATTCTTTGCATATTGTAAACTCCAATTATTCAACAACTATGTAGACGAAAAATTTGAAAAAAATTGTGTAATCGTATTTGATGCTAAAGAATGTCATCGCCAAATTTTATTAAGCAGGTTCGCTACACACAACAATGTTGCCATGTTAAAAGCATAGGAAAATTCGAAATGATTGGAATTTAATGAAATTTGGTGAGTATATTCTTTAGTATTAAATATGAATATACAAATTTTTTAAGATTTTAATTCTACATAGTTTTCGAGTAATTCAACACTAGAGTTTACATGCATAAGCATAGGATTCAAATATATATAGGGATATCTTTTGCATATTGTAAACTCCAATTATTTGACAACTATATGGACGAAAAATTTGAAAAAAATGGTGTCATCGTATTTGATGCTAGAGAATGTCATCACCAAATTTTATTAAATTCTTATCATATGTACATAAGAATATATAGATAATATTCTTATCATATGTCGTATGTAGCCAACCTCCTTAATGAAATTTTAACAACAATAAAATCGTATCGAATCGCTTATAACTTTGAAAATCAAAACGAAACTAAATAATGCAATTACAAAATCCACACCAACTAATTATATTCCAATCGAGTGACGTTTTTTATTTTCAGTTTTTTAATTTTTACGAATCATTAAAAATGGTTTTCTCACAGCCCAAGAACCATTTATCGGAATGGGTAATAAGTATCTCCGTCATGCTCCGTTTTTCCCAACAAGCCTGATCTCAAGGTCACGACAAAAACATAATTGCAATTGTCCTAATTGAATAGAATTAAATTACAGTTTCTTAATAGTGTAAAAGAATTTGCATTTCAACAAATTAGTCCATTGAGATTAAATAATTAATGACTGACAAAATGCAGTTACGATCCAAGAACAAGTTTCACCAGCGTATATAACGACATACGTCAATCCTCTAAATCCTTTTATAATTTTTTACACTCATTCTTGCTTTTCCATGCAATAATGTTAAACCACGAGACGAAAAATAATATCTGTTCACTTACATTGATTTGACGTTGTAAAACAAAAGAACATAAAAAGCGTCCGTCCAGTGTTGCGGAAACCAAGATTGAGACTCAATGCTCGCTTGACACAGATGTTGCTATTGAACAATGTCCTTGATCTTGATCTTGTACTTCAATTAACTCAATATCATGCGCAGATTATTTAATTGCTTTATTGAGACAAGCTCAAACTTACGGAAATATTTTTTTCCCAGAATAAATATTTTTCTTTCAAGAAAAAAACGGTACAATCTTTTTCTGTTATCTCGAGCTAGTCCGATCATTAGTCGACGAGAATCTCCAATGAGAATTCTTGCCTTCTGACAGTTTCTTTATTTTTAATTACTTATCTATCGATCCAAGATCTTAATTACTTTTGTTCCGATACGAGCCAATTCTTGAAAACATCTATAGCAAGGACTCGAGATCCTTCTCAAGGTTTTGGAATAATCACCATAAGAATTTTTATCTATATCCTCAATTATTTTGTCTGTTTCAAAGACTCGACTCATTTCATCATCGTGCCTCTTTCCATATATGATCAGTACTTATCGACATCCGGATTTCACGCTTTTATGTTTTAGTTGCATTCACTTTGTACATTGTGAAGGTCATACGTTTCCGATCGAATTCCCTTCGTTCATTGTTGTTGGCAGATTAGAAGCGGTAAGACAAGTCCATGCTTCTCAAGTTTATTATACAGACTTGAATATCCCAGGATCTCGTTGGAATTGAACAATCGGAGAAATTTATTAAGGATGTTGAGTCCCAAATCGCAAATGACAAGAAAATTCACAAAATTTGGTATGTTTTTGTATGAAGTATTTAAGAGATCGTGGAAAAATTTCACGACCATTAGGAAGCTCGTTATTGAACAATTAACATTAATCAATTAAATGTGATCAAATGTAATCTCATGGAAACTGGTATAACTTTCCGATAAGTTTTTTTTTCGACCTCTCAATTTTTTAATATCTACAATATACTAAAAGCAACGGGAACAAAATGGAGTTTATAGATAAATATTTTTTTTGTATTTGTTTGAAAAATGGTTTTCAAAGAAATGTTTATTTTTTAATAACGAGCTTCCTAATCATCGTGAAATTTTTACACGATCTCTTAAATACTTCACACAAAAACATACTAAATTTTCAGAATTTTCTTATCATTTTTTATTTCAATCCTTATGGTAGTTAAAGTAATGATGATAGAATTATTAAAATTTGGTATGTTTTTGCATGAAGTATTCACGAGGTCGTGTACAAATTTCATGACCATTAAGAAAACTATTTTTTGAAAAATTAACATTAACAAATTTCATAAGTACTCAACATCCTTAAACGACACGTTTCTCGGCTGATTTTAAACACATCCTTGTCTCGTGGACCGAGAAATGTTAGAGAAGTCTCGTAAATTTTTTTTTCCTATCTTTACGTGACAAAATGATCGAAGCAATGGAAGAAAAAAACTTGCCATCCGGCTGGCAGGTTGTTTGAATTTACGGCCGAAGAAGAGCGAACACTCTCGTCGGTGAAATAAATTATAAAAAGTATCACCGCTGGCTTTTTCATTTTCTGAGGAGTGTGCGAATCTCTGAAATATATTTCAGCCAAAGAAATCATTCCCACTGGGAAATAATCGCAATTTATTGTCGATAAGTTTATTATTTTTGTCCGGTTCACTATCAACAATGTAAATTGATGATTTCATTCGATCGGCGATAATAAAACTTTCGATTGATTATTTTATATTTATAACACGAAGGAAAATACAAGTTTTTTCAGAAACGAGATTTTAATACATGTTCGAATATTTTTCCTGGTCGCATCGACCGGCGTGTGACGCACTGAAGGAATTCCCACATTCCCCACGTCTAACGACGACGTTTACCGTCCTAGGATTATGAATAGGAGATTTTTTCCTGTGAGTCTACAACTTTCGAGAGATCACGATGACTTCCCTTTCCTGGCTGACCGCAACCCGCAACACTTTCATCCGGAGTTACAATTTTTTTCTGTGATTAACTGACGAGGCGTATTCCGTCATGAAAAATGTTGATCATCGAAACTTCTTTCAAAATTTTGTATAAACGTTCTTGGCACCAAAAAAAAAAAAACAGTTTTCTCTTATGAAGAATAATTTTCTGACGTTTAAAACTTCAGATATTTATTTGTCAATTTTTTATTTTTCCCATCCAAACGCATGCAAATTGAAGCCACGTTTCGTCAAAAAGTTGCAAGAACAAAAGAAAAGAAACGCTACTTCAATTTACACGCGTTTAGATGGGAAAAATAAAAAATTGGAAATTCAACATCTCAAATTCTAAACGTCAGAAAATTTTTCTTCAGAGGAGAAAACTGTTAAGTTAGGTGCCAAGAATGTTTTTATAAAATTTTAAAAGAATCCTAAATAAAGTCGTTTTGTGATAGTAATACGTTTAAAATGAATAAAGTTATTAATCAATAGAAAGTAAAGTTACGATAATAAATGTCCATTCGTGGATGCAATCCTGAAATTTTTTTGGTCTTTAGAAATCATTTACGTGACTTTTCATTAATCAAGTCATTAGAAAATTCGAAGAAATTCGCTTCGATCTCATTCTTTATTCGATTATATCGATAGTGCAAAAAAAAAAAAATTCAAAATTTTGAAAGATCCTTAAATAAAGTCGTTTCGTGATACCTTAAACATTTTTTTCGGAAACTTTCTATAAGCTCTGCGTCTCTGGTAAATATATATGTTTCCAACTCGTTTTTCCTTTTCCTCAAATACGAGAAATAGAACTTTTGAATGACGCTGCTACATAATAGACGAATAAATTCAGGCGGAAAAATCTCTTATTCCTTCAGCAGTGGGATTATGATTTATTAAGGTAATTGTCAGCATGAACAGACTAATATGATGCATGACGATCTGGAGAATGTCAATTACAAGAATTGGTAATTCGCGCGCATTAATGAGCCGGTAAAATCGAGTGATTCATAGGAAGGTGGTCAAGATTTCACAATTTATCATTCAGTTTTCACAACTCTGCAGTTTTTCATGATTCACGTTACGGATACGACGTAGTCGGGCAATTTTCGATCCTTCTTATCATAGCATCATTTTCATCGGTTCAAATTTTTTCTTTCTTTCTACAAACTCCGCTGGGGATCCCGGAAAAACAATAAGCTCCATAATAAGATTCATCATTTACGAGTTTCCTGAGTATTTATGGAAATATGTTCGGAGCAGGAAATACTCATCAGGCAGTTTTTTCTAACCCCCGATTCCTGTAACACATTTTTTTATTGTCGATCGATGGCAAGGCTTCGCTGAAATATTCCTGATGATTGACAGACGTGTCTACAAAATATAATTTTCTTTCGACAAGTTCATCCTTGAAAAAGTTTGATCTGCTCCAGTCTCGCAAAGAAATAACCGAGAGAAAATAACAGAAATAACCATCGGACCAACTCTTTCGGTATTTTGACTCATTCATCAGCTCGATCTTATCCTCGATCTTATTAGAGAACTGTGTCTGAGAATACAAGATAGAAACTTGACAATTATCGAAGGATCGGAAGCAGCAACTTTTCTCAATGGCAACTGCATCTTCGTCAAGATAATTGAGTACTTTATCTCAAATTTCCATTTCCATGTGACTTTTTCCCTTTAAGGACGTTGTATGGCGACGGTCAAATCTGAATTTTTGTTTTCTGTTTTTCTTCCATATACAAAATGGTTTGCGAGCCTAAGTTCATTGTAAAAAGTTGTTACAAATTGACTGAAGAACAACATACTCTAAATCCAAGATTGTCCGATGTAATCTGTATTTGTTGTATAATAAACAAAATTTCGAATAAATTTAACGACCGATTTTATTGAAAAACTAAACAAAGCTTCTTCGATGTTACACAAAAGTGTATGCAAAGTTTTAAGAGGCTTCACCATTTAGAAATCGAAATATTTAATGTTGAAAATTGCAACTTTTAACACACACTCTTATGAGAAACTACTGAAAATTGTGATTTTTATAAATGAATATCTCGACTTCTACATGGTGAAACCTTCTTAAAATTGCACGAGCTATTAGATGTCACTATTCTCTTTTAATGATGCAAATTTAGAGGAATTCTATCGACAGAAAATTTTGCAACCAACGTCTTTAAATAGACAAGGTAAAAAAAAACACAGTTACGATAAGCCATCGTCGATTAAATGTAAATCTGAATGAAGAATCCTTCAGCAATGATTTGTATCAATATTCGCGTACAAATTAATCCCTCGCACGTTGAGTTTGACGATGTTGACGTATAACGACACTCAATTTCATTGATTTGGCGCAATGTTATATGCATTTATGTAGGTATGTACAATTATCGGTGTATTCCTCTGAGACAGCATCCAATTAGCATCCGGTATAATCGTATTACGACATGGCCGAACAAATTCTCTTTCCATTTGAGCGGATTGCAATTTTTCTATACGTGTGAGCCATTGTGCGATTCATTACCATGTTTTTTCTGTCCAAGGAGTATGTAGCCACGTAGTTTGATTTTTTTTTCGATGTTAAACTCCCAGTTGAACTGATATTATTTTTTAGACCTGTAGATTTACACTGTGACTACTCAGAAATATACACATAACTGATAATGTCTGGTTCAAGTCTCCATGGCAAATATCTCTCCGTCTCTGAAGGCTCCATAAAAAACTAAAAATAAGAACACGGTCTTCTTAAAAAAGACTGAGTTAATAATCGATGATTGCTATCTTTTTGGAAAAAGCTGAATCTATCAAAACAATATCTGAAGGAAAACTTGTTCGGGTAAGAAAAGACTGCTGTTACGTTTTCTACCAGTTTTTGAAAAAAATTTAAACTGAAACGCTAAAAACAGAACAAAATGACGATTGTTTGTATAACACTGAATACCTTTATGAAATCTTTATGAACTTAACCAAGTTAATGCCACAAAAATCTCGAGGTCATTCCTCAAGGAATTGCTTTTCATTCTCCCCCCCTTCGTCTCTCTCGCTCTCTCTCTCTCTCTCTCTCTCCTTTCCAGTGCTCTCTTGTCTTTCTCCCGCTCACTCGTTCTCATTTGTCCATTTCCGTTTATTCGTCGATATAGCGTACAGCTCGTGGCATGCGAACGACATAAAAAAGCGAACAAACATTTTTTCGACCGATAAACATACGAACGTGAATTTTATGATTGCATCGACGTTTATTTACGCGGGGATTCTATTATACGCGTTCACCGTTATTACGATGCTGCGTACTACTCGAATCATAATTGACTAAACACGTCTATTCACATCGAAGGATCGAAGATACGAAGTTATGGTGTAAGAGTCTATGGGAATGTCGAGAGACTGTTTGATAACCATGATTCCTGACATCGTGTCTTCATGAAAATTCATTAGCTTAAGTGATATACAAGAAAATTGTGCATTTTTCAAAACTGGGTAATTTGTAAACAACGATGCGATACGAAAATTGATAAAAAGTAAAAAAAAAAAAAAACAAAATTACAAGTAATAAACAACCCGTTAATTAATTTAAAAAAGATTCGTGGATTCGAACATATTTCCCTCGCACAAATGAAAAAAAAATTATGTAATTGATTGCATCGCGGCTAAACGTCTCAGGGAACATTCACTTTCCGTCATAGCTATTAAAACTATATTTCTCTTATATTCCAATTAACCATTGTAAACAGAGAAACTCTCAGCTTTATTATCAGTCCTTGTAGAATTCTTTAAAATTACCTGCTAGTTCATGATTTCAAGGAACAGTGATGTGGGAAGGTGTGTCCAAGACGCCTTTGGCCGTAAATATTGCAAGCTGGTCATATTTGAATAAATGTATGGAAATCAATGCTCTTTGCGTGGCATTCAGTAATCTCGTGGAATCTTACGAAGGAAAGATGCTGTGATACCGGCGTTAATTCTATTTTTACTTATCGCGGTAACATATGCATTTGTTGTCCGTTGAGAAACAGAACGCTGCTGGCAACTGATGCACGCCAGGCAAAACGTTATCGTTGCAATGCCCGTTTGTTCGTCAGCACTCGACACACGATCACGTTCCAGTAAAATCACATCCTAGCTCACTTTAGTCTATTTCCTGATCTCCTGATGCAAAATCTCATCCAACGAATGCACTTGCATGCAATTTGCAATGCATTGCTCTACTATGCATATGCATCGTTAAATTAAACTCCGATCAATCTTGTCGTATCTCCACAACCTTGAGGTCTCGAAAGATCGAAAGTATTGAAGAAATAAGGAAGAAGGGGAAAAGTCGTTTTTCAAAAGTGCATTCGAATGTATGCACTTCGGAGGAATCGAGCCTCCGCATCAAATACAACGGTGCATTTATCCGCCTCTTTCGTGATCTCCAATCCCAGGGCCTCTCGTGCTCGTTTAGTCGTTTTTCATAAATCTCAGCAATAACGAACTCGCTCCAGTACAAAATCTTGTGGGAGAGATCGATATTATAATTAACACGTCGCGATACACGCGAAGCAGGAAAATGACTTATCACCTGCTTTGAAAACGTTTCGCACTCCTCAATCATCTTATGAATTGTTTCTGCGAGCTCAACAACACTTTTTTTTTACACGAATCATCAACTCTTACGATATCAAAAGTACCCATCGAGGCTGATGATTCTATACTCAATTCATCAGGGCATCGACCTGGTCATCGAGAATTTCTCCCATGAGTTATTTCTGTTCACGTGGTTCTGCATGGGCTTTCCAAAACGTTTTTGTGAAAAGTATCATTCATTTTCGAGCATGCATAAGTAATTAAAGGATTCGAGTCAAATCTCTAGAAACTTTTCAACAGAATTTCCTGCACTGGAAAAAAAATTTTGTTAAAAATCGTCGATATTTTTTTGAATACGGTAAACTGAATATTTTTTTATAATTTCAAAATTTTCGTTATTTTGACAGAATATTTGCTTTCTAACGGAATTGTCGGCGAAATTCACGAGTGGAACGACAAAAATTTGCTTCCGAAGAGACTTTTTAAAATATGATTTTCTGCAATGACACTATTTTTGGGATTATTCAAAAAAACGTTTGCTCGAACGTATCGAACAAAATATTCATATTTTTCAACAAAATTTTGTTTTCAGTGTAATGAGAAACTTATCGTCTTTCGGGGTCTCATGTATTTACTTCCTGTGCTGTATGTTTCAGTTGAAATACCCGAGGAAAGTACTCCCTGACTCCCATGTCTGTGGAGCTAGAACACTGTTTGATACGCCTTCTGTAAAGGATACCTACTTATCGTCGCTGTGTATGGGGCCATTCCATACACTGGTAATAAAATTTTGTTAAAAATCGTCGATATTTTGTTGAATACGGTAAACTAAATATTTTTTTTTAATTTCAAAATTTTCGTTATTTTGGCAGTATATTTGGTTTCTAACGGAATTGTCAACGAAATTTACGAGTGGAACGACAAAAATTTGCTTCCGAAGAGACTTTCTAAAATATTTCTTGCTGCAATGACACAATTTTTGGGATTATTCAAAAAAACGTTTGGTCGAACGTATCGAACAAAATATCCATCTTTTTCAACAAAATTGTGTTTTCAGTGTAGCAAACTGCTTCGTTTAGCATTTTTCTGATTGTCTAATTTTTTTTTAATCTTCGCTATCATCTCAAGGAGTTGAGGGCGGAGTAGCATTTCTGAAAAATTCCCAATGTTTTCCTCCAAGCATGGACTGAAATTTTTGTTTTCGAAAGAAATACGTTGTGATCAGCGTTTCGGGTTAAAATTCGGGAATAAAAAAAAAAATAGGACGTGGCTTTTGATGAGCTCTCCATGGAAATATCAATGGCACACAAATCCAAAATCGATGCTGCAATGTTCGATTTAGTGTGGAATTCCCCGTATATACATATCGTCCGGCAAACTTGGAAAATCTGATAGGGCGCAATTGAATGAAACGTATATTGACAAACGTCTCGCTTGGTACACATCCCGGCGAGACGGCGCCGGAATGCCATGCGGTAACAACCTCCAAGTTTCCCTTGCAAATAAGTATTGATAAATACGAGGAATTCCCAAAAAACGACGCTGCACTATTTTTGCTCAGTCGATGCATTAAAAAAATTAACAGAGAAATCATTTTTACGGATTTCGGAAGATTTCGGAAATTTATTATTTCGGAGACATTTATTAAAACGGCCCAATCTTGAGTATATAGACACGCGGCGCAACTTGCCTTGGCGGTTCGAACTTTTTTTTTTAATACTTGGCGTCAAGACGCTTCCGCGTCTCTAAATTTGACGTTCAGATTTTTTACGTCTAGACATTTATTGTTTTTCATATTCAAATTTTTATCATACATTTAATTAGTATGTTCAGTTTCTATTCCTCATTAGCATTTTTACCTTCGGAACGCTTCATCATCAGTGTCTCTCATCTCGACGCATTGACGTGGATCATAAAGTTTATGTTTCGATTATTCGCCAAAAAGTTTGCATTGTTTATTCGAAAGATGAAAATTCTAGAGAGGGCGTTATAGTGATCGTGTTGATTGTATAGATTCAATTGATTTTAGTGAATTTCAAGTGAATACCGTTCATTGGTGCCATCAGCTCGGCTTTGGGATCCATGACATAAGGTATTTCCGTTTTTTCGCAGACTTCGACTTTTCGATTGAGAAGAATCTTGATCAGTCCGACTTTGTATTGAGCGTGAGCTAAACCGATACCTGAATTAACGAAAAACGACTTATGAAATTATAGTCAGACTAAATCAATTGCGATAAGATAATTCGGACGGTTTTCATGACCTACAAATTTGAGAGGCTATTATTTGAGATTTTTGAAAATTTTCGGAATCAAATTTTTGCGGAATTTATCGTTGAAGAAGAATCAACTTCATACCGATGCAGTTTCTGGGTCCATCCCCGAAAGGTAACCAGGTCATGGGGTGCCTTCTGTTGACTGCTTCGTCCGTGAATCTTTCTGGATCAAAGACTTCCGGTTCCGGGTATATACTCGGATCCCGATGAATGGAAAGCACTGGCACGAGTATTCGGACTCCTTCGGGTATCGTCAGTTTCGTACCAGAGAATGTATACGGCTTACGCGATTTTCTTCTCAACGAAGTTGCTGGTGGATATTTCCTGAGAGTTTCTGGTATAAAAAACAATGGTCATGTCATTCATTGTTTGGCAGAGAGACGCGATAAAATTAATCAAAGAACAATGTATCGTGAATGAACCTTTAAAAACCATATCAAGGTACTTCATGGATTTGATCAGTTCGTAAGTCAATTGACCATCGTTTTTCGCTATGGCGCTTGACATTTCGACCCTCAATTTATCTTGAATCCTCTGGTTCTGAGCAAGCTCGTAGAGGCTGTGGCTCATCGTAGTCGACGTAGTCTCATAGCCAGCGAGGAAAAATACATTCATTTGAGCCGTCAGCAGCTCGTCCGTTAATTCTGTACAACATTTTATTTCCAACGAATTAATGAAACCAATGAACAATATTTGTTCAAAAAATGTTTTATATATAGCAAAACGATTACTGTTAGAACCGTGCCAAAAATGCTTCAGTATCAATAACGCGCCGTTGACACTATGAAGCAAATTACGAAGCCCACCATATCGATATGAAGGTCTATCCGCGCTTCAGGTTTTGACATGGCACAAAACTGATGCTAATTTGGTTCAAGTAACTATAACGGCAGACTGCCAGAATGAAGCGATAGACTGACATTATTTTAGCGTTAGGCCATCGCCTTAGAATGTCCTGCGAAGTTGACGTTGCATTGGAAACAATGAAAATGGCTGGAATCCGTCATATGAACTGGTGGAGTTCACAGCAATATCGAAATGTTTACGACTCCTGGCTCATTGGGTTGTAGTAACTATCTTATCTATTCTGTCGCATGGATAACACTCTGTGTCACGTCAATTTTTTGATTGACATTCGGATGCATGACCGACGTTATGTTTTACATATGGAAATTCATACGCACATATTATTTGTCTAGAAACTCGGTACAGTCTCGGGACAAGTACATTTGTCAGCTCTGACGTGGGGGTGGAATCATTTTCTTCGTTATTTGTGGAGCTCAGGAGAAATATCATTACCGGCAAATTTAACTGGAAACTAATTGCGAAAGAAGCTTTTGATTGACCTTTCGATTGGCACGATTGATGCAGCAATTGCTGAGAAAAATCTTTGCACAGGCAAAGATTATGCTAAAAACAGATTGGAAGATTGAAAAAACGGCCTCACGGTGTTATCGAGTTTCTAATTGGTTGCGACTGCGGCTATACATTCCTCTGTGTCCTGACCATTGAAAGTGTGCACGTATAACGATAGTTTTGATGGCGCAAAGTGCAAAAGGTCGAAACTTCGTGTTTCGACAAAAAATCGTGAAAATGTAACTGCCATAAAGTTAGTCGGGCAACTTTTGATTTTCAACTTTTTGGTAATTAATATGGTTTGGTAGCTCGTGGTGGTCGTTGGTAGCGAACAACTCGAAACTTTCGATTTCGCGTTGTTCACGGGTCAACAAATGTACTTGTCCAGGCTTTTACCGCCGGGAGAGGATTTAGCCATTATGATGGATTCAACGCTAACTCATTGAGCTCGAGAGCTGCTCGATTCTGAATTTATTCCAAATGTGTCATTTTCATAGAATCATTTTCATTAACAGTTTTATAAATTTCGTAACTTTGAAACTTATTTCAAATGCGATCTGGCAAAAAAATGGAAACTTTTTGAAACAAAGAATTTTTTTTTAATGCTTTCAATAATTTTCATTGATTTTAGTGAAAGTATTGATTTCTTAGAGAAATTCCGATTGAGGAAAGAGTGAGGAAATGTAGAAAAAAAAAGAATATTATTTTTACCGAAATCACCAACTTTGTCGGGATGATTTTTCAACTCCACGATGATATCGACAAAGTCGTGTCTAACGATGTCGTTAGCCTTTCGATACTTAATTGTTTCTTTCAAAATATTTGAAAAAAAATTGTAAGCATGCCGGTCGGCAAAGTAGGGTCCGAAGATCGTGTAGAGCCAATGAGCAGACTCGCGCATCCTCAGTCTAAGCACATTCTTCCAACCTCGGTCGAAGTAATTTCGACCCACTTTACGAAATGTACTGTCGTTATCAGTGAGTGCATTCGCCTGGAGGCCAAAGAAACAAAGGCCGATAACATCGGTTAGGAATTTGGCCGTTAATTCGGTACAATCAACAGACGCCATTTTGTCGCCTAGATTGTTTAAATATTCCTCCAGATGATCGCCGCATTCGAGGACAAGATAAAACATCTTCTTCAATTTTCCGGAGGTAAAAGCTGGTGAAAATTTGTGACGGAGTGGTCGCCATTTTGATTGTTCGAGATTGACCAAATTTTGTGTCAGCGGTTCTGCTCGATCGAAAACTGCCAATCCACGGTCAGGAAATGTTGCGAAATCTTGTACAAGAACATCTTTTACGAGGTCGAGATCGATGATCATGAGAACTGGTTCACGTGCGGCAAACATCCCAATCAAACGTTCGTTCCGATGTTCTTTGTATATTTCGTTCTCGAGCTCACCAACCGAAAGTCTATTCAGAAAAAGATCTTTCATATTGCCGACCCATGGCAGAGGCTTGGGTCCTGGCACGTTACGAGACTTCCAGAAATCGAAAGTTGACGTTGACCAATAATAAAATAAAAATAAAACTGTAGCTATTGCGATAGTTCCCACGGTCCAATCCATCATGATTCTTCTTGCTTTGTACCAATGTTCTTAATTGATCAATTCATGAAAATCGGCCTCCTCCTCTGTTCACGTTGAAATTATTGTTTCATCGAACTTTCGTTTATTTAAGGACGTTGTTTGGCGACGTTTAAATCTAAATTTTTCTTTTCACTTTTTTTTACATACAAAATGGTTCGCGAGCCCAAGTTCATTAAAAAAACGTTGTTACAAATTGACTAAAGAACAACATACTCCAAATTCAAGATTGTCCGAGGTAATCTGTATTTATTATACAATAAACAAAATTTCGAAAAAATTTAACGACTGATTTTCTTGAAAAACTGAATAAAGCTTCTTCGATGTTACATAAAAGTGTATGCAAAGTTTCAAGCGGCTTCACCTTTTGGAAATCGCAATATTTAATGCTGAAAATTGCAACTTTTAACACACGCTCTTACGAGAAACTACTGAAAATTGTGATTTTTATAAATAAATATCTCGACTTCTACATGGCGAAACCTCTTTAAATTTCTCTTTGACTATTCTCTTTGTATGGTGCAAATTTTTCAAGAATTCTATCGATAGAAAATTTTCCATACAACGAACTTAAAATATATTTTGATTATGTCTATCAAACAATCTGCCCGTTAGTTGCTTTACAACGCGTTGAAGATTCCGGTTGTTCACTCAACGTTGACGACCCTTAATACAATCACTGCTGTACTCGCGAACTATTGTACGGAACTGGCACAAATTTGGTCATTCTGAGACTTTATTTATATACTACTTTCCCATGGGCATCAATGGGCTCTAAGGAACTTGAGGTTGCCGGTTGCTTCAGGTATCATTTCGAGTCTTATCGGTTTCATTTCAAATTCAAAATTCTCTGTAAGTTAAATCGATACAATAGATACGTGCACACGTTGAAACGAGGTCACCGTGACTTTTGCGTTTCGCAAAGTCTGAAATCATTATCTCGAACGGTTCGATAATACGGACGGTACAATGTGCAGTGCCTTGAAAAATAGTGCACGTTCCAATCGTCTGTTATATAATTAGATTTCTAAGTCCAAGAAATCTTGGTAGGAAGTCGTCATGGAAACAAGAAGAAAAAACGATGATAATTCGTTCAGCTGGTTCTCTCTCTTTTGCGTGATCGCATTATCCTACTTTGTGTAAATTTATTTTCTCATCCTTTCCAGCAAGCCTTCCCTATGGTTGCTCCAACTTTTTTCCTCTTTCTTTTATCATCTCTCGCCAACACTAGGGATTACTTCTCAAGGGTATCACGAAGTATATTTTCCGGACAGTTAGCAAAGAGAACATTTGAGAATGAAACTTTTTTTTTCATAATTTTTATAGTTGGGTAAACATTCGTCTTTCTCCAATCTGGCTAGGTAAATTTAAAATAGGACAAATTTCCTTCCTAGAGTAAGTAGCTGTTCACAATTTGTTTCAACGTTGCATCGTCCAAGCTGTCAATAGATAAGATTAGCTATACAGAAGATTGCAAATAAATTTCCTCTGAAGTAACGCAAAAGAGGAACAATCAACGAGTATATAAGCTCCTGGGGCGTCCTTCTTGCCCCGAAGAAATGGCAAACTGTTAAAAAGCCATAAACGTTGATGTCGATTAGTGATTCAGGGCTATACGTCACCAACAGAAATGAAGGAGGGTGGAAGAAAGAGAAACGGGGAGCATGGTGCTATATGAAAGTCGGTCACGCCGTTATACGACGTTGCATTTGACATTGAGCTTTCGACCTTTCGACATTGAACCTTCAACGACGTGTATGCTTGTTGGAGGGCCACGAGCGATCGCAGCGTTACCCAACGCGGCCATGGATATACAAATTAGTCGATACCTATAGGTGCATACGAGGCGATTCACACCTGGCTGATTGTTCTTCCACCCAGAACTAAATAATATTCTAGATTATGCGGAAAATTCGTTATTTTTTGGAAGCCGGAAAATACGCTGAGCTGTTTCAAATGCGCAGGCCTCGGTCGAAACGTAGTGGATCTAGCCATATATTTGTATATACATGTATATACGTATCGCATAAAGTGGATAAAGCAAGCAATGTGAATCCGGAAGTAGTCTCGTAAAATGGGTCATCCCCGAGCGCGTGCAGCGGCTGATCCGCGTTGACCCGGGCCAGGGTCTGTTCCACGCGTTATCCTGCTCCATGGGCTGGCATATCCTTTCGATCCCGCCGTGTGCCCTACATTAGGCCTCCCGTTGGCCAGGACTTTCCTCTTTGCCGAAAACAACCTTGTACGATCATCGTAGTTACTGCATATGCGATCATCTTTCTGTCTCTCTCTGCCCCGCATTGTTGTCTTGTCAATCAGTACATCAGCCCAGAAGGCTCGATATCAAATTATTACCGCGTCGTCTCATCAACATATGTCGTTCGATTAATTCATAATAACTTGCAAACACATGATTGTGTAGCATTGATGAAAAAATATTCGGAAAGTTTGAAAAGCGACCATCGAGTTCAGGGTTTTGAAGAGTTTTTTTTTTTTTTTTTTTTTTAATTCGTCACGAATACTAACTTGACAGTGTTGAACGAGCTACACCTCCGTATACGAGTCTCTGTGGTACGACGGTACTGCAAGAGTCTCTTTGGCTCAATGATCGCTCTTTTCCTTCTTCCAATGCCGTCGAGGGTTTCAATGTAGAACCACTTTGCCAGATCGTTCCTTGGGCTTCTCGAACATCCCGCCAAGCTGACAAGAGAGATCTAAGTGTTTGTCGACTATTTCAATGTTCGCTGGAAACTTACGTCGGTAGTCGTCGAAAAAAAGGCACCCACGGAGCAAAAAGCAACGTATGCAGTTGATCCAAAACGTTCCGTTAATCTCCGGGGAATCTCGATGTTCACCATTTATATTGGCGAAGGAGATATTTTCTCATACTTTGCACTTTTTATCATTTTTCATCGATAAATTCTTATTCGAATGATCAAAAAAACAGAAATAAAAATATTCCCAGACAGAGTGTCCTGAGTGTCCCAGACTGAATTTCCTTTTTTCCATTCGAATTTTTTAAATCTAAAAAAAAAAAATAACCAAAAAACTATTATTCATGCAATTTTTTTCGGTTATAGTGGCTAAAAATTCAGGAACCTATACAAAGAAAAAGCTAGAACTGAATGAAATACGAATACACTTTAATAACTATTTTATATAATCGAATCATCGTGCTCGAACCTTTCTTTCCAAGCGTTGGTAATATCCATTCTTCATTTTGTCTCCTTGTCTTTCTCTTTCTCCATTTTCTCTTCACAGCAGTTAAATGTTCCATTTCGTGCGGTTACCCGCGAGCAATTCGTGTCTCGCAAAGATATGTGCATCATTCTCCGTCCGCTTCTAATGTGATTATGTCCACGTTGCTCCACTCCCTACGCTGCATGCGTTATGAACGAAGCACGAACCCCCCGACTTGGTATTATAATGATAATAAAAAAAAAAAAAAAGTTCTCAAGCGAGAAGAAAATGAAGATTTTGCGGAGCGAAGCACATTTTGGCTCGAGACATTAAGGCGCGTGATAATCGTGGCCTCTAACTCCGAAAAAATAAACTTTATCCTGCACAACCCTTCACATAAAAAGTCTCACTCCTGTCAAAAACGATTAGGCCCAGAAATAATAATAATAGTGTCGTATAGATTTTCTTCATGAACGAATCAATTATTTGGTTTAAAAAAAGTTCGTCCGTCGAAAAATTCCGTTAATTTGCAAACGACAACGGAAAAATAACGAGATATCATGAAGCCGAGATGGAAACCTGGCTGACCATTACCGACCTATTCTACTCGCCACCGCGTACTACTTGCCAAGCAACACAGCGTCGCGTTCTAAGTAGTAAAGCCCGTTTTCAGTCCGGCGGATCAACGCTTCGGACCAGACTTTTGCGAGAGCACTTTATTGTAAATTTTCACGCCCATCTCCTCGACGGAGAAACGCTTTCAGTAGAAATGAGCGAAAACTTGATTTCACACTCTTTGTTTTTATTTCGCGATACGAAAGTAAACGGCACCCACGCCAAAATAATGTACTAATCGCCCAAATTTTGAAGCAATTGTTCTCTGCCCTTATTGATTGACACGCTAAATATTTAAAAAAAAAGCAGTTAATCGTGTGTTAGTTGTTTCGGGATTCGCTCGCTGATTAATGAAAGCGATAGCCCGGAATTTCATCCAAGTAAATATTTCCAACCTCGGATAATTAACCCACGCGTATCAAGGTTATTTACAAGGGATATAAATTCAAAGGTGTTGTGTGCGTGTGTGCTTCGATCGTGAAACTAGGTTCTCTCTTGGGACAAACTTTGAACATCGCCTCCAGTGTTTCAGCCGCGTTAGTTCTCCTCTGACGACAGAATCACTACAAATCAGCTGCGATCCATCTTTTCTAATCATGACTCGACTGAAACCGAGCAGGAAATTTCGAAGGAGTTTCTCTTTTCACAAAAGATATACGTGGCATTATGTTGAGGAAAGGAAAAAAGAGGATGAAATACTTGGCAATTTCGTATTTTCCAATCTTTGTTATATCGAGCTGAGGGCGATTTCGTGAACTGGCGTAACAAAGAGACTGAGAACTGTCACCTTGACATTTCTTGAGTCGGGACAATAATGGAACGGTAATACTTTTCGACCGTGAAATTTGCTCGTCGAACCGTCAACGCAGACATTGGGCTTTTAAAACTGTCAGACTTTTTTCAATTTCTCGTGAAATTGCATCGAAATTTAACAAAAAAACAAAAAACGTGTCACAATTTTTACTCTCATGTTGAAAAAAAAATAAAAAATCAGTGACAATTTTCCCAAAGTTGCTTCGTATGTCTCCAAAACCATCGAGACAATCTCTCAGCACCGCAGACGTGCTCTCTTCGTTGTGCTCCTTCGTGGAACAAACGATCAGCTAAACTCATTTTATTTTTTCGTTGCAATCTAAAATAGAAGAAAGCTAAAATCGTTTCAAAGAAATTTTCTCTCTGGCACACATTTTCGCGCCATCGTACGCTTTGAAAAGTCGAGCGAATAATATCGAGTTACCGCCAGTTTTTCTCGGCCGCGTGACTCATTTTTTCCCTTTTGCTGCTTGGACAAAAAAACAACTCGCCCTATATGCGCCTGGATGATATAAGATCCATTCATTCGTCGTTATTGCATAAAACTCAACGACACATCGTTCGTGCAATCCGACCCACGCTCACCCCTCACGCCGTATATATGCATATGTAAATAAATCTCGTTTAGATTCAATGTTTCATGGCACGTTTAGCTTTACCAGAAACAAGCGAGGAAAAAAATAGTGAAAACAAAATTTTGTTGAAAAAGATCGATATTTTGTTCGATACGTTCGACTAAACGGTTTTTTTTTTCAATAATCTCAAAAATTGTGTCAATGCCACAAAAAATATCGTAGAAAGTTTCTTCGAAAGCATTTTTAGTCGTTGCAATCGTAAATTTCGCTGACGATTTCGTTAGAAACAAAATATATTGCTCAAAAAACGAAAATTTTGAAATTATCTAAAAATATTTAGTTTACCGTGTTCAACAAAATATCGACGATCTTTAACAAAATTTCATTTCCAGTGCTGAGACTATATAGAGAAGAGAAACAAGAAGGAGAGACAATTTCCGGTGGTGCTGCGACGAAGCCCAGATGTACGCTGCGAGTCTTTGCTTTGTAGACTTTTGTTGCGTTGGTGCCAGTTACACACGAAACCTGAGAAAAGAGGAAGAGAGAGTACACTGGAAATGAAATTTTGTTAAGAGTCGTCGATATTTTATTGAATACGGTAAACTAAATATTTTTGGATAATTTCAAAATTTTCGTTATTTTAGCAATATATTTTGTTTCTAACGGAATCGTCAGCGAAATTTCCGAGTGGAACGACAAAAATTTGTTTCCAAAGAGACTTTCTAAAATATTTCTTGCTCCAATGATACAATTTTTGGGATTATTCAAAAAAACGTTTAGTCGAACGTATCGAACAAAATATCCATCTTTTTCAACAACATTTTGTTTTCAGTCTATAGTTTTCCGTGCCGAGGACATGTCTCTGGGGTTGGAGAACCATCATAAGTTGCATGGGATTTCTATGTTTTTATCGCGCGTTTCCCTATGCCGAAGGCTCGTGCATGATGCAGTTTTAACCGATGCAATCGGAATGAACTGCGAGTTTCAAGGGGGATGATGGTTTACACATTAACGAGAATAGGGTACACAAAGAAAATATACATAGTCCCATGTGTATGGAAAAACCGTTCATCAAGTATCCACACACATAGGTTATGGAGGCATTCACCGTGTGGTGAATAGTACAAGAGAAAAAGCGAGAGAAAGCATCGTGAAAGGGAGAATCGAAGGTAGAAAGCGAGGAATAGAGAAAAGGAGGGAGAGAGGAGAGCGCAGAGGAGAAAACCCGTGGTAGTTGTCGTTCCTGGTGCGCTCCGGGAGCGGAGGCTGCGCGGAAAAATCGATAACCCCAACCGAGAGAATGCCGGCGAGGAGCGCGAGAATCAACTCCAGCGGCGCAGTCAACGTCGGACCGGCAAACCCAAAGATACGCGGAGCACGCGTTACATATTTCACGTTACTTTGTAACACGTTCCTTCCCACTGTGAATCTGTGTGTACGTGTGATTCTCCATTCAAATAATAGGCACGCATGTATCAAAGAAATATTTCTAATACTGTTACGTAACACCATTTCATCAGACGAATTCCCTTTCAAATGACATTCAAGTTTTCATATCGTCGCGGTTGTATTTATTCAACGAAACGTTGTTGTTATTGACGTTTTGTTTTTACTTCGACGAACCGTTGATTAGTGTTTTTTCACACGTTGTCGATACGCGTCTTTACGAAAAGCTCATCATCGTTTGGTGGAAACTTGGCATAGCTTTGTCACGCCGCGCCGTCGCGTGGCTATTTTCCGTCCACTATATAATCGGTGTGTTTGTTTTATGCCCATGCAACTAGATTCCCAACGAATACATCGATGCAGATTGACAAGAGCTTTTCTCTCATATGCTCCAAAATGAACACGTTCGATATTCCAGAGTATGCAGAGTCCCATTTTTAAAATCGTCTTTCTCCTCTGTATGCTTTGCCATGCTTTTTGATTTTTTGCTTTCTGGACATTCATTGTTTCTCTTTGCTCCGGATTAACTGTCTTTTGGTTTCTTCATCTACCTACCACTCCACTGTTCGCCTTTGTCAGTAGTTTCTTCAACTTGTACGAGCTTGAGCAACTCTCTTTTTAAAGCCTCGAGCCCCTTCTATACTCTAAACAAAACACCCCGGGATTGTCTTCAATTCTCTCTTTCCTACGGGGTTGCCCGCTTCGTTAACCCTTCTCTTTCCTTGCAGTGTTCCTAGTTTCCCTCGTAGATACTCTCTCCCTTATAACGGCTAACTCTTACGCTGTATATCTTCGACGTTAATCTACCTTTTGCTTTTTCCCACTTGACGAACGATTCTCGCTGTAAATATTCCGATACGGAAGGGAGTATTATTATTTCGTTTTGATGGGATATTTCGGGACGATTAATGGAAGCAGCTCGGACTAAAAGTTTCTCACTTACTTTTTTGTTTTTTTTCGTCCTGATTCGAATATTGGAAAAAAAAAATCAGTTGTTTCTCTGAGGAGGAAAAAGGAACTCGGAAAATCATTCGATTAAGAAAACTTGGCGTGCCAAGAAAATTCCGTTCATCGTTGGTTCTTCGATTACCCGGTCGACGACCTCGCGGCGTCGAGGCGAGCTTTCGCTCTCTCTCTCTCGCTCTTTATCTGTATCTCTCTCGCTTACTCTTTCTCTGCCTCCTCCCAGCATTCAGACCCTTTTTCTATCTATGGGTCTCTTTCCTTTGCATTGACTCATCTCGCGCGCGGTCACGTTTCCTCCTACAAAACCGAACCCCCAACCCCCAATGCTCCTTTGTTTTTCATTATATACGTAATTTTTTTTTTTCTTATTCCAAGGCTCTGTCTGTTCACAGTCGACAGCTGGAAGATCCTCGCAGTGATCTTTTCGAAAGAAATTGCTTTTTCGGCAACATTTATTGCAACATTCTGTTACGATTTTTCTAAACGAATTATGCTGCCATCTTCGGTTCATTACCAATTCTCTTAGAGGTCAAGTTTTCTCAAAACTATGATTCGTTAGCGGTGGATGATTCAACTAGCCCCGCTTATTGGCGCAATCGATCATTTTTAGGCTGCACGATCTACTTCCCTCCGTTTGCTTTCGATCTCTCCATTTCTCTTTACAAGTAGAAAGAAACTTTACCTGCCTGCTTTTCTGTACGGTTAACTGTCCATACCCCGAGAACCGTACTCACCCATTTTCAAGAATCTTTCAAAGGACGCGCAAGCTCATGATTCACAACTCACCACGATCTACTTCTGTGTGTGCATAGTCAGATATGTCGACGTCGCCGTAGATATAGTGACAGACGCAGTGTTTGCCTATTCCGCTGAATTTCTTACATAAAATATCAAGATGGTACGAGGAATTATGATTTCTGTTCCCGTACTCATTGAATTTTATGGCATTAGTTAAGAAGGTTGGCTATATATGACAATATGATAAGAATTTAATAAAATTTGGTAATAATATTCTTTAGCATCAAATACGATGACACTATTTTTTTCAAATTTTTCGTCCACATAGTTGTCGAATAATTGGAGTTTACAATATGCAAAAAATATACCTATGTATATCTCAATCCTATGCTCATGCATGTAAACTCTAGTGTTGAGTTACTCAAAAACTATGTAGAAGAAAAATGTTAAAAAATTTGTATATTCAAATTTAATATTAAAGAATATACTTACCAAATTTCATTAAATTCTAATCATTTCAAATTTCCCTATGCTTTTAACATGGCAATATTGTTGTGTGTAGCCACCCTCCTTAATGAGCCCGTACCAAGGGCAACGGCGAACAAATTTATGTAGAGAAACGATTTGTTACCAAATTCGTATTCCGCTGTGCTCTCCTCACAAATTTTCAAATTTTCAAAATTTCCAAATCGTATGAAAATGGCTGCAATTTATTTTACTCCGAAATAAAAACCGCAATCGCACTGATTATTCTCGGTGTTTTCGAACTTGATATTCCTTCTTTTCCAATCTGCATTTACGAGCTTTTGACATTTTTCAAAGTTAAGCTCGGGACGACAATTTTCAGTTTGCTTTTTCATGACAAGAAGAAATAGTATTTCGCAACGTTTTTTAGGCTAGAGGGTACGGTGGATCATGAGCTTTTCTCCTGTGAAAGATTTATTGAAATCGCTTCAGTGGTTCTCGATTTATAAATGGCCATGCAGACCAAAACCGTTCTTCGCTTATGGATTATTGTGTATAAACATATAGTGGAGAACAGAAGAAAGAAAAACATGTGGATCCAGGTATTCCACGTCATTTGACTCGGTCCGTGGCCCCGCGACCGTTGCTAATTCACCACAATTTTTTCTCTTCAATATTGTGAATTATACCGATACCAACTTATTTTATAAATTAGTCTCTCGTTTGTCTAGAGTTGCAATTTTTTCAAATTTTGTTTATTTTCAACAGTCTGGGAACGTTGCATGCATGCAACGTCGATTCTTTTCTCATGGAAAATTAAAGCTTGTGACGCCGTTGTATCCGTACTCGAGAATTTCCCGTCCAGATGGGAATGAACTCGCGGTTATTGACTTTTAAAAAATGCAATTTTGTTTGGCTCTTCTGCAGCTAACTGCAGCTAAACTCTCTTGGAGGGTATTCTCCTCGTTCATCTGTTGGTTGGGTATGCGGATCTCCATAAAAACGTAATCGACGAAAGGAAAAAACGACTATATTGATATTCGATACAAAGAGTTGGTGTGTAGAGACACGTGAACATCCAAAGCCAGGCACACACATGCACGAGACTCCCATCTTGCAGGGGATGAAAAATGGAAAACCTTCATAAAAATTCCAATTAACGAAACTTTTTATATTTTGGATTATTGAAACTTCAATATAGCAGACTTTATTCTCATACTTCGCCTCGCTATGTCTAGCTCATGAAAGAAGAAAAATCGCGTCGATATCAACGAGAAACTCTAAGAGATTGATGTGGCGACGAAATAATGAAGAATCCATCAATGAGCGATAAACGACAGGTATTGAAAGGACTGTAACATGAAACATACGATGGATGTAAAAAATTCAACGATTATTTATTGTCCATTAATTCGCTACCGTTGATCGATCAAGGCATAGAAAAACTTCGTTTTTTTTCGGAATATGCGTGTGCCGAAATAAAAGTATTCGCGGGTGATGAAAAAGTAAGAAAGTTTGAAGAGACATTGATCATGAATGATCGGTAAAGAGACACTTTCTCGATATCGACATACCTGTGCTTTTTTAACGTTCTCATCAGGAGGAAGCTAATTGGATGAGAATACACGTACGAAAACCTGTAAAAATAACATCGTAAATAGATATTTATATAATTACTGTTTTAATGAATTCCCGACGACCTGACCGTTCCAAGTTGATACACGCTAACAAAGGCAAGGGAGTTAGTCCTTGTGCACCAATGACTAAAATATCCAGGACTCGACAAGAGCTCGTGACATTTAACGTCATTACAGCAGCCACGAGGTAGCCATGGACGGGATAAGCACGAGTGCACTCAGGATGTGGAAGGAACACCATGTTAAAGAGGTGAGAAAAATATTTGCAATCGAGTACTCTCGGATTATAATTATGCAGACAAAACTCAACCATTCGACTCGTTTGTTGCCTGAAAATTTCCAACCAATCAATTGTACATTGATTACCTATTCTCGACGTTTTGTTAAACAACGATGTAATCGATGTCTCGGTGTCTCATTTCATTTTCATAACAGTGAATTAATTTTCCGCATATCCCGTTGTTCATCGTTGGTCGGGCGAACATGCATATTGAAAATAAAATCGACTCCTGTCAATACAACAAATGAATATTCACCCGCACAGGGAGCGCATAGAAAAGTTCATTTTCTCTAACGTATTCCGTATTCATTATTCAAAAAGTTAATCTCGAAGCAAAGTTTTCAATTTACTCGAGGATCGAATGATGGAAAACTCATTGAATTGTTTTCTTGCAAAGCTTTTCGTAGTCTTCACCATTGGACGTGCTCCTTGAAGCTTTTCTAAAAAGTACGAAGGCTCATGACAAGAACCAGTAACCCCGAATTATCCGATGCTGGTCGATACGTTACGTGCAAACACCATATCCGTACCAACATCATGAGCTCCTAGGGAGATGCTCATCCTCTCTTTCAAGACTCGAAACTTGCAGCCTTATTTGCAGCGACCAGTTGCACTCGTTCGCTCTTAACTTAGAAATACATATGCCCATAATATACACGTTGGTTCCTTGGTGCTTCGAGGATACTTTACTGTCGATATTTCTTCCAGCAGATATATTTCATGGCTGTGTGTTTGTAAGAACATTCGCGAAGAGACATTCGATCTTGTAGGTCTGTACAGAGCTATGCAATTCCGAGGGGTTTCTATATCGAATGTGTCCACACACACATATTCTTCCATAGTACAGCAATGAAAACTTCCGGAACAGAAAGTACCATTTCCTTGGCAAAACTTTTACTGAAGCCGTGAAACTTTTCGAAAAAAAGGAGGCAACCCACGCTCTGCATTCTATGTGCATGGCTCTCGGTTATCCTTATCTCGTTGTCCTTGCCCACGATTTCTACCTCTGAGCCCCTTTGACGTTCATTTTTTATCGATACCAGTCACGTAGATGAGTTAGATCCAAATTATTTTGTTTCCTCATAGAGGAAGCTATGTGACGGTGAAAATTTTGTTTTTTCCAGTTTTCAATGTCAATGTGCTTGAAATTTCACAAAACATTGAAAAATCATATCTAGAAAAAATGTCCGGATGTGTGTGTGTGTGTGTGTGTGTGTGTGTGTGTTATGGCACTGTAAAATTGAAACGTTCATAACTCGAGAACGGTTTGAGTTACAGGGCTCCCGTTTTGCACAGATGTTAATCTATACAAGCTCTTCATTCTCTGGGAATTTTGTTGGAATTGCTAGAAAAATACGAATTCTACGGTATTTTGAAATTTTCAAAAAAAGGGTGTAATCGCTCTAACTTTCGCAAATTTTAAGATTTATTACTAATTTGTTTTTTTTATAATTAGAGTATCATAATAGGAAGGTTGGTATTGATTTTTTCATTGTCTCGTTAAAAGTCCGTATTTCGATATTTTGGAATTTGTTAACTCTGTTAGGCTATGGTGACTCGATGTGACGTTACGAAATGTACATTTTTACTCTCAGAAATATTTATTCGTTAAAATTGGAAACGTTTTTCTTCATTGAATGTTGAGCAACTTAGAAAATTAATCGAAAATTTCTTCTGTCTACGAAATCGAAAGGACTTGTTGAAAATTCGAACGAAAATTCAAAAAGATTCCGAATCATTGAAAACTTGTTATTACAATTTTTTTCTATCATGGTATTTTATTACAAACCCCATAGATCTCGAGTTATGCCCCATTCACTTTATTACTATCCATACAGATTAGTTGGAACGAGAAGAAAATGGATAAAAATTTCCAATTAATTTTAGTGTACCCAACACTGAACAATGAAACTTTTCTCTTTCCTGAAATTTCCTTCCAACCCGTCACCGCTCGTGCCACCTACACTCCAAACACTGGTCACGCTATGATGGATTTTCTCACATGTATAGCCTCGAGTGCTCAATGTGATGGATGGGAACTTGAAAAACATTTCGTTACAGCATTTGCGGTTATTGGATAACGTCATTTTTTTGGCATCGACACTTGCCACCGCAAGATTCGAAATCCAACGAGTCAAAGAAAACATTTTCAAATGCTTTTAAAATTTTCCAATAATTATCGTGCTGATCGAAGTGTCGGAAATAATTTCATAGCTCGACCGCTGGCAGGTTGAAATTTCGTGGCTTCCACGTTCCATTTACGATTTAGAATTCAATGACAAATAGAAAAAAAATCTATCATTTATTTGTAAGGGTCAGAGGGAAGCAAAAAAAAATCACTGCCATGTTGAAAACGATGACGTATATCGAGTGTACCATCGCGATCGGGTAAAACTTTTAAAAAGTGCAAAATGGAGCTGAAACTGTCATTGTCCGAATGCTGTCCATCAATTTCTTTCGTGTACGCTGTTGCCGAAGCGGCATTGAAATCGACCAGGAGTCATATTCCAACTTTTTCCGCAAACTTTTTGCCTGTAGTGTACATGGATACGTATTTATGAATTATTGATCATTTTGTTACGTCCATATTGAAATAGACGTTGCAGGCCATTGAGTGACATCCTCTCGAAACGCCAGTGCTCACGGTCGTCGTTCCCGTCGACGTGGTACTCGCGAATATCAGCTCTAGGCCATTCCGTCTCGATTTTTTCGTATCCCGTGGTCAGGTGGAAAGTTATAAGCCCACGAATTTCGTCAACATGTTTTTTTCAAGCCACTACAAAAAAATCTTCAATATTATGGGAAAATGTAGAAAAATCCACCAACTTTTTCAAAGTGTTCTATTTAAGGTAGTGCTGTCAGTTTTAGAATTACCGTTCAGAATTTATTAAAATGTGGTACAGTGGTTGATTATGATCAGAAAAAGATCCAGTCAAAATTTCAAGAGGCTACAGAGAACCAGAAAAAAGATATTCGCATTGGTAATTTCATGAATTTAACATTGATTTCATACATTTCATTATATTTTACAATGAAAACTGTAATTTCTCCAAAGGGTTGATGAGAATTGATTGAAAAATACAATAAAAACTGAGATTTATCATAAAACTTAATGTTAAATGTATGAACCTCATAGGTCGACGCATCGATGAGTAGGTGATCGGTATGTGGGTCTTTACAGTCTTATAAAAAATCGTTTCAATTTTTTTAGAAACTCCTTATTCAGAAAAATGTCAACGTTCATCGCCGGCATCTCAGAAACCCCATGGTTTTTAGTTTTTTCCAAGTCTATTCGGCGTCATGTCATTTTACGACGTGGAAATTTTTTAGAAAATAGAATTCCGAAGAAAAAAGTCTTTCGAGTCAGGACTCTGTCTTTTGCTCTGAATACTAATGAGTTGGGAACAGTTCGCAGACTTGGCGCAGCAGGAACCTTTTTTCGCAGATAATTCAATTTTCTGTAAAATCTACTCGCGTAAGATATGGTGGGAAAATATGAAACGGGTCTCGGGAATACCAAGAACAACGAAGAAGAACTCATTTCCAAAAAAATAGAAAAAATTAATAATTATTCTAATTGGCAATTAAAATTGATTAATTCCAATGAAAATAATGAATTTTTGTCCCCTGAAGGGTTGGTCAGGTAACAGGTTTTGTTTTTCATTAATGATGATCCCCATTCGCTGTATCCGGACAACCTTGATTAGGGAGAACCGCTGACTAGGGTTATCTTCGTCCTTGGCGTGTTTTGTCCTGGCTCCATCACTTAACACATTGTCCTTACCCGTGTACCCGAAAATAGAGTATATACACGAAGGGAGTGTCAGCCATCCGTGATCGACCGCAATAGCAAGCTCCGACCATCAAACCCGTCCCTCCTATGAGCACTGCTTCAACGAGCTTAGATGTGTGTTTCCTCATATACATGCGTATGCAGAGCAACATGGAATTTAGTGCTCACCAAACCTTTCCCTAAACTTACAGCAAGTGACAGCAGGAGCTTCCAAACAATCTCTCGCCTTCCTCTGTACAGTCTGATATACTTATCTTGTGAGAGTTTGTACTTATGCACACCCTGGAATAATGTATCCCATATGTGCGACAGAACGAAACAGCCTTGACGAACGAGGCTTCCGCGAAACTGTGTTATCTTGTGCTTAAGCCCACTAGTGTTTGTGTCTTTTCAACGTTGGTGCATTAACTCATGTCAGAGGATTATTCCAAGCGTTGGACGACAGTGAAATTAGTCAAAGTATTATCCTGGCCAGCGAAACTATTTTCAAAGGGAGTTTGCGACCAACCTAGCAAAGTTTCTACTGATTGGACCCTTTTTTTCTCTTCGCGTCATTGGTCCCGCTGCTTCATTATGACTCGAAGTAATTCTCCAAAATCTTAACTCCATTATTATTAACAATTGCACTATCGTGTTATGTTGCTTTCGAATAAGTTTCAACCCAAGTTTCTCCAAGTTTCTCTTGCAGTAACTTTGCATCTTGTCTCCTGGGAATCGAACGTTTGTAGTAAATTTATAGTTTTAGCTTCATAATCTACGCTTTGTATCACCGAGTATCCAGACTTACTGATCTTGGTAAACAATATCGAGTCCAAATCCGTTCCATTTATTTATAGAAAAAAACTTTCAGTTAAATTTAAAATCCCGAAGCCAAATATTCACGGTTAATCAACAGTCGGGCAGTTACTCTGAAGCTGAGAAATTACAAGATTTTTAGAAATGAGGTCAATGTACAGAATCAACTATCGCACTCAACGCGTTTTCGTCCAAAAACCACGCAGGGAAACCTTGAAATTGATGAAATTATGCTTCTCAAAAAAGGTTAGAAACGACAAACTTTAGGATCTAACAATTGGGCATTCCAGTTCACATATTTCGTTCTTAGATTTGAGCTGGTTACCAATTTAATTATGGGAGAAGCTTCCAGACGTTTGAAGACTTTACTGATTGACACTTTTAGATGTGAACTCGAGATGTCGGGAATGAGAAGGACAGTTGAAGGAAATTGAAGTGGGAAGGATGTTGGCTCAAATTGAGAATCTTGGAACGGCAAAAGTGCTGACGGATCGTCGTTGGAAAGAACGAGTTGATAAGCACGAAGGGGATATGAGATTTCGAGTATTGGTGTCAAAAAGGTTATTTCGCAGGTGATATCGTACCAATCATTGAAAAAAAACCATCAACTTGTTTGGGTGAAAAAAAATTCTCAATCGTTGCTCAGATCGTTATAGCCATAAAAAAAACATCGAAGCACGAAAAAACTAAAATCACGTGATCTCACGTTGTTGCCAATTCCCAAGGTCATACTGAGAGTAAAATAAATTGAAAACTTTTGAGTTTTTAGTTTTCATTTAAGACCTTGAACCGGAACCACAAAAACAATTAATAGAAAAAAAAAGCTTTCCCAACAGCCCGAAATTCAGGCACCACCCAGTATAAATGAAAAATGATTGACGATTATTAAGTAGTGAGTTTTCATCAACTATATACTTAGTGTGGACGAAAAGTTTCGTACCCTCGGGCGGTTCACAAAGCCTTTGAACCCCATATCTCCGTTGTAACTTTTTGAATTCATTCCAAGGTTTTCGTCGTCCACCTTTATTCGTGCAGGAGAGCAGTTTTGCTTCTCATCTGCGACCAAAGCTTTCATCATTTCGTATGCTGAAACCGACCCTTCCTCGTCATTGCCGATGCACCCTCGTTCTACAGGAAATTCACTGAAAACGTATGCATAAATATAAAGAACTTCACGCCCATTCGCGGTCGTCGATACGACTCAGAATTTTCAGCTTCGTTAATTATTTCCTTACTTTGGGTTCATCAGGAGCGAGACTTACGTGATTACGTTGAAATATTCATTGGATTGGATTTTTTAAAAAAATTCCCTTGTGCTTGCGATTGTGTGACTTTTTGGAAAAGTTGGTATAAAAAACAGCAAACTCTATACATAAGTGTGTTTCCCCTCAATGGCAGACAGCAATGAATCGGATATGAAAATGGTCAGTCACCGCAGCAAACCTTGCGGACAGCAGGCAAAAGAGTCCCAGGGACGCTAGGTGCGTTGTAAGAATTTATCGATTGCGGTCGTCTCGCGTAACACCCGTACATGCTGATATACACACACATCCAGTTGTGCCAATTTCTTTCAGAGAACCCTGTAGATTTTTATTCGCGAAGAAGCAGGAAAAATTGCTTCAGCATCATCCGAATTTCCTATAGCAAAGTAAAAATCACGTAATCACGTTGTCGTCAATTTCGAAGGCAATTTCGAGAGTAAAAGAAATCGAAATTGTTTGAGTTTTTAGTTTTTATTGAAAATCTTGCACCGGAACCATTCGGTGTCAACGAGCAGCGATTATTTTCTACAGTGTGAGTGTTAATCTGTTCGACCAGATTGGAACAGTTCATTTCTCTTAAGGACGTTGTATGGCGACGGTCAAATGTAAATTTTTTATTTCAGTCTTTCTCACATACAAAATAGTTTGCGAGCCCAAGTTGTTTGAAAAAATTTGTTACAAATTGACTAAAGAACAACATACTCTAAATCCAAGATTTTCCGAGGTAATTTGTATTTATTATATAATAAACCAAATTTCGAAAAAATTTTACGACCGATTTTTTTGAAAAACTGAATAAAGCTTCTTCGATGTTACATAAAAGTGTATGCAAAGTTTTGAGAGGCTTCACCATTTAGAAATCGAAATATTTAATGTTGGAAATTGCAACTTTAAACACACGCTCTTACGAGAAACTATTGAAAATTGTGATTTTTATAAATTAATATCTCGACTTCTACACGGTGAAACCTCTTAAAATTGCGCGAGCTATTGGATATCACTATTTTCCTTGTGCAGTGTAAATTTAAAGGAATTCTATCGATAGAAAATTTTGCATACACCGTCCTTAAATGTGCGATCTCTGCTCTGCGGGGTAGATCGTCGGATATCGGTGCATCGTACGAAAGCACAGCTCTTTTGTATTGTACTATAGCGACGCACAATACATATGCGTTCTACATACAAAAAAAAATAACCCCATTCCAGCTGAAAAACAAGAAACGAGATTTTCATCGATCACAGAAATGAAATACGGATTACACGCGCGAACAGCGTGAGCTGAATTTTCAGCAATCTTGGGCTTGCGACAGGATCTCTCTCATACCGTGATGATGCAATCCTCCGAATGGAATTGGAAAACGATTTGCATGTGCTGGCTCCGTACGATAGTCTTTCTTTCTCTTGTTCTCACGAGCGTTTTCTCCAAATTTTCGTTTTTATTCCCCAAACTCGCTCTTCAAGGCATCAATAAGTATTTTTCCATTTTTGCACGACCTTTTCCATCCATGGATGCAACATTTTTTTCAAATATTGTTTAGCCAGCAACAGTCGTGCATTGTTTCCCTCAGTCCATCTCCTTATTTCGGTTTCTCCTAAAATGTTATCATTTTTTTAAATTATTTGTTATTATTACCCCAAAGATTTTTCTTTTGCCTATAAAAAAATAAATCGATCAATCTCTCTGCTCACATTTTCAGGATACTACGCGACTAAACTTCCCATACCTTATTCCGATATCATAACCAATCGAAAGCAACCTCTGCATCGAGCCCATTGAATACGCCAGAGTTGGAGTATGCACCCCTGAGACTGCTCAATAGAATCGAATAATAGGGAAGTGAAAATAAGCTTAAATATATATGGTGTGTTGATTTTTTAGACTCGACCAGTTTTGTCCCTCCCCCATTATTTCTCTCTTTCTATACGCCTCCACGAAGAATAACAGCCCGATCAATTTTTTTGTTCATGAAATTTTTTTATTTCATACTAGAGTGCACCCGAGTCTTATCTCTGGTTTGTGACACGTTTCTTCAAATACAAAAGCTCGCTCTCCAGCTTCATTTTCATTCTTCTTTCTTGCTCGAATGTTTTTTTATTCCTACTACTATTTTTCTTTCCCGCCCATTCTGTCGCACCGACATCGACCACCTCACGGTGAGAAAAACTATTCAAAAGTGGCATTCTTCGGGTTCCCTCGATATTTCCAATATTGACGTGTCGTATGCAATGGAGTGGAACGTAAACGACTATGGATTTGTAAGAGGACCTGTGCATGTACATGATTCGCGATGTGCAGCTAAAAATCGATCTATTTTTTTTCCATTCACCAAAAGTTGAGTATGAGTGAAAAAAAAAAAAAAAAAACAAATATTTTGTCATTTCTAAATCCGTCAACTTGGTTTTGGAACCCGCCGAAGAATGTCGTGTTTTACATTTCGAACTAGCGTCACTGTAGAATAGCTTTCTTCGCGTTGAATTTGTACGATCGTATGAAAAAATAAATTACACGAAATCGCAGTATGACCTACTTTTCTTCTTGCAAAGATGAGGGAATGCGTATATAAATTACTACGGTGCACCACCGTTTTTCTTCGGCTTTCACCGCTCTTTCCTCTTCCTGTTCACCACTATTCGATGCTACAATACTCTGCCAAAGGATGACTTCTGGGAAAGGAGCCAATCCACGAGATTTCTACCCTCGTAGAGCGATGCATCAAACAAATGTCTCTTTTTCTCGTTCATTTTCGAAGCTATACGAAGAACAAAAAACGACGAAGCGAATCGAGACGGAATTGCATGGTATTAGACATTAGAATGAAACATGCGCGTAACGAAAAATAACTCGTTAAATTTCAAACTTTTTCGTTGGACCAGATTCAATTATTTTCTCGAAAGAGAATCAATAACGAATTTTTTAGAAAAAAACAAGTTCGAGTCTCAAAAATGTCGATTTGACAAATGTTGGGAGAAATTTATAAAGATAATTACAATAATGGTATCGAATTATCGACCATTCAAATTGTTTTGAAAATATTACGCGGTATAATTCACTCATTTGTTTTCAGAACGCCGGGAGGATAGGATTCGATTGCCGAATGATAGAATGAATCGCAGGGAAGATCCGCTGTTAAGGCAGCATCGCACTCGTCTGCTGCAACTCGCCGAGGCAACGAACATCAAGCCCGGACGTGGAAGCAGCAAAAGACGAAATCAAAGATCGTCACAGGGTTCAGGACTGAGGTTCGTATCTTCTGAAGGCTCGGCATGAAAATATTGCTGTCTTTTATGTCATTATGAATTTTCGTTCTCTCGAGCTTGTTATTTGAGAAAAAAAGAGAAAGTACAGACTTATACACAATACTTAACAAAATTTGCAGAAATTAGAGCGGTTGGACGATTTTCCAAAAAACTCAGATGTTCGTAAAATTCGAAAAATCATGAAATTTAAACCGTTCAACAGATATTCCCCAAATTCAATACCAACCTTCCTATTATGATACTCTATTTATATAAAAAAGAATTAGTAATAAATCTTAAAATTTGCGGAAGTTAGAGCGTCGACACCCTTTTTTTCAAAATTTCAAAATGCCGTAGTATTCGTATTTTTCTAGCAATTCCAACAAAATTCCCAGTGAATGAAGAGCTTGTATAGATTAACATCTGTACAAAACGGGAGTCTTGTAGCTCAAACCGTTCTCGAGTTATGAAGGTTTCAATTTTACAGTGCCATAACACACATACACGCACACACATCGGGACATTTTTTCTAAATATAATTTTTCGATGTTTTGGGACATTTTAAGCATATTGACTTTGAAAACTTAGAAAAAAAATTCACCGTCACATAGCTTCCTCTATGAGGAAGCAAAAGTGGACGTAGCGATTCGATGAACGTTCAATAACAATCGGTGTATCTCTATAATGAATAATTTATGTGAATCGTTGATATATACGCGGCTGAAGCTTGAAATTCAAGCCAAGTTATTTTGACGTATTTTCAGCAATTCAGGTAGCGGTACCACCGGCGGTGGTCGCATAACCCTTCAGGATATCGTGAGAAACGATCCCGGGTATACGTCCAATATAGAACATTTGGTATTTCCTGAGCGCAAGAGCAGCAATCCAAACTTAACGAGCCAAAGCTCGTCCGGTGGTCAACAAACGAACAAGAGCAAGCCGGGCATCTCTGTATTGTCCCTGGTTAATACAAGCCTTGGAAATCCTTCAGCTAGGTCAAGACTTACGGAGGTATTCGGTCGCCATTATGCTCGAGGCTCATCTCTCCAAGACGTCGGTGTTACCACTCGCAGTAATCATCACAACGTAAGTGCCTATGTCCACCCCACTAAGTATGATCCCCCGATATTCACCACCTGTGCTAATCTCTTCTCCGCGCCATTAACACTCCTCAATTTTCCTCGTATCGATCCTTCAACATTAATCCATAATGTTGATTCCATTTACCAGAACCCAAAAAGGTTCAAACAAATTCCTGATCAGGTTTGGGTTAACAGGACCCGATCAGGACTGTAACGCTTCACACACCTCTGGTCCTGGTCACGATTACCTTACCAGGCTTCGTTTAGGATTTTCCCATCTGGTCCCGATCAGAGTTTTCTAATGGGGTCCCGATCAAATTTTCTTCATCATGATTTTCGTGGATTGCCTTTCGCATTCATCAATCAGTAGAGGCTTTTACCTGACGAAACGTGCATGCAGTAGAAACGGTTATAATTCCGACGTCCACGAATGAGTCTCAATGGCAATTTCACTATAAAAAATCCAAAGGTCATTAAACTTCATTTTTTCTTGGGTGAATATCGCATTAAATAACATTTATCGGAAAAGAGATTTAGTTGGAGTGTGCGACATCCGTTACGGGGGCAGACAACAGATTCAACGTGGGTTGAGCGGAATGTACAGAGAATCGATCGTTGAATACCGGAAAAAGGCAATTAAACGAATTCACGTAAATGACGTTTGGAACAAATGAAGCAATCAAGATTGAAGAAAACGTATATATACGCAACATTTTTTTTCTGACGGATTCTGAACCGAATTTGGATTTTATTTGTAACCAACAATCGAATTAAGTTGAAGAGTTTTTTCCCCAATATGATTCGAAATATTCATCCGTCAATCACTCGCACTGGCTCAATTGTTTGGACGCATTTTTCGTAGAGAAAAACGTAACATCCGTAGTATTACGTCACACATTCACGGGTTTCAGTTTGATCGATAAAGTTGTTGCGCAATTCCGCGTGTACGTTGCACACTCAAATTCACGTAAACAATGTCGAAAACGTGAAACGTACCATATCCGATAAATCCAAATCGTCCAATCTGCGGAACTTGAACTAACAATGTGCATATTCGCACAAATACTCGGAAACACACTTTTCTCGTTAAAAAATCGTCCTTCCCGGTCTCTCCGCATTGGAGACCCTCCGGACGATGTTATTCATACACGTTTTCCTTTGCCAAGCCAATTAGGTATACACATACGTACAAATACTATCTTGGAAGGCCAAGGATTTGCTGCTCTGCCAAGCAACAGGGACCAAGGAAACTCGAGTCGATTCTCTTCTATCGCTGTTCTAAAAAAAAATAGTCCTTTTCAAACTCATTGTTAATTGAAATGTGAGACTAATTATTGCACATGCATATGAATAATTGACGATAATGTCTCAATAAATATTGAATTCGATTCGGGGCTCTGTACGGGGAGAGAAAATAATGTTAAAAATTACTATGGCATCATAGTTCCTCTCTAAGGATTTTACCCAAGACATAGAAATTTTTCATTTACATTATAATGAAAATATTCTTAGAAAACTTTGACATTTTTCGCTTAGTTTCAGATGAAAAATTGCTATGTAATTACTAAAATCTTTCAGAGGGACCATATGGTACCACGAAACTATGAGGTCATAGTCATTTTTTAAATAAATTTTCTATCCGTGTAGATTGCGAGCCAGTGAGTGCTGTCTTGTCCGGAATTCATCCTTAAACTCTTTTTCTCTCTCTCCCTCTCTTTGCAAGCGTCACTCTATGCATGAGAGAATCTGAATGCTCGAATTACGAGGGAATTATATAATGCTCTACTTAGCAGACATTTAGCTTCAGCTCATAGACTATTCGTTTCTTGGTAGATTCACGTAATAAATTCTGCCATAATTCGAGGCAACGTTTCTTCCAGTGCATCTTGGAAAATCTTTAGTTTCTCGTACTCAAAAGGGAATCTTCGCGATAAGTTTGTAGAATCGGAATTCTCCCCATACCCGGTCTGACATTGCGATACACTTTCAATTCGATTTTCATTGAGAATTCAATGCTCCCTAACAAAACGAAGGATTCAAAATCGAAATACCCAGTGCAGACATTCATGCAAATTTGTAGTTTCTTGCGTTGACAAATGTCCACTCATAACGCGCGTTCACCAAGACGTACTTATAGATGCACATATGATGGGACATACACGTTTTAATGAAGCAGAGTCTGAAAGTGGCTGGACAAGTTTCCGGAATCTGTATACAAGTTTGGCCACTCATATTATACGACTTGTGTGTACATGTACGTGCATACATATGCGTAAACGGTTTTCAGAGTACATCGTTGGACGGCGAAGGCGGGGGCGTTGGAGCGACGGGTCATCAGCCTGCGGCAAGTGGAGGATCGGGGTCTGGAATCCAGAGGAACGCGACACGCCGATGGCTGTCGCAAACTTCGCAATCCACTGCTGGCAGCAGGCAACACTCGGCAGAGTCTGATGGGGGAAGCAGCCACGTGCTTGGATCCAGTGGTCCCGTGGGCGTCGTCAATGCCGGAGGACCCGTTTCGACCTCGTCTACGACACAACCAGCTCCGCGTCGAGTCAGTCCTGCCTCGGAACCAACCGAGATTACCGGTTCCAATATCGTCGCTCCTGGATCCTCCTCTTCTCGCTCCGAGAGGTAATTCGCGTTTCCGGTAGTTTTATCCGTTGGTCCCCCTTCCCCAGTATAAAAACGGCAACGATACAAAACTTGCTTCGCGATGAACAAATAAAACATTCTAATCGGAGTGTTCCAGTTATTGGAACTGGAAATTTAAATACTTCCTACGTTCTGGACCAATCCGAGCATCAAACGATCGCTTCACGAATCAGTTACGATTTTTCAACTTCCATCAAAGTGTCAGATACCACAATATTTCCCGTTTGCACGAGCAGTTGTTTATATTTTTTAAATTAACAACAAACCACTCGAGCTTGGTTTCTGGTGCGTTCTACTCTGACCCCAAAATCGACCAAACGATGTCCACACGGATAGAATTTAAACGTATATACGTCAGTGCGTGATAAACGAAAGCTTTTCTGGTCGCAAAGACCGTCCCGCGCGATAAACGCAAAACGTGTAGTGTCCGCATCACTCGTTTCATGCTCACGATATTCGCTCCTTGCATATATTTGTCATTCGTGTTTCATGATTAAATTGTGATCACTGTGAAATAGTCTCGAGAAGATTGTCCAATCGAGGCACAAGATATCGGCACGCGGTGGCTCTTTCCGTAGATTTTGTACAATCAACTTTTAAAACAGCTGCTGCTTATGAGAACATGTCTACGAAAAGGTAAACGCGTATGTGCTAAGGACAAAGCAAAATTCCACTTCTTCAACTATTTTTTTCCTTTTCTGCTGAAACTTGCATAGTTGTGTACTCTGAATTAGAATATGTTGATTTTCAATCATCGGTCCACTGAAAAATGATAATTATTGATTAGATATTCTCACCTTTGCCAAATATTTTGATTTGTGTTCCTGCGTACCTTTGAATATGAAATTGTGGCAAGAGATTCGAGCCTTTCTCGCAAATACTTTGGTAGAAAAAAAATGATAATATTTCCAGAGGATCAAACGTATCAATTCTCCATCTGCGTGGAGCAGCCTCGGTTGATACGTGGGAATCGAGTCTAGGCCAACAGCAACAAGCGTTGAACTTTGGTTCGATAGGAAGAGGTAACAGTTACTCGTGTGCAAGTTCAGTTTCGAGTCTCAAGCGCCATGAGCAAACGTCAGGAACAGGATCGATTGCAGCTTCGATCGGTAGTAGTTCAAGCATTTTGTCAAAGCAGCATCAGCCGCATCATCGTCAATCACAACAGCAACAGCATCAAGAGAATTCTTCCAATCACAGTAACCAAACGTCACGTCGTCGCGAAGCAACAAATTCCTTCCTCAGCGGAAGTGGTGGCACTTCCGGCGAGTTGTTCGTCAGTGGTAATTGCAGTCGTGAACTGTCTCCGGTAAGATGGTGCGATCGGGAAGTGGATGGTGTTTATCTGGGCCGATCCGGATGGGTTCAGGTTCAGCAGAGGTCGTTGGATGAAAATCGCAAGTGCAACTATGAGAGCAACCCCGTGACTATGAGCCGCGGAGGCATTGAAGGAAGTGGAGGAACTAGTATCGCAGGAATTAGTGGAATTTTGACATCAACCGGAACAGTGCCCATGCCACGTCGAGCGACCGTTAAGCTCGCCGATTATCACTGCAGCAATAGCGAACCGGGCAATTGTCCAGATTTTACGCGTGCCCTCACTCTAGATTCACATCGACCCGATTTTCTGAAGCTTCATCATCCTCCGGTTGATTACGAAACTGGGAGCACTTGCACCTCACCGCATAGCATACCGGAATCTTGTTCGCCACCATCGATCACCCCGATCATATCTCCACCCCCGGCATTTCAAGATGTGGCGAGAAGGAGTTCTCGTTCGAGTCGCAGCGCTACGACGTCTTATGGTAAAGCGCCCTTCTTACCGCGATCCAACGCCATTATTGATAGTGATGTGATAAGCCCGCCACCTTCTCCGCCTCATAAGCCTCCCAATGCTTGGAGCTCTCTGCCATCTTCTTCCGCTAGAAAATCGTCGGTAACCGGCCAGTTGAAAACTCGTGGTAGATCGAGGCAGCAGCAAGTTTCGACCGTCACCAATTCGCAGATGTCATCAACGAACGTTGCTGCCACAAATTCCCAGCAATGCGCGAGACAACAGGAGAGACCTTATCGTCTGGTACCTGCGAGATCTTTGGAAGATCAAACTTCGAGCGTGCGACGAAGTCAATTTGCTCAACGTTATCGCGAATCCTCGTCATCCTCCTCCTCGTCGATGGGCTTCAGGAGTCTCGACAGTTGCGTCAATCGAACGACTATGCCTCGACTCGCTGAGAACACGGATTCTTCGGTCGAGGGATACGAGGATGGCGACGAGGATGACAATCCAAGCTCATCCCTGAACATGAGTATCCCCGTTGCAAAAAGTGGACACGCATCGTCTCCAGATTTGACAGTCATCAGCAATTCAGGACTGTTACAAAACATGGAGAAAATATCACCGTCCGGAAGGCATCAGTCGCGTCACAGCCGCGCCAATCAGCAGCTCTCCTCGAGACGTTCACCAGGTTCAAACGAAGCAGCCAAGCAGTTGTCGCACGAATCATCATCTTCGTGTTCCTCAAATTGCAGCACAGATCGTCAAGGGCGATCCCCAACCCCCAATCTTTTCAGACGTTCCAATCAGAACCGACAACATCAGTCATCATCGAGGAACACCCTCGTCTCACCCGATTCGCTTCAAGCTGCAGCCCGAGTCCGAAGATCCCGAAGCCTCCAATTGCCGGAAAAAAGATCTCCTGGCTCCTCCGGCCAATCGCAGCAAGTCTCCCGTGAACATTCTAGAGAATCGAGCGATTCGCAAAGTCGGGTCGTCGTCAAAATTCACAACGATAGAGCAACCCTAACGGATCGGGGAAAACGACATCCGTTCGCTAATCGTGAGTAATTTTATATCTTCAACTATTACATGTGGAAAATATCTATCACTATCAAAAGTCATTCTTGTAAACTCGCTTCGCGACTAAATTCAGAATCGAAAATCTGATAAGCATTTTTTTCGTCTCACTTTCCTTCGATGCGTTCCCTGGAAGTGAAATATTGTTAAAAATCGTCATTATTTAGTTGAAGACGGTAAACTCAATATTTTTGGATAATTTCAAAATTTTCGTTATTTTGGCAGTACATTTGGTTTCTAACGGAATTGTCGGAGAAATTTAAGCTTGAAATGACTGAAATTTGCTTCCGAAAAGACTTTCTACAAGATTTCTTTCTGCAATGACACAATTTTTAGGATTATTAAAAAAAACGTTTAGCCGAACGTATCGAACAAAATATCGATCTTTTCAAACAAAATTTTGTTTTCAGTGTTATTAATTGCAAAAATCGACAGACATGCCATAACATAAGGATGTCAAGTTTTTAAGAATTCCTGTTGGTAGCGAGCCAGTCTATTGGAGCAAAGGCAAATGGTGGCATGTGAATAAAATATAAAAACCGTAATATGTTCAGGTAAGGCACAATCTACCGAGGACAAAATAAACGCCGACGTATTGCACGAAGTGGAGGTAGTAACGGAATATCTTTACGGGACACGAAGCCGGCCAACGACGAGAAGTTTACTGGCAGGTCGTTACGAAGCTCGAGAAGAGTCTGGCCAACAAAGACGAGGGATTGCCAGTGGTACCGGAAGCGGTGGAGGAGGAGGGGGGACGTACGACGTTTATTTCATATCAGCAAAACAGCCGCGTCAGCAACATCAACAAGTTGGCAACAATAGTTGCATGAGTTTGACGAATTCCGGGCAAAAACAGCAACAATCGAATAGACGACCGAAAACATTGCAGAGAGGCGCTACAACTCCGAACCCGAGTGGTGCCTCCAAGTGCCCAGATTTTTGCCTTAGTTCGGATTCGAAAAATCGTTGCAACAGCAGCACTTGCGACTTTTGGCCTCATTGCTCGCAACGTGACAACCGTTACTCCTCGAATCAAGGACAACCGGCGTTTATGAAAGTTTCACAAAGTTACCCGTCCCACAGGAGGGTTTCCACGGACAATAGCGGAAATCCGGTGACCCGTGATAGCAGAGGTAGCGCTTGCTCTTCCCCGGCATCTTTGGATGTCGTGGAGGATCGTGTTGATTCTATGGCCCGCAAGCACCAGAGACAACGTCCAAATAGTGGCACATCGAGCAGCATCCAAGCTCAAACAAAGGACGAAGAACGTCTGCCGAAAAGCGCTTTGAAACAGTCTCGGAAATCACCACTCGAATCCCCAAATGCCAACGACAACTTTGACAAGCGCGATCATCATCCGACTCATTGGGAATATCGCAAAGTCTCGCCCATTCAGATAAAAGATTCCGGCGTTGGTAGATCACCCAGTGGTGGCAACGCCAATATTCTTTCGCCCTCAATGACTACTTCCTCCTCGTCAAGCAGTGACATTTGGATCACAACCTCTGATCGCACCATCACCAAAAGTCCCAAGAACCCAAAGAGCAGTGGTGCTTCCACGCCAATGGAAGACGCCATGGCTGGTTCCCTCAAAACTCTCACTGAACCCAACGCCGACAACCTCAGCTCCAGACCCGGTAGTGCACCTGCTCGAAGGAACGAGTCACCCTCGGAGAATGGTTATCATCTCAATCCTCAGCAGAGATCTTCTTCTTTGCCTAAATCATTTCTCACTCACAACAGTCCAACTGGCAGGTAAGTAGCCAACATTCCTGCTGATTGTATTTATAAGCTCTGCCATTGAATCGATAATCCTTCAGTTGTACCTGCTCAAGTGAACGATGCTGAAGTTCGCATCGTTGGAATGCAACAAAAACTGATGATTTTCCAAAGCAGAGCACATCTCTTTCATACAGCATTTTTCAATAATAATGGGTCAGTCTTCCTCGCCATTCGAAAACTGGGCAGGAGAACAACTCTATTCGCTACTTCTCTATTCTTTAATAACTGTGAGGTGACAATGTCTATTCTCAGATGTCTCTATTCTTTAAATAACTCCCTTCGGAATAACTCTATTCGTTAGTAACTTCATTCTTAAAAATCTCTATGCTAAATTATCTCTTTTCTCAACATCTCAATGCTTGAAAATCTCTATTCGAAAATATGTCTCGTTCCAGGCATCTCTATTCTTAATTATCTTCGTTCGTAAGTATCTTTAACCATAATTACGAACGAAGATAATTAAGAATAGAGATGTCTGGAACGAGCCATATTTTCGAATAGAAATTTTTAAGCATAGAGATGTTTAGAATAAAGATAATTCAGCATAGTGATATTTAAGAATGAAATAACTAATGAATAGAGTTCATTACACACAGAGTTATTTCGAAGGGAGTTATTTAGGAATACAGACATCTGAGAATAGAGATTATCACCCCAGAGTTATTAAATAATAGAGAAATAGCGAATAGAGTTGTCCTCCTGCCGAAAACTGAATTGACTAGAAAAAGTTCGATTGATCAATTATCAAAATAATGAATAAAAAATGTATTTTTCCTTGTATTCCAACGATGCAAACTTCAATATCATTCAGGAGAAGATTCGGGAGTACTTGAGCACTTTTTGAGAGTTTGCATTCTAGAAGAGATTGCATTCTTCGTCCACCATCGTATTACCTCATAAACCATCATATGCGACCGTAACATCCAGACTCAATAGATGCACATAAATTAAAATCTATTCCTTCGTTCGACACGTACACATTACGTTTTAGCAGAGGGCACGACGTCCACAGTTCCTCTAGACTTTTTTTTCTCAATTCCCATGGAAATGAGACGTGTCCTCGTTCCCCCATAAACCTCTTTCCAGCACACTGTATACTCGGTTGTGATCATGGAACAATTTGATGGGGCTGTTCAATCGGTGCAAGTTGAAAAAGTATTCCTTCTCGCCTCGACAGAGTTTCGAAGTCATTCCGACGGTTGCGAGCTTACGGTCATTTTGCTCCACGTAATCCTGAAAAGACGAGGGATATCGTTTTGCTCGTATCTCGAGGAGTTGTGATCCATTCTTTTTCTTTTGACACGAGAGAATTAATGAGCCTCTGTGAAAATATTGTTGACGTTCAATTTTTTCGAATTTGGATTGGGTCAAGCGAATACAAGATGGAAAATGGGATGTGAAAAGTTTCATTATGCACTATATGTACGTTCAGGTGCCTGGGAAGATACATTGGCATCGAGTGCATTACCCTCGTACTTCTGCTGAAAAGCCTCTCTAGACGCAACGGACAAAAGCTTCTGTAGGTATACGCCGCAAAGTCTCACAATACCTCGTCCGTTTATCCTCGAAACTCAAACTATTCTTTCGTTATTATTGCACAATGTCCACTGCGTTTCATTTCCACCCTGTGTCGCAAGCACACAATCGAGACTTTATGCTTGCTCCGTTAACATGTTTACTCTACGTGTATCATAACTCGAAAAGCTTTACAAAATCGTTACGTCAGAGAATACGTCCGTTTACATTTTCCACGTACATTTATTCTGTGTATATGACGTCAATCGCACTTTCCCTATTGTTTTCACGCGTCGACATCCCTCAAACACCGGAACAAGCGTTATGTAATTATTATCCTAGAATTGGTCATGGCATTTTTGGATTTCTCCATTACAATTTTATCAAGTTTTGTTTGATTATTAAACGTTGTCACCAATTTCATAATATTTCGCGTAATTTTTCAAACGAATTGCTCCGCCGTCTCGAACCGATCGAGAGACTCCATCGTTATTAATTGCTTTACTTTCGACGTCATCGTAACTAGTTAACGGAAACTGGCTTCCCCAAGCAATTAATCATTACGCTCAAGTTTACCACTCGGGTTGAGGAAGTGTTGCTTCAAGTCCAAGTTTTCTTAATCAATTCGTTATCCCATCGATTAATAATCCCACAACTATCAACTGGATTTTGTTTCGATGTTGTAAAAGAAAAATTTTTCAAGATTTCCTCACGATTTCTCAGGGCAAGCCATCGAACTCGTGGAAGTAATTGTTTTATTGAAAAATTAATTTTCATGATGATTTCGAGATTTCTTGAGATTCTTCTTCAATGCGGCGATTTCATTTTTTTGGAATCTATACATTTAACCCTACTCGTTACATTTCACTCATAAATGTTAAAGATCCATAATTACACGTGCTACAATTGTAATTAAAACGAAAAAATGTCGCTTCGCAATTAAAAAGGGCAAGTCATATCTCGTGAAAAAAAAATGGCTTCTTCGTACACTTTAATTAAAATGACACAGTGAGCTGTACGTAATATGTTGATGAAGTGAACGAATAAAGCTTTCAGCTTCCTCAAGGTAGAGAGCTGAATTACTTTTTTTCGAAAAGTACGAGCACGAGGGCATTATGGCACGTTTTCCTTTATTTTTGATGTGATGAAAATACTACAATATGACATTTAATTGATGATCTGCCATTGCAAAATCCCTTAGAGCATCATTGACGTTAGGAGTGACGAAAATAGTTGGAGGTCGACGATGAAGAATTGATTTAACTTCGTAGAGTCTACTGCAATGGTTTTTTTTTTTTTTTGAGGAAATAGAACTCGACGAGAACTTTTAATATGACGTGGAATGTACTTGATGCATAGAAATATTTTCCTTCCACGAAAAGTTTCAACCCGTCACTTGGGGAAATCTTGGCTCAACAGTCATTTGAATCTCGTCGGATTTAAGTCTGTTGAATCGATTGCTTTTCGACTATTCGTTCGAAAGGGCCGTGTATTTTCTTTTCTGAAAGACCGTAGAGGAAATGTTCCTGGTTCAAATTCTAGGGATGCTTGTCAATGAAAAAGAGATCATCGAGTTGTAAAAAATTCATGTGGACATATCGTCACCCTCGATCCTTCTTCTCTTTGTCCCTCGTCACGTTGACTTTCTTGTTAATTGAATTTTCATCAGGATGGAGCTCAGAGGAAAAAGCTCCGTGTCACCTACAATCAAGCACTTTTTTTTTCGCATTTCATTGGAAGGTTCAACATTGTTAGGTTTGATGATGATGATCCAGCAGGTGGCATAGCATTCTGTGTAGGAACTCTATGGCTCTCCCATGATTGGAAAGGTCACGATTCTATCCTTTCTGCATTTTCCTACGTGCAGTGACACTTCCTGGGAGTGACACGTTCTCAAATAGATGGATAAATATTGACTTTGGATGAAAAAGTCCGAGGAAAAATTCAATTGATTTGACAATGTGTACATTTTGGTATTGCCAGTTTTTTTCAACGATTGAAAACTTGTCTTGCTTTCCTTTTCCCATTCCGAAGTAACAAGAATCCGATATGACGTTCCAAAGGTCATGATATTATAGGCAAGTTGGTACAGTGCACCCTAAACGATCGATGCCAGAGCCGACGCTGTACCGTAAGCGGTCACCCAACCGAGTACTGTTTTATTCGTCTAAGGCTTTCTTTGAACTTTTTCAATCTTAAAATTCTTCGCACTCACAAAAATACAAAAGTGCACGAACATAGTGCGTAATGAATACTACGAGGAATTTGCTCTAGTTTTCTCTCGACTATTTGCGATAACATGGAGCGGATTAAGGATGTTGAGTACCTATGAAATTTGATAATGTTAATTATTCAATAAAGAGCTTCTTAATCGTCGTGAAATTTTTACACGACCTCCTGAATACTTCATGTAAAAGCATACCAAACTTTAAGAATTCTATCATCATTACTTTAACTACCTTAAGGTTGAAATAAAAAATGATAAGAAAATCATGAAAATTTAGTATGTTTTTGTATGAAATATTCAAGAGATCGTGTAAAAATTTCACGATGATTAGGAAGCTCGTTATTAAAAAATTAACATTTTGTTAAAAACAATTTTTTAAACAACTACAAAAAATATTAATCAATAAACTTAATTTTGTTTCCGTCGCTTTCAGTATATTGTAGATATTAAAAAATTGAGAGGTCAAAAAAAAAACTTATCGCAAAGTTGTTCCAGTTTCCATAAAACTAAATTTGGCTCCATTTAATTTATTACTATTAATTGTTCAACAACGAGCTTCCTAATGGTCGTGAAAATTTGACACGATCTCTTAACAAAAACATACCAAATTTTCAGAATTTTCTTATCATTTGCGATTTGTGACTCAACATCCTTAAACGGTGGATATTCGAAGTGGTATAACTGTGATGCCTTAACGAAGTGGTAAGCGACGACATGGGAGGAAGGGTAGTTGGAGGTCCAATACGTCGTCGGGTATATGCTCGTCGTTCTCTCTGATTTAGCAGCACGCTTATCGGATTTAACAGTCCGAAGGCTCGTTAGAGTCCTTTATTGTATCTGCACATACCCGCATGAAAATTTAAGTCGTTAAATTCGTTCCAAGGATGAGAGAAAGCGTTTTTTCTGGTGCATAAAAAAATGGGATCCAATGCTGACCATATTTCGGAGGCTTTTTTGCCCTCCTAATGCCCATCGATCCGTTATTCCTCGGAGAACCCTTCGCCATTAGAAAATCATGAGAGCAGAGATCGTGAAAGAAAAATGAAAATCTTGCCTTCGAGTATTTGCGACTAAATAAAATAGCAAAAATGATTTATTCGCCGAGCTGAAGCCTATGGTAACCGCCATTGAGATCCAAATAGAATTTGACTTTGCGAGCATATTGGACGAACACATTTTTTTTTTATTTCGAAAAAGAAAAAAACAATTAAAAAAAAAAAAAAAAAAACAATCCCCTGGAGAAAATTGCAGTTTCATGAATTTCATATCAATGCTATTTTCGTTCTCAATCGATAACAACCTCGTACGTGCAATCCATATGCCGATTACGAGCTCACAAAGTCTTCATGAACAAAAGAGAAATCAAAGCAGCCGACGTGTTGATAAAAATAGGGAGTGCGTCTTGATTGTCTGTGAAAAAGTGACTGGCCGATCGAGTTCATGAACATTGGACAATAAAACGATCGTCGAACCGTTCATCCATACATGGACTGGGTTTGTCGTTGACAGCGCTACTCGCGCTCGTACCGTACGCCCAACACCGGCATTACAGCTCAAGCCCAACTTCTCTTCCCACGTGGAACGCGCACGCATTCCATATATATTAATACAAAGACATGTTTAAAGTAGCGAGCGCTCGTCATCTCAACATTGTCGTACCTCTCGAGTGTCCTCCATAAAATGCAAATTTTTTATTGCATTATATACACGAGGTGAAGAAATGCCACTCGGAGTTTTCGAAATTATTTTTGTTTCCGATCGAGGGGTCTGATTAAAATCCCAAATCTCAATCAAGATAATCAACCAATTGCATGTCTGCATGGAGGAGGCAGCGTCGGACGCTCGGAAACTTTTGTTGAAAAGATCGATATTTTGTTCGATACGTTCGACCAAACGTTTTTTTGAATAATCCGAAAAATTGTGTCATTGCAGCAAAAAATATTTTAGAAAGTCTCTTCGGCAGCAAATTTTTGTCGGCCCACTCGTAAATTTCGCTGGCAATTCCTCTAGAAAGCAAATATACTGCCAATATAACGAAAATTTTGAAATTATACAAAAATATTTAGTTCACCGTATTCAACAAAATATCGACGATTTTTAACAAAATTTATTTTCCAGTGTAGCTAAAATTTATTTTCTCTCTCATAGTCGCAGCGTCTCCAGCTGCTAACGCGGCCTCTTGATGTATTCGGCGACTGTGTGTTGTCGTGGGCGAGTTTAAAGCAATTCGGTATATCTCACTCGCAGATTACATACATACTTATATATTTATAGAAATAAAACCTGCGTTCATGGTCACGCGCGACCTTACACATCTTGTGAATTTTAGCTCAACGTCCGTTCACTCTGACGACAATTGTGCTCCTTTTTTCATTATAAATGAATAACACTTGGACGTGTAATTTGTTTCGCTAACACAATGGTTTTTTCATGTCTGATGGTTTCGACCACTCCTTGCTTTAATCAACTCGTAAAGTGTAAGATAATTATGTGGATAGGTCATATATGAACTTAAGCTTTTCCTCGTATCCGTTCCAGTTTGCAATTGTATCGTGTAAATGAAAAATCAACTTTTTAGATTACTGCCATCAGTCGTAACTCCGATTCTCTAATTTTGCTTCCTCATAGAGGAAGCTATGTGACGGTGAAATTTTTTTTTTTCAGTTTTCAATGTCAATGTGCTTAAAATGTACCAAAACATCGAAAAATCATATCTAGAAAAAATGTCCGGATGTGTGCGTGTGTATGTTATGGCACTGTAAAATTGAAACCTTCGTAACTCGAGAACGGTTCGAGCTACAGGGCTCCCGTTTTGCACAGATGTTAATCTATACAAGCTCTTCATTCTCTGGGAATTTTATTGGAATTGCTAGGAAAATACGAATTCTACGGCATTTTGAAATTTTCAAAAAAAGATTGTCGACGTTCTAACTTTCGCAAATTTTAAGATTTATTACTAATTTTTTTTTTTTTTATAAATAGAGTATCATAACAGGAAGGTTGGTATTGAATTTGGGGAATATCGGTTGAACGGTTAAAATTTTATGATTTCTCAAATTTTACGAATATCTGAGTTTTTTGAAAAATCGTCCAACCGCTCTAATTTCTGCAAATTTTGTAAAATATTGTGTATAAGTCTGTACTTCCTCTTTACTATCTAGAAAAGTTGTCCAAATTATATCATTTTAAATGTAAATGCAAAAAACGCTGCAAATTGCAATTTGCAAATTGCTTCCTCAAGATGTTCAAGAGGCACGAATCTCAAAGCTTCCTCTATGAGGAAGCCAAAATTAAATTAAAAATATAGCTTCCTCATAGAGGACAATCACTAAAAGTTTGTAAAATGAAAATTGTTGAATTATAAGCCGCGTTGTTTTTTTTTTTCGCGAGTATTCGTGAGCTCTGAGAGGTGCGAGAGATTTTGAAGTTTGTTCTCATTATTTATAAGCATACGCAAGGCATGCCACGCAAACGAAAATATCCTGTAACTATATCACAGGAGCATCTCATTGTTAATGCTCGTTTCGTGCTCGAATGATTCATGCGGCCATGTTGGCAAAAATGCCAAACTAGGGACGCCTCAAGGTCTTTGCTTCTCGGGGTGTTCACGTAATTACATCACTTTGCTAAGCCAAGATTTATACGCTGTGAAATTCCTGTATACCAACTCTATGTGCTCTAAAGGACGGGCCAGATTGTTGTACCGGGCTTGCGAGTTTCTCGGGACTTTCACTTCCATCACGAAACGTGAACCTCGTGTACAGTGTATTCACGACAACGCTGCCTCTTCAAGGCTCTGCATACACCTCTGGCTCTTACCTGCCGATTTTTCACCAATCGAGAGTCAGAGTCGTACTCACTTCCTTCAACAACTGCCAGATGGCAACCCCAGTCTGTCTCCCTGTCAGGTGAGAGAACCCAAGTTCATTATCGACCAAAGCCTCTCGAGAATTATTTCCACGTCTGCAGCGTTTCTACGCGAATTTAAAAATTTTTTATACATTCAAATTTCTATAAACACTTGAGCTACGAGTATTCATAAAAAACGACCTTACCCAGAGGTAAGGTCTGCTCAGAAGCAGACGACGAACGAAAGGACTAATTGGAGAATCTCGAAATCTAGTGAATCTGGAAATAAAAGCAACCGGAGAGATTGGATGATAAAAAAACAATTGAATGTTTTTGAAAAGTATTATTTTTGCGATTGCAAAGAAAAATGATCTTGATTTCTGGAAGATTTGATTTGTTATGAAAACAATTAATGCGATTGTTCGAACTCACGGGATTGCAAAACAAAAACGCTGCAAATTGAAATTTGTAAATTGTTTCCTCAAGATGCTCAAGCTGCACGATGTAAAAATCTTCCTCTATTAGGAAGCTATATTTTTAATTTAATTAGCTTTCTCATAAAGGAAGCTTGGAGCATCGTGCATCTTGAGCATCTGAGGAAGCAATTTGCAAATTTCAATTTGCAGCGTTTTTTGTATTTACATTTAAAATTATATAATTAGGACAACTTTTCTAGAAAGTAAAGAGGAAGTACAGACTTATACATAATATTTTACAAAATTTGCAGAAATTAGAACGGTTGGACGTTTTTTCAAAAAACTCAGATCTTCGTAAAATTCGAAAACCCATAAAATTTAAACCGCTCAACCGATATTTCCCAAATTCAATACCAACCTTCCTATTATGATAATCGATTTACTAAAAAAAAATTAATAATAAATCTTCAAATTTGCGGAAGTTAGAGCGATGACACCCTTTTTTTGAAAATTTCAAAATGCCGTAGAATTCGTATTTTCCTAGCAATTCCAATAAAATTCCCAGAGAATGAAGAGCTTGTATAGATTAACATCTGTGCAAAACGGGAGCCCTGTAGCTCAAACCGTTCTCGAGTTATAAAGGTTTCAATTTTACAGTGCCACAACATACACATACACACACATCCGGACATTTTTTCTAGATATGATTTTTCGATGTTTTGGGACATTTTAAGCACATTGACATTGAAAACTGGAAAAAAAAAAAATTTCAGCGTCACATAGCTTCCTCTATGAAGAAGCAAAAAGAGGGCAAACTACTTCCACGAATTAGAGATCGCCGGACAGTATTATAATATCTATGCAGCTCCGATGTTGCGCACTGGAACATACGCGATTTCCTTAATGACTAAATTTCCATCTGAAAGGAGGCGAAGCTTTTCAATTGTTTCGTTTCGCGTACGGAACTATTCGCTCCGACAGTTTTCAGGCCATTATACACTCGATTATGTTCTCGTTACAATGTACAAATCAATTGAACGTGCTATAACGATATAAGGAAATATCCATACCAATTCATTTATAGGCATCAGAAAGGGCAAAAGCTCGCCGTTTTGCAGGGAACGAGCGTGACCGATCGATCCTCTCAGTTCTCATCTATAAATACATATCCGGTATTCCCTGACCTCGGCACATGTGAAGTTTCATTTGTTCAAGACAAATTGAAGCGCTTATTCTCTTTTCCAATCATATGCAATTATTTCTCTTCGCCAATTGAATCGTTGTCGTTGTTGATATATTCGGCACTACGTGCTGAAAGTTCGAAACGACATTTCATAGATCGACGCGATTGAGTCCAAAAACTAATTCATGCCTCGCAATTTAATTGAAACGGAAAACAATAAAAAATCTAATGAATGATAAAAACTCGATCGAATCGAATATTTTTTAATAAAAATATGAAGAAATGTTGAGTTGCCGAAATAAAATTCCTTATCAATTCGGTCCGATCACGAAAATAAAACAAGTTGCTCAAGATGTAATTTCGACAACTTTTCTAGAAAGTAAAAAGGAAGTACAGACTTATACACATTATTTAAAAATATGCAGAAATTAGAGCGGTTGGACGATTTTTCAAAAAATCCAGATTTTCGTAACATTCGAAAAATCATAAAAGTTAAACCGTTCAACATATATTCCCTAAATTCAATACCAACCTTCCTATTATCATACTCTATTTATAAAAAAAAAATTAGTAATAAATCTTAAAATTTGCGGAAGTTAGAGCGTCGACACCCTTTTTTTAAAAACTTCAAAATGCCGTAGAATTCGTATTTTTCTAGCAATTCCAACAAAATTCCCAGAGAATGAAGAGCTTGTATAGATTAACATTTGTGCAAAACGGAAGCCCTGTAGCTCAAACCGTTCTCGAGTTACGAAGGTTTCAATTTTACAGTGCCATAACATACACACACACACATCCGGACATTTTTTCTAGATATGATTTTTCGATGTTTTGGGACATGTTAAGCACATTGACATTGAAAACTGAAGAAAAAAATTTTCACCGTCACATAGCTTCCTCTACGAGGAAGCAAAAAAAAAAAAAACATCGAAATGCCGTGCATTGAGTAGCGAAAAATCATCTTTCAGGACAAACACGAGGGTGTGAAAAAAAATGCTTCACAAAAATTGTAATTAATCTTGTGTTTTCCGGATCGTTGAACATGTGGCTGATTTGGTGGCTCACAGCAAAGCTCCAATTCAGGTAGTATACCTAAAAGCAATTTGTGAATAGAATGGCATTGGCTGCAGCTCCAAGCTTTATGTGTATATACAGAAAAATTCACATTCCGCACTGCTGGCCCGTGCTCCTGCTCGGTCGCTAATACGTTGTACAGACTGCGAGCAGAGAGTGTTTGTGTGAAGAAAGCAGCGGCGTAGTAGTGTAGCGGTGTCGGGAAACCGGCAAACAGGCCGAGGAACGACGCGGAACGAAGAGAGTCGAGAGTTGCGCGGTGGTTGCTGCGTGAACAGTATTCCAAATGCAGTCTATCGGGTGCCGTTGGAACGATAGCACATACAAAACCGACCGGGAGACAACCACGTTTCCCTCCGGCATTTTAATGCTCCCGTCTCTATTTGTTTACATTATTCAATCACATTTCCCCAATCAACGAAATTCTAATTAATTCCCGAGTGCGATTGATTGCCCTTTTGCGTGTCGACCTCGAAGCTCAAACAGTGCAACGACAAATGAATCAATCAATGACATATTAATTGATCAACACACATACCATAAATAAAGAACCGCCGTGCATTCGGTACACGAGCAAACGAGAGTTTTCCGCGTTTTCGTTAATCTTGTGACACGTGCGCGTTCGCCAGTTCTCCATTATGTTACGTAATAATCCAACCAACGAAACCCGCGATATATTTATTCTCGTTTTTTCAATTTTTCGCTCAATTATATTCGGAATCGCTTGATTTTAAAAATTCCATTCAAATTTTCCAGTGGTGTTTAAAGTGGTGATTGCAATAACAAATGTACGAATTCAGTGAAATGGACGAAAGGATACGTGACATTTTTTCGGCGGGGATTAAACGTGGACGGGTGGAGGACGAAACGGGGGCGGTTGGTCCAACCATCCAGACAAGGACGACCAAGAGTCGCTCGTTTATGCGTCACAGTTGGCATTGCACCTGCGCCCACCTGCCCACACCCCCGGAAACCTTTGCCCCCGCAAGATTCACCGGCCCTAATGGTCACAGCTGGGAGAGCGTGTTACTATGCTCCAAAATCACTAGGTAACGTTCGAACCAGCACCATCCATTTTTCTACCACTTTTCCTCGTTATGCGTCAAGTTTCTGTCAAAATGTTGTGAGGAGCAAATGTTCCTTTACGTTTCGGGCTGCAATGAAAAACACGTTAGGGAAAAATTAAAAAAACACGTTTTCTCAAATATTCTCAGAAAATAACGATTCAAATGAATCGTATCAAGAATAATAAGAAACAATAATTTTTAACATTTGGAATATGTGTCCCCAAAAATTCTTCAATAAATTTGAACCAGGTATACAGCAAAATATCAAAAAATCGATTGTCTTTGTTCAGAACAATTGCATACTCATTGTTGTCATGGACGTTCGGTAATTATTTAATAATGACCTTTTTCATTATTAATTCCTCGACGCGAATCGATTTTTCTTTCGCCACATCAGCAATTTCGTAGAATCGTGAATGGCGAAGGGTTCGTAATACCGTTTAGTTTATCGAGCACTTACCTGCTGGGACATGAGAAAAGACTATCGTATTTATACACCAATCCGCACTTTTTTCACTCGTATGCCCTCTCTGCAAAACGGTGACGCGATTACCCTCCAGCTGAGACAATCGCGAGTACTGTACACTTTGCCTAGTCGATCGATACCAACGTAATTATTCATTCAAGTTGACATGAGTTGCTGGTATTTCATAAAGTGTGCTTGCGGCTTCCTCCCTTTTTGTACACGTACCTTCAACATTGAGAGTCGTTCTCATGCAATAATACGCAAATGAAGCATAAAATGGGCTATTAAACTCGAGATTACTAAACGATGAGGGGGTGTTATTGATAAACTCCTCTCGAGACTCTCTGCCTGCTATTATGACTACCATTGATTCTGTATGCAGTCGATTTACGATAAGATAACGAGACATTCCTCTTGTCTCTTCTAGCCAATGCAGTTTTACTAATTTGGCTTCTGCTGACTGTTTTTTTATAGTCGAAAATAAAATGATATTTCATTTCATTTGATAAGGTTTTTTTTGACTAATTCTTATAGGACGTGGACTTTATCGTAGTGGCTGGTGTAGTCCGATATCTCAGTGTACACATGGCCATAATAATTATAATAAAAGTTACATACAGATAAACCGGTGAACCGGTGGCCATAAAAATATGAAGAAAGTCCGGATTATATCGCGTTCTGCAGCTAAAGTTAGACTTACGGTAGATTCTAATCTACAAGCTTGTTACGAGAATTATACAAACGTAATCATTTTTACTCCAGTAAAATTCTTGAAGTTTGCAACGTTGGAATCGAACGAAAAATATTTATTTTTATTGACGATTTGTTTAATTTTCAAAATCATTCGAATTTTTGGAGCGGATATACTTTTTAGGCCGCGAAAATCGATCGTTTTACATTCGTAATTGCATTCTGCATTTGAATAATAAGCCTCGTGACAGAAAAAATAGAATTTCGCTGCATTCAAACGATGCAAACTTCAACATCATTAAAATTCTTGTATTTCTGGATTCCAATTCGTTTATGTTTACAATAATAATTGCACCGAGAATGCTAGAAAGATTAAATCGAATAAGAGCAAAAAGACATCTCTCAATAATCTCGTAGCATCGCGCCCGAAAAGAACGCTGAGAAACGGGCGATTTTAAAAGAAAAGTTCCATTTTATCTCTATTTTTCGAGTAGTTACGATATTCAAGAAAAAAAAATCGATGGGTTGCACAGTTTGAAAAATTTGAGCGGTTTCAAAGAATGTAACGCTGAAACGTGGTTGACTTGTCATGGAATGCTCCATATATATATACGCCAAGCGCCTACCAGCGCCTCGTCTTCTCGTTCGGACGTTGCTGGGCTGCACTTGAAAACTGGTTGGTGAACTTCAGCGAGAGGGAGTAGAAGAAAGAAAAAAAAAGAGATAGAAAACGAGACAGGGATTCTCAAGGCGCATATGAGCAACACACCGATATACACATACAAGCTTCCCCTTGTCCTTTTCGTTACGGTATAGGTACCCTTAAGTAAAATCCTGCGGAAGAGCTCCCTCGCTCTCTCTTTCTTCCTCTCAATGAGCAGAGCAGAGCCGTCGATCCTGTGCTGCAAGTCGTCTCATCAAAGTGTTCCGAGAATAAGGGAGACTGCCGGTGCCCGCGCATCCGAAATACATATAGAGAACGAGAGAGAGAGAGAGAGAGAGAGAGAGAGAGAGAGAGAGAGAGAGAGAAAGCGAAGGGGATATCCAAAGTGAGAAAACGAAAAAAATACTTTGGGAGAAAAAGAGCTGGATAGTCTCAAGCCGAGAGAATGGAGAGAGGGAGACGGAACGATAGATCTCGAGAGTTTCGCATGTATTTAATTTCCTCACTGCGAGAAGACGGATGAATGAAATTCGATGCGTCCGCCTCGCCTCGCAAGCTTGGCCTACGCGAATAGGATTCCCCTGTGAACACGATATTTATATTCTATATATGTTGACTGCAGACTCATTTCGTGATTACCTTCTGCCACTTCAAAGCCCCGGACTGCATAACAAGAGGAAAACATACGCTAGAAGTTAAATTATAGCAATACCTTAATTTCCTGAGCAACTATACAATAATTCCTAGTCCACGAACTTTTTTTTTCGTTTACACACAAAATCGCCATAATGAGTGACATTTTTTAGCTCGTCATGTTTTTCATTTTATTGATTTTAACTTCGACGAACAGTGTTATTTGGAAATTGATCGAAAATGGCTTATACATTTTTTTCGCACACTAAGCCCAGTAGGAAAGGAATTTCATTTTCAAGTCTTTTTATTGTTTTTATTTACACGTGCTTTCTTGTGCTTATAAACTAATTTTCCTCTAGGGTCTCTAAACAATTATGATATAGGAAAATTTGTTTTTTGTACGTTGGTTTGTATTTTCTTTTTTTTTTCTTTTTGATTGAAATGTTTTCGTTTATTTTTTTAATATTTCATATTTTATGCGTATGAATATAGTGAATTATAAATTGATAGGTGAATATTTACAATGTATGAAAGGAAGAAACTCCAATTTGCACTTATGTTAAAAGTCCAATAATAAATACGTGCGGTCACGATTCTGTTTTCTCAAAAATCGATCGAAATTCCTTTGCGCAGCGGGATATCCAGTAAAAATGTACATTTTTCTGCGAGGATTTCGAAAATCGATAAAGCTGTTATAACCGCAAGATATGAGTGCAATTCTGGTGCGTTTGTGGCTGTTGTTTATTTTGACGTTACGATTTTCCATCAAACTCACGAAGCATGTACATCTCGCTTTACACCCGCGCCCACTTTGATGTTTATATTCGAGGTTTCAATGTGACACGAAGCAGCGTTGCTTATGGCACGTGCATTATCAATCGTTTTACCGTTTATGTGAACGATAATACTCGGGTACTTGGATATGCATAAATATGAGTATATGTGCATGTACATTATACATGCTCGATATCGTCGTCGCTTGTCATATCCAGCCGCAGGGGAATGCGCTAGAGGAGCAAGTCAACTGCAGTTTCATCACTGCCTCCGCGTGTTCTGGGATTTACTTCCTGTGATGGTGTTGTTACAGACCTATTCAAAGTTGTTTCTGCACTCCCAAACCCCGAGCACTTCTGATGAGTGTGACATTTCCGTGTGTTTTCGCACTCAGGCAATTGTTTTGTTTAATTTCCACAACTAGTTGCATTTTTCGCTCGATCCCTTTTAGTCCGGGCTGAGAATCTTGAAAGATAAATAACATCACGATATTGAGAGGCAAAGACGAACTTCTAGAAATAGAATTCGTTTTCATTTTTTTTTTTGGCAGAAAAAAAATGGCTCTTACGACAACTTTATGTGGAGTCATGATTTTATTTTTTTACGACCATAACGACCTTAATGAATGGGGAGGATAAACTGAAACTGTGACGAAAATGATAAAAGTTTAGACATTCCGTTCCATTATTCGAACACGTCAATATCGACATCGTGAGGATTTAATAGCTGGATAATTTATTCGCATAGTGTATCAAAGTGTTGCATTCAACCAGGTGCCCCAAAAATGCTTGTCGAGAAACGAGATCACCTTCGAATGGCTTACACTGCATAGAAGCTTAGCGCATACGCCTTTTTTGTCTAAAAAATTCCCATTCAAGTGCATGTCTCTGCTCTCCTACAGTGTAGATGAATGTGTACATTGCACACGCTCTTCTCAAGCGATACACATAAATAATGCATGTTGGGGAAGTTGATGTGCATATGTACATTTTGGCACGGACATCGTTCACGTAACGATCGCACCCCTTTCTCGCGCTCTTTTCCCTCCTTTCCCATCGCTTTATCTCCACCAGTTCTATCTTCGTTCGACTCCCATCATCTTGCATAATTCAAGTGGCATCAAAAAGCTCTAGCAACGAGGGATCGATAGAGAAGCTAAGAATCTACTGCAATGGAGGTCGAACAGGGTTACTGACCTTGCCCCCAGACGCAACAAATCTTTATAGGAAACGAATTAAAGTTTCTAGTTTCTCGATCACATTTTCGCTGCTCTCCGAGACCTTACACCATTCTTTTATGACCTAAAACTCTACACTGAGAAAAGAAATTTTTTGAATCAACAAATTTCCATTTGTTCGCTACAATTTTGTTGATTCAAAAAAAGTAATGTTGCGGTGAACGCATATATAGTTCAGGCAGTAACTTAGGTGGTCAAAACAATCAATTTATCCTGATGCAGTCGTTCAGTTGCTTCAACATCTTTAGTCGTTTATTGTGACCAAATCAAGTCGTTTGAATAACAAAATCGAACTCTGGTTGACTGAATGTTTGATTGATTTGAGAGATTAAGAAAAAAAATACCGTGCGTTCCGTTTAACAAAACTTTCAGTTGTATAAACTAAATCATCAGTTTGATCAACTTTTGGGTTGTTGGGTGGACCAACTGTGGGTTGGAAGTTATGGGTTGTCTATTTTTGGGCAGTTGAAATAATTGAATTGTTTTTTAAAATGAACAAAATATTTTTTTCGCCCTCCGTGACCGCGAGATTTGTTGATTTAACACAAATTTTGTTGTATCATCAAATTTCTTTTCTCAGTGTACGTTTTTCTGACAATCCGCTTCACAATATAAAAAAGGGCAATTTGCCAGATATCACGATTTTAAATTTTGATTAACTTAGTCCGGTGTTAGGGTCTGCTATTTGCCAAACATTTTTAGGAAACATCCATCCGGACTCTTATTTTCTAGCCTCCATTCAACAATCCCATTCGAAACGAATTGGATGGGAATTTTCGGGGATAACGAGTGTTCGAATGCACTGATTGTGAAAATCGTTAACGAAATAAATTGCATTGAAACTTTTGTATTATTTCTTTTTTGACTTCCTCGAAATAAACGCGATCGCTCATCAGCATTTCTTTTGTGCAAAATATCTGATGCTAAATCTAACTCGTCGGTTTGGATTCCCGCGTAATTACAATGCTCCAATAAAACTCAGCTGAGGCAGGTGCACTGACTCGCTCGTGTCTTCTCCCGTATGCTTCGTGCTATACATATTTTATTCCCCGGAGCATATGCAGGAGAACGAAAGAAACCGAGGGAAACAGAATCAGCAAGATTCTTGCCGTAAGAACTTCGCCACTAAGTATGAGGAGAGAATTTTGCAGGGCACCGGTGAGTGCAGGGAATAAGCCTATGGAAGGGAAAAAGAAAAGAAATTGATGGGAATGATGAGGAGGCAAGGTACGAGGACGGGTGCAGATGTTCGAAGCCTTCAGGCACGCGACAGCTGCTTCTCTCTGATTTTATTTTTCTCCCTTCCACTCACCCCAGATTCGTTATCTTGCCTTGCACTCGCGCTGGCCCTCGATGTGCCTCGATATCCCTCGAATACAACGCTTCGCTATACTCTTCGTACAGAGATCCAATATCTCTGGAATCGAAAACGACCTCTGTACACATTTCATTTTCATTTCATATTGAATTTCTTTCTTTTTTTAGTCTCTGAAATAAATTTAAAAAAATCGGCCAACGACTTAATTGTTTTGTCGATTTATGTGAAACTTTGAACTTTGCAAGTTTGTTCAGCATTTCGCTGAGCCCGAAAACGAAAATTACATAATTACGTAAACAAAAAAATAACCAATTTTGACATGTCCATGAAATTATGGACGAAATGAAAATATAGTCGGAAGAAAATGGACTGAATTTTGAAAACTTCGTACAATGAAATCAAGATCTGCTCCAAAAACATTGAGTTACCTCTTTTGCTTTCTCATAGAGGAAGCAATATGTGAAACATTTTTTTTTCCAGTTTTCAATGTCAATGTACTTAAAATGTCCCAAAACATCGAAAAATCATATCTAGAAAATATGTCCGGATGTATGTGTGTGTGTGTATGTTCTGGCACTGTAAAATTGAAACCTTCATAACTCGAGAACGGTTTGAGATACAGGGCTCCCGTTTTGCACAGATGTCAATCTACACAAGCTCTTCATTGTCTGGGAATTTTGTCGTAATTGCTAGAAAAATACGAATTTTACGGCATTTTGAAATTTTCAAAAAAAGGGTGTAATCGCTCTAGCTTCCGCAAATTTCAAAATTTATGATTAATTTTTTTTCTATAAGTAAAGTATCATAATAGGAAGGTTGGTATTGAATTGGGAAAATATCGGTTGAACGGTTTAAATTTTATGGGTTTTCGAATTTTACAAAAATCTTAGTTTTCCGAAAAATCGTTTAACCGCTTCATTTTTTGCGAATGTTGTGAGATATTGTGTATAAGTCTGTACTTCCTCTTTTCTTTCTATTTTAAAATAAATTACATTTTTGCTACACTATACAAAAAAGACATCCCCGTTTCCATTATGCGGCGGTGCGGTCTTGTGTTCCGGATATACGAACAACCGCCTCCTCACCTTCCGCACTCCCTCATCTCTCACGATTCAGCAGTAAACGATCGACAGCTGCTCCTCTCGGTGCTGAACTTTACACCGGACATGCCGGTCAAAAGTGTATAGACCTTCACGGTGTATATACGTCCATAAATATATACATATAGGCTTTTTCAGTTCATACATCTGGTCACGCTCCGACTGACCTGGTACATAATCCATGTATCGATAATTCATAATCAAAAGCCTGTATCGAGAGGAGCTGAAATAATATACCAGCCTAAGGCGACGCGTGATACCAACCAATCCGCGCCGTTCGTCCCAGAGACTTTTTTGCAAACCTCAGAAGTAGAGTTCCCACACTTTTCCTTCAATTTTAAAATAGAAAAAAACTTTTTCATATTTTTGTTCATCCTCTATGCCAGGGCTGAGGCTTTGAAAAATTCTGATCCGATTATTTTCCTGCATTTCACTCTCTACTCTGTAGAAAACTTGTGATGCACGACCCGCAAATTCTACAAGATGCTCCCCGGATATTATTATTATTATTATTATTATTATTATTCACCTGATCGATAGTCTACAGATCCACAAGTTTCTTTGTGACTATTTATAGAAACCCGCATCGAGCATAAACCGGCCTCGAGAAAGCTTTTCACGAATTTTATTCATGACACATAAAGAAAAGAAAAATATAAGAAAAAGATACGAGAAAAGATGTGAAAGCGCGTATACGAGGAAGGTATAAGTATAGAAATTATTATTGTTGGAATTCAGCGTTACCATTTTATGGGAAATTGTCGTACGAGTAATTTCTCTGCAATTTTTTACGCTACGTGGGATTTAACCACAAAGATGAAATATGTGGATCATGTAACATACTCGCACAATAAATATTATCGTGCCGTATCGTTGTAAATATTGTCCGAATTGCGTCTCGATACTATTTTTTAATTTTTTTGTTTCGAAAATGCTTAAAAAAATGTATTTTGTGGCTCCGTGCCAATGGCAGTTGAACGCTATGGAATTCGCCTGTATAAAAGCGATTTTGGAAGTTTTTCTATAATGAGGGAATTATTATTAATTAAGGGACCAATTATTATTAATTAGTCCGCGACAATTGTCAATATTGCATTGGATCATTTATTTTCAAGGCACGTTCTACGTTTCTATAGCTAAAGTTTAACATGTCGAGTGTAATTATGACGATGATGAGAATCACCAATTTGTATTATATAGAGAAAGGCTCGGAGTGGACTACGAATCTGGGTTTGTACACGCGAGCCATGTGAGTTTTGAGGAGCTCTTAGACTTGATGTAGCAAAGTTGAAAAAGTTGAATTCACGTGTGAACAGAATTCAAATCGGAATTTGAGTCGACGAAGAGGGGGAGAAAGAAGAGAGGAGGGAGAGTTGGGGGAGAGATAGATAGATTGAAAGGTGAGGGGAATTTTACGTAACGAAGAGGGTATCGCGGTACCATAAAATCTCATCGCCATCATCGTTACCCAAATGTTCCATTTCTCGGTGGTACCCTTTGGCGACCACAAAATCGGGATATGATGTGCGGTTTCTTGGTCAGGAATGAATAACCGTTCGTGATGCTCGAATTTTCTAATATAGTGAAAGCTCGTGGTGGTTCATACGTCTGGCTAATATCGCAAATGAAAAATCGCCGTTTTGCCAAAATACTTTTTGTACCTTTCGATGTACGTATGTCAAACAATCATTGAAAAAAAATAATACACGACCGACTGACGTGCTGACGGAGCATGCGATAAAAAAATTGAAATTTCTGAAATTATTCGACCGTTTTATTTTTTAAAATGAAAAAACGATAGGAATGAGGAGATAATTCATACATTTTTCAAATTCTTAGCTTTATTTCGAAGTTTATGCGAAAGCGCCGTGAGGCCTCGAAAAAAATGTATTAAATCGATAAATTTGACGCAGTCCCGACCTCGCGCAATGAGTAGCGAGCCTGTGGGAAGAGAAGGGGTGAAAGTTCAGCATATCCGCGTGTGAAAAACCACCTCGAATTCGTTGTACGAAAGCTCAGAAATATTTTTTTTCAATCCAGTCATCTGGGCTATGGAATAAGCAGTCAAACTATTGACTGCTTTTTTTTTCACCCCTCGTTTGCTTCGTTCAAATATTCGAGGAATTAATATCCGATGGTTCCATTAAAGTTTTGACTCGTTAACTATTCGCTGGCTCAGGT